>CM063514.1:27444479-28058646 GCA_032199755.1 Ambrosia artemisiifolia | reverse complement strand
ATTTTATTATTGCTGAATCAGTTTGATAATTTGATCAGGAATGATGATGGGATGGGAGGGTCTATGGGAGATTTGGGAGTCACTTGGTGGTCTTTTCAGCGATGGGTAGAGATCTGGTATGGGATTACCCATGCTTCCTGTTGGTTTGACCCTTTTCTTCTTTTGTATCTGTATTGGTATTGGTGTGTCAAATTATACTTTTGGAGGTCTCTTCTGTTGGTGCTTGTGCCTGGTGACAGGTCTAGTATCAATTCTGATGTCTGTGTTAAGGGGCTAGGATTGTATGGTCTTGGGATAAGACAAAGCCTGGGAGTTATATGGATGGAACAAGGTCATATCTTTAGGTTCCTGTCTTTTGTTATGTCTTTTATCGTTTTTAGATCTGGATATGACCTTGAAACCTTGTTATGTTGTTCCTTCTTAAGCCTTTTCTTGTTTTTGTATCTTGAGTCTTTTAAATCCTTTTGGATGTGGGGGGAGGGTTTTTATGGGAAACAAGGAGTAATATGGTGGACTAAAAGCCTTTGGGTAGTAGCCTTAGACCTTAGTACCAACCCTGTGCTCAGTGTTTGGTGTGTTCTTCATACACCTGTGGCGATAACCTTGTGTTTAAAACTTAGGAATTTAGGATATTGCATACATGATAGTTCCTCTTTAGCTATCATGAATGTTTTTACCTTAGCCTTTGGGATTCTAGGTTTTTGTGTGCAGGAGGTTTGCACCAGCCATGGAGAGATAAGGAAGCATTGTTCTTCTGCTTTTAGGACACATTTCCCCTTCATTTCTTGGCTTTTTGTGTTGTTTTTATTGATTTCTAGAACTATGCAGAGGAACAAAAACCAATGTATTAATGGTGTGTGTTTTGGTGTTAGCCTGTGTGAGTTTTTTGAGCTCTTGCTCATGGGAGGGGGGTCTATTATGGGTTATGGTGGCATCTGGAGACTTAAAAAACGATGGGTAGAGATCTGGTTTCATTTCTTTTCTATTCTCTTTCGTTCCTTGTCTGTCTTGTCTTTCTTGTTTTCTGTTCTGGGAAAGGGGGGTGGGTTACATAATTATTTATGGGTGGTTATCCTGTGCAGAGAACTTGGTCCATTATTGACACTCTGGCATAGGTCTGCGTTATATGATTGGTGGTTAGGATTATTGAGGCTCATGGGGAGCATACACAAGGGAGATATAAGGCTGGACTGTACTGTTGGTTATAGGACATTATTATCTCTTTATTTTTTGTTTCTAGCACTATCCAACAGTATGGGAACCCTCAAATTCTTTTTGGTAATCTTTCTGAGCCTGTTTTCTTGTTTTCTTCTATTTGAGTCTGTTGTGTCAATCCCACTTGGGATCTGTCAGGGGTGGGTCATTTTGGGCTGGGAGGATTACATAAGGAAGTGCTGCATTGAAGTTGTGGATGTTCTTATTAATGGTACAAAGATTAATTTTGATCATATATGGGGGCAGCTGTGGGATAAAGAGGCTAGGGAGACTCATAGGGGCAGATCTGTCATTATGCAAGGGGTTAGTTTGGAGTATTACAAGACTTATGGTTTAAGGGGATGGAGAGGATGGAGTAAAGTTTTTAATTCTGTTGTGCAGCTGCTGGTAAGGTATGGTGTTTTGTTAATGTATGTTAAAGGGAACATAGTGGGGTTAGAAATTAAGGGCTCTAAGGTGCTTAGTACTGCCACTAAACTGGTGGAGGTTTGTAAAGGGTACAAGTATGCTTGGTGCTTGTTAGTTGCAGTCTGTGCTTTTAGCAAGCTGCCTTTGTTCTTAATATTTGGTATCAAGAGGATTGTCTATACTCTATCTTGTTGGCATTTTTGGGGGTCTATAGGAGTGTTTTTGTCTTTGTTCTCAGGTGTGATTTTATTCTCAAAGACTGATGCTTATGTTATTCCTATAGATGCATATGGATGCCTGTTCCATATGACCTTCCTTGTCAGGTTGGTTGATTTCTGGGAGGCCTTATTATGTCTGTTGTTCCTTAGAATCTTGAGTTATGATTCTGTGGGGATTGGCAGGAAAGCAGGTTTAAATGTTGGTATATTTCAAACTCCTATAGCTGCATATGGATTCCTGTTTCATATGCCCTGTCTATACAAGTTATGGAATGGGTGGAAGGCCTCATCATGTCAGTTGGTGGTTAGGATTATTAGTTACTGGGTTGAAGAATGGGTTTGGGCTGAATGGTGGTTGTGGCAAATCTTTAGTGGTGGGATGATGAGTTTTAAGCTGAATTCTATTAATAATAAGGTGGGCAGTGAAGTTAGGAATAGAGGTTATTGGTTTGGTAATTGGTTGTCGTATCTTTTTAATGGTTTAGAGACAAGAGGTAAGGTGGTCTTTAGAAAGTGGATTGAGTTTTTGTTGGATTTACAATATATGGGCTGTATATGGCTGGATTGGATGAAGTATGCTATGATGGATATTAAAAAGATTAAAAGTGGGCTTGTTAAGTTGATGGAATGGATAGATGTTTTGGAGAATAATGGGCTGGGCAAAACTGGTATTAGTAGGCTTGGAAGGCATGGAAATGTGGGATTCGGAACTATTAAGGTTGGGCTGGAATTACTTGAGCAGATTTGGTTTGTTGTTGGCCGGTTTATTGAGGAGTGGATCTTAGGGAGAATGGACCTTACTTGGTCTGCTGGACAAAATTGTCTGAAGAAATGGGTCAGAAAGTGTGGGCTTAGAGCACGTCAAAGAAGAGAAATGGGGCTGCGTGGCTGGAGAAGAAGGTCTTGTGATTGGGCCTGTGAAGGACTGTACCTGTTTTTGATCTATTTTCAGAAACTTTGTTGGGCTTTTAATATTGTATTTGGGCTTAGGCGTTTATTGTTAGATTTAGCCCGTTTTTATTTTTATGTTTGTTTCTTTTTTGGGCCTAACTTAAGATCTTGGGTCTATGTCCCGGGTCTTGATTAGGCTTTGTCTTGTACCTCTTTTTTGATAAATAAATGTTTGCCGGGGTTTTTTCCCCTTTTCCAAAAAAAAAAATCTGCCATTAGCATCATTCAAAATCCTGTTCAGTTTTCAAAAACTAAACATATTGAAATCAGGTATCATTTCATAAGAGATTGCTATGAAAAAGGCAAGATTGAGGTGAAGCATGTCACAATAGCTAATCAAATAGCTGACATTTTCACCAAACCCCTTGATTCAATAACTTTTCAGAGGTTAGTATCCATGCTTGGGATGTTAAACTTGGAAGAAAGTCTGTAAGTGTTTCACTTTTTAGTTCTGCACATATTTTATTTTCACTTACATACTTATCTGTCACAAACCTCTGAAGACCAAATTTGAGAAAGAGAAACTACTGATGAACAATTTTTGAAAACTGCTGATGAACATCAAAAATGGGATATTTTCAAAATGGATATAACTACTGATAAAAATCAGAAGTTATTTAAGTGTTTTAAAAGTCATTTTCATCAGCAGTTGAAACTGCTGAAGAGATGACCAAAACCACTGATGAAGAAACCTTCTTCATCAGCAGTTTCATTAAAAAGGGTAAAACAGACTTTTCACTCATCAGAAGTTTGACCTAGTCGGTTAAAAACTTCTGATAAATACGTTTTTCAAACACTTATCCATTCAAAAAGCAAAATTCCCTCTCTCTCTCTCTCAAATCAAAACCAAAACCCCTTCTCTAACCTAAAAATACTGTTCGATCAAACAAGCAATGGCTCTCGTGTTAAAACAGGGACATAATCAGCGAGGCTACTTTGAGAAAGATGAAGCCTGGTCCCAGTATGATGAAATCATTGATCTCATCATGAAATCCCAGTATTATGAAGCTTTCACCATCGATCCACCCATTCATGAAGAAACTCTTAATGAGTTCTGGGCTAACACAAAGACGGTGAAGGTAAATAATGAAGTGATCTCCCTCAAATCTTCTATAAAAGGGAAACTGATGGCCATATCACCGGAAACACTAAGCATCAGGCTTGGTTTGAAGGATTCTAATGCTCCAGAGCATATTCCAAACTCAGACATCCATCTAACCATGACAGAATGTGGTTATCAAGGTACTTTGGCACAAGCAACAGTTTATAAGAAATATTTTGACCCAAAATATAAACTGCTTTTTCATTATATAATAATGTGCTTAAGTCCAAAAACTGGGTCTATTGACCAGATGCCTTCTACTTTTCAACCAATTTTTCATTCCATCATAAATGAAACACCTTTTAAGGCATCTAAACTGTTTTTCAATGAATTGGTTCTACACCATGAAAATGATAAAAAGAAGTTTTTGTTATACCCAAGATTTGTTATGCAATGCATAAGCAAAGAACTTGGAGAGGGAGTACTTGTGGGTAAAACAACAACTTTAACCCCACTGACCTCACAAGTATTCTCTAGGCACAACAAACCAGCACTTGTGCTAGAAGATGACCAAGGGGAAGAACAACCCATCCCCAAGGAACCCACATCTTCCAAACCCAAAAAGAAAACCAAAAAGCCAAAACAACAAAAACAAAAACCAACCAAACCTTTGAAAAAGACAGTTCAGGAAGTGGAGAACCCTGAAACTGCTGATGTGCAATCTGCACTTGATAAGGATGTGGCTGAAACATCCTCTCAGCACACTCCTTCTCCACCTCCTAAAAGAAAACCAGTTACAGTTATTTTTCAAAGAAAAAGATTTAAGAAACCTGTAACTACTGACCCAACCTTTGAAACTGCTGAAACAGAACCAATCCAAACTACTGAACACCTACCCCTCACAACAACTGAACCTGAACCTTCCCACACAACAATAGAAATTGCCCAACTTCTCTCAGGACTAAAAGGATCCCATCCAACACATGTCACTCCCCTAGCAACACAAAAAATTAGAGAGATGCCTTCTCCACTTGACATGGATGTGGACCTTATTAGCCCAAACCAGGGAGATGAGGATGGACCAGAGTTTATAAGCCCAAACTTAGAAACTCTTGGTACTTTTGAGGCTGCTACTACTCACTTATCACCCAGTGGTGAACTTGAGGATAGTAGTAACATTGCTAAGACCTCAAATTTGGCAACTACTGATGAAGGCCTAGTGCCTGAAGTAGGAAATCCTCAGTTCCAAGACAAAGAGGTTCATGAGACTACTAGTTTGGGACTAGCTCATGATTTAACTGATCCTGCCCTTTCTGAGGACACTATCAGGGATTCAGATGATTCCATTAGCTTGGATGATGAATCAAACATTCCACAAACAGAATTGACGGTTGAAATTGAAGGTCCTGCATCGAAGGTATCCAAGCTCAAGAAGCTGGTCACCAAAGATCAGGTTAAAGACCACTTAGCCCAAAAATCCCCACAAGTGGCATCTTCAGAGAAATCTGAGGATCACCCAAAAATACCCCCTTCACAAAAACAACCTACCCAATTCTCTGGGCTCACTGGCATAGACTTGAATCAACTATGCAGCCCAGATGGTCCCCTGTTCCAGACAATGCAACAAATTATCACTGATCAACTCAAGAAATTGACAATTGCTTGGGAGTTAAAGGCTAACAACCAATTTGGGTTGATAAATTCAAGACTTGCTGAGTTGAACAAGAAGATGGATCAAACTCAAGATCAACTAGCAAGGTTGTCTGCTGCAACTTCTCACTCATGAAGGCTTCCAGAAGTGGATGAAGCCAAAAAGGGGGAGAAGACTAAGGAACCAGTAACTGAAGTTGCTACAACAAGAGAAAATCCTGATCCTGAAGCTAAAAAGCCTATACAAAGACCAGGAAAAGAAGTAGCACAAGAGTTCTCATCATCTAAGGCACAAGAGGGAACTGCTGAAGAGACTTATCAAACTGCTGAAGACAATCCTTCAGAAGTTGTGAAGACAGACAAACCATCAGCAGTTTTACCTCCAAAACCAACATCAGAAGTTTCTAAGGCACCTGATAGAGAACCTACTTCCATTCCTTTGCCAACAACAACTTCCACAACTGTTTTAAACCCTACTCCCATTGCTATGTCGAAAGAACTGTTGGAGAAAAGTTTAAAAGAGGCTGCAAAGAAGGCAAAAGAAGACAGAGTATGGAACAGCCTGGAGACTAGAGATGATTTGAATTTTCAAGAAAAATTGATCAAGTATCAAGAAAAGCTTGATGAGCTTGAGGCTGAAGAGAGAGCACTTGAAGCTGTTGCAGAAGAAGATAAAAGAGCACAGCTGATCACTTTTATTACAAAGAACTCCAAATCCAAACAAGTGGCTCTCAAAAGACTCTCAACACAAGAACTGACAAGAAGAGCACAAATGCTGTCTGATAGACTAGCAACAGAGAATGAGAGAAAAGCCAAAAGAGCAGAGATCATAGAAGAATTAGTGGCAAATGGCTATGGTTCAAAGGCCTCAGTCTCCAAATGGAAAGAACAAACACTATATGAGACTTACAAGAAGTACAAGGCCAGCAAAGCTGCAGAGCCAGAGAGATTTGAAACTCCAGAAGTCCAACCAACTTCTATCATAAGGAGATCTTCTGGTGCACTAAGGAAGCCTGCCACAAAGAGAAAAGCAGAGGATGAACCCATTGTGAAGACTGATTTCAAGATGGTACTCTTGGAAGGAAATCAGTTAGTGCATGGTGATTTTGATGTAGAAGAAAAACCCCTCCTTACACAATTCAGAGACAAGGCTACTTATGCTTATCAGTTACAACAATCCATTCAAGAAAAATCTCACACAAGAGTTGTAACAGAACATCACTTGCCCAACATGCCTATTCAAAGTGGTGTGGAACTTCAAGGTAGTCAAGAATCTCACCTGAGAGTCACTGAAATTGAAGACATTCCTCAATCATCCTCAGGTTTACCTAAGGAAACAGGCTTGGTTTCCTATGCCTCTGACTTTGACAGGTCAAAGGTAAACATTGTTAAATGGTCATTTACTGATTCCAACTCAGTACTTGTGACCAGGAGAGATCGTTCAAGTAAGGTAAACATTGTTAAATGGTCATTTACAAAAACTCAAAGGAGTTGAGTGTTTTATCTTCCAAAGACCTTCTCACAATTCAACATCTAACACCTGAACTTGGATCTCTCACTGAGCAACAAAGATGTACTCTTACTACCCGGATGACAGCAGAAATCTGGAGGATATTAGAAGAGAGAAAGAATCAGCAATAAAGATTGGATAAGGTTTTGGCTTCATCAATCCAGGGGGAGATTGTTGGGACAAAGAGGATTGAAGAAACCACCTTTTGATAACCTTAGTCCAAATTCATATTCTGCTTAAGTATGGAAACGACTGCTGAAGAACAAAGAAGAAGTACTGAAGAACAAATGTACAAAGTACTGAAGAGTAACTCATCAGAAGTTCTGAAGTCTAACCAGACACTATACTGAAGAACTACTGAAGACAAACTACTCATCAGCAGTTTGTCACTCATCAGCACTTTGTGATCAGAAGCTTCTAACCGACTGAAGATCAGCAGTTTATTATTATATTGTTTTGTTAAAGTCTAGATTTCAAGTTTCAATGTACAGGCTGTTGTAAGCTTATCTTAGCATAATATCTTTGTTAAATATCTTAGATTACTTCAGACAATGGTTTAGTACATTGGTCTATAAATAGATGAGTTTGTTCATCTATTTTAGATATGCGATTTTGTGTAATTCCTTTGATCTAAATTGAAATCCTTCGGGCTTTGAACTTATAATCCATTTCACATCTGAGAAACATAAATTGCTTTACTGCTTTATACTTGAACTGTATTTATTGTTTCTCATTTATTATTCAGTCAAGGGGGAGTAATAACTCCTCTTAAAAGTGATCTTTTAAACCTTTGAACACTTGTTATTCCGCTGCTCATTAACTCTTACATAAATCTGATACACATAAGTGTTCTTAATAGAGGCCAATGATCCAACATGATACATCAGAATGCAGTCAAGATGCTGAAAACAAGATCTTTGACATCACCTGGGGAGAACCTGATAATGGCAGAAAGATCTTTGCCTTGATGGATTTTGAGGGATCTTTCTCCAACTCTGCATTATCATAGGTTTCTAAAGAATCTCTGGACGGTCATTCAATAAAATCCTCAACGCAGACAGTCAGCGGTGCTCTAGCTGTAGAGGCTGCCCCCAACAAGGTATGACACTTTAAAGTCATTAACCAAAACATCTTGTTTTAGACAAGACAATAGACTTATGGCAATCGTTGTCATTCATCCTTTCCGTAAAAGACATCAATTGAATCAATGAGATACGGATTATGTTTATTCTCATATGGTGTTCAATTATTATTGTTCTCGATCAAGATTCACAGTGGTCCAATCAAACACACAGTTAGTTTGGGTAAGGCCTTACACTTCACCAGTTTGAATCAACGAGGGCGCCACGATGTCAAACTGTTACATATTATGTAAGACTACAGAATCCCTTATCGACTACATACACCTCCCACTGGCAGTTACGCGACAGCGGTTGACAGTAATCAAAGAATAATCCTTGGTAAATGAAAGTTCTAGTACGTACGTTAATGTCGCCTAACATGTGTTATTGTTACATAACATCCTGAAGGACCTGTTTAACTAACCCTAGCTAAGTGTTTAACCACGTATGATTATGGAAATTAACTAGAGTTCAGTAAAAGAGTTAACATGAAAATGCGGGGTGTCACATCATCCACAAGTTGAAAAGAATTTCGTCCCGAAATTCAGCAAGTAAACAGTAAAGTCAGCTAAAAAAAATGTGTGCTTGGTTCCCGGATGTCACATCATCCCCAAGTTGAAAGGAATTTCGCCCCGAAATTCACTTTGAGATAGTTGCTTTACGTTTAGTGTTTGGTTTATGTATAGTTTCAGGTTCAGTAAAGAGATGTGGGTATTTAAGCCGCATTTGATCCATGCGTTCCCACGTGTATTCCGGTCCTAGACGGGAATTCCATAGTACCTTAATAATAGGTATAGTGTTTTGTCTGAGTTTCTTGACGCCCCGCTTAAGAATTTCCACCGGTTCTTCCACGAACCGTGGCTGATCGTCCACCTGGATCTCCTTCTGTGGCACTACCAGTATTATATCAGATAAGCATTTCTTCAGATTAGGTACGTGGAATACATTGTGCACCCCACTGAGTTCATTAGGCAGGATTTACCTGTAAGCTACTGGACCAATCTTTTCGACAATCTCGAATGGTCCTACATATCGCGGGTTCACTTTCCCCGTTTTCCAAAGCGTATCACCCCCTTCCAAGGTGACACCTTCAATAGAACCTTGTCCCCAACCTGGAACTCCAAAGGTTTCCTATGCTTATCAGCGTAACTTTTCTGTCGATCACGAGCAGCAGCCATCCGATTTCTGATTTGCACTATCTCCTCAGAATTTTCGTCCACAAGTCCGGGACCTGTTAGCTGGCTATCCCCAACTTCAGTCCAGCAGATGGGAGACCTACACTTGCGTCCATAAAGTGCCTCTAAAGGCGCACACTGTATTGAAGTGGGGTAACTGTTGTTATACGAGAATTCAATCAAAGGCAAGTGCTTATCCCAACTGTTGCCAAAACCCGCCACGCACGCTCGTAGCAGATCTTCCAATGTTTGGATGGTTCGTTCACTCTGTCCATCCGTCTGTGGGTAATAGGCTGTGCTCATATCTAAGCGAGTTCCCAAAGCATTTTGGAGAGTAGTCCAAAAATGAGAAGTGAATCGCGCATCGCGATCAGATATAATAGAAGTAGGCACCCCCATGCCTAGAGACTACCTCCTTGACGTAGAGATTTGCTGGTTTCTCCAGCGAGTCCGTTTCCTTTATTGCCAGAAAGTGTGCCGATTTGGTTAAACGATCCACGATAACCCAAATCATGTTATGGCCCGTTGGCGTTTTAGGAAGCTTTGTGATAAAATCCATTGAAATTCCGTCCCATTTCCACGTAGGGATTTCTAGTTGCCGGAGTAGGCCTGAAGGTTTCTGATATTCAATCTTAACCTTCGCACAAGTCAAGCACTTACTAACATAAGTGGCTATTTCAGCTTTCATGTTTGGCCACCAGTAGGGAGTTTTAGGATCTTGGTACCTCTTGTCCGAAACAGGATGTACCGAATATCGAGAGGTGTGAGCTTCATCGAGCACCAGTTGTCTGAGATCCCCAAAACGTGGTATCGAGACTCGATTCTTAAAGTATTGAAGACCATCCGTCATCAGTTCCAAGTGCTTATCCGCACCATGTAAAGTTTCAAGCCCGATGTTTTCTTCCTTCAAAGCCTCGCCCTGGGCTTCACGTATCTTATCAGGAAGATTAGAATGTACGGTAAGCTGTAAAGCTCGCACTCGTTTGGGTTTCGTTTCCTTACGACTGAGGGCATCAGCTACTACGTTAGCTTTCCCTGGATGATATTGATGGCACAGTCATAATCATTCAGAAGCTCGACCCATCGACGCTGTCGCATGTTCAGCTCCTTTTGATCGAATATGTGTTGGAGGCTCTTGTGGACAGTGAAGATCGTACACTTCGTCCCATAGAGATAATGCCTCCAGATCTTTAGAGCAAACCACTGCTCCCAGTTCCAAGTCATGGGTGGTGTAATCCTTCTCACGAACCTTTAATTGCCGTGAGGCATACGCGATCACCTTATCACGCTGCATCAGTACACACCCTAACCCTTGGATAGACGCATCACAGTACACCACGAAATCCTCTGTACCCTCAGGTAATGATAGTATAGGTGCACTGCAAAGTTTCGACTTTAATAATTGAAAAACAGATTTTTGGGCATCTTCGCACTTGTAGGTAATACCCTTCTGTGTCAGAGTAGTGAGGGGTTGAGCGATCTTAGAGAATCCCTCAATGAATCTGCGATAATATCCCGCAAGACCAAGAAACTGGCGCACCTCTGTTTGGCGGGATCGACATGTATTCCTGCCTTGTTAACCACATGTCCAAGAAATTGGACTTCTCGAATCCAAAAGTCACATTTAGAGAATTTTGCATACAACTGCTCATTTCTCAAGAGTTCCAAGATCAGCTGCTGGCGTTGCTCGTGCTCTTCCCTGCTCTTGGAATAAATCAATATGTCATCTATGAACACTATGACGAATTTGTCCAAATAAGGCTTGCACACACGGTTCATTAGATCCATGAACACAGCCGGTGCATTGGTTAGCCCATATGGCATCACCAAAAACTCATAATGTCCATAACGAGTTCGAAAGGCTGTCTTCGCCACATCCTTCTCTCGGACTCTGAGTTGATGGTATCCTGACCTTAAGTCAATCTTAGAATAGAAACTCGACCCTTGAAGCTGGTCGAACAAGTCATCAATACGAGGCAAAGGGTAGCGGTTCTCAACCGTTACTTTGTTCAACTTCCGATACACATGCGGAAACTTCCATCTTTCTTCTTAACAAACAGAACTGGAGCTTCTCATGGCGAAGACTAGGTCTAATAAAGCCCCTATCCAATAGCTCTTGGAGTTAGCTAAACAGTCCTTGAAGTTCGCCTAGTGCTAGGTGGTATGGTGCGTGTGCAATTGGAGCTGCCCTAGGTACAAGATCAATTTGAAACTCCACTTGACAAACAGGCGGAAGTCTAGGTAGTTCCTCTGGAAAGACATCTGAGAAATCTTGGACTACTGGGATGTCCTCAATCTTAGTTTCAGTTTCAGTTTCAACTCGAGTGTCAGATATGTTAGCCAAAATGGCTGGATAGCCCTTACGAATACACTTCTGGGCTCTCAAGAGAAGATGATGCCCACCATGGCACCACCATGATCACCCTGTATAGATAAAAGTTCTCCACCTGGGAGAGGGATACGAACAATCTTCTCCCGACAGAGAATTTCAGCGGGATGCTTGGACAACCAGTCCATGCCAACTACGAGATCAAAGCTTCCAAGGGTGATAGGTAAAATGTTGATGGCAAACGATTGCCCATCCAACTCGAGCTTACAATCACAATGGGTGTGGGTTACCTCAACAGGCTTCCCATCAGCTAGCTCTATGGTGTACGGGGTATCAAGAAGAGTGGGAACCATCCCTAATTGTTTGCTAAGTTTTGATGACACAAAACTATAGTCCACACCAGCATAAAATAGAAGCAAGAGTGTCGTTCAAGGAGCACGTACCCATCACGGCATTGTTATCATTTCTAGCTTCCCCAGAGCCAATCATGAATGCTCCCCATTGTTGTTGTTGTTACCGTTATGGTTATTGTTGTTGAATGACTTGTACCTCACATTATCCCATGTTCTCTTGCTATCACCAAAAGTAGAAGAGGAAGCACCATGCTTCGGAAAAGTACCATGCTCAACAGCTTCATCAATGAGTTTGCGAGCCAGGTGAAAGATTTGCTAGATTCTGGGTAGGTGAGCTGTAGTGGCCAAGCCATGAATATGAGGGACCCACCCTTTTGGTATGGAATTCGATCCGCTGGTAAAGTTGGTTAATTAGATTTGAGCACAAAGTATCTAACTCTTGTAGCTTGGTAGTGTAGACGTCGATCTCAGACCCATCCGTCAAATTTCTAGATTCCATCACAGGGTGTTATGTTCTCCATCCAAATATCTGTAACTCATCGAATGTGCATGTAGCATACATTACCCCATCCTGCCTGAGGCAACTTCACATGGAAATGACTTCTACAATCGAAGCAATCAGACGGTCTCCTTCAGTTCCGTTAGAGTTATCGAGGTTTACAACCAATAAAAGGCTTGAAAATATGATGGCAAGTTGTTGTTGTGGCATGTGCGTTCAAGGAATAAGAAAGTTCAAACGTGGAAGTCAGGGGAAACGAATGATTTAGCAAGATGGATCTTTACTAGCTTGGAAAGATGCGAGGGCCTCAACCACCCTATCGATGATCATAAGAACTCAGTCTTATCTAAGTTAACAATGGAAAAAGGAAAGAGAAGACAGAAAAAAATAGAAGCCAATCGTCGCCACGCTCCGTCTACATAGTAGAGCCTTCATCCTCACTTTCTATGTGCTCGTCCTGCTCAGGTTCTCCTTCCATCCCTTCTTCCTCCTCTTTCGCGGTGTCAGTGTTATATGGATCTCATCACATAAAGTCTCCTTCTCCAGTCCTATGTAAACCAGTTTAGTGGTAAGCTGTACCACTCGTTCATCCAATCGTGACAGTCAGTCACTGGTAGGTTTCGTCTTCCTCTGAGATACTGCACTGCATCGCAGGCCTTACATAACTCCCCAAGAGTGTGTGTAACAAGAACCGATCTGATGTGTCCCCATGAATCTACTATATACCTATGAGAAAAAGGGATATGCAGTCATACGTCCGCCCGCTCATACTAGGCGTAAGGTACTAAAGTAAGAAATAAGTTCTATATGTGTAACCCAGTCCCGCCTGAGTTCCAAATGAGAGTAAGAAAGGTCGAATAACAAGGAACAGAAACTAATTGTTTCCTTGCTTAGTGAAAAAGGATAAGTCTCAGTATTTGAATTTGATTCGGTTTAATGGTATCACGTCATGCGCATCGTGCAACTTTCCTGTGTACGTGCGCTACAACGCTCGCAAGGGCTTTCTCCCCTGTACAATTGTTGTTTCCTCATCTACGAGGTTTGTTAGGATACTACTCCCAGTAATGCGCCACCTGGTGTAACCCTGGGTTCCCACCATTGACATGTTCAGAATTAGGTCTAGAACTAGAAGATAACATATCTCCCGAAATCATATGTTGTAGATATATGTAGCTAAAAGCTAGTTGTGCACTTAAGTTGTGAGTGTACTTATGCTATGATGATTATAGACTAAACTTAACATGCAGTCCTAGTTCACTATAACCAATGGCTCTGATACCAATCTGTCACACCCTCAAATTTCCACTGCGGGGTTTATACCGCGAGGCGCATGACATACCAGGATCCCATAGCCATAAGTCATATGAACGAACTCTAAATACCCAAACCATTTAGTTCGTTTTCAAAAATCAAGTTTAGTTAAGCTGCGGAAGCGTAAACCAAATTTAAACCTTTTAGAAACCATGCACAAAACAACGCGCCCAGATTAAAACCATATGAAAGAAAATGTAAAAGCATAATATGTAATTTAGGTGTATGCCCAAGACCCCAAATGCAGTGAAGTGTGCAGTGCTTTCTAATCCTGGCACCGGAAGCTAACTACCTGCAAAAGCATGTAAATCGTGGGTCAACAAACAATGCTGGTGAGTTCACTAAGTAAAGTAAATGAGTATGTAACTGCGCTGGTTTCCAAAACCATGTAAACAAGTAATTGAGTTGGTTCCAAGAACCATGTAAACACTAGTTCATCGCATGTCAAGTGTAGCTAACCCATTCATGATAACTAACACCGATATACCGAACTGCTGATGTACGTGTAGCCACAAATGTGAGCCGCATGCCTTACATCATTGCCTATCAACAATGATAAAATCTGTTAAGTTATAGTTCACTCCCGCACTCCCCGAGCCGGTGTGAGGTTTGTCAGACCTAATAGCGCTATCAACTAATAACCCGCTTGCCATAACCCGGCAACTCATTTGGTATGTGAAGGACTTACAGATTATAGAGTTGGTTTAGTTCATCAAGGACACAGTTTGCGAACTAGCAAAAACCCGACTCACACAAGGAGTCAAAAACCGACCCATACAAGGATCCATAGCATCCCAACCCGGGATGTGTAAGTAGTCCCAAACTGGACTAGAAAGTAGTAGTCCCAACCCGGACTAGAAAAAGTTAATTACGTTGTCTCAACCCGAGACGCATGCTTTTGAGAAAAGAGTAGTGAAACTCACCTTAGGTTGCACGTGAATGATCCAAATCCCTCAAACAGTAACGAACTACCAACTCCATATTACAAGTGTCACTAGGTGAGTATACGTGCATACCAACACATCATGCAATTTGTTTGTCCAAAACTTCTAAAGTTCAAACCGTGTAGTGACACCTAATGACTCTACATGCACAAGTAAGTCCTACGTATCCCGTTGGTGATCATATTGATTATTATCAGTTTAATACCTCATACACATCTCATTTAAGTATTCATGCAAGTTCATGTCAAATACATACCATATAAGACTCCAAATAGTCACGTAAACATCCCTTACACAATCTGCGTTTTCAGGGCAGATTGTACGCTGTGAAAAATGAATTATTTAAAATACTTAACAAACGAATTAAACTCCCAAATTTTTACTGAATATTCATTGGGATTCATTTGATAACCCATATTTTTGTTTTATCTCACAACCAAACACAAAAATTATTAAAATTCGTACAACACAGCTAAGTCCAGAAAATTTCCACAGCAGGTCAGTTTAGTAGAAAAATTCCCAAAAATTGTGTATTCACCCAAACGAGGTGAATCCAATTGTAAAAGCCAATTTTTCCAATGTTGACCTACTGTCCAAATTTCATAACTTAACCCTTTGTAAATCTCGAGTTATGACCGTGTAAAGTTGACCCGATTTATAATTCCGAAAATCTGATATGACCTTTAAACTTATAAAATCATGAATACATATCAAAACAAGTCCAAAACACATGATTTTGGACTTTTTGAAAAGATAACACCATAAGTTATGTTTTAGGATTAGAAAACAATCAGATTACACCTTTTAATCACTCTATAACAGCCCTACAATTCGTCACAATGAATCTGTCAGCAAATCAGAATTTTATCAACATGACTCTTATAAACCCTAATCATTCTCAATACCTTATAATCATGCAATAACTTCATATTAACACAATAACATTCATATTATCACGTTTAATCTCAGGTTTTTACATACCATATACTCTAGATATGATTTCTATCAACAATATTCATCAACACTTTCAACAAACATCATAAACATTCAACCTATATTGATTTGCGATTCTAGCATGTATATTTCCTAAAGTTTTTATAATTTTTCCAGCCTAAAATCACATCATTTAACATGTAAAATGCATACCTTGAATTGCTAGAGTCCCTAGAATCACAAGGTAGCACTCGAAATTGCTTGAACTAGTGCAAAATTGATGAAGATTGAGATTGAAAGGTGATTGAGGGGGGGGGGTCTCCTTGTCCACGGCGCAAATGGGGGTATTAGGGTTTGTGATTATTTTTTTTAAATAACACACCTAGGGTTGAGTTATGGGCCAAGGTTTCGGGCTCTAGTGATTTTTATCTGATAAGTGAGCCCATTAGCCCTATCTAACTCTCGAGATTAATCCCGACAATAATAATAGAACTAACTTGTATAAAACTACTGTTTTATTAATTCATATTATGTTTATCATAAGTGCACATATCTCATAAGGTTTACGTACAAGTTAACTAATACGCAGTAATTCACATAAGCATGCAATTCACATACATGTGTTACTTCACATTCGTCAACACTCAATAGTTCATATAATCATGCATGTTTGATAAATCACCAACGTTCGGGATACAAGACTCGGGTGTGTGTCAATACAATTATTTTTCCTAATTATAACGTACGTTAATGTCTCCTAACATGTGTTATTGTTACATAACATCCTGAAGGACCTGTTTAACTAACCCTAGCTAAGTGTTTAACCACGTATGATTATGGAAATTAACTAGAGTTCAGTAAAAGAGTTAACATGAAAATGCGGGGTGTCACATCATCCCCAAGTTGAAAAGAATTTCGTCCCGAAATTCAGCAAGTAAACAGTAAAGTCAGCTAAAAAAAATGTGTGCTTGGTTCCCGGATGTCACATAATCCCCAAGTTGAAAGGAATTTCGCCCCGAAATTCACTTTGAGATAGTTGCTTTACGTTTAGTGTTTGGTTTATGCATAGTTTCAGGTTCAGTAAAGAGATGTGGGTAATTAAGCCGCATTTGATCCATGCGTTCCCACGTGTATTCCGGTCCTAGACGGAAATTCCATAGTACCTTAATAATAGGTATAGTGTTTTGTCTGAGTTTCTTGACGCCCCGCTCAAGAATCTCCACCGGTTCTTCCATGAACCGTGGCTGATCCCCCACCTGGATCTCCTTCCGTGGCACTATTCAACTTAGCTTAGCCAACACCGTTGGCCTTGTTCAATTTCAGCTTAGCCAGATATTCAGGGCAGTTGCGTTTCCAGTGCCCCATCTTGTTGCATTCATAACCCTGACGCTCTTCAGGAGGTGGTGCTTTTGCAACTTGCTTGTTATTGTTGGTGGCAGGTTTGGTAGCAACATTAACTTTCTTCTTGCCTTTGCCATTATAACCCTTTTTCTTGTTGTTGGGCATTTTGACACCAGCAGATTTGACCATCAGAACTTGGTTAGTTTTTTTAGGTATATTCATCTCAGCCGTTTTGAGCATTCCATGAAGCTCAGTCACTGTCTTTTCCCAGGCATTCATATTGAAATTCATAACGAACTAGTCGTAAGAGCTGGGGAGAGAGTTCAAGATGAAATCCGTTGCCATTTCATTTTGCAGGGGATAACCAAGTTTGTTGAGTTGGTCAATGTACCCTTTCATCTTATGCACATGAGCACTAACAGATGAGCCCTCTTGCATTTTACAGCTTATGAGCTGTTTCATGGTGTCATAGTGTTCTTGTCGGGCTTGTTTATGCAACATGTCCTTAAGTTGCTCGATCATGTCAAATGCATTCTTGTCTTCCACGTTCTTCTGGAGATCAGGAGACATAGTGGATTGCATAAGGCAGGCTACCTCAATGGCATCCTCGTTATGTTTTTCTAGTGCCCTACGAGCAGCAGTGTTATTTTCAGGCTCGTTGGGGACTGGGCCATCTAGAACGTAGAGCTTCTTTGCCATCTTGAGAACAATTCTCAGATTGCGGTGCCATTAAAGAAAGTTAGTGTCATTTAGTTTTTCTTTCTCAAGTATTTACTTGAGAGCAAAGGTGGAGATGTTTTCATTAGCCATCTTTTAAATAAATAAAATAATTTTTAATTAGTATTATCGATGTTTAATTTCCTTATTAATTAATGACCCATTTACAGTAATTATAGAGAATGAGAATCTGACTATATCAGTTACTAAAAGCAGCTATGGCATGCAACATTAGTAAGTGGTTAGGCAGACAGACAACGAGTGTCAATTGTGAAAAATGCACAACTCTCGAGTATGAGGCCTACTATGACAACTCTTGTCTAAGCATTGATACGTTTAGCCTCATCTAGGCCCACTTTCACTCTCCAGGCCGCTGTGGCATGCCAAGAGGGAAAAGTAATAGTCACCCTAAAATAGGTAGGTGTGGAAGGGCCGGATGTGTCTACGAAACCCTTGCACCTTGGAGGATAAACTAGACATCAAGTGTGGTGCTGTGATCCAAACACTGATGGTTCGCATTATGCTCCAAGTGTTCCTTATAATAGGATGGCATAGACTATTGATTTTAAATATGGGATTTAATTTTAGAGTTTACCGAATAGGGTCATAAAAGCCAGTTTTACTATATAATGTACGTGACAGTATAATTAACCCTTTCATCACTCGGGACACTTAATTTTAAATAACCTATTAAAACTAAGTTTGTCGCGACTTGAATAACCAATTAAAGCTAATAGTTAAAACCATTAAGTTATGAGTTTTAGAAAGTTAAAATTTGTTTAAATTTCAAAAACTCTAGTGGTTATTATTTATTTTAAAAACAAACTATTTATTTTATGATAAATTTTACAAGTTGTAAAAATAAGTTTAGAACTTGTTTTATTTGACTGTGTCAATATTTTAAAAACTTCCTTTTTAAAAAGTTTGGTATTAGGTTGGTATGTTATAACAATTTATAAAATAAAGCAACCACAATAGCAAATAAATATGTAAATCATATGGCCAAAAAAATTGTTTAATCATGCTAGAGCCTTTTAGCAAGACCAAACGGGGTCACAAGGTCACAACACATAAACAACCACAAGGATGGACTTGGACTTGAGTGCATCTTCTTGTCTTGAGAGACTCCGACTAACTTCATGACTCCTGTCTTGGTCTTCAGTTTTGTCTTCGGGTCTTCAACATTTAATATTTACAAAAATATATAAAAATAAAAAACCCTAATCTATTACAACTTTGAGCCAACAAAGTGGGCCAAAAACCATAAAACCAAAACTGAAATAAATATAAAATATTCAACAACAAGGTCGGACCAGATTTACATATTTTACACAATCAACATAAATTGGGCAATCTTTTGGTCAAATAAAATAAATAAAACTTTGACCAAAAAATATTTTGTTGCCCAAAAATTATCTAGATCTAAAACTTTAAATAATATAAAGTTTGAGATCTATAACCGGCTAAAAGACCGGATCCGATTTGTATGTTGTAACCGTGGCTCTGATACCACTGTTGGGTTTTGGTGGTGTCAACTTTACTTTTTATCAAAACGGGTTTGATATATTTGTTATTAATTAAATACATAATTAACAAACGCAGCGGAATATTTATAAAAATTTTAACACCAAAACTAACCGAACAGGATCTGGTTACAAAACAAACAAACACGGTATAAAACTATTAATCTACCAATGAGATAGATATACATGAGTGGTTAATAATTAACCGTTTGAGACACCGAGGTACAACGAACAGATTGCTAGATACGAACAACGAACCAATGCCTGGTGCTGGTCACGGCAACGGGTAATAGTGCCGGCTGAACACAACGGCTTGTGGCTGCCTTTTCACTTCCTTGTATTAATTGTGACTTTTGTCTTTTGTGAATACTAAAACCAAAAGTGATGTACACTCTTTTTCTATGTCTCTATTTTGTGCAGATGGCATCTATTTATAATAACAATTGCCGCAAGGTTTTTATGGTTGAGGTTGTTGTATATGTAATGTGATTCTTGTGTGGTTATCTAATAACATTTAGATAATCATTATCTTATAAATGTATATTAGATAATGATTAATTAATATTATAGATAATAATTAATGAATATTATAATAACCATCCTTATCACATAATTAATCCACAGCACGCCCCAAGCTTAATGCACCTAGAACAAGTCTAAGATGCGATTTAAAAACCCGAAACCAAATAAACGTGATATTATTTATAATTAGTGAAGGGGTAGGACCCGAATCCACATGGGCCCATACCCAACACTCTGGCCCAAATACAAAAACAGGCCCATAAAGACCAAACGTGGCGGTCAGAGCGTTACCGGCGGAGCATACTCGGCGGGTTCCGACCATGGCACCCCAATCCCAAGGTCTTGGAACGCGGCACAGCTAAGGATTTGCTATATGTAATCATGTGGGCTTACTATCGTTATGTTCATGTCAATGTAATAGTTTAAAGTACTTGTACTTCCTTGGTTTTATGACTTCTCTATGAATCGATCGAATTCCTTTACATTCCCTTATATGATACATGAGCCAATTCAAATTGCAACGCACTTTAGATGCAAGGCGCATCGTTGTTTTCACAACAAACGCGCCACCTTGGTCTGCGGACAGCGCTCTTCTCGAGCGACTCCGCAGACTAAGCAGCCCAGGGGCACATCGTTGTTTTCACAACGAATGTGCCACCTTGCTCTGCGGACAATGCTCTTCTTGAGCGACTCCGCAGACTAAGCAGCCCAGAGGCGCATCGTTGTCTTCACAACGAATGCGCCACCTTGGTCTGCGGACAACGCTCTTCTTGAGTGACTCTGCAGACTAAGCAGTCCAGAGGCGCATCGTTGTTTTCACAACGAATGCGCCACCTTGGTCTGCGGACAACGCTCTTCTTGAGCGACTCTGCAAACTAAGCAGCCCAGAGGCGCATCGTTGTTTTCACAACGAATGCGCCACCTTGGTCTGCGGACAACGCTCTTATTGAGCGACTTCGCAGACTAAGCAGCCTAGAGGCGCATCGTTGTTTCCACAACGAATGCGCCACCTTGGTCTACGCACAACGCTCTTTTTGAGCGGCTCCGCGGACTAAGCAGCCCAAAGGTGCATCGGTGTTTTTCACACGAATGCGCCACCTTGGTCTACGCATAACGCTCTTCTTGAGCGACTCCGCAGACTAAGCAGCTCCAAAGCGCATCATGGTTTAACACACGCATGCGCCACCTGGGTTGGCGGGCAACACTCCTTACGAGTAGTTTAGCAAGTATATATACCCCATCATGACCATGCTATAAATGGCGGGTGGAGTATAACACTTGCAACAGATATGTCCAGCCATAACGACAAAGTTGGTAAATCTTTGAACAAATCTACGATAACGTAAAAAGAAGCATAAACATATCCTATACATATTCAACAAGGATGCAAGCATTAAAATACATAAGCAAAATCAAACCCACTTAGGGTACAAAAATTGGGTTTTTAGGTGGCTATATATACATTTACACCACCTTACAAGATATCCTAGCATATCTAGTCTATGACGATAACATGAGCCCAAGCGCCACCGCTTCGACGAAAGCGAACCTTCGGAGTAGGCCTAACAACCCCAACGGCCGGACAAGCTATTATGATCGGCCGGATACCACCGACAACAACAGGTGCCACCGGAGGAGGGGAAGCAAGCACCCTACCACAGCAATCGGCTAAGGCCCTCATCCTCCTCTCTTCATCCACGAGGTTGGCAGACGAGGGCCCAATAACGTCTGCATGAACAGTGGAGGCGGGGGCACCTTGTCGGAGCTCCAACAGGGCGGCAATGGCCATAGCATCGTCGGAACAGTCGACAAGTGACTTCATCTTCGGCTGAAACGAACTCATAGAACAAAGAAAGGAGAGAGCAAACAAGGAAGAAAAAGTGAAAAACTTGCCCCAAATGAAGCCCTCGGTTCACTTTTATAATCACAATATTAAGTGTAATTATGAAGTGCAATTAATGGGCGTAATCATGCACATCGGCAACAGTGACATGCGTCACTTCAGGTGCCCTGCCACGCCGTCAGCAGTCATTAATGATTGTCGGCTAATGTCATGACTGCAGAATTAATGACAGGTAATAATGACAGAAGTAGATCAAGAGGCACAAGCAAATTCATGGATAATAAAGAGACGTCCACATGCACAAGTTCAACATAACAAAAAATAAAGCAAGTAAATTGTTCAAACACCACAAAGATCAAACGAGTTCAACCCAACATTAAGGCTAATCTTCACCGTCGAAGTCGACATTATCAATGAAGTCGTCTTCAGCTTCGTCACGGGGCGGGGCGGACGAAGAGCCTTCACCTCTTAGAGCCGCGGCCTCCCTATCCGCTTCCTCTTGTGCATCCCTGTCCGCCTCCGCTTGGCGCTCTTTCTCAGCTTCCTCAAAAGCCTCTCGCAGAGCCTGAACACCATTTGGAAGCTTAGCACACTCCGCAACCACATCCATCACCGGGAAGCTCAACTCATCGTACGCCGCCACCTCCGTGTCGTACTCTCCTTCAGCATCAATATTGCGGAAGGGGTTGTCCTCAAAAGGATGCCCGCCAAGGCAAAAGTCGAACCATTGTTTAAAACCAAGGGCAGCACCAAACTGCTTAGACTTCTCAAGCAAGCGGGCGACAGATTGCACTAAAGCTGGCTCTTCCCAAACACGAGCAAACACCTACAAGGCACAAGATAAAAGTATCAGAGGAGAGTATAAGTAAGATATAAAGCTTGGGTAATGGAAGACATACCCCCTGCACACCGGTGGTCATCAGCCATTGCACATCACTCTCCGCCTTGGCGTGACTCTCTTGCACAACCCGCAACGCCTCTACAGCACTGTCACGCGCGTCCGCAAAGTTCTTTGCATCCGCAGATAAGGCTAGTTTCTCATCCCTCAACACATCAACTTCGCGCTGCAATAAGTCAATATCATGTTCAAGCCTTGAGACGTGCGACGATTGCAAGAGCACTTCATCTTCCTTCTTGGCCAGATCAGCATTCGCGGAGGCAACCTTAGACTTCTCATCCTCAAGTTCTCGGCCCTTGCCCGCCAGCGCAATCTTGAGCTGCTCAACTTCATTTTCAAGAGCATGCACACGGTCGCGCTCCTTGGCGATGGTCTGGATGGTGGCTTCGCAGGACGCTTTCCACTCTTGGGCGGCCTTAGCATGACGCCCTTCAACAACCCTTACCTGGGCAAGCGCATCTGTAATTGAAAGATTTTAGCTAAAACAGGAAGATATGATCATACAAGTAACAAAACCAGGTGCGGAAACCCTAGTTATGAACAAAATGATAAAACTCGGATCAAAACACAGAAAACATCATTTCAAATACCTTTTCATAGATTAACTTTCATAAAAACGTGTTACAATCAGTTTCCTAGTCAATCTATTGAACACACACACTATCACAACTTAACCTTGAACCTGACCACAACACACACTCGAACTAAAACTCTCTCTAACACGAAAACACACAAAAACTATATATAGGCTCTGCACATTCGCCCAGTTGTGTTGGTCGAATGTGGAAGTTTTCCACATTCGCCCACAACATGGTACGAATGTGTCTTCTCTTGCAGTCAGTCTTCACCTTCGCCCCTTTAATCTCTACCTACGCCCATCTTCTTCTACATTCGCCCAAACTTCCACTTTCAATCCATCAGCAAAACTTACTAACATATGTTAATTATGTAGATCCAATCACTAGTCGCACTTCGTGCATCTACAAACTCCCCCTCGACTATTGATTGGATCGTTTTCGATCTTCGTCCATCGCCTTGTTCAACAAATAAATTCTCAGCTGCTTCTTCTGCTCTTTCGTCATTTCAGGCTCCAACTTTCTTTTCACCGGTTTAGACACATTAGCCATCTTCACCATTTTACCAAGTTTGGCATCCAAGTTGCTCCCTGAATTTATGTCATATGCAAAACAAACTCCCACAACTTGAGTATACTTCTTAGCCTGTTCAGCATCATTGGGATCATGATGAATCGGATTGTAGAAAAGCATGATGATATCTTCAAAAGTACAGTTAATCAACCACATAGGATCAAATACATGAACATGCTTGTATTTGTCCTTCCCATCTCTCAACACTATCACCGCTTCTGCCTTCCTCCAATCGTAATACCAAAAGATAAAGTCAGCACTGAAATGTTGTGGCATAGGCATCAAAGGTATTTTTCTCATCACTTCAGGTGCTTTGTAAATCAAGGTCACCCTCTTCAAACCAGTTTTAGGATCAATATCCCTGTGCACTTTCCTTCTGGGATATTGAGGCTTAAACCTATTCCACTTTGTCCTGCTCTCCCAGACTAACTTATCAGCACACCAACCAACATGTGTATTATTCACTAAAGCTCCAGACATTGGGAATCTGCAAATGTCTCTGACCGCCCAATACGGTAGAATTAGCAAATCAATGAATCTGTAGAAGTACAAAATTCCTGATTCCCATTTGGCAGCTAAACACTTCAGTCTACCCAAATAAGTCCAGCCAAGAGCTCTGCCTTTAAACTTCGCATTATGAAATCTATAAAAACTTCCTTGAGCTTCAGGCTTTGGTCGGTTTTCATCCATTTCTTTCAACTTCTTCAAGTAAGTCTTCAATTCATCAGTCTGACTTGAAGATTGTTGCTTATCAGCTCCAAACACTTTCTCAACAAACTCTTCACTTCTTTTCTTAGCTTTCTTCTTGGCTGAAGTGTTTGGAATCTCTGTAAAGTCTGGAAATACCACATCTTCATCATTCTGTCTAAAGTATTGTGGATATTCCTCATGTGTAATATCCTCAATCTCCACTTCATCCATCTCTGGAGTATTCTTATCATCTGAGTGATTACCAATATCCTTTTCAGGAATATTTGGAATCGACTCATCCATCATAAACTCCTCAAAAGATTTCCATACTCTCTGTGCCAGACCATCAAGGATTTCTTTAGCCACAGTAGCAGGTACTTCACCCTCCTCTAAATCAGGATAATTATACTCCAGCTCATATCTCATGTCATCAGTCTGGAAGATCTCAGCAAATCTACCTGTGAACTCTATAGTCCATTCTCTTTTCTCCAACATATCTCTATACACTTTCTTAGCATCATCATTTAGAGATCTCACCTTTTCATTCCAAAAGATGCTTTCATCTGAATCTACATTCCCACCTTTCTTCTTTTTAGAACTAGATTCTCCAGCATCCTTCTTCGGTGTTCTCTTCTCAAATGTAAACTTACTAGTGTCATCTCCCCCTTCATCATCATCACTGTCACTTCTATCATCATCATTCTTACTCCCAGATCCCTCAGCATCATCATCATCATCTTTATCACTTTTCTTACTCTCCTCATCATCGCTCTTCTCAGACTCATCATCTTCCTCATCATCCTTTTCTTCTTCAGAATCAGAAGGCTCAAAGTCTACTTGTTACTCCTCTTTTTCCTTATCTTCTTCACCTTCTTTCAGTTTTGGTGCTTCATTATACAAACTATCCAACAAATCACTAAGGCGTTTGTTTTCAGCCTTTAGTTCTTTGTTATCAGCCTTAATCACCTTAATCATACTCCTATTCCTGGAACATTTACCCTCAAGCTTCTTATTATCAGCTTCAAGTTTCTTTACCTTCTGATCAATCTCATCTTGATTAGTCTTTGAAGCAACCACTATCTTAAGCATTTTCTCTTCATTCTGCTTAAACTTAGCAATTTCTGCCTGCTGAGCTACTATCATTTTCATCATCTCATCCATCTTCTTGTTCACTTGTTTCATCACATCATCAGAAACAGTGACTTTCTTAGACTTGGATGGCTCAGCTTCTTTGGCTTTCTCCTTCTGAGGCTTCCTAAACATATCTAAAACATTATCCAGAGCAACATTGAACTCATCAACTGGTAATGTTTCAGCCTCTTTACTCTTTTTCTGCTTCTAGGCAACTGGTGAAGACAGCTTAGATGATGTACCAGCATCAGGTATTCTTTTTCCTTTCAGCAACTGGGCTATTTCTTTCTCCCTCAACTGTTTAGTACTGGATTTCTTTGCCATTGATTTGTGTTTTGGTTTAGGCAAATTAACAACCACAGTTTCACCTGCTTCCAACTCATCCATATTAACACCCAAACCTCCTTCATCAACATCAACAGGCTTCTTCTTCTGTTGTACTTCTTCAATTGTCTTGTTAAGAGATTCAGACTCACCAACCATAGTGGCCTTACGTTTGGTGGTCCTAACTCTTTCTTCATCCGAATCCCACTGCTCGTCTTCCTCTGTTTCTTCTGAGTCAACAGATTCTTCATCAACCAAACTTGTTCCTTTCTTTGCTGTAGTTTTCTTTCTAACAACCTGTTGCTTAGAACTCCCTTGATCTGTCTTTGCCTTGCCCTTCCCTTTGGCTCCAGCATTGACAACCTGCCTCTTCCTCTTAGTGTTTGCATCAGCATACACCAAGGGATCATCATTATCAGAATCACTCTCGGCATGTCTAGCTTTGTTCTTTCCAGGATTAGTGTAATCCTGTTTAGCTAGAGCTCCAAACAATCTCCTATATGGTGGCTTTTCTTCATCAGGCACACCTTTATACCCTTTCATCCTCACCAATGTACGTATGTTCATGTGATCTTGACCTATGATCTTTGTTGGATCCTTCCTCAATTCAGGATATTTGTTGTCAAAAATCATCATAAGAAACCTTGGGTATAGCATGAACTGTTTCTTCTTCAATCCCTTTAACATTTCGAGCATATGATCTAATATCATTCCAGAAACATTGAATGGTTTGTTGAGAGTCAACGCAACCATCAATGAGCTCAAACTTCTTCTCATTACGTCATATCCACCGCTCACACATCCGAATACATGAATAATGACATGTGCAAAATACTTGAACTGCACACTCAGCTTCCCTTTATGCATAGATCCATCAGTAATCGGACCTTTGTATTTCATCCTCAGAAAGCAAGCTTTTTGTTCAGTCCATGATAAATCTCTGGGATCCTCACTAACTTCAAACTTAATCTGCAGTGCTTCTCTAATGTCTGACTCTGTCAAGAACATCTCCATCCCCTGTATCTTGCTCTTGATAATCGTTTGGTTCTCCCAGAAATCGTACTTCGCATTCTTGTAAAAATCTTCAACTATGTCTTTGTAGATGATTGTCGGTGTAGCTAAAGCATGTACAATCCTGCTCCTCTTCAAAAACTCAATAATCCCAGTAAATTCCGTATTTTTCTCCACATCTCCAAGATACGCACAACAATTATGAGATGGTTCGAACGGCCATCTACTAGAAACAGATGCTTCAGCCTCCTGAACCGGATCTGGAATGACATTCTCCACTTGTGCTTCAATATTTTCGGGTTGTTCAGCCATCTGCACATCAAAATCAGAAAAACACGTTAAAATACAAAAACGACAAAAATTGAAAATTTTAGAATTAAACAGTCTCCACATTCGCCCGTTTTGTCATGGCCGAAAGTGGAATTCTTGGTTCGAATGTGTACTACTTAGCACGAATGTGAAAAAGATTCTATTACAAATCACATTCGCCTCGTTTATAACACATTCGTCCGTTTCTTTCTACATTCGTCCGTTTATTTCACATTCGCCCTTTTCTTGTCTGGCCGAATGTACAATGTGTTTATCCCCAAAATTCAAATTTTTGTCAAAGTTGTTTTTAACATGTAATTTTGATTGGAATGTGTTCTAATGTGGCCGATTATGACTCGTACACAGCCAATTGTTCTTATTATTCAATCTACATCAGTTTTACAAAGGAATTAGGTTATATTCGTTTCAAACAATCAATCAACCCACTAAATGTTATTGTAAATCTAATTCCTTAATAATTCTCCCCCTAAAACTAAGGTGGATTGAAATGCAATCAAAAACAAACATTAACAATCATCATATTGACCCAGATTAGAAACCCTAGGTTCAAAAAGAAAAAACAACGATTCTGATCTCATCTTGGCTCCATTACCTGTGAATTAGAGCTTAAAATGATCAGTGTTTATCAAGGAACAATAACCACAAGCAAGCGGAAGTCCAGCAACAAGTTTTGGTATCGAAGAAAAATTTTGAAAAAGTTATGAATGAGGGTTCGAACCTGACATTGGCTTATATAGAAAGTCTACGTTCGCCCGTTTCTCTGGTCGAATGTGGGTTAGATCCACATTCGCCCCAAGCGAATGACCCGAAGGTGGATCCTGTATACCCGAAGGTGGATTTGTATTTGAAAAATACCACATTCGTCCAAAATAAACAACCGAAGGTAATTATTTTTCCACATTCGACCCAATTAAGGGGCGAATGTGAAATGGAAAAATCTGAAAATTTTGCCAAATCACGAATTCGAATCCCGTTCAACATTTTTCAATCTGTTAAACTTCAAAAACTCAAATTTTCACTTTTTGAATGATACAAAGCCCAGATGGTGTTATCAAATCTCAGAAATTGACCATCAAGCACCGTCGGTTATCAAAAATAAAGCAGAAATACAAAAACTTTTGATTTTTCTGAAATTTTAGCAAAACACACCTAAAATCTTTTTGGATTTTGTATCTTTTTGACAATAAAAGTAAAATGCATTAAAGTAAATGAAAGCAGTAAACATTTTGTGATGTCCGGTAAGAGAATCATATCAGTTTTCTGAGAAATCTGATCACAGCGTTGATCTTTTTGTTTAATATTATCATTAGAAACAATATGTGACAAGGCAATTGCTGATATTGTGGTCCACGTAAGCTCACATGCAGACTATTACGCAATGCTTTAAAATGATACGAATTAGGTGTATTAGACTAACACGTTGTGGTGCCCACACACACGACATACTCCCGTATCAAGTAATTGCACAAAGCTTCGCCGTAACGCGTGATTATGCCAGAGTTATCCGTAAAAGTTACAAAGTATATAGCACAGAGGTGTACAGGTCAGCAAACGAATGCAGCAGAGTAACATGTGCATATACACTAGGTTGAGGCTGATATCAACTACTGATTTGCATCAGTAAGTCAATACGATGTAATAATGATCTTTGATCAATAAAACATAAAGTTCCTCAATTCGGTAACTTCCGGTTTTGGCATTTAAGCTCTTTTAGCGAATATTCTGATGAAACTAGGTCCGTAAACCAATACGACAAAAGTTTAATCAGAATATCCCGGATAATCATAACATAACGACCCGAAACCTCAGATTTTGTCAATCCTATCAAACGAAATTACGGTACTAAGACCATATGCCCATGAGGTGTTCAGCCACGAACGCGTAGTTCGTTATGTTTGTATCACTAATGCACGCAATTTTAGTCTACGAAGCGTATCAGCATATCACACATAGTCAACACATGCCTCATTATACTATACAATTCTTTAGCCTGTGTCAGATCCCCACTGATGTACTATCATTTCCTCTTTTATCCAGGAAATCATTTTTGGTTTTTTTAATTTTTAGGTCTTTTTTGACTTTTTCAATGTTTTTGGATTTTCTGATAAAATGGCTCCCCCTAAAATAAAGAACATATTTTTTGGTTTTTTTTAATTTTTCTGAAAAACAATAAAAACTTTAACGAAAATTTTAAACAATCCACTCGAAAGCATCAACTTCTTTGAGGATTTAACAATCCACTCGAAAGCATCAACTTCTTTGAGGATTACGATAGTAAAGAGAAATTCCCAATTAGTAAAGAGAAATTCCCAATTAGCAAAAATCAGAAAATTAAAACTAAAAAGCGATAAACCGAGGTGCCGATTAGTCCTGTTTTTCCTTTATGTTATTGACTTTTAAAAGATATTCAAAGCGGGATCTGTCAAAAGCTTTAGTAAACAAATCTGCACGTTGGTAGTCAGTATGGATTTTGACCATATCTATCAATTCTTTAGCGTAAAAATCACGGATAAAATGGTATTTAATCCGGATATGTTTCGCTTTAGAATGATTTTCAGTATTTTTAGTTAATGCGATAGCGGCTTCGTTGTCACAGTGTATAGGGGTTTTAAGAAACTGCAAACCGTAATCCACCATCTACTGTTGGATCCAGAGCACTTGCGAACAGCAACTCGAGGCTGCAATGTACTCGGCTTCACAGGTAGACAGCGCCACGGAAGTCTGCTTCTTACATTGCCAGGTGACTAACCTGCTCCCTAAAAACTGGCAACCAGCTGTAGTGGATTTGCTATCCTTGTCACAGCCGCCCCAATCTGCATCACTAAAAGCAATGAAATCAAAATCATCATCATTAGGGTACCAAAGTCCTTTAGAGGGACAACCCTTCAGATATCTAAGGATACGCTTGACCGCCGTCAGATGACTTTGTTTCGGCTTCGATTGATAGCGGGCACAGAGACACGTTGCATACATAATATCTGGTCGAGATGCCGTCAAATACATCAGAGATCCGATGATTGCTCTGTATGTAAATGGGTCCGTCAGCTCCCCCTTAGCGTCCACTCCAATCCCGTGATTGGGTTGAATCGGGGTATCCATCGGCTTGGAATCCTCCATCTGGAACCGGCTCAAGACTTCGGATACGTATTTCGTCTGGTGAATGAAGATCCCCGTGGGTCTTTGGTCCACCTGCAAGCCTAGGAAAAACTGCATCTCCCCCATTGCGCTCATCTCGAACTTTTCCTGCATGACAGTTTCAAACTCCCTGCATAAAAGCTCGTTAGTTGAACCAAATATTATATCATCAACGTAAATCTGCACCAGAAGCAAATCATCCCCTGATTTCTTCGTGAATAGGGTGCAGTCGACGAGTCCGCGCTTAAATCCTTTTGTCATGAGGTATGTACTTAGCTCCTCGTACCACTGTCTTGGAGCCTGGTGCAAACAATATAAAGCTTTGTTCAGCACGTAGACCTTATCCCGTTGGATTGGGTCCTCAAAGCCTGGTGGCTGCCCGACATAAACCTCTTCTTTGACTTTCCCGTACAGAAATGCGCTCTTGACGTCCATTTGATAAACTTTGAACTTCTTATAGGAAGCAAACGCAAGAAACATCCGAATAGCTTCAATGCGTGCTACAGGTGGATAGATTTCGTTATAATCAATCCCTTCGATTTGATGGAATCCCTGCACGACCAATCTGGCTTTGTTACGAACTACAACCCCACGATCATCCTTCTTGCACTTAAACACCCATTTAGTGCCAATCTTCTTTCTTCCAGGTGGCAAATCCGTGAGCGTCCAAACTCCCAATTTCTGAAATTGTAATAACTCCTCCTGCATTGCCTCAACCCAGGCGTCCTCCAGCAAAGCGTCCTTGTATGTCCTTGGCTCTACCTGCGACACATAACACTCAAACGACCAATCATTTTGACTACCAGATTTTTGTATTTTGGCATATAATGCTAAAGCACCAAAACTCTCTGGCGAATTAACACTTCGCAGCTGCCCTCTAGTCATCACACTGCTACCAGGATCACCGATAACTTGCTCCAGCGGGTGAATACGATGAATCCGAGATTCCGGATGTTCAGGTACAGTAACTCTCGTCTGAATAGTCAAGTTCTCTACAGCATCCAGATCATGACCCGTTTTAGACGATGAAGCAACATCTGGAGTTGGAGTTGGGTTCACTGGCGGTGCCTCTAGTTCTTCTGCATGCTCAAGAATAACTTCTGAAGAGTCTAATGAAGTAGAAGCCTCCTGAAACACTTCTTCCTCTTGTACAGGAACATTGGTATCATTAGAAGCTGGTAGGGGGTTCACGGTGATCGGACGCACCAACGGTGAAGTCGCCGCGTTTTCACACTCGTAAAGTAATCTGATAACAGCTTCTTCAACCAAGCTATCTAGATTGAATGATTCAAAGAAGTCTTTGTAATCAAACATCCAATCAGGACCCATCCCTTGCACATTTTGAGTATATCGTTGAACTTCCACGTTAGCCCAATCCTCCACCCGACGAGTTCGCTTGTTGTATACCCGTTTGAGCGGGGTTGCATATCCAACAAAGTATCCCTCTTCAGCTTTAGGACTAAACTTCTCTCTTGGATTCAACATTGTGCATGGTGCCCCAAAAGGTTCTAGATACTCTAAGTTCGGCTTTCGTCGGTGTAACAGTTCATAAGATGTTTTACCAAACTTCTTCACTGTTAGAACCCGATTGAGTGTATAATTTGCTGCATAAATCGCCTCGTTCCAGAACATTACTGGAAGATTTGAGTCTGCGAGCATTGTTCTAGCCGCTTCAATTAGAGTCCTATTCTTGCGTTCAGCAACACCGTTCTGTTGTGGGGTGTACGGAGCCGAATATTCATGATGTATCCCTTTGCTTTCACAAAGTTCATCCATCTTGGCATTTTTGAACTCCGTCCCATTATCACTCCGAATTCTCTTTATCTTCAAGTTGTAGAGATTCTCCAATCGAGTGAACAGAACTTTCAAGTTGTTAAAGGTGTCACTTTTATTCTGCAAACACATCACCCATGAAAATCTTGAGTAGTCGTCTGTGACAACTAAACAGTAAAGCTCTCCAAGATGACTTTTGCGCTTGACCGGTCCGAATAGATCCATGTGCAATCGCTTAAGTGGCATCTCAACAGAGTTAACTTTCTTCACTTTGTGGGACTGTTTGTGTTGCTTCCCCTTCTTACAACTTACACACTTGTCATTCAGATGGAAATGTTTCACGTTTACTCCATCGACAAGCCCATTCTTCACAAGATGATTCATTTTTCTCAGATGAATGTGCCCCATTCTTCGGTGCCACATTATCGATTCTTTCTCGGTCGCCTTGGATAGAAAACATGTTATTTGCCCCTGTGATGTCATCGCCTTGGACATATCAAGAATATAGAGGTTGTTGACGCGAGGTGCCTTCAACATTACCCACTCCTTTGGAATTTGAAAGCCCGGTTTGAGAATATAGCAGGATTTGTCATCAAAATGAACAGTGAATTGTTTATCACAAATTTGACTGACGCTCAACAGATTATAGTCGATCTGCTTCACATATGATATCCTCTCAAAGCTCACTATCCCATTACTCACGCTCCCCTCCATAGTGATATATCCGCCTTTATTCCCAGCGAATGCAACATATCCACCATTGATATTCTTCACATCGAACAACAACGCAAGATCCCCTGTCATGTGGCCTGAAGCTCCACTATCAACAATCCAAAGACTGCTAATAGGGCCAGCTGAAGCTCCCTGCACACATAAAGTAAATCATTTAGTTCTTTCGGGGGACCCAAGCCTGAGTCTTGGGTCTTGGAATATCATTGTTCAAACAAACATTCTCATCAACACTTTGTTTTGGATTAATCTTTTTAGGATTATTCAAAACATTTTCCTTTTTCTCATTGGATTTTGAAGTTGAGGCACCTGGAGAACCATTGGGTGTCCAAGATTGTTCAGTTCTTTTCAAGATACGAATCTGAGATTTTGGGTTCTCAGTCGGTTTCTGAACATTGTTTGCAAATGAAACTTTCTTGGTTACCTTATCTGATTTAACAGACTTAGGTCCAACATTTGAATTGACAATAGGTTTTGGTGGAACCTTTTGCCTATCATTTGTTGTGTTCACCACTGGTTTTCTCCATGATTGTTCCATAGCAATCCGATTTCTGCGATCATACTGAATTGGACGATTGTTCCTCGTTTGATAAAAATTATTTTGATTATAAAACTGTTGTTGTTGAGGGACAACACGTCTGTGTGGTGGAACATAATGATCAATCGGTTTCCTCATGGAATTCCTCACTTTAACTTCGTGCCTTTTATGCCTTACATACGGGCATTGAGCAAGTAAATGCCCTCTCTCCCCGCATTTAAAGCATGCACGGTATTCCTCAAAAACATTTGGAGCATTCGGTTGAGCAAATGATCGAACAGGATATTGATCATTATACTGTTGATTCCTCAAACTCTCAGGGAGTGGCCCTTTTGAGTAAGCAGGCTCATGAAAACCGTTAGCTCTGTTTTCGGGTCGAATGAACTCTGTGACATGAACCTTTGGTTCTTGAGGAACATCCAAATATAATTTCTTTAAAATGGCAGGTGGGATTTCATTTGTTCTCTCATGTTTTGGGAACCATATGGTGCTTTCTTGCCAAATTTTATCGATCTTAGCATAGTTAGCATTCTTGATTGGAAATTCCTCGTCAGAGATGATCTTATCGGATCCTTCCATCCGATAAAACACCTTGACTGGTTTGTCACACGGTTCATTTTTAACCTTTTTCTCAATTTCATTCTTAACCACATTCTTTTCAGACTTTTTCTCACGATGAGCATTTGCCATCGGATGCACAAGCTGAGATGGTGAAACTGGTTCATTGGTAATGATGTGATTTTCTTTTGGAATTTCACATGCATTAGCAGTTTGGTGACAACCAGTATCATCATTCTCAGAGTCTGAATCAACACTCTCAGCAGTAACACCCTCATCATTTAAACCTAAAATCGGCCTCACATCGGAATGTGGATCACCAATACTTGAGGTATTAGATTCATTTTCCGATGATGAGTCTGATTTTACCGAGCTCTCCGGTGTCACTTGATGAAAATTATGGTTTTCAAAAAGCACCGGAGATGGCACAGACTTGTAATTAGTGGTTTGATCATCAATGATGTGGTCTACCACATAAGCAATGTGCTTATAACTCTCCAACTTCTTGTTGACTTTTTCAGCAAAGCACTTAATAGCGGCCATTTCCAATTTAGTGTTCTCAATTTCATTTATATAGTTATTAATTGCAAGTTGTTTTAATGAAAGAGTATTTTTAAGATCAGAAATGTCCTTTTTATAGCCATCTAGTACTTTGTTGAAAGCATGCAACTCTTTGCGAGTAGATTGACAGTTCATGATAGCACTATCACGTTGAACACGAAGTTCTTTGTTCTCCTCTGTCAATCTATCACAAGTACCACAATATTTATCACTAGTAATATCAGTGCTACACTCAGAACTTACAGGTTTAGGAGGATCTGTCATGGCCATTAAAGCAAAATGAGCTTCCTTTCCAGCGAAAAACTTGGAATAATCAATCCTGGTGAAAGCATCATCAGCAATGCACGACTTCCTCGTCTTCAGAAAATCAGCTTCTGCTAGCAACTGGTCAATATCATCATCCAGAGATGTAACACTTGCTTCTGTATCTGAATCACTGTCTGAATCTGAGTAAACTGATTCACACTCTTCAGGAACATCAGAAACAGTGTCAATCACCACTCCAGGATTTGCTTCCTCAGCCTTAACCTCAACAGGTTCATTCTCCACTTTCACTTCAGCCTCAGACACATCAACTTCAACCTCAGTTTCTTCCTTCTCACCAACTATCACCGACTCTTCAATATCAACCTGTCGAGCAACACAAGCCACATTTCCACCAGTTGTGATCTCCTCAACACCTATTTGTATTCCCGACCAATCAAACCGTTCATCCTGTTGAATTATTAATGCTTGATTCTGATTAGTGTTCTGTTGGGTTTCATTTGGTGTAGTAATCGGTATGACTGTTCGGTTAGTGTTGTTTGGTGATTGGTTTTGAGTCTGGTTTGGTGTGTTTGGTTGTCTGTTCTAGTTGTTGTTAGAGTTATTTTGTCGGTTTTGGTAGTTGTTTTGGTTTTGATAGTTGTTGTTACTTTGGTATGAAACTTGGTTTTGGTTTTGTTGTTGACGGTTCTGGTAGCTTGCATTGAAAGGGTTTCTGTTACCTTGTTTTGGTGGCTGGGTGCATTCCCGTTTGAAGTGACCTTTCCCTCCACAGTTAAAACAAGTAACCTTCTCCTTGTTGAACCCATAGGTTGTGTTAGGAGAAGTTCCCAAATCCGTTCTTCCCGTCTTCTCGATAAACTCCGTTGCCCTTCTCATAATACTCGCAAAAGCCCACTGGATATCAATAAGTTCCATCTCTTCCTTATCAATCTCTGCGTAGTCTTCATTGGTCAAATTATTGTTCCCAATTTGACTTGCAACTAACCCATTATAAGATGAAACCATTGTAGAGACTAGTGCAATATGTTGCTGTGCAACTTCAACAGTTACATTTCCCAAATTAGAAGTCTCCAAAACCACCGGTTGTTGACTGAGTTGAGTCATTTGGTTCATTGGGTTCATGTATTGTGTTTGTTGAGGTGGTTGTTGAGATTGGCTAGCAGTATAGAATGCTGCTTGCTGCATTGGAGAAAACGGTGAAATGTAGGAATTGTTGTATTGTTGTTGTGGTGGTGGTGGTGTGTATGATGGTTGTGAGTAGGATGAGGTTTGTGCAATGTAGTTGATGGTAGGTTTTGGTGGTTCCATAACATTGGAAATGCATGCAACATGTGGTGCCACTACTCCCCCTGAACTCGAGTTTCCAGCTGGTACTGAAGTGCCTCCAAAATATAAGCTAGGATTCTAAGGAATCTGTGATCTTTTAGCTTTCCTCTTCTCTTCAAGCTCTTTGTTCTCCAGCTTCTGCACAAACTCATTGATAGTCCAGAATTTATATGCATCCTTCTCTTTGAGAACTTCCACATGCTGATCCCAGTATGGTGGTAGAGCATCTGCAAACTTGTCCACCAAATCTGTCATAGGAATCTGTATACCATAACTAGACAATTCAGTTAGCAAATGACAATATCTAGGAGTTAATTCTTTTAGAGTTTCATTTCCAACATAAGTAAAATTCTCAAACTCCTTTCGCAACTCCTCCATCCTCAATCTTCTAGTCTTCTCATTCCCATCATGCCTATTCTTAAGCACATCCCACAGTTGCTTAGATGTAGTGCATGTCCCAAACTGATGTAGCAGATCATTTGTGATCGCCTGAGTCAACTGGGAATAAGCTTTCTTCTCCACAGCAAACTTCTTTTTCTCCTCCTCAGACATACTCTCCAATGGAACTGGTTCACCGGTGTTCTCCAAAACCGGTGCTGTGTAACCTCTAGCAATCATCCTCCATGCCTCTGCACCCTCCACTCCCATGCCTTCCAAGTGGATCTTAAACTTTTTCTGCCACTGATTATATTCTTGCATCTCCATGAGCTTAGGTGGCCGATTCCCGCTACCTGAAGATAAGTCATTTATTAGTGTGGAAATAGCATTGGTAGTTTGAGTATTTACCACCGCTGCTGCTACTCCCCAGTAGTCAGGTTGTGGTGCTGGAGGTGCCACACTTTGAGGCATCGAGCTAGTCATCGCAATGTAATTGATCGGTTGCGAAGACTGTGTGCTCGTCTTTTGTGCTGCCACTGTCCATGGGTCCATCACTTGCTGTTGTGGTTGTGTCGTTGCTGGTCTCGGGGTAGTCGGAAAATTCCACATGATGTTCACGAACTTCGAAAAATTCAACACTTAGAAAATTTTCCAAACTAAGTTCTAGGTTCGCCCAAAAATCCTACTTTCGTCCAGAAGCAGTCCACTTTCGTCCAAACAGTAACACACGAATGTAGAAAATGAACAGAATGTAGAATATCAAAGTCTGATTTCCACTTTCGTCCAAACTAATACAGGTTCGACCAGTTTAATTCCACTTTCGCCCGCCCGACGAATCGAATGTGGAATTTCTTACCCGAAAGTGAAAAATTCAAACACAACTTTCCAGGTTCGCCCAGAATTATGCTAGGTTCGACCAAAATTCTCTCACACTCGCCCACTAAAGGTCAGGTTCGCCCACTAGACAGTACATTCGACCATTTTGAGTTTGAAAAACGGTTACACTTTGAAAAACGGTTATTTTGATCTCTGATTTTCAAAAGTTTATGGATTTGAATGATCTTTATCAGGTTTTGATTCGGAATTGATTTGGAACAACTTTAATTCTTGGAAAACTTGATTTTATCCACAAATTCAACTCTAAATCAATCAAAAACACTCAAAAACCATTTTCAATCAAAAACAGATGTATTTTGATCATAATCATGTCCAAATCAGCTCTGAGTTTATCAAATTTGTTGTTGTATGATCCGTATGGCTCTGATACCACTTTGTAATTGAAAGATTTTAGCTAAAACAGGAAGATATGATCATACAAGTAACAAAACCAGGTGCGGAAACCCTAGTTATGAACAAAATGATAAAACTCGGATCAAAACACAGAAAACATCATTTCAAATACCTTTTCATAGATTAACTTTCATAAAAACGTGTTACAATCAGTTTCCTAGTCAATCTATTGAACACTCACACTATCACAACTTAACCTTGAACCTGACCACAACACACACTCGAACTAAAACTCTCTCTAACACGAAAACACACAAAAACTATATATAGGCTCTGCACATTCGCCCAGTTGTGTTGGTCGAATGTGGAAGTTTTCCACATTCGCCCACAACATGGTACGAATGTGTCTTCTCTTGCAGTCAGTCTTCACCTTCGCCCCTTTAATCTCTACCTACGCCCATCTTCTTCTACATTCGCCCAAACTTCCACTTTCAATCCATCAGCAAAACTTACTAACATATGTTAATTATGTAGATCCAATCACTAGTCGCACTTCGTGCATCTACAGCATCGTTGAGAGCCTTCGATTGCGCCACGCATTCCTTGTTGTGCTTTTCACGCACATTCTTGAAAGCCGCCTTGCGAGCGGCCAGCTCTTGCTGTGCATCCATTAACTCCTGCACGCTGCGCCGTATCTCACTCATAGTGGCAGCTGCCATGGCAAGACCTGCAGCCCCGTCCTGAAGAAGGGCGAGGCGGTCTCGCTTGGCGGTGTAGGCCCGTTCAGCGGGCGGAATGGAGCCAGCCAACCACTCCTCACACGTGGCTATCTGGAAGAAGCGGCCATCCTCGCGCACTGACCACTCCGGCCTGTACACAGGACCAGTAGCAACATCCAACCTGAACCCGACGGAAGTAACCCCCGGGTTATCAGCCTTCTGCGAGTCACCTTCACCAAACTTAACACCCTCACCATCACCAGCCGACACCTTGTCATATCCGGTATCATCACCCATGTCTTCCTCAAACCCTGTACCCCGAGGGTGTTCACCACCACCTGGTGATGTAGGCCTCACCACAAACCCTTCACCAGACATACTGGTGTCTACAGTTTTCCCCTTCTCTCGCTCTCTCCTCCTCTGCTCCTCCGATGCCACTACCTGCTGTCGCTCCGCTTCACGAGCTTCTGCATTCCTTTTCGTTTATGCAGCTAAGGCATCCCCATTAGCCCCAGGTACCTGGGTAGCGTCCACCTGTTCGGTCTGCCTGCTTGTCTCTGTCCGCGTGGCGGCTTGCGATGGATCAGAATCCATAGGCCCAGTGCCAGGTACTTCAGGCAATTTCGGCCCGCCAGGGAAGAGAAGCGGGGCACCTATCATCAAAAGAGAAGATAATGAGAAGCTGTAAGGGAGGGACAAGAAACATCAAGTTATGCCAAGGGAACTGACCTGGTTGAACATTTTTCACGATCTTTGATGCCAGCCGTGGGCGCTTCGACGACACACCCAACTTAATCTTCAACCGAGATGCCGACGAATCACCCTCAGGCACCTTCCGCTTCGAGGATTCCATCATGGACACTACGTCCTTTAACTTCTTCCCAACGCCATGGGCGCTCTTACCAGAATCTCCACTGGTACGCGCAGTCACGGGCGGCGTAGTAAACACCTCGACATAATCTTCCTTACTCTTCGACCCGCCAGACGCGGGAGGATTTTGAGAAGAACTATCTCCACCGCTAAGACCTGCACGATCCCGAGCGCGATGAGTCAACGAGAAGGATTCATCCTCAGACTCATCGTCGGATATAAACATATTATTGGTCCCGCTAACGGAAACCGCATTCAGCGGGCGGGGATTAACAGGGACGTCACCTGGAATCAGCGGGTGGCCAGGAAAATCCTTCACATTCACAGGAAGGAAGTTCTTAAGCGACTGTTGCACGAAGGGCTCCTCCCCCGCGCGAAGCGGTTCCCACCGGAACTCGCCAACAACGCCAGGAACGATTGAGTAGAAGCAACTCTTCTCTGCAATATGACGCATGGAACAAGATTACGACAAAGCATAAATACAAAGGCAATAAACATAACACTTGTAAGGGAACATACCTTCTCCATCCACATAGAAGTGCGGATTCTCGTCAGCCCTACCTCCCACGCGGCTTAACCCCGCCATCAACAATGCCTCGGGCTTCACATTCGCCATCTCAATGGAGGTGACTTGCTGAGTCAGCTTGTCATACCAGTCAAAATCCTCATAGTTAGTCACCGGAAAATCCTGCAATTTTGACTTTCCAGACACAGCCAACCACTGTAGGGGGGCAGGGACCACGCCCTGCTTGATAAAGAAAAACTTCCACTTCCAATCATGCATACTGCATGGAGGTTCGTTCCCAACAGGCTTAATCCTACTCCGTTGGGTAAACGAAAACCACTGCGGCCCTCCGCGAATGAGACGATAAAAGGCATTAAACATATCAAACGTCGGCTCAACACCCTGAGACCGACAGACAAACTCGAAGTGCACCATCCGGGCCATCCCTAATGGCGTCACCTGTGTTAGATAAACCCCATACTGGAGCAGAAGATCACAAACAAACCGACTCGCCGGGAGACGAAAACCAGCCAACTGGAAGTGACCTGCATATAACGCCATCCTTCCAGGGCCAGCATCCAGAACAGTCTGGCCTTCGGCCGGCAAAGTTGGCTCCCAACTCGCCGGAATATCATATAAGGCTAGAAACTGCTCAAAAGACTCCCTTTTCCACTTAATCCGAGCATCTGACATGCCAACGGGATCCTTTTTCCCTCTAGTGTCAGCATCAACCATTTTTAAAGCTTTTTTAAAACCAACGGAAGACTGATCGGAAAAAGGAATTCGCCGGAGAAAAAGAGAGAAGGAAAAAAGACGGTTGAAGGAGTAAAAGGAAAACTGAAGACCAAGGGGAGTATTTATACCAGAGGCATTAATGAGGGTGGGCCAGGGGAGAGAGGAAAAGCCCACCAGCAATCGACACGTGGCACACCAGTGCGAAAAGACAGTCACGCGCGGCGCGTCGCGACGACGCGCCTGACACCGTTAACCCATAAGTCTCTCTTCAGTAACTGACATGACACCGTTAACCCAGAAGTCTCTCTTCAACCGTCACAGAGCCTGCAGATGATGATGACTCTTCGATTTTCCCCCCAAATCATTTGAATTAAATTCAAACCTCAATGCAGAAAGCACCCGCAATACACATCCCGCCCGACGTAACACGTACAAACCCGCCTGACGTAACATGTACGAACCCGCCTGGTGTAACACGTACATTTCCGCCTGACGTAAAACGTAAAAACCCGCCATCCTATCATTCCGCCAAAAGCTCTCATTTCAATAAGTCCATCACCTCTCACGCTTCCGCTACGCACAACCAAGAGAGGCACTGGACTAGGGGGACTTGAAGGGGTAGGGACCCGAATCCACATGGGCCCATACCCAACACTCTGGCCCAAATACAAAAACAGGCCCATAAAGACCAAACGTGGCGGTCAGAGCGTTACCGGCAGAGCATACTCGGCGGGTTCCGACCATTGCGCGGGTGTACCGCGCACATACTCATAGCCGCTAAGGAACGACAGGAAGAATCATCAAAGGACACGTGGTATCAACCCACAAGCTCGTACAATACTGTACGAGCCAATCAGAGCATGAGGACGTGTAGCAGGGAGTATGTTGCACAATCTGCCCATGAGAGAACAACACGTGTCCTTCGTGGAGTCCGCAGGGGACACGCAGTACATGCCCTGCACGCGCCAACCAATCGGAGCACATGGGGCCACCTCAGCGAAGATCTCCACTAATTGAGAGGGCTGCAGAGGGGACAACGGCCCACCTGGCAGCCAATCATATTGTATATGACCTGCGGCCACTCACAGGACGCTACGTCACGATAACGGTACGATCCCTCTCCATGATTTAGCACACGTCATATATTATATCTTATTGGGCCTAACTTTGGGCCGATGTGGAGGCAAGCCCCTAACTTGGGTCTCGGCCCATTGGGTGAGTTAAGGGTTGATGTTGAGGCCCGTGTGGAACCTATTTAAGGAGCACTTAGTCTCCTTGGATAGGCCATTCAGAAATTCCCTGAAGAACACACTAAGGCCGATTACGTTTTTGTGTCTGGTAAGTAGATTCCTTCGGGATTCGAGGCGGTCGCCCCACATCGGTTTGTGTGTGATTTCAGGTCTCTCACAGTTCTTAGTCATTCAATCTAGCGAAGGATCAACCCTGCAGAGACGAGCCTAACCATTGGATCCAGGTTAGACTTTTGTTTCTTCAATTAGTATAAATAATAAAACCCGTTTATTTTTATTACTTGTTCGTGATTACCAGTTAATCTAGTTAAGTGGATTTTATGTTCGTTGCCCAAGGTGTAACTCTTACGGGTCACAGCTCAGTCAGCAGCGTCGAGTTATCGAACCGTACACATATATCCAACAATTCAAATTACTGATCATATGAGAAAAATGCCTTCCAAAACTCCTGAAAATATTAAAATGAAAGGAAAGGCAAAATCATGTGAAGTATGTGGTCTGTTTAACCACATAACAGAATTTTGCAGATGTAGAAAAGGTAAAAAATTTAATAACAAAATTTTACAAATGGTTTTGGGGAAAAAAAATCAAACAAGATTTTGAAAATACCTTTGTTCCCAGAAAATAACAGCCAAACAAGACCTTTTATCAGAAAAAGACTAAAACTCAACATCAGCCTTTTTCTCAAAATTCTTTAGAAATTAGACCCAAACCTTCGACAGTTTCACAAACTACGAGGTTAACAATTTGATAAAGAGGGTCGAACTTCTGATGGCCAAAGTTGATGATGAACCTCAGAAGGTTACCATCATTGCTCCTAAAAGCAAATCCATGCTAAAAAAGACATGGACTCCTAAAAATGGTCCTAACCAAATTGATACTCTTCCTGTTTTCAAGAGTAAACCCAAAGCCAAAGTGGCTTGGGATCCTAAAACTAACTAATCTAATCTTTTGGCAAAGGTGTCTCTAGAGGTCTTAGTAGCATATGGTATCCTCGAAACTCCAACAGTTCCGATAGTAACGGTCTTTTAAACTGGAGTCTTTTCCTGTGTACGAATCTCTACACAGTTATCGCATTGTGAGTCCGATTACCGTTCGGTCATCTTCGTATCCTTTATCCGAGTCTGTAGCATGATTAGATACTTTATAGCCTTCCTGTTCCTCCATTCGGGTCCCTGAAACTCCAATAGTACCGATAGTTACGGTCTTTTAAACTGGAGTCTTTTCCTATGTACGAATCTCTACGTAATTGTCGGATTGTGAGTCTGATTACCGTATAGTCACCTTCGTATCCTTTATCTGAGTCTGTAGCATGATCAGATACCTTTTGGCATTCCCGTTCCTCCATTCGGGTCCCTGAAACACCAAAAGTACCGATAGTTACGGTCTTTAAAACTTGTGTCTTTTCCTATGTACGAATCTCTACGCAATTGTCGCATTATGAGTCCGACTACAGTCTGGGCAGCTTTTTGTCCTTTATTTGAGTCTGTAGCATGATCACATACCTTGTGGCCTTCCCGTTCCTCCATTCGGGTCCATGAAACTCAAAAAGTTTCGATAGTTACAGTCTTTTAAACTGGAGCCTTTTCATGTGTACGAATCTCTACATAGTTGTCGTATTGTGAGTCCGATTACCATCCGGTCAGCTTCGTATCCTCTATCTGAGTCTGTAGCATGATTAGATACTTTATAGCCTTCCTGTTCCTCCATTCAGGTCCCTGAAATTCCAAGAGTACCGATAGTTACGGTCTTTGAAGCTGGAGTTTTTTCCTGTGTACGATTACCTATGCAACTGTCGCATTGTGTGTTCGATTACCGTCATCAGCTTTTTATTCTTTATCTGAGTCTGTATCATGATTAGATACCTTATGGCCTTCCCGTTCCAGCATTCGGGTCCTTGAAACTCCAAAAGAACCGATATTTATGATCTTTTAAACTAGAGTCCTTTCGTATGTACGAATCTCTACGTAATAGTCGCATTATGAGTCCGATTACCGTCCGGTCACCTTTGTATCCTTTATCTGATTCTGCAGCATGATCATATACTTTACAGCCTTCCTGTTCCTCTATTCGGGTCCCTGAAACACCAAAAGTACTGATAGTTACGGTCTTTTAAACTGGATTCTTTTCCTGTGTGTGAACGTCTACGTAATTCTCGCATTGTGAGTTCGATTACCCTCTGGTCTGCTTTGTATCCTTTATCTAAGTTTGTAGCATGATCAGATAACTTATGGACTTCACGTTCCTCCATTCGGGTCCTCGAAACTCCGAAAGTTCCGATAGTTACGGTCTTTTAAACTGGAGTCTTTTCCTATGTACGAATCTCTACGTAGTTGTCGCATGGTGAGTCCGATTACCATCCAGTCAGCTTCTTATCCTTTATCAGAGTTTGTAGCACGGTCAGATACTTTGTAACCTTCCTGTTCGTCCATTCGGGTCCCGGAAACTCCAAAAGTATCGATAGTTACGGTCTTTTAAACTGGAGTCTTTACCTGTGAACGAATCTCTACGTAATTGTCGGATTGTGAGTCTGATTACCGTCCGGTCACCTTCGTATCTTTATCTGAGTCTGTAGCATGATCGGACACCTTTTTGCCTTCCCCTTCCTCCATCCGGGTCCTTTTAACTCCAAAAGTACCGATAGTTATGGTCTTTAAAACTGTAGTCTTTTTATATGTACGAATCTCTACGCAATTGTCGTATTGTGAGTCCGAGTACAGCCCAGTCAGCTTTTTGTCCTTTATTTGAGTCTGTAGCATGTTCAGATACCTTATGGCCTTTCCATTCCTCCATTCGGGTCCCTAAAACACCAAAAGTACCGATAGTTACGGTCTTTAAAACTGGTGTCTTTTCTTGTGTACGAATCTCTATGCAATTGTCGCATTATGAGTCCGACTACAATCCTGTCAGCTCTTTGTCCTTTATCTGAGTCTATTGCATGATCAGATACCTTATGGCCTTCTTGTTCCTCCATTCGGGTCCCTGAAGCTACAAAAGTACCGATATTTTTGATCTTTTAAACTAAAGTATTTCCTGTGTACGAATCTCTACGTAATTGTCGCATTGTGAATCCGATTACCGGTTCCTCTATTTAGATCCCTGAAACACCAAAAGTAACTGTTGGATTAGTGGCCTCTTTTAAATCTGTTAAGAACACTTATGTGTTTGCAGTTTATATCAAAGTTATTGCACAGCGGAATAGTAAATGTTCTAAGGTTAAATTATCACTTTTAACAGGAGTTATTACTCCCCCTTTACTGAGCAGTTAATGGGAATCAATAAGCAATTGAAAGTATAAAGCAATAAATACAAGTTACGATTCTCAGATGTGAAATGGATAATAAGTTTAATAGCCTTGAAGGTTTTTCAATTATATTCGAAGTAAATCACATACTAAAATAGATGAACAAGCTCATCTATTTATAGTCAAAGATACAAGACTGTTGTACTAAGTAATCTAAGATATTTAGCTAAGATATTATACTTAGGATAATGTTTACAACAGGCTTTACATTGAAACTTGATCCAAGACTTTAACAAAACATTATAATACTAAACTACTGAAGTCTGAGTCGGTTATGAAGATAAGATCAGCAAACTACTGATGAAAAGACAAACTACTGAAGAGTAGTTTTGTCTTCAGTAGTTCTGAAGTGAAGTGTCTGGTTAGACCTCAGAACTACTGATCAGTTCTTCTTCAGTACTTTGCTCTTCTGTTCTTCAGCACTTGTGTTTTCTTCTTCAGCAGTTTCTTCTATACTTAGGCAGAATATGATTTGGACTAAGGTTATCAAAAGTGATTTCTTCAATCCTCTTTGTCCCAACAATCTCCCCCTGGATTGATGAAGCCAAAACCTTATCCAATCTTTATTGTTCTTGATTCTTTCTCTCTTCTAGTATCCTCCAGACTTCCGCTGTCATCTTGGTAGTAAGAGTATCTTTTTGTTGCTCTGTTAGAGATCCTTGTTCAGGTGTAAGATGTTGAATGGTCAGAAGGTCCTTTGTTGATAGTATGCTCAACTCCTTTGAGTTCTTGTAGACCTTACTTGAACGATCTCTTCTGGTCACCAACACTGAGTTGGAATCAGTGAATGACCATTTGATAATATTCACCTTAGACCTGTCAAAGTCTGAGGCATAGGAAACCAAGCCAGTTTCCTGAGGTTGACCTGAGGAGGATTGGGGAATGTCTTCTATTTCAGTGACTCTCAGGTGAGAATCCTTGCTAGCTTGAAGGTCAACACCACCTTGGATAGCAATGTTGGGTAGGTGATGTTCTGTAACAACCTTGGTATGGGTTTTGTCTTTAATAGATTGTTGTAGTTGATAAGCATAAGTAGCAGGATCTCTGAATTGTGTAAGCAAAGGCTTTTCTTCCACATCAAAGTCACCATGAACTAACTGATTTCCTTCCAAGAGTACCATCTTGAAATCAGTCTTCACAGTCTCCTCTGCCTTTCTCTTTCTTGTAGCTGGTCTTTGTAGTGCACCAGATGATCTCTTTATGATTGAAGTTTGTCGAGCTTCAGGACTTTTGAATCTATCTGGATTTGCAGCTTTGCTGGCCTTGAACTTCTTGTAAGTGTCATAAAGTGTTTCTTCTTTCCATCTTGACACTAAGGCCCTTGAACCAAAATCATTAGCTACAAGTTCATCAATAATCTCAGCTCTTTTAGCTTTTCTCTCCTTCTCTGTTGCCAACTTATCAGCTATAAGTTGAGCTCTTCTTGTGAATTCTTCTGTTGAGAGTCTATTCAGAGAGACTTGTTTTGCCTTGGAATTCTTTGTAATCATTATAATCAACTGTGCTCTCTTGTCTTCGTCAGCAGCAGCCTCAAGTGCTCTCTCTTCAGCTTCTAGTTCATCAAGTTTTTCTTGATACTTGATTAACTTTTCTTCAAAGCTCAGATCATCTCTTGCTTCTAGGCTATTCCACACTTTGTCTTCCTTAGCCTTCTTCTGAGCCTCTTTTAAACTCTTCTCCAATAATTCTTTTGACATTGAGATGGGAGTAGGGTTTAAAACAGTTGTAGTTGTTGTTGTTGGCTTAGGAATGGAAGTTGGTTCTTTTTCAGTTGCCCTTGAAGACTGTCCTTGATTGGTTTTGGAAGTTAGAACTTCTAAAGGGTGGATGGTAGTCACAACTACTGAAGGATTGTCTTCAGCAGTTTGAATAATGTCATCAGTAGTTCCTTCTTGTGCCTTAGATGAACTGAACTCTTGAAGGATCTCCTTTCCTGGTCTTTTGGTGCTCTTTTCAGCATTAGGAGATTCTTCAACTATTGGTTCCTTAATCTTCTCCCCCTTTTTGGCTTCATCCACTTCTGGAAGCCTTAAGGAATGAGAAGTTGCAGCAGATAATGTTGCAAGCTGTTTTTGGGTCTCATCCATCTTTTTGTTCAGCTCTGCAAGTCTTGAATTTATCAACCCAAATTGATTGTTGGCCTTCAACTCCCAAGCAGTTGTGAAGGATTTGAGTTGATCAGTTAGGATGTCTTTCATCATCTGGTGCAGGGGACCATCTGGGCTGCATAGTTGGTTCAGGTCTATGCTTGTGAGCCCAGGGAATTGGGTAGGCTGTTTTTGTGAAGGGGGTGTTTTTGGGTGATCTTCAGATTTTTCTAAAGATGCCACTTTAGGGGAAATAGGGTTCAAGTGGTCTTTAACCTGATCTTTGGTGACCAGCTCTTTGAGCTTAGAGACCTCAGATTCAGGATCTTAAATATCAGCCGTCAATTCATTTTGTGGAATTTGTGACTCATCATCCAAGCTAAAGGAAACATCTGAATCCCTGATAGTGTCTTCAATGAGGTCAGTATCAGTTATATCATGAGCTAGCTCCAAACTAGTCTTCTCATGAACCTCTTTGTCTTGGAACTGAGGATTTCCTACTTCAGGCAATAAGCCTTCATCAGTAGTTGCCAAATTTGAGGTCTTAGCAATGTTACTACTGTCCTCAGGTTCACCACTGGGTGATAAATGAGTAGTAGCAGCCTCAAAAGTACCTAGAGTTTCTAAGTTTGGGCTTAGATACTCTGGTCCATCCTCATCTCCCTGGTTAGGGCTAATAAGGTCCATATCCATGTCAACTTCTGAAGGCATCTCCCCTGTTTGATGTGTTGCTTGGGGAGTGACATGTGTTGGATGGGATCCTTTTAGTCTTGAGAGAAGTTGAGCTATTTCTATGGTTGTCTGGGAGGGTTCAGGTTCAGTAGTTGTTATGGGTTGTTGTTCAGTAGTTTGGAAGGATTGATCAGTAGTTACAGTCTTTTTAAGTCTTTTTCTTTGGAAAATGACTGTAACTGGTTTTCTTTTGGGTGGTGGAGATGGTGTGTGCCGAGAGGATGTTTCAGCCACATCCTTTTCAAGTTCAGATTGCACATCAGTAGTTTTAGGGATCTCCACTTCCTGAACTACCTTTTTCTTTGGGTTGGTTGGTTTTTGTTTTTGCTGTTTTGGCTTTTTAGTTTTCTTTGTTTTGGGTTTTGAAGATGTGGGTTCCTCAGGGATGGGTTGTTCTTCCCTTTGGTCATCTTCTGGAAAAAGTGCCGGTTTGTTATGCCTTGAGAATACTTGTGAAGTCAGTGGATTTAAAGTTTTTGACTCACCCACAAGTACTCCATCACCAAGTTCTTTGATTATGCATTGCATAACAAATCTTGGGTACAGTAAAAACTTTTTCTTGTCATTTTGATGGTGTAAGACCAACTCATTGAAAAATAATGAAGATGCCTTAAAAGATGTTTCATTTATGATTGAATGAAAAATAGGTTGAAAAGTTGAAGGCATCTGATCATATGATCCAGTTTTAGGACTTAAACACATGATAATATAATGAAATAACAGTTTATATTGTGGATCAAAAAATTTCTTATAAACTGTTGCTTGTGCTAAAGTACCTTGGTAACCACATTCAGTCATGGTTAGATGAATATCAGCAGTGGGAATATGCTCAGGAGCATCAGAAAAATTAAGGCCAAGCCTTATTCCAAGTGACTCTTGTGTGATTGCCATATGTTTCCCTTGGATGGTTAAGTTGAGGGAAATCACTTTGTTATTCACTGTCACCGCCTCTGCATTTGCCTAGAACTCATTGAGAGTTTCTTCATGTATAGGAGGATCAATGGTGAAAGCTTGATAATATTGGGATTTGACGACAAGATCTATGATTTCATCATATTGGGACCAGGCATCATCTTTCTCGAAGTAGCCTCTTTGATTGTGTCCCTGTTTTAGAATGAGAGCCATGGATTCTTTGATCGAACAGTAAATTTAGGTTAGAGAGGGGGTTTTGGTTTTGCTTTGAGAGAGAAAGAGGGAATTTTGCTTTTTGAATGGATAAGTGTTTGAAAAAGGTATTTATCAGAAGTTTTTAACCGACTAGGTCAAACTTCTGATGAGTGAAATGTCAGTTTTACCCTTTTTAATGAAACTACTGATGAAGAAGGTTTCTTCATCAGTGGTTTTGGTCATCTCTTCAGTAGTTTGAAACAGCTGATGAAAATGACTTTCAAAACACTTGAATAACTTCTGATTATTATCAGTAGTTACTTCTTTTCTAAAAATTTCCCATTTTGATGTTTTTCAAATTATCAGTAGTTTCTCTCTCATTAAATTGTTCATCAGAGGTTTTGTGACAGATAAGTATGTAAGTGAAATAAAATATGTGCAGAACTAAAAAGTGAAAACACTTACAGACTTTCTTCCAAATTTAACATCCCAAGCATGGATACTAACTTCTGAAATGTTGTTGAGTCAAGGGGTTTGGTGAAAACATCAGCTATTTGATTTGCATTTGTAACATGTTTCACCTCAATCTTGCCTTTTTCATAGCAATCTCTTATGAAATGATACCTGATTTCAATATGTTTAGTCTTTGAGAACTGAACAGGATTTTGAATGATGCTAATGGCAGATTTACTGTCTACTAAGAGTGGAGTCTTGGTCTCTTTGATTCCATAATCAAGAAGTTGATATTGGAGCCATTGTATCTGTGATGTACATCTTGCAACAGCAATGTATTCAGCTTCAGCTGTTGAAGTTGCCACAGATGTTTGTTTCTTTGATTGCCAGGACACCAGACAGTTTCCCAAGAATTGACAACCACCAGATGTTGATTTTCTTGACATTTTGCACCCTGCATAGTCACTATCTGAAAAAGCTGTTAACTTGGTATTGCTTGAAGCAGGATACCAAATTCCTAAAGTAGGAGTTCCTTTCAGATATCTGAAGATTCTTTTGACTGCAATTAGGTGTGATTCTCTTGGTGCAGATTGGTATCTAGCACAGACACAAGTTGATAACATAATATCTGGTCTAGAAGCAGTTAAATATAAAAGAGAACCTATCATACATCTATACATGGTTTGATCAATCTGTTTTCCTTGATCATCTGGTTCAACTTATGTGATTGGTGTCATGGGAGTGGAACATGATTTACAGTCTTGTAAAGAAAATTTGTTTAATAATTCTTTAACATATTTTGATTGATGTATAAATGTTCCATTTGATTGTTGCTTGATTTGCAGTCCTAAAAAGTACTGCAATTCTCCCATTGTACTCATTTCAAATTTTGATTGCGTGAGTTTCTTAAAATCTTCACACAGTTTTGAATTTGTTGAACCAAAAATGATATCATCAACATAAATCTGAACAAGTAAGACATGATTTCCAACATGTTTTATGAAAAGAGTTTTATCAATGGAGCCTCTTGTGAAGTGATTCTTAAGTAAAAAGTTTGAAAGTGTTTCATACCAGGCTCTTGGAGCCTGTTTTAGCCCATAAAGAGCTTTGTCAAGTCTGTATACCCAGTCAGGATGAGAAGGATCCTCAAACCCTGGAGGTTGACAGACATACACTTCCTCTTTTATTTTTCCATACAAAAATGCACTCTTGACATCCATTTGATAAACTTTTATGTTGTTGGAAATTGCATAAGCTAAAAATAACCTGATAGCTTCAAGTCTTGCAACTGGTGCAAAGGTTTCATCATAGTCAATCCCTTCCTCTTGAGAATAACCTTGTACCACTAATCTTGCCTTGTTCTTGATGATCATACCAGCTTCATCTGATTTGTTTCTGAAGACCCATCTTGTACCAATTGGTTGCTTGTTGGAGGTAAGGGACAGATTTCCCAAACCTGTTGCTTCTTGAATTGAAGCAATTCTTCTTGCATGGCTTGCACCCAATTGTTATCTTTGAGGGCTTCTTGATATTTGTTTGGTTCCAACTGAGAAATGAATGCTAAGAAAAAGCAAAAGTTGGAGAGCTGGTTTCTTGTAAGCACCCCTGAAGCAATATCACCCATGATTTGATCCAATGGATGATCCTTGTGTTCAATCAATTGTTGTAGACCTGTACTTGAGGATGGCTCTATTCTTTCTTCAAATAAACCACTGAGATTGATAATATCTGGTTCAGCTGTTGTTTGAGGTTCAGGAGTTTTAGGTTCAGCTGAATCAGTACTTCCAAGTTGTTCATCAGTAGTTCCTGAAGTAGAAGCTTTTGAAACTTCTGAAGGTTTAAAAGTTGATCTGCTGACTGTCTTTGGAGTCCATGGTGTAGGACTATCATATTCAAATCCTTGAAAACCATTTTGAGGAGGTTTGGATGATTCAACAGTCTTTTCAGGTCCGAAATGAAAATTGTCAAGGTCAAATAATTCAGCAGGATTTGCTGGAATAAGAGTGTGTTTTGTTTCATTGAACTTGACATTCAGTGTTTCTTCAACTATCTTGGTTCTTGAATTAAATACTTTGTAAGCTTTTCTCAATGGAGAGTAACCAAGAAAGTAACCTGTATCAACTTTAGCAGCAAATTTTGAGATAGAGTCTTTGATGTTGAGGATAAAACATTTACATCCAAAAGCCCTGAAGAAGGAGATAAGGGGCTTTATGCCATGAAGAATTTCATAGGCAGTCTTGGTATGTCTCTTGTTGATAAGAACTCTATTCTGAACATAACAAGCTGTGTTGACTGCTTCAGCCCAAAAATACAAAGGTAGGCCTGAATCAGCTAACATTGTTCTGGCTGCTTCTATTAAAGTTCTGTTCTTCCTTTCTACCACACCATTTTGTTCAGGAGTTCTGGGAATGCTGAATTGTCTAACAATCCCTTTAGACAAACAGAATTTATCCAGAGTTTTGTTCCTGAACTCTGTCCCATTGTCACTCCTGATGACTTTGACAGAGAGAGAATATTGTTTCTCTACTTGTAGAATGAAGAACTTGATTATTTCAGCTGCCTCATCCTTGGAATACAAGAAGAAGACCCATGTGAATCTTGAGTAGTCATCAATGATGACCAAGCAGTACTTCTTACCAAGGCTCATAATTTTGACTGGTCCAAATAAGTCCATATGGAGTAGTTGAAGATATGCAGTTGTTTTTTATTCTTCAATAGACTTATAGGAGGACTTATGCTGTTTACCTTTAAGACAGGAAACACAGTGTTCTTTACACTGGTATTCCTTTAAAGGTAGACCTCTGACCAAGCCCATTTTAGTGACTTTATTGATGGTTTTAAAGTTCACATGGCCAAGTCTCCTGTGCCAGAGATCATTTTCTGAAGTTGATGCCGTTGAGAAGAAACAGGCAGTGTTGTTCAATTCTTTGTCTTTTTCAATGTCCACTGCATAGACATTGCCACATCTTTTGGCAATCAGCAAAGTATGATCTTCAATGATCTTCTCTATCAACTTCTGGCCTTCTGGTGATATGATCTCGCATGCTGTCTTTGTGAAAAAGGAAGAATATCCTTTATCACACATTTGTGAGACACTCAGCAAGTTGTACTCAAGGTTTTCAACCAGATTGACCTTATCAAACTGCATTTTTCCTGAGGATGCATTGCCATATCCTAGCACATATCCCTTGGCATTGTTCCCAAAGGACACAGATCCTTCTCTTTGACTGATAAAATTGTTTATCAGGTATCTGCATCCAGTCATGTGCATTGAGCCTCCACTATCAACATACCATATGCTATTCAAACCTCTGGAGACCCTCTGCACAAAATAGCAAATTAGTTAGATTTGGCAACCCAAGCCAGTTTGGCTTTGGGTTTGCTCTTGAGAACAGGTGCAGCTTGTTGAGGACCAATTTTTGAAATCCATGTCTTTTTGGCAATGGATTTGTCATTAAGAACAATGGTGGTGTCCTTTTGGTGACCACCATCAACTTTGGTCATCAGAAGTTTAACCAAATTTATCAAATCTTTAAGTTCAGTAGTTTGTGAAACTACTGATGAGTTAGGTGTAACTTCTGAAGATGAACTTTGAGAAAAAGACTTTTGTTGAGATAAAATCTTTTTCTGAGAAAGGTTTTTACTTGATTATTGTTTGTTGGGAAAGAAGGTGTTTTCAAAATCTTGTTTTATTTGTTTTCCCACAATCAGTTGTTGATTTTTCTTATTAAATTGATTTCCCTTTTTATATCTGCAAAGTTCAGTTATGTGGTTAAACAGACCACATATTTCACATGCTTTTGCCTTCTCTTTCCTTTTAGATAAAGCAAGAGAGTTGGAAGGCAATTAACTGACAATATCAGTATTTAGAAATAGGTCATCAGTAGTTTTCAGGGTCTCAACTCCTGATGTAGATGAAACTACTGATGGCTTATTGTCAGTGGTTTTAACTTCTGCAGTACTTTCATTTTTGAGAAAGTTCTGATGGTAGGATGTGCATTCCTCCATATCAGAAGTTTGAATCAATTTCATCCCATCATTATCAGTTTTGTGGGTGAAATCTGTTGGTGATTCAGTGTGGGTATACCCTATGCCAAACTTAACATTTGCTGCAGTTTGTTTGTTAAGCAGCATTTGGTACCCTTTACAAGATTCAACCCATTTTTCACAATCAACCTTAGTGTCAGCAAGCTCTTTTCTAACATTTCCTAGGTTGTCTATCATGGTTTTAATTTGTGCCTGGGTTTCTATGGATTTATCAGTTAATTTAGAAATTTCTTTATTTTTCTAAGCAATTTTTCTTTCTAAATCACACTTTATTTGAGTGTATTTTCTCTCCATATCATTAGATTTGCCTTGTAAATGCACATTGGTCTCCCTTATTAAAGCAAAAGATTCTTTGCAAGATTTTGAGCAAAGCTGAGTGAGATTGTTGTGATACCTGAGTGAGTACCGAATTCGAGGAGTATCCCTCAAAAGCCATTAAGGCAAAGTTCTTTCTACCATTGTCAGGTTCTCCCCAATTGACATCATAGACTTTGTTGTCTGCATCCTGACTGCATTCAGATGTGTCAAAAGGAAGACTGCTCCAGTCAACATACCCTGATGTAAATAAACTTTGTTGTTGAGGGGGTTGTTGAGTTTGTGCAGGTTGTTGAGCAGTTGGAAAAGGAGGCATTTGTTGCTGTTGGTGAGCAGGCATTTGAACATATTGTACTTGTGGCACATATTGGACTTGTGGAGCTTGTGCCTGTACAAAATGAGCACTCCCTTGAGTTCCATTATTCCTATTATAAGTGGGGTTAAATTGATTTCCAGACATGGGTTGGTTGTAGCTAGAGCTTCTACACTCTCTAGCAAAGTGTCCCAACTTTTGACACTTATGACATCTCAGTTTAGATTTGTCAAAACCAACTTTTGTTGAGTTATTTAATCCTGGAAATTTCCTTCCTGACCTTTTGTAAAATTTGTTAGTTTTAATGCTTAACAAGGACAGTTGGTGTAAAATATCCATTTCCTCTAAGTCATCACTGCTAAAATATTTTAAGTCATCCATGATAAAACACATGTTATCAGCAGTTTGACTTAGGTCTTCATTGTCATAAGCTGGGAAAGATCCATCTGATGAGATCCCAGCAGTTATGTCAATGTGGTCAAAAGATCCAAAATTATTAGAACAAGATGGTGAGTCATGTCCTAATAAGGCTGTGCTACCTGGAGTATAGTCATCAGCAGTTTTACCAGATTCTTGTAACTTTTTCTTTTGATTGATTTCTCTTTCAAAAGTTAGTAATTTTCCATGTAACCTAGTTAGGTTCAGGGTGTTAAAATCTGTACTTGATCTAAGGACTATTGAATAAGTTTCCCATTTTGAAGGCAAAGACCTTAAAAATCTATGTAACATAGATGCATTTGAATAGGTCTGATTGTTAATTTTTAACTCAGAGATGAGTGAAGAAAATCTTTCAAACTGTTGTGTTAAAGTTTCACCATCTATGTGAGTAAAAGTTTCATATTGTTGGGCTAGGATTTCTCTAGTGTTGGCTATCACCTCTTCAGTTCCTGCAAACTGTTCTTTTAGGCAATCCCACAGCTCTTTGGCACTTTCACAATGTAAAAGTCCAGCATAAATTTCGTTTGGGAGAGCCATAGCCAACATAGAAAAAGCTTATGCATCTAGCTCAAATTTTTGGAAATCTTCTTCAGTGTAGTCTTTTGGGTCTTTTGGTCTCTCAGTTTTACCTTCTGGATCAGTAACAACTGGTTTGTGAGGTCCAAACATTACAGACCTCCAACAACCAGTGTTGGTCTGAGAAATTGTATGTGCCAACCTTCTTTGCTAGATGTTATATTCATTTCTGACCAGCATAGGTGGTTTATTGGCAGATCCAGTATTATAAGGGTCCATTTTTAAGAAGTTTGGATTTGTCAATACTTCTTTAAAGTGATGGATGAAAAAGTGAACCTTTTAGTCCTTTATTGGATATCAATAAGAGCCCGTGTCTGATTCTCAATTTGTTAGATTGGTTTTTGATCAGATAAACCAGTGCTCTGATACCAATTGTTGGATCAGTGGCCTCTTTTAAATCAGTTAAGAACACTTATGTGTTTGCAGTTTATATCAAAGTTATTGCACAGCGGAATAGTAAATGTTCTAAGGTTAAATTATCACTTTTAACAGGAGTTATTACTCCCACTTTACTGAGCAGTTAATGAGAATCAATAAGCAATTGAAAGTATAAAGCAATAAATACAAGTTATGATTCTCAGATGTGAAATGGATAATAAGTTTAAAAGCCTTGAAGGTTTTTCAATTATATTCAAAGTAAATCACATACTAAAATAGATGAACAAGCTCATCTATTTATAGACAAAGATACAAGACTGTTGTACTAAGTAATCTAAGATATTTAGCTAAGATATTATACTTAGGATAATGTTTACAACAGGCTTTACATTGAAACTTGATCCAAGACTTTAACAAAACATTATAATACTAAACTACTGAAGTCTGAGTCGGTTATGAAGATAAGATCAGCAAACTACTGATGAAAAGACAAACTACTGAAGAGTAGTTTTGTCTTCAGTAGTTCTGAAGTGAAGTGTCTGGTTAGACCTCAGAACTACTGATCAGTTCTTCTTCAGTACTTTGCTCTTCTGTTCTTCAGCACTTGTGTTTTCTTCTTCAGCAGTTTCTTCTATACTTAGGCAGAATATGATTTGGACTAAGGTTATCAAAAGTGGTTTCTTCAATCCTCTTTGTCCCAACATTAACGATTGATACTGTATTTTAAACTAGAGACTTTTCCAGTGTACGAATCCCTACGTAACTGTCGCGTTGTAAGTCCGATTAACCTCCGGTCAGCTTTGTATCCTTTATCTGAGTCTGTAACATGATCACATATCTTATGGCCTTCCCGTTCCTCCATTCAGGTTCCTGAAACTCCAAAAGCTCTGATAGTTACGGTCTTTTAAACTGGAGTCTTTTCCTGTGTACGAATCTCTACGTAGTTGTCGCATTGTGAGTCCGATTACCATCCGGTCAGCTTCGTATCCTTTATCTTAGTCTATAGCATGATTAGATACTTTATAGCCTTCCTGTTCCTCCATTCAGGTCCCCAAAACTCCAAAAGTACCAATAGTTACGGGCTTTTAAACTGGAGTCTTTTCCGATGTACGAATCTCTACGAAATTGTCCTATTGTGAGTCTGATTAACGTCCGGTAACCTTCGTATCCTTTATCTGTGTGTGTAGCATGATAAGATACCTTATTGCCTTCTCGTTCCTCCATTCGTGTCCCTGAAACTCCAAAGTACTGATAGTTACGGTCTTTAAAACTGGAGTCTTTTCCTGTGTACGAATGTAACATCCCGAAAATCCGCTACGCTTAATCACGCTATTAGGCGTGAATAAGAAATGACAAGATGAATTAAATATTAGACTGAGCCTTTTCTGGTTAGTAAAATGGGATGATACGAGTGTGGTTATGTTCTATTATGAAAATTTCTAGTGGAGGTTATTATCTTTATAATGGGAAAATAACACTAGAAAGAAACTTGCATAGTTAAGGTTTTGATAACAAAAGGCTTGGGGGTAAACTTGAGGGACTTGTGGTGTAAATATGGCACAAACAAAAATTATCCAAACACACCCCATTTGGGGGTAAACGAATTCAGCCCTCTTTGAGGGCATTCTTGAGCTCAAACCAAACCCTAAGCCCCTAAAGATGAAGAACTGATGAAAGAGGTTGATGTAAGAGATGAATGGTTGGTTCTAGGGGGCTAATCTTCAAGAATTAAGCTTTGGTATGAACCCTAACCCCAAATTTCGTGTAGGATTCGAACCCCATATGTGGGTTTTGAGCAAAACATGTTAAATTCATATTATTGCTTGATTTTATGTGATATTGAGCATCTCTAATAGTTAGAGAGGAGCTATTCACTATAGGTTGCTTGTTTGCAAAGGATGATGATATTGGGTTTTCATTTGAGCCTTGATATTGTTAAATTAGTTGTAAATACATGTAATGGTAGGAATGATGTCTAGTTGATGATATGCATGTGGAAAATTTGATGATGATTGAAGGTGATTATGCGTTTTGATGGAATGCGTGTATTAGGAGCTTGTACATTGAGCTTAGAATGTTGTACGCACACCATGTGTTTGATGAAATGTCTAGATTAGTCTAACTTGTGAAATTGTAGGCAAGATTGGACAACTATGAAAGTAGTATGATAATTGATGCAATTGATAGTAGGTTAACATGAGGATTGCGTCTTAGAGAGTAATCATGTGGGGATTTAGTTGATTATATGATGTGGTAAGGAGTATGCATTAGTAGTATGTATACTATGCTTAAATACTATGATGCACGCCATTGTTTGTTAATTGGTATGACGAGTGATCTCGTGTGTTAGTGAGATAGGAACATGAAGCTTAGGGTGAATTTCATAAAACCTAGTATACTAATATAGACATATGTTTGTAAAATGGAAAGTTTGTATGGTTGAAAGTTGACTTTCTGGAAAGTCAACTGACATGGAAATAATGTGGTATGTTTTCTAGCATGATTGTGAGATTAAGGATTTCTTGTGGGACACGTTAGCTTGGTTATGTGACACATACGATGTTGAGTTTAATTGCTTGAATGATGAATCAAAAAGAGTGGGAATCTATGATGTATGCATGTTAGAAATTGACCTATGCAAGTCAATGTGATAAATGAGTTGGATATGATTCGGTTTATGAATGAACATGTATGCTATGAATGATGTGAACATGATGATATGAAATGATAGGAATGATGGACTCAAGCATGGGAAGCTAATGGGTCAAGATGAGGCAAGTAAACAAGCATGAACTTGGAGGACTTGAGGTAAGTGATTCCCGAACTTAACTTGCATTATGATATCGAATTTATATGTTAATGTAATATGGGAATCTTGAATGAAACAATTAATTAATGGTGGTGCCAAGGTAAGAAACTTGGTGATGGGTCAACCATAGATTGACCCATGCTTGGCTTCATATAAAGGAGATAACGGGTCATCAAGGAAATGTTACGCCATTCACGATGATACCACGTAATCCGGGTAGTTTAACGCCTAGAAAAATCATGGGGAATGATCTTAGAACCTTGTGAGGTTTGGGTTCTAAGATATGCCATTAAAGCATGAAAAGTGCATAATGGGCGCAATCTCACATCAGGTCCGGGCGCAAGGTGACCTGAATGGGCGCAACCTAAATCTGATGGGAAAATGGGATGATTTGCGCCCTCTAGGGGCGCAACCTCCCCCTCCAGGGGCGCAAGCTTGCGCCCCCCTCTAGTTATTTGTCTATTTTTATCGTATTTTGATGTTTCGCTTATATGCGCAACCCGTATTCGCGTTTAAAGCATCGAATAACATCGTGGACTTCGTGCATGCTAGTTATGGGTGTAGCAAGTAATAGAATGTCGGATTTGCAAATATGACTCAATTGTGGAATGATGCGTGTGTATGTAATTAAATTGATATGTGTGTATACATAGTAACAAATACGGTAAGTAGATTTGTTATGCTTTTATAAATTGAGAATGTGATGTATGTATGGGTACTTATACCCGGGTTTGTGTGAGAGTTTTATGTATGTAAAGGTTCGTCATTATGTGTAGATTGAGTATAGGATTGGAACTTCATGTTTGTCGTAGAGAATACATGAAGGAAGAATAGTATGACAGGTCAAGATAAGTTGTGTATGGGAAATTGTACGCAATTATGTATTGTAGGGTTATTAACCTTTTGTTATGAGAATGGAAATGAAGATGCAGGTATGTAAGTATGAATGCATGGGACTTGGAGGTTCGGATTCGGGGTATCACACCCAAACTTGCAAAAAGGCGTTTGAACAGGATCATGGAGTATTGTTGGATGTTAATTCTGCATTATGAGTAATTTGCATGAGGTCACTTAGTGAACTAACGAAACGGTTATGTGGTGATTGCAGGTTGTCTTGTCTACCTAGTTTGGAAAGGAAAGGATGGAGATCGAGCGAGCGAGCGGATTGTACGTGGTCACGGTCACATAACCTAATAAAGACGAGTTTGTTAAAGGAAATAAGAAACAATAGAATATGTAATACCTAAAATACTTAGTAGATTCGGTTTCTAAACATTCAAGGTTGTTTTTAAAGAAATGAATTTTTCGGTTGGTATTTCTGCTGCGTATTTTCTGTATTACGGATTTAGGGTGTTACAACGAATCCCTATGCAATTGTCGCATTGTGTGTTCGATTACCGTCCGGTCAGCTTTTTATTCTTTATCTGAGTCTGTATCATGATCAGATACCTTACGGCCTTCCCATTCCACCATTCGGGTCCCTGAAACTCCAAATGTACCGACATTTATGATCTTTTAAACTAGAGTCTTTTCTTGTGGACAAATCTCTACGTAATTGTCGCATTGTGAGTCCGATTACCATCCGGTCATCTTTGTATCCTTTATCTGAGTGTGTAGCATGATCATACACTTTAGAGCCTTCCTGTTCCTCCATTCGAGTCCCTGAAACTCGAAAAGTACAGATAGTTACGGTCTTTTAAACTGGATTATTTTCCTGTGTGCGAATGTCTATGTAGCTCTCGCATTGTGAGTTCGATTACCCTCTGGTCAGGTTTGTATCCTTTATCTCAGTCTGTAGCATGATCAGATAACTTATGGCCTTCACAATCCTCCATTCGGGTCCTCTAAACTCCGAGAGTTTTGATAGTTATGGTCTTTAAAACTGGAGTCTTTTCCTATGTAAGAATCTCTACGTAGTTGTCGCATTGTGAGTTTGATTACCGTTCGGTCAACTTCTTATCCTTTATCTGAGTCTGTAGCACGATCAGATACCTTGTAGCCTTCCTGTTCCTCCATTCGGGTCGTTGAAACTCCAAAAATGCCGATAGTTATGGTCTTTAAAACTGGAGTCTTTTCCAGTGTACGAATCTCTACGCAATTGTCGCATTATGAATCCGACTACAGTCTGGGCAGCTTTTTGTCCTTTATTTGAGTCTGTAGCATGATCACATACCTTATGGCCTTCCCGTTCCTCCATTCGGGCCCATGAAACTCAAAAAGTTCCGATAGTTACAGTCTTTTAAACTGGAGCCTTTTCCTGTGTACGAATCTCTACGTTGTTGTTGCATTATGAGTCCGATTACCATCCGGTCAGCTTTGTATCGTCTATCTGAGTCTGTAGCATGATTAGATACTTTATAGCCTTCCTGTTCTTCCATTCAGGTCCCTGAAACTCCAAGAGTACTGATAGTTACGGTCTTTGAAACTGGAGTTTTTTCCTGTGTATGAATACCTATGCTATTGTCGCATTGTGTGTTTGATTACCGTCCGATCAGCTTTTATTCTTTATCTGAGTCTGTATCATGATCAGATACCTTATGGCCTCCCCGTTCCAGCATTCGGGTCCCTGAAACACCAAAGGAACCGACATTTATGATCTTTTAAACTAGAGTCTTTTCTTGTGTACAAATCTCTACGTGATTGTCGCATTGTGAGTCCGATTACCATCCGGTCACCTTTGTATCCTTTATCTGAGTCTGTAGCATGATCATACACTTTAGAGCCTTCCTGTTCCTCCATTCGGGTCCCTGAAACTCCAAAAGTACTGATAGTTACGGTCTTTTAAACTGGATTCTTTTCCTGTGTGCGAATGTCTACGTCATTGTCGCATTGTGAGTTCGATTACCCTCTGGTCAGCCTTGTATACTTTATCTAAGTGTAGTCCCAAAATACTAGATCTTTCAAGTGCACAAGATTGTTATCACCTAGAAACACCTATTTGTTAGGTGTTTTAAGTGATCAATCTTCACAAACAAAGAAGCTAGATAAAACTAGTAAAACCGACACACAAGATAAAGAAATTCAAGCTTTCCATTAATGATCAAACATCAAAGCACCATGGATTACAACAATAAGTACGCACCAGATTTTCTTGTGTTAGAAAGATAACCAAAAACCCTAAACCCTAGCTACAACATTTGCACTCTATTTATAGGTGCACTGATGGGCCTGCGCACTTAGCTTAAGTGCGCAGGGCCCGTGTCTAAGTGCGCAATACAGCTAGGGTTACACAAAACTATCAAGTAATTACATAATAAGCCCTCTAACTTCTAAACAACATAACAAGCTATCAAAACACTTCATTCTGGTAACTGTGGTCTCAATATAGCCCAACAATACTCCCCCTAGACCACAGCTACCAGATCTTCATTTTCAATCAATCTCTACATCGCTTGTCTCCCCCTCTTCTATTGCTCTTTGTGCCAGGAGTGCTTGAATGACACTAACTTCAACAGCTGCTTCATCGACAGGAGGATCTTGAATAAACAAATCAGCAAGGTCTTCTTCTATGGGTTGTGGATCTTGAACAATTTCTGTTGTTGGTTCTTCATGAGTAGGAGGTGCTGAATGAGAAGCCGGATCTGGATCAGAAGATGCTGGGGGATCTTGAGTAGACTCAGTTTCTGGATCAGTTGCTGCTGCAGGTTCTTGTGTCTGTAGCTCTGAAATGAATTCGGCTTCAGTTTCAGTTACTTCTGCAGCAGCAGCTTGGGCAGCTTTCTCCTTTTCTTCTTTCTCTTTGTCAGCTGCGTTGATCCTGTCTACTAGTTCAAGCATTTCCCGTTTCAACTTCAACGCTCGATCCACTGCTCTCCTGAATAGGACAGCTTCTTCAAATAAGACATTTCCAGCACCCACATTTATCTGATTGGCGAACAGGATAGTCAAATCTGATGGATTAAGGGCAAACATATCTATCGGATCTAGAATCCTCAAAGCCTCTGAATCGTCCCTCAACTTGATAACAGCTTCACCAGTCTTGCTGTCATAAAACCATTTCTTGAAATCTCTTAACATCACTGGAAGCTCAGGACGTATAGGAACTCGTGTGACGACCTGGGGGGGGGGGGTCAATCACATAGGTGATCATTCCTCGTCCTGTGCTGGATCGATTCGCTTCTTGGAGATTCGTCTCTTTGGCTTCTATGGCTTGAAAATCTCGAAATCAGTTTCACACTCCTTTTCTATGAAAACAGCAAGCATGTCACCCGTGGTGTTTTTGGAGTGGTTGATGAAAGGGGCTCTGCTAAGTTCCCTGATGTCCCAACGAGGGAGAGTTTTCAGATCCTGTCGACCTTTGAAGTACTGTATGACTCCCCCTCGTCTCTTAACAGCAAACAACCTTTTCTCTTCGTCATACTTCCATGAAATGATCCTTTCTTGATGAGCTTCTCTAGTATGATGGATGTTCTGATGCAGCGCTGCAATAGTGATAGGCCTTCTGGGAAACCATGTTGATCTTTCAGGGTCCAACTTATGGCCATCCGAAGTCTCATACACAGTGTCTTCTTCCATACCCATTTCTACAAACTTCTCAGGCATTTCATCCTCACTGATCTCGTCTACATCACTCTCTTCAGCTATTCTTTCTTTCTCTTTCTCCTCCTCCAGAAATTTCCCAAAATCAAAAACCTCATCAAATTTTGTGCTCGGAGCATTAGTCTGCTGTTTCTGCAACTCCTGAATCATATCGAACATCTTCATCTGCACCTGAGTTTGAAACTTGATCAGATAACGTTGATCTTTCACGATCTTTTCAAGATTCTTGTTCTTATGCTTCAGCTTCTTCATCTTTTTTCGCAGTTCTTGATTGTTGTGGATCTGGTTCTTCAAAGTGCATATCTCTTTTGCAGCAGTCTTTCCCACCTCTTTTGCTAAAGTCTCATATAGTTCTTGATGCACAGGTTTTCGACGTTGTGCAGCAGGAATAGACGAGGATGGTGCAGTCGGTTTCCTTATAGGAGGTTTAGGAACAGAAGCCCTGGCAGTGGACGGCCCTGGTTGATCTTGACTACCAAACAGTGATTCGAGAAATTCCTGGTCTTCTCTTTCTTCTTCTGTTATAACAGCAGGACGCTCGAATTCAGGAAGATTTTCTTTTCTTTTCTTTCTTTCAGCCTTCTTTGCTTGAGCCACATCACGCAATGCTTTTGCCAGTTCGAGCTGTTCCTGTGTCTGACTGTCTGCCATTACTTTGGTTTTACTTTTCTTTGATGCCTTGGAGGGAGCCTCTTCAGCTGCTGGCCTTTTTCCTCTAGCTTTTTCTCTAGTTATTTCTTCAGTGGACTGAGGAGCAGATGAAGGAGCAGCTTCTGATGGACCAGTTTCAGCTGCAGCTTTGAGACGGGCTTCCTCAGCTGCCTGTTTCTTCTGCTGGATCTTCTGTTACAAGGCTTTAATACCTTCATATCTTTGTGCAGGATACATGCACTCTAACATTGGCTCCCAGTCCGGAGTGTTGCATTCAGTAAAAAATCTTCCACCTTTGGCGAACGAGTACACTTCACTGTTATTTGTTGGCAGATTCTCGTGCTGTGCATTGATCATCATCTGCACGAATCTTGGATACATTCACCACTTCTTATTCTTAGACTGTGAGTTCTTTATCATCAAATCGAGAATCATCCCGGACACGTTCACTGGTTCCTTCTTGCAAATCTTTATCATAGCGCTTGACCACTCCGGACTAAGGGCATTGTACCCTCCTTTCCTGTGCGACATAGACATGGTGAAAACATGGCAGATCACCCTCCAGTCACGTGACAGTTCACTTTTCTTTACATCACATCGCGTGTCGAAATCTCCTTTGTATCCAATCCTCCTGAACTCTCTGAGTAGATCAGCTTTGACTAGTTGCCTGAATCTTCTTGGTTGATCTCCCAGTCTTAGTGTCCTTCTAACTGTATTTTCAAAGATGATTACTGGTTTGTTTCGAACCGTTGCATTGAGTCTCTTGACACCATCTACCGTTTCAACTCTTGCGGATCTCCAGAAGTCTTCTATGTGGTCAACGTACACTGTCAGATCGTGCTCTACCGCGTATCCAATATTGCTCTGCCGAATCCATGCTACGACATCTCTAAACTTGTGATCGTCAATCTCAAGATTTATAGCTTGGTTGTGCATTCCTCGAACATCCCACACAAGTGCCATCTGTTTCAAGTCATGCGCACGAAAAGCAAGTTAGAGTTCTGATTGTAGGCAATACTATCGACGACTGAAATCTTAGACTTAGACGGACAACGGACTTAGACAATTTTAAGTTTGATTAGACAATTGATTATGTTTGTTTATAGGTATATTTAGTTTTAGGGTGCAAGTTTCCAGTTGTTGTCCAAGGTTAAGTTCACAGGTGACAAGTCCAAGTACGCAGTCCAGTCAAAGGTCATAGATAATCAAGTTCGGGTCACATGTGGTTCAGTGATTTGAGTACACATCCAAGTTCACAGTTCACCAAGACCATCTGATTGAGAACTTGCATAGTAATAGCACTTAGACAAGTGCGCAAATCTGAGCACTTAGTCAAGTGCTCAAACCTGAGCACTTAGTCAAGTGCTCAAACCTGAGCACTTAGTCAAGTGCGCAAATCAGTCAACACACGGGCATGGTAACCCTAGTGCCTTGACAGATCAGTTTGCGCACTTAACAAGTGCTCAAACACTTAAACTCACGTTTAAGATTTTAAGTTCGCAATTCAAGTGCGCAGTAAGCTAGGGTTTGTTTTGCCTTGTATCATATGATGCAAGTGCGCAAAATATGATACAAGTGCGCAAAATCTATGAAACAAGTTCGCAAAACTCGAAAACCCCCAAAACTTTTAAACTGAATCTTCAGATCTGTTGTTTAATCCTTATTAACACAACAAAGAGGCCGTTAGAACGTGATCTACCTTAAAAACCACACAAGAAATGAGTAAGATGGAGACGAGGAAGAAGATTATCAGTGATTTGTAGGGTGATTAAGAGGATTAAGGTGGTTTTTGTTGAAGAAAGGGTTGATGATGATGAAGAACACGAAGGTTTATGAATTAGGGTTTTAATTTTTTGAACGGCTGTAAAAAGAGTAAGGTAAACAAAATTGAGAGTATTTATAGGGGTATTGGATTGCGCACTTAGCTAAGTGCGCAGTCCCCCAAAAATCCAGTTAAGTGCGCAAATTCACAAAATATGATTAGTCCCTATCATCTCTTGATTTTTGAAAAATTTTTGAAATTTTGCATTAGGGATCTACCGGTTTTATTTCTCCCCCAAAAATCTTTATTTTACTGAAAATAAGATTTTTTTTTAATTTATACACAAGATTTTTTTTTTTTTTAATCAAGGAAAATCAATCAATCATTCAAAATTGATCATTTCCAGCCATGTTACCAACTGGCGGAACCGGGTTTTGTCAAAAGCTTTTGTAAAGATATCTGCCTTTTGATCAGCAGTATCTATTGGCAACACCTGTATATACCCTTTGTCGTGTGCATCGCGAATGGAATGAATCCGAATTTCTATATGTTTGGTTTTAGAGTGATCAATTGGATTCTTCACGATGTTACGACAAGCATCATTGTCAATATAGATAGGGGTTCTCATGACATTCAAACCGTAATCCAACAGCTGATTTTGAATCCACAACACTTGACAGCAGCAACTAGAGGCGGCTGTGTACTCAGCTTGAGCGGTGGAGATAGACACTGTTGTCTGCTTCTTGCTCTGCCAAGACACAAGCCTGTTTCCCAAAAATTGACAGCCACCAGAGATAGATTTTCTGTCAATCCTGCAACCTGCATGATCACTATCAGAGTACGCAATTAGGTCAAAATTATCACTCTTAGGATACCATAAACCGAGTTTTGGTGTTCCTTTGAGGTAGCGGAAGATTCTTTTTACTGCAGTTTCATGAGATTGCTTGGGATTTGACTGAAATCGAGCACAGCATCCGACTGCCCACATGATTTCTGGTCTGCTAGCTGTGAGATACATCAAGGATCCAATCATTGAACGATATGTGTGAGGGTTCACAGAAGGGCCTTGAAGATCTGGTACAAGTGTTGTTTGAGCAGCAAAAGGAGTGTTGGATGGCTTGCAGTCAGACAGGTTGTACTTTGCCAAAATGTCTCTTGTATACTTTGCTTGGTGAATGAGAATGCCGTCTTCTTTCTGCTGGACTTCAAGACCTAAGAAAAATGACAGTTCTCCCATCATGCTCATTTCAAACTGAGACTTCATAATGCTTTCGAATTCCCTGCACAGATTTTCGTCAGTTGAGCCAAAGATAATATCGTCAACATATATTTGAACAAGAATAGAGTGTTTGTTGACTTCTTTGGTAAACAGAGTCATGTCAATCTTCCCTCTTGTGTATCCATTTTGCAGCAGATATGAGGACAAGGTCTCATACCAAGCTCTAGGAGCTTGATGGAGACCGTAGAGAGCCTTGTCCAACTTGTAGTATTTGTTGGGATGATGAGGATCTTCAAATCTCGGTGGTTGACATACGTAGACTTCTTCCTTGATCTTCCCGTATAAGAAAGCACTCTTCACATCCATCTGAAAAACTTTAAAATTTTTGTATGATGCATATGCCAAGAAGATGCGAATGGCTTCAAGTTGAGCAACCGGTGCGAAGACTTCCTCACAGTCAATCCCTTCCTGCTGACGAAATCCCTGAACAACTAGACGAGCTTTGTTTTTGATCACCACGCCACGTTCATCCATTTTGTTGCGAAAGACCCATCTCGTTCCAATAGGATATTTTCCTTCAGGCAGATCCACGAGCTCCCACACCTTGAGTTTTCTGAATTGAAATAGCTCTTCCTGCATGGCTTCTACCCAGCTTGCATCTCTGACTGCATCTTCAATGCTGAAAGGTACTGTTTGGGATAAGAATGCTGAGAGAGCGGTGTTTAGCTTGTCTGTCTGATTTCTTGTAAGAACACCCTCATTGATTGGTCCAATGACGTTTTCAATGGGATGATTCTTTGAAGATTTGTATCCCATATTTTCTTCTTCTTGCACTTGTGGAGGTAGATTTGAAAGGTGATCTCCAGGTGCTGATGAGCTGGATGGTTCATCTACAGACTGCTGATTTGTAGGTGTTCCTTCTGCACTTGAAGTGCTTTCAGGAATGTGAGAAGTTTCAGCAGCTGTATCACCATTAATGGGTTGAGGAGGAACAATTGGATCTGCGACAAGAGGAGAAAAGCGAGTGGTGAACGGTGCAACGTCATCGTCAGAAGAGTAAAGGATATTCCCAAAGGGAGATGAACTTGCTGCTTGATTTTCAGGAGTTTGATCTGCAGGACCTTGATGTTCCGGTATGACAAAGTGATTGAAAACAACATCCACGTCAAAGAACCAGTCAGGACCAGTTCCAGCATTAGTGGAGTTAGATTCTTGCCAGTCAACATAGAACGATTCAAGAACCATCTTGGTACGTTTGTTGTATACTCGATAAGCCTTTTGACTTGAAGAGTATCCAACGAAGAAACATTCGTCTCCAACAGCATCAAAGTTCATTATGTTCTCAAAGTTGTTCAGAAGAGTGCATGAACATCCAAATGGCCTGAAATAATCGATGAGAGGTTTTCTTTTAAAAAGCAATTCATAAGCAGTTTTCCCGCGTGGCTTGACGATCAAGACTCTGTTAAGAACATAACAGGCGGTATTCACAGCTTCTGCCCAGAAGATGATCGACAACTTTGAGTCAATGAGCATGGTTCTGGCAGCTTCAATGAGTGTACGATTCTTCCTTTCAGCCTCTCCATTTTGCTGAGGAGTCCTTGTAGCACTATATTGAAGATGAATTCCTTTGCCACTGCAGAATGTCATGAAGCTTTGGTTCTTGAATTTTGTTCCTTGATCACTTCTGATAGACTTTACCTTCAACTTGATTATGTTCTCGATAAGAGGAACAAACAGCATCAAAGTCTCAGCAGCTTCACTTTTAAATTCCAAGAAGTACACCCATGTGAAGCGAGAAAAATCATCTGTAATCACCAAACAGTAAGATTTTTTACCCAAGCTTTTAACACTAATTGGACCGAAAAGATCCATATGCAATAATTGAAGGGGAGAGTCAATTGAGTTCACTGTTTTGGACTTGTGCGATTTCTTGTGTTGTTTTCCTTTTGCACATGCTAAACATTTTTCAGAAAAAGGAAATTCCTTGGAAGGAAGACCTCTAACCAGATTTAGTTTAGAAAGTTTGTTCATATTTTTAAAATTCACATGTCCTAATCGCCTATGCCATAACAGTGACTCTGACTCCGATGCCTTTGATAGTAAGCAAGTCATTGGGTATTCAGACTTGGCATCTCTCATGTTTATCACATATGTGTTATTCTGCCTAGGGGCTTTCAACATGATCATGTCGGTGGGTGGTTTAAATCCTGGCTTAAGGAAGATGCACTCCATGTCGTTAAACAACACCGAGATTCCCTTGTCACAGACTTGTGATACGCTCAACAGATTGTAGCACAGTTCTGGAACATAGTTGACATCTTCTAGTGTTAGTGCGTCAGAGACCACATCTCCTATGCCAACAATCTTTCCACCCTTTTCATTTCCAGCGAACGCTACAAACTCTCCATCAATGAACCGATAGTTCTTGAGGAGTTCTTTCAACCCAGTCATGTGTCTTGAAGCGCCGCTGTCGACATGCCAAAGATATCTCATAAGAGCTATCAACCATTTTTGTAGTTTATTCTGCAAAACAAAACAAAAGAAAAACAAAGATAAACTAAAGAAAATCTATGTACAATCACGACTCAGACATTTAATTAAGTGACTTTGGGAATCCAAGTCTTTTTTAGTTTTGATCTGTCGTGATTTTCACCCAAAATTGACTCTTATCTTTTCCAGATTTGTGTATTTTTAACAAAACTTTTTACGGTTTCTTGAAGATTTTTGATCTGATCAGAAAAAGAGTTTTGTGATTTGACATCTTTCTGTGGTTTAGGTTTCAAGTGACAATTTTTGACCATGTGACCCTCATTTCCACATCTGAAGCATTTTGAATGCTTAGGCTTGATCTTAGGTGAAGATCTGGATGATGATGGTTGTGATGTTCTTTTCTCGAGCTTGTCTGAGCAGGAGCTTTCACTTGAACTTGATTCATCCTTGTTGCTACTTGATTCTTCATTTGTGTTGCAGTTAGGTATGCTGATGTTGCTCTCTGTATCACTTAGTGATTCTTCAGAACTTGAGTTACCTGTTTCACTTTGTGATTCTTCAGAACCTGATACATCTGTGGATGAAGGGATAAACTCTGGGATTTCCTCACTGAGAAATTTCCCAAACCTGTTAAGCTTTAATTCTGGTACAAACACAGGTGGTTTACACGTATGTTTATCATCAGAGAATGCAGCATTAAGATCAACACAAACAGGCATAACATTGTCAACACAAACATTCGAACGTCTGATAGGATTCTTCCTATCATCAGGGTCCACAACACCCTTTAAATCTAGTTTAAAAGTTAAGTTATTACAGTCATCCGGCCTAGATAAACTATTACAGTTATCCATCCTAGATAAACTATTACATTCATCCAAATTAGTTAATGTATTACAGTCATCCAAAATCAATTTGTTTTTAGACTTTTCATTGTTCCAGATGAACCAATTCACTGTGGAGTAATTGGCACCTGGATGTCCTAACCCCATTGTCTGCCCACCACAACTTTCATCATCTTCCACCCGAGCCTGTTGGGTCACATCTGCATCGCTTTTACTTATGTTAGCATTTGACTCAGATTCATCACATTTGTTTTCAAAAAGATCATTTTTTGGATGAGGTGTTGGAATGGGTATGTATTCACTTCGGCTCAAGGGTAAGAATAGTGATCTTTCGATTCCATTCTTATCCTTATACCCAATTCCATCCTTTACAAATGATTGCCTTGAGCAATCAACGATATCAGTATGAGCCTGTTTGCTTACATTCCATTTGTCAACAATGATTTGAAGGCGAGTTGTTTCATTTCTAGATTTTTCTAATTTTGAGGTTAAGTCATTTATTAGAAAATCCTTTTTGAGAACAAATTCTTTTAAAGTCTGCATTTCAGCTAGAGTTGCATTTAACTTTCGCTGATATGCCCACTCGTTTTCTTTCATTTCAGAATTAATTTTACGGATATCATCCATTTCTCTTAAAACTCTTCTGTTGTGTGACAAACAGTAAGCAACAACTGTAACACACCTAGGTGAGCACAGCTTTGATTTTATTTCGAGAGGAATGTTTACCATGTCTTTCTCCTCAGCTTTCTTGGGTGCACTCTCCATCTTTTCAGCTGCTTTCTCAGGGGGTGTCTTCTCAGCTATCAAAGCCTCCTCTCCAGTCTGGTCTTTCTTTTTCTCAGCAACCAGCACACTCTTCAGTCCTGCATTCTTTAGCATTTCACCCTTTAGCACCTCAATTGATGACCCTTCTAGAGAATTCACACCGTTTGAGGATTTGGTGCAAATTTTGGCCATCAGGGCTTTGTTTACTTCAACTTCGGCTGCAGCTGCCTCTTCTCCCCAGTCAAAATCTTCAACAACCAGTGCCTTCTGTGGTTCCTTCTCATTGCCCTCATTTCCATCAGTGATGGCCACCAACCTCTTAGCAGGCTTGATTTCAGCTTGGTTCAAAGTGGGACATTCATATTTGAAATGCCCAAGAACTTTACAGTTGTAACATCTAATCTTTGACTTGTCAAACCCAGCTTTACCCATTCCCACTCTCCTACCAGTTCTGTCTTGAAATAGTTTAACTCTCAGAGTGATCATTGCCATCTGCCATTTGAGGTCCATTTCCTCCATATCATCAGGATCCACTTGATACATATCTTCCGGGGACATCATTTCATTCTTGATCTCACCAGTCTTCAGTGCTTCAAAACTGCTCATGAAGGTGTTGAAAGAGTTCCACATGTTCAGTGGCCAACTTGGTGACCTGTGGATTCAGTGTCTTCGCTGCCTTTTCTGAGTACATCGCTGCTTTACCTGAACTTGAACTACCACCACCCAATGAGTCCACATATGGATGTAATGAACTTGAACCCTTCTCACCAATCAGAGTCATCAATGCCAGATTCTTCATTGCAGTGCCAAAGGTGACCTTAGATACAGTCTGATTCATCTCTCTTTTTGTGATATCCATTTCAAATGACTTCAAGGTGTTTATGAGATCAGCCAGAGTGGATTGAGCATCCAAGTATTCTTTCTTAATCAGCATGCATTGAATACTCCATTCCTTAGGAAGAGAATCAAGTAGTTTCTTGATGGAGTTACGGTTGTTGACAGGAATTCCGGCTTTCTTCATTTTTGTTAACAGACTCATGAACGTGTCGATGTGTGACGACAAGCTTTCTCCTCGAACACTCCCAAACATATCATATTCTTTCTGAATCATGTCTTGCTTGTTCTGTCTTATCTCAGCATTTCCCTCGTAGTACTCACTCAATGCGAACCACAGATCATGCGCAGATCCGTACTCTTCAAACATGTTGTACACATCATTAGACAAAGCCATGGTGAGAGCACCATAGGCTTTGTGATCTCGTTGCATCAACTGCTTGTCATGATCTGTGTAGGTAGTAGGATCAGTGTTAAACACCTCACCTGCTTCAGTGGTCCTCACTGGAATGTGAGGTCCAAGTTGCACAGATGTCCATTGAGTGTGATCATTGACAAAATAAAACGCTTTCATCCTGTTTTTCCAAGTACCATAATCTTCAGCACCCATTAACTTGGGAATTCGGGTTATTGTTCCTGTTTCCAGTTCAGCTTGGGTTATAGGATTAACTTGGTATGAGTTGTTGTTACCAGCCATTGATTTAGATTGATTTTAAAAGTCTGATTAATTGATTTTAATGGTTACAGTCCAGAATAAGTCCAAAGTCCTTAATTATAAAGATCAGTCCACAAGTGCGCAAATAAGTGCGCAAATTTGGTAAGTGCGCAGGAACAATGAGCAGCAACCTGAAACAATGGATCAACAGCGATGTCAAGATTTTGATCTCCTGATAAGTGCGCAGTCTTGAAGTACACACTTTTGCTAAGTGCGCAAATCAGTCAGGGCTGAGCAAGACAAGTGCTCAGTCTTTGACTGATCAGTCTGCGTACTTATTTAAGTACACAGACACTTAAACTCTCGTTTAAGATTTTAAGTGCGCAGTAACCCTAACCAAGTACTCAAAACAGCACCCTTTCAGCAAGTACGTAAACCAACTAGTGATTTCTGATAAGTGCGCAGAAACCCTAGTTTTGTTCCTGGAGACAAAGTTAACTTTTAAGCTTTTGAAGATTTAAGTGCTCAAACCAAGAAACAAGTGCGCAAACTTATGAGACAAGTGCGCACCTATAATCTGGAAATAAGTGCACAACTTGAAATACAAGTATGCAGCTTATGAGCTAAGTACTCAAAATATGAAATAAGTGCTCAAACTATGAAATAAGTACTCAGAATCAAGAAATAAGTGCGCAATTAAGTGCGCAAATACGTCTGATAATGCACAAAACACAGCAGAATCTTATCCAAGCCTTTTTCAATCGATCTGAAATGCTCGGATGATGTTTCTACTAAAGATAACCAACTTTTAACACCTTAGAAACACAATTATAAGAGAAATCTGAAGCAAATGGAGAGGAAAAACCTTCTTTTTTTTAGATAAAAACACAAAAGTTTATAAAAACATAAAGAAAAATTAACAAAATGAGGGTTTTGGTATCTTAATCAGATACAATCTAGAGCACAGAGGCTCTGATACCAAATTGTAGTCCCAAAATACTAGATCTTTCAAGTGCACAAGATTGTTATCACCTAGAAACACCTATTTGTTAAGTGTTTTAAGTGATCAATCTTCACAAAAAAAGAAGCTAGATAAAACTAGTAAAACCGACACACAAGATAAAGAAATTCAAGCTTTCCATTAATGATCAAACATCAAAGCACCATGGATTACAACAATAAGTACGCACCAGATTTTCTTGTGTTAGAAAGATAACCAAAAACCCTAAACCCTAGCTACAACATTTGCATTGTATTTATAGGTGCACTGATGGGCCTGCGCACTTAGCTTAAGTGCGCAGGGCCCGTGTCTAAGTGCGCAATATAGCTAGGGTTACACAAAACTATCAAGTAATTACATAATAAGCCCTCTAACTACTAAACAACATAACAAGCTATCAAAACACTTCATTCTGGTAACTGTCGTCTCAATATAGCCCAACACTAAGGTGGTGTTTGTTTTTCTCCCAGAAGCACTTCTGACCTCTTTTGTCTGCGCCGCGCAGACGCGGGCAGACGTTTGGGGCGGGCAGACTGTTTGTTTTTCGGAAGACATTTCACTCCAAAAGCTCTTCCTGACCTCTTCTTGGTGCAGACTTGGACCAAAGTCTTCTAAGGTCTTCAAAGGTCTTCTCATCTTCTCTTCTCTTTACCCACCACCACCACCACCCACCACCACCACCACCACCACCACCGTCAACCACCGTCACCCACCCACCACCACCACCTAGCATCGTCCACCACCACCGTTCACCACCACCACCGTCCATCACCACCACGGTCCACCACCACCACCCACCACCACTACCCACCACCGTCCACCACCCACCACCGTCCACCACCCACCACCCACCACCACCATCACCCACCACCACCATCACCCACCACCACCACCACCCACCACCGTCCACCACCACTACCACCACCACCACGGTCCACCACCACCACCGTCCACCCACCACCACCGTCCACCACCACCCACTACCACCACCACCACCACCACCACCGCCACCCACCACCACCACCACCGTTCACCACCACCACCACCGTCCATCACCACCACGGTCCACCACCACCCACCACCGTCCACCACCACTACCACCACCACCATCACCCACCACCACCACGGTCCACCCACCACCACCACCGTCTACCACCAGACTGCTGTAAAAACTCAGTTTATTTAAATTTAAGTTTATTTCAGCAGCCTGCAGACGTTAACAAACAAACAGTCTTCTTCTTGCAGACTGCAGACCTTTGGTCCACCTCTTCTCCTGCAGATGTCTGCAGATGTGGTCCGCAGACTGCAGAGCTTTTCCTGCAGAAAAAACAAACAGCACCTAAGTCTGTAGCATGATCAGATAACTTATGGCCTTCACGTTCATCCATTCGGGTCCTCGAAACTCTGAAAGTTCCGATAGTTACGGTCTTTTAAACTAGAGTCTTTTCCTATGTACGAATATCTACGTAGTTGTCACATTGTGAGTCCGATTACAGTCCAGTCAGCTTCTTATCCTTTATCTGAGTCTGTAGCACGGTCAGATACTTTGTAACCTTCCTGTTCCTCCATTCGGGTCCCAGAAACTCCAAAAGTACCGATAGTTACGGTTTTTAAACTGGAGTCTTTTCCTGTGAACGAATGTCTACGTAATTGTCAGATTGTGAGTCCGATTACCGTCTGGTCACCTTCGTATCTTTATCTGAGTCTGTAGCATGATCAGACACCTTTTTGTCAGATTGTGAGCTTCCTTTCCAGCGAAGAACTTGGAATAGTCAATCTTGGTGAAAGCATCATCAGCAATGCACGACTTCCTCGTCATTAGAAAATCAGCTTCTGCTAGCAACTGATCAATGTCATCATCTAGAGATGTAACACTTGCTTCTGTATCCGATTCACTGTCTGAATCTGAGTAAACCGATTCACACTCCTCAGGAACATCAGAAACAGTGTCAATCACCACTCCAGAATTAGCTTCCTCAGCCTTAACCTCAACAGGTTCAGTCTCCACCTCCATTTCAGTCTCAGACACATCAACTTCAACCTCAGTTTCTACCTTCTCATTAACTATCACCGACTCTTCAATATCAACCTGGCAAGCAACACAAGCCACATTTCCACCAGTTGTGATCTCCTCAACACCTATTTGCAAACCCGACCAGTCAAACCGTTCATCCTGTTGAATCATCAATGCTTGATTCTGATTGGTATTCTGTTGTGTCTCATTTGGTGTAGTGATTGGTATGACTGTTCGGTTAGTGTTGTTAGGTGATTGGTTTTGAGTCTGGTTTGGTGTGTTTGGTTGTCTGTTTTGGTTGTTATTAGAGTTGTTTTGACGATTTTGGTAGTTGTTATTTTGGTATGAAACTTGGTTTTGGTTTTGTTGTTGACGGTTCTGGTAGCTTGCATTGAATGGGTTCCTATTACCTTGTTTTGGTGGCTGGGTGCATTCTCTTTTAAAATGACCTTTCCCTCCACAGTTAAAACAAGTAACTTTCTCCTTGTTGAACCCGTAGGTTGTGTTAGGAGAAGTTCCCAAATCTGTTCTACCCGTCTTCTCAATAAATTCCGTTGCTCTTCTCATAATGCATGCAAAAGCCCACTGAATATCAATCAATTCCATCTCTTCTTTATCAATCTGTGCGTAGTCTTCATTGGTTAAGTTGTTATTCCCAATTTGACTAGCAACTAATCCATTGTAAGATGAAACCATTGCAGAGACTAGTGCAATATGTTGCTGAGCAACTTCAACCGTCACATTCCCCAAGTTAGAAGTCTCCAAAACCACCGGTTGTTGATTAGGTTGAGTAACTTGGTTCATTGGTTGTTGAGATTGACTAGCAGTATAGAAAGCTGCTTGTTGCATTGGGGAGAATGGTGGAATGTAGGAATTGTTGTATTGTTGTTGTGGAGGTGGTGGTGTGTATGATGGTTGTGAATAGGATGAGGTTTGTGCCATGTAGTTTATGGTAGGTTTTGGTGATTCCATAACATTGGAAATGCAAGCAACATGTGGTGCCACTACTCCTCCTGAACTTGAGTTACTAACAGGAACTGAAGTGCCTCCAAAATATAAGCTAGGATTCTGAGGAATCTGTGATCTTCTAGCTTTCCTCTTCTCTTCCATTTCTTTGTCTTCCAGCTTCTGTATAAACTCTTGAATATTCCAGTATTGGTATGCATCCTTCTCCCTGAGAACTTCCATATGCTGATCCCAGTAAGGTGGTAGAGCATCTGCAAACTTATCCACCAAAGCTTTCATAGGAATCTGTATACCATAACTTGACAATTCAGTTAGCAAATGACTATATCTATGAGTTAATTCTTTTAAAGTTTCATTGCCAATATAAGAAAAATTCTCAAACTCCATTCGTAATTCATCCATCCTTAAGCTTCTAGTCTTCTCATTCCCATCATGCCTCTTCTTAAGCATATCCCACAGTTGCTTAGACGTGGTGCAAGTCCCAAACTGATGGAACAGATCATTTGTGATTGCCTGAGTCAATTGGGAAAAGGCTTTCTTCTCCACAACAAACTTCTTTTTCTCCTCCTCAGACATACTCTCCAATGGAACTGGTTCACCTGTATTCTCCAAAACTGGTGCTGTGTAGCCTCTAGCAATCATACTCCATGCCTCTGCACCCTCCACTCCCATGCCTTCCAAGTGGATCTTGAACTTGTTCTGCCACTGATTATATTCTTGTATCTCCATGAGCTTCGGTGGCCGATTCCCGCTACCTGAAGATAAGTCATTTATTAGTGTAGAAATAGCATTTGTGGTTTGAGTGTTTACCACCGCTGCTGCTACTCCGCAGTAGTCAGGTTGTGGTGCTGGAGGTGCCACACTTTGAGGCATCGAGCTAGTCATCGCCATGTAGTTAATCGGTTGCGAAGACTGTGTGCTCGTCTTTTGTGCTGCCGCTGTCCATGGGTCCATCACTTGCTGTTGTGGTTGTGTCGTTGCTGGTCTCGGGGTAGTTGGAAAATTCCACATGATCACGAACTTCGAAAAATCCAACACTTAGAAAATTTTCTAAAACTGAAGTCTAGGTTCGCCCGAATTTTCTTACTTTCGTCCCTTTTTGGTTCAAGTTCGCCCAAAACGGATTCACCCGAATGTAGAGATTCACCAGAAAGTAAAACACACTAACACTTTTCCACTTTCGCCCAGAATGATCTAGGTTCGACCAGTAATTTTCCACGTTCGCCCGCCCGACGAATCGAATGTGAAAAATTGTACCCGAAAGTGAAAACTTCAAACAAAACTTTCCAGGTTCGCCCAAAAGTACCCTAGGTTCGACCAAAAATGACACAGATTCGCCCAAAACTAGTCAGGTTCGCCCACTATGTTCCAGGTTCGCCCATTTCAGGTTTGAAAAACGGTTACACTTTGAAAAACGGTTATTTTGATCTCTGATTTTCAAAAGTTTGTGGATTTGAATGATCTTAATCAGGTTTTGATTCGGAATTGATTTGGAACAACTTTAATTCTTGGAATTTTAGATTTTATCCACAAATTCAACTTCAAATCAATCAAAAACACTCAAAAACCATTTTCATTCAAAAACAGATGTATTTTGATCAAAATTAGGTCCAAATCAGCTCTGAGTTTATCAAATTTGTTGTTGTATGATCCGTATGGCTCTGATACCACTTTGTAAGCGAAAGATTTTAACCGAAACAGGATTAATTGATCATACAAGTCACAAAACCAAGTGCGGAAACCCTAGTTCTGAACAAACTGATAAAACTCTAATCAAAACACAATCAACATCATTTTCAAAGCTTTTTCATAGATTAACTTGTTCAAATACTTGATTACAATCACACTTTAGTTAATCTAGAACACTTAGACACTTTCTCAAAATAATCTGGAACCTAACCTGAACACACACACAAACTGAAACTCTCTTTAATTCACAAATACACAAAATCTATTTATAGCCACTGCACGTTCGCCCAGTTGATATGGTCGAATGTGGAATTCTTCCACATTCGCCCACTTTAAGGTACGAACGTGTATCTTGATCAGGTTCCATTCTTCATTCGCCCACTTGCTTTCTACCTTCGCCCACATATATCTACATTCGCCCAGTCTGTTTCCACCTTCAATCCATCAGCAAACTATTAACACATGTTAACTTATAGATCCAATCATTAGTCGCACTTCGTGCATCTACATTTTAATCTTTATCTGAGTTTGTATCATGATCAGATACCTTGTGGCCTTCCCGTTCCACCATTCGGGTCCCTGAAACTCCAAATGTACCGACATTTATGATCTTTTAAACTAGAGTCATTTCTTGTGTACAAATCTCTACGTAATTGTCGCATTGTGAGTCCGATTACCATCCGGTCACCTTTGTATCCATTATCTGAGTCTGTAGCATGATCATACACTTTAGAGCCTTCCTGTCCCTCCATTCGGGTCCCTGAAACTCCAAAAGTACTGATAGTTACGGTCTTTTAAACTGGATTCTTTTCCTGTGTGCGAATGTCTACGTAATTCTCGCATTGTGAGTTTGATTACCGTCTGGTTAGCTTTGTATCCTTTATCCCAGTCTGTAGCATGATCAGATAACTTATGGCCTTGACGATCCTCCATTCGGGTCCTCGAAACTCCAAATGTTTTGATAGTTATGGTCTTTAAAACTGGAGTCTTTTCATATGTACGAATCTCTATGAAGTTGTCGCATTGTGAGTTTGATTACTGTCCGGTCAACTTCTTATCCTTTATCTGAGTCTGTTGCACGATCAGATACTTTATAGCCTTCCTGTTCCTCCATTCGGGTCGTTGAAACTCCAAAAATGCCGATAATTATGGTCTTTAAAACTGAAGTCTTTTCCAGTGTACGAATCTCTACGCAATTGTTGCATTATGAGTACGACTACAGTCTGGGCAGCTTTTTGTCCTTTATTTGAGTCTATAGCATGATCACATACCTTATGGCCTTCCCGTTCCTCCATTCGGTTCCATGAAACTCAAAAAGTTCCGATAGTTACTGTCTTTTAAACTGGAGCCTTTTCCTGTGTACGAATCTCTACGTTGTTGTCGTATTGTGAGTCCGATTACCATCTGGTCAGCTTCGTATCCTCTATCTGAGTCTGTAGCATGATTAGATACTTTATATCCTTCCTGTTCCCCCTTTCAGTTCCCTGAAAGTCCAAGAGTACCGATAGTTACGGTCTTTGAAACTGGAGTTTTTTCCTGTTTACGAATACCTATGCAATTGTCGCATTGTGTGTTCGATTACCGTCTGGTCAGCTTTTTATTCTTTATCTGAGTCTGTATCATGATCAGATACCTTATGGCCTTCCCGTTCCAGCATTCGGGTCCCTGAAACTCCAAACGAACCGACATTTATGATCTTTTAAACTAGAGTCTTTTCTTGTGTACAAATCTCTACGTAATTTTCGCATTGTGAGTCCGATTACCATCCGGTCACCTTTGTATCCTTTATCTGAGGCTGTAGCATGATCATACACTTTAGAGCCTTCCTGTTCCTCCATTCGGGTCCCTGAAACTCCAAAAGTACTGATTGTTACGGTCTTTTAAACTGGATTCTTTTCTTGTGTGCGAATGTCTATGTAATTCTCGCATTGTGAGTTCGATTACCCTCTGGTCAGCTTTGTATCCTTTATCTAAGTTTGTAGCATGATCAGATAACTTATGGCCTTCACGTTCCTCCATTCGGGTCCTCGAAACTCCGAAAGGTCCGATAGTTACGGTGTTTTAAACTAGAGTCTTTTCCTATGTACGAATATCTACGTAGTTGTCGCATTGGGAGTCCGATTACCGTCCGGTCACCTTCTTATCCTTTATCTGAGTCTGTAGCATGGTCAGATACTTTGTAACCTTCCTGTTCCTTTATTCGGGTCCAAGAAACTCCAAAAGTACCGATAGTTACGGTCTTTTAAACTTGAGTCTTTTCCTGTGAACGAATCTCTACATAATTGTCGGATTGTGAGTCTGATTACCGTCCGGTCACCTTCGTGTCTTTATCTGAGTCTGTAGGATGATCAGACACCTTTTTGCCTTCCCCTTCCTCCATCCAGGTCCCTTTAACTCCAAAAGTACCAATAGTTATGGTCTTTAAAACTGGAGTCTTTTCCTATGTACGAATCTCTACGCAATTGTCGCATTGTGAGTCCGAGTACAGCCCAGTCATCTTTTTGTCCTTTATTTGAGTCTGTAGCATGTTCAGATACCTTATGGCCTTCCCTCTCCTCCATTCGGGTCCCTGAAACACCAAAAGTACCGATAGTTATGGTCTTTAAAACTGGTGTCTTTTCCTGTGTACGAATTCCTATGCAATTGTCACATTATGAGTCTGCCTACAGTCCTGTGAGCTTTTTGTCTTTTATCTGAGTCTATAACATGATCAGATAGCTTATGGCCTTCCTGCTTCTTCATTCGGGTCCCTGAAACTACAAAAGTACCGATATTTATGATCTTTTAAACTAGAGTTTTTCATGTGTACGAATCTCTACGTAATTGTCGCATTGTGAATCCGATTACCGTCCGGTCAGCTTCGTATCCTTTATTTGAGTTTGTAGCATGATCAGATACCTTATGGCTTTCCCGTTCCTCTATTTAGATCCCTGAAACACCAAAAGTAACGATCGATACTGTATTTTAAGCTAGAGACTTTTCTAGTGTACGAATCCCTACGTAACTGTCACCTTGTAAGTCCGATTAACCTCCGGTCAGCTTTGTATCCTTTATCTGAGTATGTAACATGATCACATATCTTATGGCCTTCCCGTTCCTCCATTCGGGTTCCGGAAACTCCAAAAGCTCCGATAGTTACGGTCTTTTAAATTGGAGTCTTTTCCTGTGTATGAATCTCTACGTAGTTGTCGCATTGTGAGTCCGATTACCATCCGGTCAGCTTCTTATCCTTTATCTTAGTCTGTAGCATGATTAGATACTTTATAACCTTCCTGTTCCTTCATACAGGTCCCTAAAACTCCAAAAGTACCGATAGTTACGGGCTTTTAAACTGGAGTCTTTTCCTAAGTACGAATCTCTACGAAATTGTCCTATTGTGAGTCTGATTAATGTCCGGTCACCTTCGTATCCTTTATCTGTGTGTGTAGCATGATAAGATACCTTATTGCCTTCCCGTTCCTCCATTCGTGTCCCTGAAACTCCAAAGTACCGATAGTTACGGTCTTTAAAACAGTAGTCTTTTCTGTGTACGAATCCCCATGCAATTGTCGCATTGTGTGTTCGATTACCGTCTGGTCAGCTTATTATTCTTTATCTGAGTTTGTATCATGATCAGATACCTCGTGGCCTTCCGGTTCCACCATTCGGGTCCCTGAAACTCCAAATGTACCGACATTTATGATCTTTTAAACTAGAGTCATTTCTTGTGTACAAATTTCTACGTAATTGTCGCATTGTGAGTCCGATTACCATCTGGTCACCTTTGTATCCATTATGTGAGACAATAGCATGATCATACACTTTAGAGTCTTCCTGTTCCTCCATTCGGGTCCCTGAAACTCCAAAAGTACTGACAGTTACGGTCTTTTACACTGGATTATTTTCCTGTGTGCGAATGTCTACGTGATTCTCGCATTGTGAGTTCGATTACCATCTGGTCAGCTTTGTATCCTTTATCTCTGTCTATAGCATGATCAGATACCGTATGGCCTTCACTATCCTCCATTCGGGTCCTCGAAACTCCGAAAGTTTTGATAGTTATGGTCCTTAAAACTGGAGTCTTTTCCTATGTACGAATCTCTACGAAGTTGTCTCGTTGTGAGTTTGATTACCGTCCGGTCATGTTCTTATCCTTTATCTGAGTCTATAGCACCATCAGATACTTTTATAGCCTTCCTGTTCATCCATTCGGGTTGTTGAAACTCTAAAAATGCCGATAGTTTTGGTCTTTAAAACTGGAGTCTTTTCCAGTGTACGAATCTCTACGCAATTGTCGCATTATGAGTCTGACTACAATCTGGGCAGCTTTTTGTCCTTTATTTGAGTCTGTAGCATGATCACATACCTTATGGCCTTACCGTTCCTCCATTCGGGTCCATGAAACTCAAAAAGTTCCGATAGTTACAGTCATTTAAACTGGAGCCTTTTCCTGTGTACGAATCTCTACGTTGTTGTCGCATTGTTAGTCCGATTACCATCCGATCAGCTACGTATCCTCTATCTGAGTCTGTAGCAAGATTAGATAGTTTATAGCCTTCCTGTTTCTCCATTCAGGTCCCTAAAACTCCAAGAGTACCGATAGGTACGGTCTTTGAAACTGGAGTTTTTTCTTGTGTACGAATACCTATGCAATTGTCGCATTGTGTGTTCGATTACCGTCCGGTCAGCTTTTTATTCTTTATCTGAGTCTGTATCATGATCAGATACCTTATGGCCTTCCCGTTCCAGCATTCGGGTCCTCGAAACTCCGAAAGTTCCGATAGTTACGGTTTTTTGAACTGGAGTCTTTTCCTATGTACGAATCTCTACGTAGTTGTCGCATTGTGAGTCTGATTAGCGTCCGGTCAGCTTCTTATCATTTATCTGAGCCTGTAGCACGATCAGATACTATGTAACCTTCATGTTCCTCCATTCGGGTCCTAGAAACTCCAAAATTACCGATAGTTACGGTCTTTTAAACTGGAGACTTTTCCGTGAACGAATCTCTACGTAATTGTCAGATTGTGAGTCCGATTACCGTCCGGTCACCTTCGTATCTTTATCTGAGTCTGTAGCATGATCAGACACCTTTTTGCCTTCCCCTTTCTCCATCCGGGTCCCTTTAACTCCAAGAGTACCGATAGTTATGGTCTTTAAAACTGGAGTCTTTTCCTATGTACGAATCTCTACGCAATTGTCGGATTGTGAGTCCGAGTACAGCCCAGTTAGCTTTTTGTCCTTTACTTGAGTCTGTAGCATGTTCAGATACCCTATGGCGTTCCCATTCCTCAATTCGGGTCCCTAAAACACCAAAAGTACCGATAGTTACGGTCTTTAAAACTGGTGTCTTTTCCTGTGTACGAATCTCTATGCAATTGTCGCATTATGAGTCCGACTACAGTCCTGTCTGTTTTTTGTCCTTTATCTGAGTCTATAGCATGATCAGATACCTTATGGCCTTCCCGTTCCTCCATTCGGGTCCCTGAAACTACAAAAGTACCGATATTTAAGATCTTTTAAACTAGAGTTTTTCATGTGTACGAATCTCTGCGTAATTGTCGCATTGTGAATCCGATTACCGTCCGGTCAGCTTCGTATCCTTTATTTGAGTTTGTAGCATAATCAGATACTTTATGGCTTTCCCGTTCCTCTATTTAGATCCCTGAAACACCAAAAGTAACGATCGATGCTGTATTTTAAACTAGAGACTTTTCAAGTGTACGAATCCCTACGTAACTGTCGCGTTGTGAGTCCGATTAACCTCCGGTCAGCTTCGTATCCTTTATCTGAGTCTGTAAGATGATCACATATCTTATGGCCTTCCCGTTCCTCCATTCGGGTTCATGAAACTCCAAAAGCTCCGATAGTTATGGTCTTTTAAACTGGAGACTTTTCCTGTGTACGAATCTCTACGTAGTTATCGCATTGTGAGTCCGATTACCATCCGGCCAGCTTCGTATCCTTTATCTTAGTCTATAGCATGATTAGATACTTTATAGCCTTCCTGTTCCTCCATTCACGTCCCTAAAACTCCAAAAGTACAGATAGTTACGGGCTTTTAAACTGGAGTCTTTTCCTATGTACGAATCTCTACGAAATTATCCTATTGTGAGTCTGATTAACGTCTTGTCACCTTCGTATCTTTTATCTGTGTGTGTAGCATGATAAGATATCTTATTGCCTTCCCGTCCCTCCATTCGTCTCCCGGAAACTCCAAAGTACCGATAGTTACAGTCTTTAAAACTGGAGTATTTTCCTGCGTACGAATCCCTGTGCAATTGTCGCACTGTGTGTTCGATTACCGTCCGGCCAGCTTTTTATTCTTTATCTGAGTCTGTATCATGATCAGATACCTTATGGCCTTCCCGTTCCACCATTCGGGTCCCTGAAACTCCAAACGTACCGACATTTATGATCTTTTAAACTAGAGTCTTTTCTTGTGTACAAATTTCTAAGTAATTGTCGCATTGTGAGTCCAATTACCATCCGGTCACCTTTGTATCTTTATCTGAGTCTGTAGTATGATCATACACTTTAGAGCCTTCCTGTTCCTCCATTCGGGTCCCTGAAACTCCAAAAGTACTGATAGTTATGGTCTTTTAAACTGGATTCTTTTCCTGTGTGCGAATGTCTACGTAATTCTCGCATTGTGAGTTCGATTACCCTCTGGTCAGCTTTGTATCCTTTATCTCGGTTTGTAGCATGATCAGATAACTTATGGCCTTCACAAGCCTCCATTCGGGTCCTCAAAACTCTGAAAGTTTTGATAGTTATGGTCTTTAAAACTGGAATCTTTTCCTATGTACGAATCTCTACGTAGTTGTCGCATTGTGAGTTTGATTACCGTCCGGTCAACTTCTTATCCTTTATCTGAGTCTGTAGCATAATGAGATACTTTATAGCCTTCCTGTTCCTCTATTCGGGTCGTTGATATTCCAAAAATGCAGATAGTTATGGTCTTTAAAACTGGAGTCTTTTCCAGTGTACGAATCTCTACGCAATTGTCGCGTTATGAGTCCGACAGTCTAGGCAGCTTTTCGTCCTTTATTTGAGTCTGTAGCATGATCACATACCTTATGGCCTTCCCGTTCCTCCATTCGGGTCCATGAAACTCAAAGATTTCCGATAGTTACACTCTTTTAAACTGGAGCCTTTTCCTGTGTACGAATCTCTACGTTATTTTCGCATTATGAGTCCGATTACCATCCGGTCAGCTTCGTATCCTCTATCTGAGTCTGTAGCATGATTAGATACTTTATAGCCTTCCTGTTCCTCCATTCAGGTCCCTGAAACTCCAAGAGTACCGATAGTTACGGTCTTTTAAACTGGAGTTTTTTCCTATGTACGGATACCTATGCAATTGTCGCATTGTGTGTTCGATTACCGTCTGGTTAGCTTTCTATTCTGTATCTGAGTCTGTATCACGATTAGATACCTTATGGCCTTCACATTCCGGCATTCGGGTCCCAGAAACTCCAAATGAACCGATATTTATGATCTTTTAAACTAGAGTCTTTTCCTATGTACGAATCTCTACGTAATTGTCGCATTGTGAGTCCGATTACCGTCCGGACACCTTTGTATCCTTTATCTAAGTCTGTAGCAGGATCATATACTTTACAGCCTTCCTGTTCCTCCATTCGGCTCCCTAAAACACCAAAAGTACTAATAGTTACGGTCTTTTAAACTGGATTCTTTTCCTGTGTGCGAATGTCTACGTAATTCTCGCATTGTGAGTTTGATTACCCTGTGGTCAGCTTTGTATCCTTTATCTAAGTCTGTAGCATGATCAGATAACTTATGGCCTTCACGTTCCACCATTCGGGTCCTTGAAACTCCGACAGTTCCGATAGTTACGGTCTTTTAAACTGGAGCCTTTTCCTATGTACGAATCTCTACGTAGTTGTCGCACTGTGAGTCCGATTACCGTCCGGTCAGCTTCTTATCCTTTATCTTAGTCTGTAGCACGGTCAGATACTTTGTAACCTTCCTGTTCCTCCATTCGCGTCCCGGAAACTCCAAAATTACCGATAGTTACGGACTTTTAAACTAGAGTCTTTTCCTGTGAACGAATCTCTACGTAATTGTCGGATTGTGAGTCCAATTACTATCCAGTCACATTTGTATCTTTATCTGAGTCTGTAGCATGATCAAACACCTTTTTGCCTTCCCCTTCCTCCATCCGGGTCCCTTTAACTCCAAAAGTACCGATAGTTATGGTCTTTAAAACTGGAGTCTTTTCCTATGTACGAATCTCTACACAATTGTCGCATTGTGAGTTCGAGTACAGCCCAGTCAGCTTTTTGTCCTTTATTTGAGTCTGTAGCATGTTCAGATACCTTATGGCCTTCCCATTCATCAATTCGGGTCCCTAAAACACCAAAAGTACCGATAGTTACGGTCTTTAAAACTGGTGTCTTTTCCTGTGTACGATTCTCTATGCAATTGTCGCATTATGAGTCCGACTACAGTCCTGTCTGCTATTTGTCCTTTATCTGAGTCTATAGCATGATCAGATACCTTATGGCTTTCCCGTTCCTCCATTCGGGTCCCTGAAACTACAAAAGTACCGATATTTATGATCTTTAAAATTTGTGTCTTTTCCTGTGTACGAATCTCTACGTAATTGTCGCATTATGAGTCTGACTAAAGTCCTGTCAGCTTTTTGTCCTTTATCTGATTCTATAGCATGATCAGATACCCTATGGACTTCCTGTTCCTCCATTCGGGTTGTTGAAACTACAAAAGTACGGATATTTATGATCTTTTAAACTAGAGTTTTTCCTGTGTACGAATCTCTACGTAATTGTCGCATTGTGAATCCGATTATCGTCCGGTCAGCTTCGTATCCTTTATTTGAGTTTGTGGCATGATCAGATACCTTATGGCTTTCCCGTTCCTCTATTTAGATCCCTGAAAAACCAAAAGTAACAATCGATACTGTATTTTAAACTAGAGACTTTTCCAGTGTACGAATCCCTACGTAACTGTCGCGTTGTGAGTCCGATTAACCTCCGGTTAGCTTTGTTTCCTTTATCTGAGTCTGTAAGATTATCACATATCTTATGGCCTTCCCGTTCCTCCATTCGGGTTCCTAAAACTCCAAAAGCTCCGATAGTTATGGTCTTTTAAACTGGAGTCTTCTCCTGTGTACGAATCTCTACGTAGTTGTCGCATTGTGAGTCCGATTACCATCCGGTCAGCTTCGTATCCGTTATCTTAGTCTATAGCATGATTAGATACTTTATAGCCTTCCTGTTCCTCCATTCAGCTCCCTAAAACTCCAAAAGTACCGATAGTTACGGGTTTTTAAACTAGAGTCTTTTCCTATGTACGAATCTCTACGAAATTGTCCTATTGTGAGTCTGATTAACGTCCGGTCACCTTCGTGTCCTTTATCTGTTTGTGTAGCATGATAAGATATCTTATTTCCTTCCCGTTCCTCCATTCGTGTCCCTGAAACTCCAAAGTACTGATAGTTACAGTCTTTAAAACTGGAGTCTTTTCCTGTGTACGAATCCCTATGCAATTGTCGCATTGTGTGTTCGATTACCGTCCGACCATCTTTTTATTCTTTATCTAAGTCTGTATCATGATAAAATACCTTATCACCTTCCCGTTCCACCATTCGGGTCCCTAAAACTCCAAATGTACTGACATTTATGATCTTTTAAACTAGAGTCTTTTCTTGTGTACAAATCTCTACGTAATTGTCGCATTGTGAGTCCGATTACCATCCGGTCACCTTTGTATCCTTTATTTGAGTCTGTAGCATGATCATACACTTTAGAGCCTTCCTGTTCCTCCATTCGGGTCCCTGAAACTCCAAAAGTACTGATAGTTATGGTCTTTTAAACTGGATTCTTTTCCTGTGTGCGAATGTCTACGTAATTCTCGCATTGTGAGTTCGATTACCCTTTGGTTAGCTTTGTATCCTTTATCTCACTCTGTAGCATGATCAGATAACTTATGGCCTTCATAAGCCTCCATTCGGGTCCTCGAAACTCCGAAAGTTTTGATAGTTATGGTCTTTAAAACTGGAGTCTTTTCCTATGTACGAATCTCTACGTAGTTGTCGCATTGTGAGTTTGATTACCATCCGGTCAACTTCTTATCCGTTATCTGAGTCTGTAGCACGATCATATACTTTATAGCCTTTCTGTTCCTCCATTCAGGTCGTTGATATTCCAAAAATGCCGATAGTTATGGTCTTTAAAACTGGAGTCTTTTCCAGTGTACGAATCTCTACGCAATTGTCGCATTATGAGTCCGACTACAGTCTGGGCAGTTTTTTGTCCATTATTTGAGTCTGTAGCATGATCACATCCCTTATGGCCTTCCCGTTCCTCCATTCGGGTCCATGAAACTCAAAAAGTTCCGATAGTTACAATCTTTTAAACTGGAGTATTTTCCGGTGTACGAATCTCTACGTTATTGTCGCATTGTGAGTCCGATTACCATCCGGTCAGCTTCGTATCCTTTATCTTAGTCTATAGCGTGATTAGATACTTTATAGCCTTCCTGTTCCTCCATTCAGGTCCCTAAAACTCCAAAAGTACCGATAGTTACGGGCTTTTAAACCGGAGTCTTTTCCTATGTACGAATCTCTACGAAATTGTCCTATTATGAGTCTGATTAACGTCCGGTCACCTTCGTATCCTTTATCTGTGTGTGTAGCATGATAAGATACCTTATTGCCTTCCCGTTCCTCCATTCGTGTCCCTAAAACTCCAAAGTACCGATGTGACACCCCGCATTTTCAGGATATTACTTTTACTGAACTCTAATTAACTTTCATGTGCATTCATGACTAAACACTTAACTAGGGTTAGCTAAGAAGGTCTTTCAATATGTTATGGGATAATAACATATGTTAGATGATATTAGCGCACGTATAACTAGGAAGGTTTTGTCTTGACACACACACGAATCCTATAACCCGAACGTTGGTGATTTGTTGGACATGCATGATTATGTGAACAATTGAGTGTTGATGTATGTGGATTAACACGTGTATGTAAGTTACATGCTTATGTGAATTATTGCGTATTAATTAACTTGTACGTAAATGTTATGAGATACATGCACTTATGATAAACATAATACGTATTGATAAAATAGTAGTTTTATATATGCTAGTATGACTATTATTGTCGGGATTGATCTCGAGAGTTAGTTAGGGCTAATGGGCTCAATTATCAGACAAAAACCCACCAAAGCCCGAAAGACTTGGCCCATGAGCTTAACCCTAGCTTTTTATATAAAAAAAAAGAAACCCTACATACCACTCTTTGCGCCGTGAACCCACACACCACACACACTCACGTTGCAATTTCAATCTTCATCAAATTCTCACTAGTTCAAGTTGATTCGGGTGATATCTTGGAGTGTTAAGGAGTCTAGCATTGCAAGGTATATTGTTTATGGGTTATATGATTATTATTGATGCTTGAAAAGTTGTAAAAACCCTAAGAACTATATATATAAAAATCGCAAATGATGACTAGTTAGGTATCTTGATTGTTTAATTGAGATTGTTGATGAATATGGTTAATAGAAATCATATCTAGGGTGTACGGTATGTAAAAACCTGAGATTGAACATGTTAATATGAATGTTATTGTGCTAGTATGAGGTTATTGCATGATTATGGGATAAGGAGGTTGGTTAGGGTTTATAAAAGTCATGTTAATAAAGATTCTGATTTCTGGCAGATTACTTGTAACGATTTGCGTGGCTGTTATATGATTGTTAACATGATTAATTCGTTTATTTTCTGACTCTCAAACATGACTTATGATGTTAGCTTTCCAAAAAGTCCAAAATCATGTGTTTTGGACCTGTTTTGATATATAAACAAGATTTTATAAGATTAAAGGTATAATCTGATTTTCGGATGTGAAAAATGGACCAACTTTAAAGGGCTGTAACTCGAGTTTTACAAATCCGTTAATCACAAAATTTGGACAGGAGTTGAGTCTTGGAGTATACGAGCTTTTCCAATTGGATTCACCTCGTTTAGATGAGTCTATAATTTTTAATGAATTTTTATGTAAGCTGCTGTCAACAGCACTATTTTCTGAAGTGGCTGGACTAAAATATTTTTATAAAAATATTGAGGTGTTTTTGACGAGAAATAAAAATAGTAGAGTCACGTATAAACATATGAGGCATCTCTGTAAAATTTTGGGAACTTTGGGAGTTGATTTGATATTTTATAAAAATTGGTTTTTATACTCCAAAATCTGTCCAGAAAACGCAGATTTGCAAAGGATTGTTTATGAGATAGTTTGAGTGTATTAATGAGTTATGGGTTATGGAATTCTATATGAAACATGTGTATATGTTATTTATAAGGTGTAGATGCCATGATAGGTTAATGGTATGCAATGTGCGATGTGAACTAGTTGAGTTAAAAGTATTAAAATGTTGCATCATTTACTAATCATCAACGATCGTCGGGTTGTGCATGGTTTCATTACGTCAAGTACGATTACGTGAGATGTCACTTGAGTCTTTGTGTCAATACACTCAAACACTTGCAACCTTGTATTTTATAGGTTTTTGGGTAGGCGAATAGTCTTCCACACTTACTTTCTGTACGGTTTACTTTAGCACGCAACCTAAGGTGAGTTTCACTACTCTTTTCTCAAAAGCATGTGTCTCGGGTTTGAGACAACTTATTAAACTTTTTCTAGTCCAGTTTGGGACTACTTTTACATCTCGGGTTTGAGGTGCTTTGACGCCTTGTGTGGGTCGGGTTTTACGATTCCTTGTGCGGATCACGCTTTCATCAGTTTAAAACTTTTACTGTCCTTTGTGAACTAAACACGCTCTATCATTTAAAGTCCTTACATATTATTGGGTTAATCGCTGTAGGCGAACGGGGTATTATTTGACAGCGCTATTAGGTTGTGCAGCAACCTCATGCTTGAGGTGCTTGGGTCACGGGCATGAACTTTTGACCACGCTCTTGAGGAGCAAAAACTTACTAGTGTTGATAGACACTGGTACTAAGGCAAATTAACAACTTCTGTATGTTCCCAATAATCTCCCGTTTAGTTACAATGAGTGGGCTAGCTACCCCTGACAAGCTTAAAACTGATGGTTTAAAACTTTGGTAACTTTATACCTACTACTTAAACTGTGAACTCACCGACATTATGTTGACACACGATATATATGCTTTTGCAGGTAGTTAGCTTCCGGTGTCACAATTAGGAAGTACCGCACGTTCACTGCATTTGGGGTCTTGGACATACACCTAGATTACTTATCGTACTTTTACGTTCCCTTTCATATGGTTTTAATTTGGGCGCGTTGTTTTGCGCATGGTTTTTAAAAGTTTTAAATTCGGTTTACGCTTCCGCAGCTTAACTAAACTTAAATTTTTGAAAACGAACTAAATGGTTTGGGCATTTAGAGTTCGTTCATATGACTTATGGCTATGGGATCCTGGTGTGTCATGCGCCTCGCGGTAAAACCCCGCAGTGGAAATTTGAGGGTGTGACAACCAATAGTTACGGTCTTTAAAACTGGAGTCTTTTCTAGTGTACGAATCCCTATGCAATTGTCGCATTGTGTGTTCGATTACCGTCTGGTCAACTTTTTATTCTTTATCTGAGTTTGTATCATGATCAGATACCTTGTGGCCTTCCCGTTCCACCATTCGGGTCCCTGAAACTCCAAATGTACCGACATTTATGATCTTTTAAACGAGAGTCATTTCTTGTGTACGTCGCATTGTGAGTCCGATTACAATCCGGTCACCTTTGTATCCATTATCTGAGTCTGTAGCATGATCATACACTTTAGAGCCTTCCTGTTCCTCCATTCGGGTCCCTGAAACTCCAAAAGTACTGATAGTTACGGTCTTTTAAAATGGATTCTTTTCCAGTGTACGAATCTCTACGCAATTGTCGCATTATGAGTCCGACTACAGTCTGGGCAGCCTTTTGTCCTTTATTTGAGTTTGTAGCATGATCACATACCTTATGGCCTTCCCGTTCCTCCATTCGGGTCCATGAAACTCAAAAAGTTCCGATAGTTACAGTCTTTTAAACTGGAGCCTTTTCCTGTGTACGAATCTCTACGTTATTGTCGTATTGTGAGTCCGATTACCATCCGGTCAGCTTCGTATCCTCAATATGAGTCTGTAGCATTATTAGATACTTTATAGCCTTCCTGTTCCTCCATTTAGATCCCTGAAACTCCAAGAGTACCGATAGTTACGGTCTTTGAAACTGGAGTTTTTTCCTCTGTACGAATACCCATGCAATTGTCGCATTGTGTGTTCGATTACCGTCCGGTCAGCTTTGTATCCTTTATCTGAGTCTGTAGCATGATCATATACTTTACAGCCTTCCTGTTCCTCCATTCGGGTCCCTGAAGCACCAAAAGTACTGATAGTTACGGTCTTTTTAACTGGATTCTTTTCCTGTGTGCGAATGTCTTCGTAGTTGTCGCACTGTGAGTTCGATTACCCTCTGGTCAGCTTTGTATCCTTTATCTATGTATGTAGTATGATCAGATAACTTATGGCCTTCAGGTTCCTCCATTCGGGTCCTCAAAACTCCGAATGTTCCGAGAGTTACGGTCCTTTAAACTGGAGACTTTTCCTATGTACGTATGTCTTCGTAGTTGTCGCACTGTGAGTCCGATTAACGTCCGGTCAGCTTCTTATCCTTTATCTGAGTCTGTAGCAGGGTCAGATACTTTGTAACCTTCCTGTTCCTCCATTCGGGTCCTAGAAACTCCAAAACTACCGATAGTTACGGTCTTTTAAACTGGAGTATTTTCCTGTGAACGAATCTCTACGTAATTGTCGGATTGTGAGTCCGATTACCATCCGATCACCTTCGTATCTTTATCTGAGTCTGTAGCATGATCAAACTCCTTTTTGCCTTCCCCTTCCTCCATCCGGGTCCTTTAATTCCAAAAGTACCGATAGTTATGGTCTTTAAAACTGGAGTCTTTTCCTATGTACGAATCTCTACGCAATTGTCGCATTCTGAGTCCGAGTACAGCCCAGTCAGCTTTTTGTCCTTTATTTGAGTCTGTAGCATGTTCAGATACCTTATGGCCTTCCCATTCCTCCATTCGGGTCCCTAAAACTCCAAAAGTACCGATAGTTACGGTCTTTTCAACTAGAGCCTTTTCCTGTGTACGAATCTCTACGTAGTTGTCGCATTGTGAGTCCGATTACCTTCCGGTCAGCTTGGTATCCTTTATCTTAGACTATAGCGTGATTAGATACTTTATAGCCTTCCTGTTCCTCCATTCAGGTCCCTAAAACTCCAAAAGTACTCATAGTTACGGGCTTTTAAACTGGACCCTTTTCCTGTGTACGAATCTCTATGCAATTGTCACATTATGAGTCCGACTACAGTCCAGTCAGCTTTTTGTCATTTATCTGAGTCTATAGAATGATCAGATACCTTATGGCCTTCCCGTTCCTCCATTCGGGTCCCTAAAACTACAAAAGTACCGATATTTATGATCTTTTAAACTAGAGTTTTTCTGTGTACGAATCTCTACGTAATTGTCGCATTGTGAATCTGATTACCGTCCGGTCAGCTTGGTGTCCTTTATTTGAGTTTGTAGCATGATCAGATACTTTATGGCTTTCCCGTTCCTCTATTTAGATCCCTGAAACACCAAAAGTAATGATCGATACTGTATTTTAAACTAGAGACTTTTCCAATGTACGAATCCCTACGTAACTGTCGCGTTGTGAGTCCGATTAACCTCCGGTCAGCTTTGTATCCTTTATCTGAGTCTGTAACATGATCACATATCTTAAGGCCTTCCCGTTCCTCCATTCGGGTTCCTGAAACTCCAAAAGCTCCGATAGTTACGGTCTTTTAAACTTGAGTCTTTTCCTGTGTATGAATCTCTACGTAGTTGTCGCATTGTGAGTCTGATTACCATCCGGTCACCTTTGTATCCTTTATCTGAGTCTGTAGCATGATCATACACTTTAGAGCCTTCCTGTTCCTCCATTCGGGTCCCTGAAATTCCAAAAGTACTGATAGTTACGGTCTTTTAAATTGGATTCTTTTCCTGTGTGCGAATGTCTACGTAATTCTCTCATTGTGTGTTGGGTCTGCTGACCTGGAGAAGAATAGATGATTAGAAAGCCAAAATATACTATTAATTGATCCTTTGAATAATCAGTAGTTTCAAGATACTACTCCCAAAAGACTGTTGATCCTAACAACTGTTGCACCAAACAACTGATGAAAATAACTGCTGCTGCAAAGGTCTGCTGGATAAACAACTGATGACTAAAGATTTGATTAAGAAACGACTGCTGATCAAAGTACTGAAGACTAAAGGTCTGTTGGAATCAACAGCACTTTGGATCCAACACATGATACAAGACCATCAGAGTTTTCCTCTACAGCAGTTTATCTTAGCAGTGTTTTGAATGTAACAGTAGTTGATAGTTAGCAGATGTTTTATGTTGTTATTCTGTTAGAGGTCGCTGTCTTAGGTGACGTCAGCTGAGATCATCAGAGGGTTAGATTTGTCTATAAATAGAACAGTGATTGTACTGTTCTATTGATCACTCGAAACATTCTCTTAGACAAACAATCACTGAGTGATCAGGCTGAGGGGTAGTACTTGTAATATTGTAATCTTTCAATTAATGAAAGCTTTCGATTAAAAACATTTATACTCTTGTTTTGATTTATAGTTTATCATTCCGCTGCACTTTCCATTTATAGTTCACTTCATTTATTTCATTGTTTATCTAAACATATCAAAACAATCAAACTCAGATCCTAACAATTGGTATCAGAGCTTGGTCAATTAAATTCGATCTAATCAATCAATTTAATATAAACAGATTAGCTCACAATTTATTGATATCGTTTGTTTGTCGGATTGAAAACAGAGTAATAGTTTATTTTCGTTTCAACCGTTAGTAAACCGATTTTGTTTTCGTAAAAATCAGAGAATGACTTCAATTAATCAAGATCCACATAACACTGGCACTAGCAACAAGCCACCGATGCTTGTCAGATCTGAATACAATATCTGGCAACGTCGGATGAGTCATGTGCTTGCACAACAAAACACTGGGTGTTGAAAGTCGGTTGTCTTTGGACCACATGTTCCAATGGTGCCGAGTACCGAAGATCCCAAGGTCCAAGTACCTAAAAGTGTTGAAAACTACTCCGAGCAAGATTTTCAAAAAATTGAGTTAGATTCTAAAGCTTTCAGTATTGTAGCCATGGCTCTACCAAATGATATCTACGTTGGACTGTTGCACTGCAATAGTGCAAAGGAGTTGTGGGATGCTCTGAAAGAGCAGTTTGGTGGGACTGAGGATGTAATTGAAAACAACCATGAAATACTTAATCAACAATATGAAACATTCAGTCATGTGAAGGGAGAGTCATTAACACAACAATTTGAGAGGTTCAATTGTCTAATTAGTGAACTAAAACTGGTGGGTCTAACTTACCCAAATTCAACTTTGAATCATAGGTTTCTTAGATCACTTCAGGACAAATGGGACACTATTGCAATTGTTATGAGAAACTCAATTGGTTTTAAGGACTTGACTCTGACCCAGCTTCATGGTAAGCTCTTGACCTATGAGAGAGATCTTAACCAGAAAAAGAAGCTCTAGTACTCTGGAAAAGTGTCTGATGATTATGTATTTGGTAATACAGCACTTTTGGGTCAAGAAGAGGTACCTGGAAGGAGTAAGGATCAGGGTTATGATCATTACATTGATATAACCACTGGTTTTAACACTGATTCTTACTCATCACCCAGCTATGCTTTTACAGCAAGTGGTGATATCCAGGCATCTGATAACACATCCTTTGTGTATAATGACCTTCAATACATTGACCCTGTGGACTTAGAAGAAATGGACATTTTGCATCCATTGGCCCTGCTCAGTATTAGAACTAATAATTTCTATAAGAAAACTGGCAGAAGGTATCCAGGTTTACATGGTGGGTCAAAAGTGGGGTTGGATAAATCAAAGATTAAGTGTTATAAGTGTCATAGAATGGGTCACTTTGCTAGGGAATGTAGGAGTCAAAATGGTACACCTATGATCACCTATCCAAACCAAAGACCTCAGACTAACACTTATCAGTTTTCTCAAAACACCCCTGGACCAAATGTGCAAAACACTGCTCACTTTGCACAGACTCTAACCACTGTTCCTGTGCACTATGTCCAAACCACTGTTCCTCAGTATCATTATGTCCAAACATCTGTTACTCAGGCACAAGTGCCAATGACTGCTGCTTCATCCTCTGCTCCTGCAGAGACCAGTCAGCAAAGTCAACAGAGTTTTTTCACTCAAGGCTTTGTTGATTGGAGTAGTCTACCAGATGAGCTAACAGATGAAAACATTGCTTTAGTTGCCAATTCTTAAAATAATTTCTGCTTTGTGGCACTAGAAACAATTGTTGAAGAGACTGATTCTGATGGAGTGGTATCTATGTCTGAAAATGTGACTAATGAGGTTGTTGATGAAGTTGTTTCAGCTGAAGAATCTGAAGTAGAGGTTGTGAATCTCTCAGACCCATGGGGTACTGATGACTGTGATTGCCAGTGTAACTCTTCCTTGATGGCTGCTGCTAAGGTATCACCTCAAATCTTAAGTTACTTGTGCTCAGATAAATGTATCATAGCATTTGCTAAGATAAAAGAGGTGAATGAAAACTTTAGAAAGAAAATTTTGGAAGATGAAATTCAGTTTGAAAACTCACTAAAGAGTTAAAATAAAAAATAACTGAAAGAGAATCTGAAATCAGCAGTTAAAACATGAAGCAAGCATAACTAAAGACCAGCTTCAAACTATGATAACCAAATATCATTGTTGTAAAAAGGAGCTTGAGTCCACCCAAGTTGAATGTCAGAAATGGGTGGAATCATCTAAAGGTTTTGAGATGATTGTTAACCAACAGTCTAAAAGTCATGTGAAATTTGGCTTTGGTTTTAAAGAAACCACTGCTCAAAGTTCACAAACCACTGACAAAATGGAACCACAGTTGGTTGAAATCATCCCAACCAATTCAAAAGGTCAAGAAATCAAGGTTACTGAACCCAATGGCAAGAAAATCATTCTTGAAAAGTTGGAAGGTACACCCTCATTTGATGAGATTGAAAAATATAAATTCAAACCAACCTGGTCAGATGAGTGTGATGTCCTTGAAAATTTTCAACCAATGACCTTCAAAACCCCTGATGGTAAAAAGGCACCACAGGCCAAAATCATTCCCTTGAAAGATCTTCCAACAGATGGTCAAACATCTGTTGAAAAGAAGAAAGGAAAAGGGAAATCCAAAGATAACTTGTTTTGTGATTTTTGTGAAAAGAAGAATCATGTTACCAAAAAATGTTTTCTTCTAAAAGCATATGATATCAACAAAGGAACAAGTTTAAGTGATTCTAAAACCAATGAATGTTTAATTTGTAAGAAAAAGAATCACAAAACAAAAGAGTGCCTGTATCTCAAAAATTTTGATGAAAAAATAAAAGAGTACAAGGCTAAAACTCTTGAAAGTCAAGTGGTTAGTACTTCAAAAGGAAAACCCAAACAGACTTTTGAACCAGTCCAAACAGCTGTTACCAAAGGTCTGAGCAAAAACTCTGCTCCCAGAGATGTTCAGGTAACAGATGTTCCACCAGTTATCAGATTTCCAAGAGGATATGGACAACCAACTTGTCATCGTCTGCCACATGTTTATGAAGAGCCCAAAAGGCCTTCAAAACCTAAAGTGAACAGACATCCTCATGGTTATCAACATCTGACAGGAAATGATCAAACATCTGCTGGACCAAGTGTTGACATACAAGCACTGGCAAATGGTCAACAACAGCTGTTGAACTTAGTTCAAAAGCTAGTTCAAACCACTAATCATTCTCCAAAACTTAAGGCTAAAACATCTGAGAACCCATCCAAAGCCAATTTGGCTTTGGACACTCACCAAAACTAAAATCTTTACTGATGTGCAGGGAGCTTCTGCTTGCTTAGATAGTTTATGGTATGTAGATAGTGGAGGCTCCAGGCACATGACAGGATGTAGAGCCCTTCTTCTGGACTTTCTTGCACATGGAGGGGGTGATATATCCTTTGGTAATGATTCTAAAGGTAAAGTGTTGGGTTCTGGAACTGTTCAAGCAGGGAGACTTAAGTTTGAAAATGTTAATCTAATTGACAATCTAAAGTTTAATCTACTTAGTGTATCACAAATGAGTGACAAAGGATATGGGTCATTCTTCACTAAGAAAACATGTAAGATTGTTGGACCAGAAGTGGTTGAAACGATTAACACCATCATTGCTGAGAGTAAAGCACAACTTGTTGCTCATAGAAGTGGCAATGTGTATGTAGTTGATATGTTGAAGGATAATCCTATGGCAAATGTCTGTCTGTTCTCTGCTGCCTCTACCAAAGAGATAGAATTGTGGCATAGGAGACTGGGTCACACCAACCTTCAAACTATCAACTCTCTCTCTAAACAAAACCTTGTCAGAGGTTTGCCACCAAAAGAATTCAAATGTGATGAGCATTTTGTTTCCTGCCTAAAAGGAAAACAACACAAAAGCTCTTACAAATCCATTGATGAGTCCAAAACCAGTCAATGTTTACAATTGTTGCACATGGACTTGTTTGGCCCAGTTAAAATCTTGAGTCTAAGAAGAAAGAGGTTTTGTCTTGTCATAGTTGATGATTTTTCTAGGTTTACATGGACTTACTTTTTACACTCTAAGGATGAGACTGCAGGTATCTTGAAGGACTTTGTCACCAAAGTTGAAAAACAATATGACTTGCCAGTAAAAGTCTTTAGAAGTGACAATGGGACAGAATTTAAAAATAAGGAGCTGGATGATTTCTGTGTGTCAAAAGGGATTGTAAGGCAGTACAGTATCCCAAGAACACCAGAGCAAAATGGGGTGGTTGAGAGAAAGAACAAAACTCTTATTGAAGCTGCAAGAACAATGCTAGCAGATTCTGGTTTGCCACTGTCCTTCTGGGTAGAAGCTGTAAACACTGCTTGCTATGTTCAAACCAGAGTTTTGATCAACCCAAGACATCAAAAAACTGCTTATGAAATTTTGTTCAAAATCAAACCATTAATCTCATTTTTCAAAATCTTTGGCTGCCCATGTTTCATTTTAAATCTAAAAGATTCCATTTCAAAATTTGCAGCCAAAGTAGATTGTGGATATTTTCTGGGATATTCTTCTACTGCCAAGGCCTATAAAGTGTTTAACACAAGAACCAAGACAATAGAAGAAACTCTGAATGTTAAGTTCAATGAACTTTCATCCTTAAAAATCCCAGCAAATCCTGCTGAGTTGTTTGATTTAGATAAATTCAAATTTGAAGATATTACTGTCAAAACTAACAGTGCAGGTATCTCACAATCTCCACAACAAGACTACAGAACAGATGTTGTGATTCCAAATCACTGTCAAGTCTATTCTGCATCAGAGGAAGCAGTTGTTCAAAACAATTGTCAAAACTCTGTCACAGCTGAGTCAGCCACTGTTGGCCAGTCTTACCCTCAAACCACTGATTCACCTTTTACATCCACTGCTGAATCATCTGTTGACAAAAGTCAAACATCTGTTGACAAGAGTCAGTCCAATTTTACACCACTTGGACCCATTCCTCCACCACCATTTCAAACATCTGTTGACACTACAGAAGTGCAAACAGATGTTATGTCAACAGAGTCACCAAACCTCTGTCCTTCACCTCAAAATGCCATCATACCATATCAGGGAGATTTAATCTACCTAAGAGCTCATCCACCAGACCAATTCATTGGCAATATCAGAGAAGGTGTGCTTACAAGAAGCCAATCCTCAAATATCTGTCTTTTTGCAGGCTTTCTATCCCTCATACAACCTGTCAAGTACCAAGAGGCACTAAAAGACAACAGTTGGGTGGAAGCTATGCAAGAAGAGCTCCTTCAGATTAAAAGACAACAAGTATGGGAACTTGTACCACTGCCTAAGGGTGTCTGTCCAATTAGCACAAAGTGGGTCTTCAAAAACAAAACTGATGAAAGGGGTATAGTTGTCAAAAATAAAGCTAGGCTAGTGGTTCAAGGCTTCAGACAAGAAGAGGGGATAGACTATGATGAAACCTTTGCTCCGGTAGCTAGGTTAGAAGCTATCAGACTTTTCTTAGCCTTTGCTGTCAACCACAACATCAAGGTGTATAGATGGACATCAAATGTGCATTCCTATATGGCAAAATTCAGGAGGAGGTCTATGTATGTCAACCACCTGGTTTCGAAGACACATTCCATCCTGAGTATGTCTACAAGCTTAATAAAGCCTTGTATGGACTCAAGCAAGCACCTAGAGCCTGGTATGAAACTCTTTCCACCTTTCTCTTATCCATTGGTTTCACAAGAGGTAAAATTGATAAAACCTTATTTTTAAAATGGAGAGGGAAAGATCTAATGATTGTTCAAATATTTGTGGATGACATTATTTTTGGATCCACATGTAACAAAATGTGTGAAGAGTTTAGGGAACTCATGACAGCAGAGATTGAAATGAGTGCTATGGTTGAACTTAAGTGCTTCCTTGGACTCCAAGTGAAGCAGCTGCAACATGGCACATTCATTCATCAAAACAAATATGTGAAAAATTTGTTATCTAAATTTGAGATGAATGACTGTAAGCCATGTAGTACACCCATGAGCACAGTTAAGCCACTCACTATTGATGACAAGGATGAACTGGTTGATCAGACACACTACAGATGCATGATTGGGTCTTTACTGTACTTAACTGCATCCAAGCCAGACATTATGTTTGCCACATGTGTTTGTGCAAGATCCCAGGCTTCACCCAGAAAGTCAAACCTTATTGCTGTGAAAAGGATATTCAGATACCTAAAAGGTGCCCCCACACTTGGTATCTGGTATCCTGCTAATGGAAACATTGAGCTTTCAGATTCAGATAGAGTTTCAGGAAAGAGGGTATGATGCTCAAATGACTGGGTCAACTCTTTTCAAAAAGTTTTTCCCACCAGTCATGAAATTTTTCTTTCATACTCTCCTTCTCTGTGTCCCAGCTAAGACCACATCCTTTAATGAAATCCCAATAAGGATTCAGTACTTGGGCTATGCTATGTTGTCAGACTCTGACTTCAACCTATCCCAGGGCCTGTTTATGGACTTAGTTTCAAATGTGAAAGCCATAAAATCTGGTCAAACAATGCTTTTCTGCTCTACCCACGAATTTTAAGTGTAATCCTTCAAAAGGTTTTACCAGAAAAAGATTTCCGAAAGGGTGAGTCTTTTCAAATGAAAAGTTTAACTGATGAAACTTTCACAAGAATGCTGGGTTCTACTACCCAAGAAAAGGTGTCAAAAGTGTCCAAAGTTTCTAAAACACAAACAAAGAGGTCCAAGACAAAAACTGTTCTTCAAACCTCTGTTGTTGAGCCCACTGCTCCTGGTGATCATGGCATTACATCCAGTGCTGTGAAACCCACACCAGCCACATCCAAAAGAAAACGTCCATCCACAAAACCCACCTCCACACCTAAAAAGGGACTTCTGGAAGATGAGATACCAGAACAAAACCCTGTTGCAACACAAAAGCAACCAGAAACCACTGTTGTTACTTCCTCACAACAGTTGGATACATCTCAACCTAAAGAAACTCCTCATGCATCCTCACAAAAGGATCATGTTGTAAGCCAAAGGGAACCACATAGTGAAGCATATGAGTCACTTGACCATATGTTCACAAGCCCCTCTCCCAGGGCTAATTCTCTTCTCACTCCTCCACCTTCACCACCACATGTCCCTCAAACTATGCAACCTCTGTTTGAGGCTATTGATAAAACTCAGGACAATCCCAGTTCCTCTCCTTCACCCATTAATGAGAGTATACCTCCACAAGTGACTGGGACAGAGGAAAATCAATCAGCTAACCAACAAACAGAAGAGGAGGTTATACTTCCAGAGTTCAATGCAACTCTAGGTGAGTTTTCAAGAGAAGCAACCACTACTGATGTAGAGACCATTGTCTCACAACAGGACAGTGGTTACATAACTAAGACTTCCTTGAAGGCAACAACTGATGAGGCCACAATTGTGTCCCCAAAATCAGTAGGAAGTCCCCAGAACCAAGACCAAGGGGCATCTGGTTCTCATTCCTTGGACTCACCTCCTAGGACTGAACCAGTTAAAACTACCACTGGTAGGAATTCAGATGATCCTATTAACTTAGGTGATGGATTAAAATACCAAGAATTGACGGATAGAGTCCAGTCCATTGAAACCTCTGTTGCTGACATCAAATCTGATGTCAAGACAATTTTGGAATCCTTGGCTACTCTCACCAAGAGTCAACCATCCACAACTGATATTGCTGGTGAGTTATGGAAATCTGTTTCCCCCATCATCATAGCTCACAGAAAACTAGCAGATCAGACTCAAGAGACCTACATGCAAATGATCAGAAACATGGTGGATGCCAGGTTCAATGACACCAAAGCAGACATCAAAGTTATCAAGGACCACCTGCTAAAGACTACTGGCTCTGCCCCTACCACAATTCTCAGAGATGATGATGATGATGCATTTACTGCTGATGATGCCAAAAAGGGGGAGAGTGGCAGAGATAGATTGCCAAAGTTAGATCCCTTTGGTTGTCCACCCTCATAAAAGGGAAAATCAAAGTCTGCTAATAAACCAGAGTCTACCCAAACAGCACCACAACAACAACAACAACCAAGTGTTCAAACCTCTGCTGTTGAGCCCACTGCTCCTGGTGATCATGGCATTACATCCAGTGCTGTGAAACCCACACCAGCCACATCCAAAAGAAAACGTCCATCCACAAAACCCACCTCCACACCTAAAAAGGGACTTCTGGAAGATGAGATACCAGAACAAAACCCTGTTGCAACACAAAAGCAACCAGAAACCACTGTTGTTACTTCCTCACAACAGTTGGATACATCTCAACCTAAAGAAACTCCTCATGCATCCTCACAAAAGGATCATGTTGTAAGCCAAAGGGAACCACATAATGAAGCATATGAGTCACTTGACCATATGTTCACAAGCCCCTCTCCCAGGGCTAATTCTCTTCTCACTCCTCCACCTTCACCACCACATGTCCCTCAAACTATGCAACCTCTGTTTGAGGCTATTGATAAAACTCAGGACAATCCCAGTTCCTCTCCTTCACCCATTAATGAGAGTATACCTCCACAAGTGACTGGGACTGAGGAAAATCAATCAGCTAACCAACAAACATAAGAGGAGGTTATACTTCCAGAGAAGCAGCCACTACTGATGTAGAGACCATTGTCTCACAACAGGACAGTGGTTACATAACTAAGACTTCCTTGAAGGCAACAACTGATGAGGCCACAATTGTGTCCCCAAAATCAGTAGGAAGTCCCCAGAACCAAGACCAAGGGGCATCTGGTTCTCATTCCTTGGACTCACCTCCTAGGACTGAACCAGTTAAAACTACCACTGGTAGGAATTCAGATGATCCTATTAACTTAGGTGATGGATTAAAATACCAAGAATTGACGGATAGAGTCCAGTCCATTGAAACCTCTGTTGCTGACATCAAATCTGATGTCAAGACAATTTTGGAATCCTTGGCTACTCTCACCAAGAGTCAACCATCCACAACTGATATTGCTGGTGAGTTATGGAAATCTGTTTCCCCCATCATCATAGCTCACAGAAAACTAGCAGATCAGACTCAAGAGACCTACATGCAAATGATCAGAAACATGGTGGATGCCAGGTTCAATGACACCAAAGCAGACATCAAAGTTATCAAGGACCACCTGCTAAAGACTACTGGCTCTGCCCCTACCACAATTCTCAGAGATGATGATGATGATGCATTTACTGCTGATGATGCCAAAAAGGGGGAGAGTGGCAGAGATAGATTGCCAAAGTTAGATCCCTTTGGTTGTCCACCCTCATAAAAGGGAAAATCAAAGTCTGCTAATAAACCAGAGTCTACCCAAACAGCACCACAACAACAACCAAGTGTTCAAACCTCTGCTGCTACTGAAACTATCAAGACCAGCAAAGCAAAGGAAGTTGACACCTCTGCTAATGAAAAAGCTGATAAGGCTGCTGAAGATAAGCTTAAGAGGGCTGACATTCTGGAAGTTAAAGCAGAAAGGTTGATTCAGCTGAAAAGGGAACAGCAGCAAGAAGTTGAAGATGTAGGTTCCTCTAAAAGAAAGAAAATCTCTGCTAAACATACCAGAAAACCACCTTCTAAACTGACTGCTGAAACCACTGCTGCTAAAACCACTGCTACCAAAACCACTGCCACCAAAACCACTGCTACCAAAACCACTGCCACTAAAACATCTGATACCACCACAACCACCAAACCAACCACCAAACCTACTACTACACCCACTTCACAACCAAAATCCCAAACAACTGCTGGTTCTACAAAAGAACCAACAGAGGTTAACACAACCACTGCTACAACATCACCATCACCAAAAATCTTGTACAGCTGAAAGAGAAAATCTACTTTTGTTGTACAAGATGAAAACATTCACACTACACCACCTAATACTCCACTCACACAATCTACACCCTTAAATGCCATTCCACTTTCATCATTCTCACCACACACCTCAAAATTCAAATCACATAGACCACCACCAACCATTACACCATTGGCTGAGAAGTATCCTCTTGAACTTGATCTACTCAAGGGGGAACTACAATCCTTCTACAATATTGATCAGCCATCTGAAAGATCTTTCCCATCTCTTCCAAATTTTCCTGTTCCCTTAAACATGGACACTTATCTGAAATACAAGGCTGAACAGGTAGATGCCATTATCAAAGAGAAATGCAAAGGGAAAGATGACAGGAGTGATCAGGGCATCCATTCAGCAGAGCTTAGCAAATTGAGAAGGATTGAAGATTTTGCTAAGACCCTGAGCAACTCAATGTCTTCCATGCCTCTCAGCAGTGACTTGGAAAGGGAGGTCAGGGACTCACTTCTTGAACAAATCTTGGCAACCATGCCTTATAAAGCAAACAAGAAACAGTTTGCAGGCTGGACCACTCATGCTCTCAGAGAAGAACTCATAAGAATTGAGGACATGGCTAAGAATCCTCCATCAAAGGTCTCTGCCCCAGACTTCAGCAAAGGCAAAGATCCAGCCAGAGCCTTAAAGTTCAAAAGAATGAGACAAGAGATTGTGGCTGCTGATTATGGAGAGATGAAGTCTGTTGCAAGATGGTTTGAGCTGAGGTTGGTTGAAACTTATAAAAAGTTAGAAGAAAACAGGAAGAAAGACCCTACCTTGCCTAAAAAACCTGTCTATGCTGATGATCTTGTGTTAAAGAGACCTCAACAGGCTATTACCTTAGACAGCTTACTGGACACTTCTGATCTATCCATTGCTGCAAGAAGAGAATTCAAAACGCAGAAGGAAATGTCAGAAGAAGATCAGAAAAGGTTTGCTGATACTTTTGTAAAAGAGGGACTCTTCAACCAAATCCACTACTTCTCTGATCCCACCTCTGAAAGACTCAGAGAAATCATTGGAAGACCTCCTTCACCAAACTCATCCAAAATAAAGGTGCATCTCAGCCAATCCACTGATTCTAAAATTCTAAAATGGAAGGTCAACAAAGACACCCATGAATTGACTCTGCTCAGATCAGATGGAAAGATTCAGAAACTTAGCATGGATGATGCTCATGGCCTGTGTGCAGAAGATCTCCAAACACTGCTGAATCTTGAGCTAGAAAGAGATGCTGAAGACCTCTTCTCATTGAGTTTTGAGTTATAACTCAAAGGTCAAATTAGAGAAAGTCTGATGAGAAATAAAGATCAAGAATAAAGCCTAGTTTTGGCATTATCTGTTCTAGGGGGAGATTGTTGGGTCTGCTGACCTGGAGAAGAACAGATGATTAGAAAGCCAAAATATACTATTAATTGATCCTTTGAATAATCAGTAGTTTCAAGATACTTCTCCCAAAAGACTGTTGATCCTAACAACTACTGCACCAAACAACTGATGAAAACAACTGCTGCTGCAAAGGTCTGCTGGATAAACAACTGATGACTAAAGATCTGATGAAGAAACGACTGCTGATCAAAGTACTGAAGACTAAAGGTCTGTTGGAATCAACAACACTTTGGATCCAACAGATGATACAAGACCATCTGAGTTTTCCTCTACAGTAGTTTATCTTAGCAGTGTTTTAAATGTAACAGTAGTTGATAGTTAGCAGATGTTTTATGTTGTTATTCTGTTAGAGGTCACTGTCTTAGGTGACGTCAGCTTAGATCATCAGAGGTTTAGATTTGTCTATAAATAGAACAGTTATTGTACTGTTCTATTTATCACTCGAAACATTCTCTTAGAGAAACAATCACTGAGTGATCAGGCTGAGGGGGGTACTTGTAATATTGTAATCTTTCAATCAATGAAAGCTTTCGATTAAAAACATTTATTCTCTTGTTTTGATTTATAGTTTATCATTCCGCTGCACTTTCCATTTAAAGTTCACTTCATTTATTTCATTGTTAATCTAAACATATCAAAATAATCAAACTCAGATCCTAACATTGTGAGTTCGATTACCCTCTAGTCAGCTTTGTATCCTTTATCCCAGTCTGTAGCATGATCAGATAACTTATGGCCTTCACAATCCTCCATTTGGGACCTCGAAACTTCGAAAGTTTTGATAGTTATGGTCTTTAAAACTGGAGTTTTTTCCTATGTACGAATCTCTACGCAATTGTCGCATTGTGAGTCCGAGTACAGCCCAGTCAGCTTTTTGTCCTTTATTTGAGTCTGTAGCATATTCAGATACCTTATGGCCTTCCCATTCCTCAATTCGGGTCCCTGAAACACCAAAAGTACAGATAGTTACGGTCTTTAAAACTGGTGTCTTTTCCTGTGTACGATTCTCTATGCAATTGTCGCATTATGAGTCCGACTACAGTGCTGTCAGCTTTTTGTCCTTTATCTGAGTCTATAGCATGATCAGATACCTTATGGCCTTCCCGTTCCTCCATTCGGGTCCCTGAAACTACAAAAGTACCGATATTTATGTTCTTTTAAACTAGATTTTTTCCTGTGTACGAATCTCTACGTAATTGTCGCATTGTGAATCCGATTACCGTCCGGTCAGCTTCGTATCCTTTATTTGAGTTTGTAGCATAATCAGATACCTTATGGCTTTCCCTTTCCTGTATTTAGATCCCTGAAACACCAAAAGTAACGATCGATACTGTATTTTAAACTAGAGACTTTTCCAGTGTACGAATCCCTACGTAACGGTCGCGTTGCGAGTCCGATTAACCTCCGGTCAGCTTTGTATCCTTTATTTGAGTCTGTAAGATTATCACATATCTTATGGCCTTCCCGTTCCTACATTCGGGTTCCTGAAACTCCAAAAGCTCCGATAGTTATGGTCTTTTAAACTGGAGTCTTCTCCTGGGTACGAATCTCTACGTAGTTGTCGCATTGTGAGTCCGATTACCATCCGGTCAGCTTCGTATCCTTTATCTTAGTCTATAGCATGATTAGATACTTTATAGCCTTCCTGTTCCTCCATTCAGGCCCTAAAACTCCAAAAGTACCGATAGTTACGGGCTTTTAAACTGGAGTCTTTTCCTATGTACGAATCTCTACGAAATTGTCCTATTGTGAGTCTGATTAACGTCCGGTCACCTTCGTATCCTTTATCTGTTTGTGTAGCATGATAAGATATCTTATTGCCTTTCCGTTCCTCCATTCGTGTCCCTGAAACTCCAAAGTACCGATAGTTACAGTCTTTAAAACTGGAGTCTTTTCCTGTGTACGAATCCCTATGCAATTGTCACATTGTGTGTTCGATTACCGTCCGACCATCTTTTTATTCTTTATCTGAGTCTGTATCATGATAAGATACCTTATGGCCTTCCCGTTCCACCATTCGGGTCCCTGAAACTCCAAATGTACTGACATTTATGATCTTTCAAACTAGAGTCTTTTCTTGTGTACAAATCTCTACGTAATTGTCGCATTGTGAGTCCGATTACCATCCGGTCACCTTTGTATCCTTTATCTGAGTCTGTAGCATGATCATACACTTTAGAGCCTTCCTGTTCCTCCATTCGGGTCCTTGAAACTCCAAAAGTACTGATAGTTATGGTCTTTTAAACAGGATTCTTTTCCTGTGTGCGAATGTCTACGTAATTCTCGCATTGTGAGTTCGATTACCCTCTGGTTAGCATTGTATCCTTTATCTCAGTCTGTAGCATGATCAGATAACTTATGGCCTTCACAAGCCTCCATTCGGGTCCTCGAAACTCCGAAAGTTTTGATAGTTATGGTCTTTAAAACTGGAGTCTTTTCCTATGTACGAATCTCTACGTAGTTGTCGCATTGTGAGTTTGATTATCCTCCAGTCAACTTCTTATCCTTTATCTGAGTCTGTAGCACGATCAGATACTTTATAGCCTTCCTGTTCCTCCATTCGGGTCGTTGATATTCCAAAAATGCCGATAGTTATGGTCTTTAAAACTGGAGTCTTTTCCAGTGTACGAATCTCAACGCAATTGTCGCATTATGAGTTCGACTACAGTCTGGGAAGTTTTTTGTCCATTATTTGAGTCTGTATCATGATCACATACCTTATGGCCTTCCCGTTCCTCCATTCGGGTCCATGAAACTCAAAAAGTTCCGATAGTTACAGTCTTCTAAACTGGAGCATTTTCCTGTGTACGAATCTCTACGTTATTGTCGCATTGTGAGTCCGATTACCATCCGGTCAGCTTCGTATCCTCTATTTGAGTCTGTAGTATGATTAGATACTTTATAGCCTTCCTGTTCCTCCATTCAGGTCCCTAAAACTCCAAGAGTAAAGATAGTTACGGTCTTTTAAACTGGAGTTTTTTCCTGTGTACGAATACCTATGCAATTGTCGCATTGTGAGTCCGATTACCGTCCGGTCACCTATGTATCCTTTATCTGAGTCTGTAGCATGATCATATACTTTACAGCCTTCCTATTCCTCCATTCGGCTCCCTAAAACACCAAAAGTACTAATAGTTACGGTCTTTTAAACTGGATTCTTTTCCTGTGTGCGAATGTCTACGTAATTCTCGCATTGTGAGTTCGATTACCCTCTGGTCAGCTTTGTATCCTTTATCTAAGTTTGTAGCATGATCAGATAACTTATCGCCTTCACGATCCTCCATTCGGGACCTCGAAACTCCGAAAGTTCCGATAGTTACGGTCTTTTAAACTGGAGTCTTTTCCTATGTACGAATCTCTACGTAGTTGTCGCACTGTGAGTCCGATTACCGTCCGGTCAGCTTCTTATCCTTTATCTGAGTCTGTAGCACGGTTAGATACTTTGTAACCTTCCTGTTCGTCCATTCGGGTCCCAGAAACTCCAAAATTACCGATAGTTACGGGCTTTTAAACTGGAGTCTTTTCCTGTGAACGAATCTCTACGTAATTGTCGGATTGTGAGTCCGATTACCGTCCGGTCACATTTGTATCTTTATCTGAGTCTGTAGCATGATCAGACACCTTTTTGCCTTCACCTTCCTCCATCCGGGTCCCTTTAACTCCAAAAGTTCCGATAGTTATGGTCTTTAAAACTGGAGTCTTTTCCTATGTACGAATCTCTACGCACTTGTCGTATTGTGAGCCAGAGTACAGCCCAGTCAGCTTTTTGTCCTTTATTTGAGTCTGTAGCATGTTTAGATACCTTATGGCCTTCCCATTCCTCCATTCGGGTCCCTAAAACACCAAAAGTACCTATAGTTACAGTCTTTATAACTGGTGTCTTTTCCTATGTACGAATCTCTATGCAATTGTCGCATTATGAGCCCGACTACAGTCCTGTCAGCTTTTTGTCCTTTATCTGAGTCTATAGCATGATCAGATACCTTATGGCCTTCCCGTTCCTCCATTCGGGTCCCTAAAACTACAAAAGTACCGATATTTATGCTCTTTTAAACTAGATTTTTTCCTGTGTACGAATCTCTACGTAATTGTCGCATTGTGAATCCGATTACCGTCCGGTCAGCTTCGTATCCTTTATTTGAGTTTGTAGCATAATCAGATACCTTATGGCTTTCCCTTTCCTGTATTTATATCCCTGAAACACCAAAAGTAACGATCGATACTGTATTTTAAACTAGAGACTTTTCCAGTGTACGAATCCCAACGTAAATGTCGCGTTGTGAGTCCGATTAACCTCCAGTCAGCTTTGTATCCTTCATCTGAGTCTGTAACATGATCACATATCTTAAGCCCTACCTGTTCCTCCATTCGGGTTCCTGAAACTCCAAAAGCTCCGATAGTTACGGTCTTTTAAACTGGAGTCTTTTCCTGTGTACGAATCTCTACGTAGTTGTCGCATTGTGAGTCCGATTACCATCCGGTCAGCTTCGTATCCTTTATCTTAGTCTATAGCGTGATTAGATACTTTATAGCCTTCCTGTTCCTCCATTCAGGTCCCTAAAACTCTAAAAGTACCGATAGTTACGGGCTTTTAAACTGGAGTCTTTTCCTTTGTACGAATCTCTACGAAATTGTCCTATTGTGAGTCTGATTAACGTTAGGTCACCTTCGTATCCTTAATCTGTGTGTGCAGCATGATAAGATACCTTATTGACTTCCCGTTCCTCCATTCGTGTCCCTGAAACTCCAAAGTACCGATAGTTACGGTCTTTAAAACTGGATTCTTTTCTGTGTACGAATCCCTATGCAATTGTCGCATTGTGTGTTCGATTACCGTGTGGTCAACTTTTTATTCTTTATCTGAGTTTGTATCATGATCAGATACCTTGTGGCCTTCTCGTTCCACCATTTGGGTCCTTGAAACTCCAAATGTACCGACATTTATGATCTTTTAAACGAGAGTCATTTCTTGTGTACAAATCTCTACGTAATTGTCGCATTGTGAGTCCGATTACCATCTGGTCACCTTTGTATCCATTATCTGAGTCTATAGCATGATCATACACTTTAGAGCCTTCCTGTTCCTCCATTCGGGTCCCTGAAACTCCAAAAGTACTGATAGTTACGGTCTTTTAAACTGGATTCTTTTCCTGTGTGCGAATGTCTACGTAATTCTCGCATTGTGAGTTCGATTACCCTCTGGTCATCTTTGTATCCTTTATCTCAGTCTGTAGCATGATCAGATAACTTATGGCCTTCACTATCCTCCATTTGGGTCCTCGAAACTCCGAAAGTTTTGATAGTTATGGTCCTTAAAACTGGAGTCTTTTCCTATGTACGAATCTCTACGAGGTTGTCGCATTGTGAGTTTGATTACCGTCCGGTCAACTTCTTATCCTTTATCTGAGTCTGTAGCACTATCAGATACTTTATAGCCTTCCTGTTCCTCCATTCGGGTTGTTGATATTCTAAAAATGCCGATAGTTATGTTCTTTAAAACTGGAGTCTTTTCCAATGTACGAATCTCTTCGCAATTGTCGCATTATGAGTCCGACTACAGTCTAGGCAGCTTTTTGTCCTTTATTTGAGTCTGTAGCATGATCACATACCTTATGGCCTTCCCGTTCCTCTATTCGGGTCCATGAAACTCAAAACGTTCCGATAGTTACAGTCTTCTAAACTGGAGCCTTTTCCTGTGTACGAATCTCTACGTTATTGTCGCATTGTGAGTCCGATTACCATCCGGTCAGCTTCGTATCCTCAATCTGAGTCTGTAGCATGATTAGATACTTTATAGCCTTCCTGTTCCTCCATTCAGGTCCCTGAAACTCCAAGAGTACCGATAGTTATGGTCTTTAAAACTGGAGTCTTTTCCTATGTACCAATCTCTACGCAATTTTGGCATTGTGAGTTATAAACCAGTCAGCTTTTTGTCCTTTATTTGAGTCTGTAGCATGTTCAGATACCTTATGGCCTTCCCATTCCTCCATTCGGGTCCTCGAAACTTCGAAAGTTTTGATAGTTATGGTCTTTAAAACTGGAGTCTTTTCCTATGTATGAATCTCTACGTAGTTGTCGCATTGTTAGTTTGATTACCGTCCGGGCAACTTCTTATCCTTTATCTGAGTCTGTAGCACGATCAGATACTTTATAGCCTTCCTGTTCCTCCATTCGGGTCGTTGAAACTCCAAAAATGCTGATAGTTATGGTCTTTTAAACTAGAGTTTTTTCCAGTGTACGAATCTCTACGCAATTGTCGCATTATGAGACTGACTACAGTCTTGGCAGCTTTTTGTCCTTTATTTGAGTCTGTAGCATGATCACATACATTATGGCATTCCCGTTCTTCCATTTGGGTCCATGAAACTCAAAAAGTTCCGATAGGTACAGTCTTTTAAACTAGAGCCTTTTCCTGTTTACGAATCTCTACGTTGTTGTCGCATTGTGAGTCCGATTACCATCCGGTCAGCTTCGTATCCTCTATCTGAGTCTGTAGCATGATTAGATACTTTATAGCCTTCCTGTTCCTCCATTTAGATCCCTGAAACTCCAAGGGTACCGATAGTTACGGTCTTTGAAACTGGAGTTTTTTCCTGTGTACGAATACCTATGCAATTGTCGCATTGTGTGTTCGATTACCGTCCGGTCAACTTTTTATTCTTTATCTGAGTCTGTATCATGATCAGATACCTTATGGCCTTCCTGTTCCTGCATTCGAGTCCCTGAAACACCAAAAGAACCGATATTTATGATCTTTTAAACTAGAATCTTTTCCTATGTAAGAATCTCTACGTAATTGTCGCATTATGAGTCCGATTACCATCCGGTCACCTTTGTATCCTTTATCTAAGTCTGTAGCATGATCATATACTTTACAGCCTTCCTGTTCCTCCATTCGGGTCCCTGAAGCACCAAAAGTACTGATAGTTACGGTCTTTTTAACTGGATTCTTTTCCTGTGTGCGAATGTCTACGTAATTCTCGCATTGTGAGTTCGATTACCCTCTGGTGAGCTTTGTATCCTTTATCTATGTCTGTAGCATGATCAGATAACTTATGGCCTTCACGTTCCTCCATTCGGGTCCTCGAATCTCCGAAAGTTCCGATAGTTACGGTCTTTTAAACTGGAGTCTTTTCCTATGTACGAATGTCTACGTAGTTGTCGCACTGTGAGTCTGATTACCGTCCGGTCAGCTTCTTATCCTTTATCTGAGTCTATAGCAGGGTCAGATACTTTGTAACCTTCCTGTTCCTCCATTCGGGTCCCAGAAACTCCAAAATTACCGATAGTTACGGTCTTTTAAACTGGAGTATTTTCCTGTGAACGAATCTCTACGTAATTGTCGTATTGTGAGTCCGATTACCATCCGGTCACCTTCGTATCTTTATCTGAGTCTGTAGCATGATCAGACTCCTTTATAGCCTTCCTGTTCCTCCATTTAGATCCCTGAAACTCCAAGGGTACCGATAGTTACGGTCTTTGAAACTGGAGTTTTTTCCTGTGTACGAATACCTATGCAATTGTCGCATTGTGTGTTCGATTACCGTCCGGTCAGCTTTTTATTCTTTATCTGAGTCTGTATCATGATCAGATACCTTATGGCCTTCCTGTTCCAGCATTCGGGTCCCTGAAACACCAAAAGAACCGATATTTATGATCTTTTAAACTAGAGTCTTTTCCTATGTAAGAATCTCTACGTAATTGTCGCATTATGAGTCCGATTACTATCCGGTCACCTTTGTATCCTTTATCTAAGTCTGTAGCATGATCATATACTTTACAGCCTTCCTGTTCCTCCATTCGGGTCCCTGAAGCACCAAAAGTACTGATAGTTACGGTCTTTTTAACTGGATTCTTTTCCTGTGTGCGAATGTCTACGTAATTCTCGCATTGTGAGTTCGATTACCCTCTGGTGAGCTTTGTATCCTTTATCTATGTCTGTAGCATGATCAGATAACTTATGGCCTTCACGTTCCTCCATTCGGGTCCTCGAATCTCCGAAAGTTCCGATAGTTACGGTCTTTTAAACTGGAGTCTTTTCCTATGTACGAATGTCTACGTAGTTGTCGCACTGTGAGTCTGATTACCGTCCGGTCAGCTTCTTATCCTTTATCTGAGTCTATAGCAGGGTCAGATACTTTGTAACCTTCCTGTTCCTCCATTCGGGTCCCAGAAACTCCAAAATTACCGATAGTTACGGTCTTTTAAACTGGAGTATTTTCCTGTGAACGAATCTCTACGTAATTGTCGTATTGTGAGTCCGATTACCATCCGGTCACCTTCGTATGTTTATCTGAGTCTGTAGCATGATCAGACTCCTTTTTGCCTTCCCCTTCCTCCATCCGGGTCCCTTAATTCCAAAAGTACCGATAGTTATGGTCTTTAAAACAGGAGTCTTTTCCTATGTACGAATCTCTATGCAATTGTCGCATTCTGAGTCCGAGTACAGCCTAGTCAGCTTTTTGTCCTTTATTTGAGTCTGTAGCTTGTTCAGATACCTTATGGCCTTCCCATTCCTCCATTCGGGTCCCTAAAACTCCAAAAGTACCGATAGTTACGGTCTTTTCAACTAGAGTTTTTCCTGTGTACGAATCTCTACGTAGTTGTCGCATTGTGAGTCCGATTACCGTCCGGTCAGCTTGGTGTTCTTTATTTGAGTTTGTATACGAATCTCTACGCCATTGTCACATTGAGAGTCCAAGTACAGTAGGGTCAGCTTTTTGTCCTTTATCTTAGTCTATAGCATGTTCAGATACCTTATGGCCTTCCTGTTCCTCCATTCGGGTCCCTAAAACTACATAAGTACCGATATTTATGATCTTTTAAACTAGAGGCTTTTCCTTTGTACGAATCTCAACGTAATTGGCACATTGTGAGTCCGGTTACCGTCCGGTCAGATTCGTATCCGTTATCCGAGTCGGTAGCATTATCTGATACCTTATGGCCTTCCCGTTCCTCCATTCGGGTCCCTGAAACTCCATAAGTAACGATCGTTACTGTATTTTAAACTAGAGTCGTTTCCAGTGTACGAATCTCTACGTAACTGTCGCATTATGAGTCCGATTAACCTCCGGTCATCTTCATATCCCTTATCTGAGTCTGTAGCATTATCTGATACCTTATGGCATTCCTGTTCCTCCATTCGGGTCCCCGAAGGTCCAAAAGTTCTGATAGTTAAGGTCTTTTAAACTGGAGACTTTTCCTGTGTACGAATCTCTACGAATTTGTCACGTTGTGAGTCCGATTACCATCAGGTCAGTTTCATATCCTTTATCTGAGTCTGTAACAGGATCAGATACTTTATAGCCTTCCTTTTCGTCCATTCGGGTCCCCGAAACTCCAAATGTACCCATAGTTACGGTCTTTTAAACTGGAGTCTTTTCCTGTGTACGAATCTCTACGCAATTGTAGCATTGTGAGTCCGGTTACCTTCCGGTCAGCTTCCTCTCCTCTATCTGAGTCTGTAGCATGATAAGATACCTTACAGCATTCCCATTCCTCCATTCGGGTCCTCGAAACTCAAAATGTACCGATAGTAACGGTCTTTTAATCTGGAGTCCTTTCTTGAGTACAAATCTCTACATAATTGTCGCATTGTGAGTCCGATTACCGTCCGATCAACTTTGTATACTTTATCTAAGTCTGTTGCATGATTAGATACCTTACGGCTTTCCTGTTCCTCTATCCGGGTCCCTAAAACTCCAAAAGTAACGATAGCTACGGTCTTTTAAACTGAAGTGCTTTCCTGTGTACGAATCTCTACGTAATTCTTGCATTGTGATTCCGATTACCGTCATGTCAGCTTTGTATCCTTCATCTGAGTGTTTAGTATGAGCAGACACCTTATGGCCTTCCCGTTCCTCCATTTGGGTACCTGAAATTCCAAAAGTACCGATAGTTACAGTCTTTTAAACTGGAGTGTTTTCCTATGTACGAATCTCTACGTAATTCTCGCATTGTGAGTCCGATTACCGTCCGGCCAGCTTCGTTTCCTTTATTTGAGTCTCTAGCTTGATCAAATAACTTTTAGCCTTCGCATTCGTCCATTTGGATCCTTGAAACTCCAAAAGTGCCGATAGTTACGGTCTTTTAAACTGGAGTGTTTTCCGGTGTACCAATCTCTACGCAATAGACGCATTGTGATTCCGATTACCGTCTGGTCTGCTTTGTATCCTATATCTGAGTCTGTATCATGATCAGATATCTTATGTCTTTCCCTTCCACCATTCGGGTCCCGAAACTTCTAATGTACCGATAGTTACGGTCTTTTAATCTGGAGTCTTTTCCTGTGTACGAATCTCTACGCAATTGTCACATTGAGAGTCCAAGTACAGTAGGGTCAGCTTTTTGTCCTTTACCTGAGTCTATAGCATGTTCACATACCTTATGGCCTTCCTGTTCCTCCATTCGGGTCCCTGAAACTTCAAAAGTACCGATATTTATGATCTTTTAAACTAGAGGCTTTTCCTTTGTACGAATCTCTACGTAATTGGCACATTGTGACTCTGGTTACCGTCCGGTCAGATTCGTATCCGTTATCCGAGTCGGTAGCATTATCAGATACCTTATGGCCTTTCCGTTCCTCCATTTGGGTCCCTGAAACTCCATAAGTAACGATCCTTACTGTATTTTAAACTAGAGTCTTTTCTAGTGTACGAATCACTACGTAACTGTCGCATTGTGAGTCCGATTAACCTCCGGTCAGCTTCATATCCCTTATCTGAGTCTGTAGCATTATCTGATACCTTATGGCATTCCCGTTCCTCCATTCGGGTCCCCGAAGGTCCAAAAGTTCCGATAGTTAAGGTCTTTTAATCTGGAGAGTTTTCCTGTGTACGAATCTCTACGAAGTTGTCACGTTGTGAGTCCGATTACCATCAGGTCAGTTTCATATCCTTTATCTGAGTCTGTAACATGATCAGATACTTTATAGCCTTCCTGTTCGTCCATTCGGATCCCTGAAACTCCAAATGTACCGATAGTTACGGTCTTTTAAACTGGAGTCTTTTCCTGTGTACGAATCTCTACGCAATTGTAGCATTGTGAGTCCGGTTACCTTTCGGTCAGCTTCCTATCAGCTTGCTATCCTTACAGCGTTCCCGTTCCTCCATTCGGGTCCTCGAAACTCAAAATGTACTGATAGTTACAGTCTTTTAAACTGGAGTCCTTTCTTGAGTACAAATCTCTACATAATTGTCGCATTGTGAGTCCGATTACCGTCCGATCAACTTTGTATACTTTATCTAAGTCTGTTGCATGATTAGATACCATACGGCTTTCCTGTTCCTCTATTCGGGTCCCTGAAACTTCAAAAGTAACGATAGCTACGGTCTTTTGAACTAAAGTGCTTTCCTGTGTACGAATCTCTACGTAATTCTTGCATTGTGATTCCGATTACTGTCATGTCAGCTTTGTATCCTTTATCTGAGTGTTTAGCATGACCAGATACCTTATGGCCTTCCCGTTCCTCCATTTGGGTCCCTGAAATTCCAAAAGTACCGATAGTTACAGTCTTTTAAACTGGTGTGTTTTCCTGTGTACGAATCTCTACGTAATTCTCGCATTGTGAGTCCGATTACCGTCCGGCCAGCTTCGTTTCCTTTATTTGAGTCTCTAGCATGATCAAATAACTTATGGCCTTCGCATGCGTCCATTCGGATCCTTGAAACTCCAAAAGTGCCGATAGTTACGGTCTTTAAAACTGGAGTGTTTTCCGGTGTACGAATCTCTACGCAATAGACGCATTGTGAGTCCGATTACCGTCTGGTCTGCTTTGTATCCTATATCTGAGTCTGTAGCATGATCAGATATCTTATGTCTTTCCCGTTCCACCATTCGGGTCCCGAAACTCCTAATGTACCGATAGTTACGGTCTTTTAAAACTTGAGTCTTTTCTTATGAATGAATCTCTACGAAGTGGTCGCATTGTGAGTCCGATTACCTTCCGGTCAGCTTCCTACCCTTTATCTGAGTCTGTAGCATGATCAGATAACTTATGGCCTTCCCGTTCGTCCACTCAGGTCCCGGAAACTCCAAATGTACCGACAGTTACGGTCTTTTAAACTGGAGTCATTTCTTGTGTATGAATCTCTACATAATTGTTACATTATGAGTCCGATTACCGTCCGGTTCACTGTTAGGATCTGAGTTTGTTTGTTTTGATTGTTTAGACAAATATGAAATAAGTGAAGTGAAGTATAAATGGAAAGTACAGCGGAAAGATAAACCATAAATCAAAACAGGAGAATAATTGTTTTTAATCGAATGCTTTCATTAAGTTGAAAGATTACAATTGTACAATAAACTCCCCCTCAGCCTGATCACTCAGAGAATGTTTGTCTTAAGAGAATGACGAGTGATGAATAGAACAATGCATTCACGGTTCTATTTATAGACTAAACTAAACCTCTGATGATCACTGCTGATGTCACCTAAGACAGCGACCTCTAACTGACTAACAACATTTAACATCTGCTAACTATAATTACTGTTACATTGAAAACACTGTTAATACAAAACACTGTAAAGGAATGCTCTGATGGTCTCTATCATCTGTTGAACCAAAGTGCTGGTGGTTCGACAGACCTTTGTTCTTCAGTACTTTATCAGCAGTTGTTTCTTCATCAGACCTTTGTCTATCAGTCGTTTGTTCAGCAGACCTTTCAGCAGCAGCAGTTGTCTTTATCAGTTGTTTGGTGTAGCAGTTGTTAGGGTCAACAGTCTTTTGGGGAAAGCTTCTTGTAACAACCGTTTTATTCAAAGGATCAAAAGATAGAATATTTTGGCTTTCTAATCATCTGTTCTTCTCCAGGTCAGCAGACCCAACAATCTCCCCCTAGAACAGATGATGCCAAAACTTAGCTTTATTCTTGATCTTTATTCCTCATCAGACTTTCTCTTATTTGGCCCTTGAGTTGTAATTCAAAGCTCAAAGAGAAGAGGTCTTCAGCATCTCTTTCCAGCTTTAGATTCAGCAGAGTTTGAAGATCTTCAGCACACAGGCCATGTGCATCATCCATACTGAGCTTCTGAATCTTTCCATCTGATCTGAGCAAGGTCAATTCATGGGTGTCTTTATTTGACTTCCATTTTAGAATTTTAGAATCAGAGGAATGGCTATGATGCATCTTTATTTTTGATGAGTTTGGAGATGGAGGTCTTCCTATGAGTTCTCTGAGTCTCTCTGTGGTTGGATCAGAGAAATAACGAATTTGGTTGATTAGACCCTCTTTTACAAATGTATCAGCAAACTGTTTTTGTTCTTCTTCTGTCATCTCTTTCTGCTTTTTGAACTGTCTTCTTGCAGCAATAGATAGATCAGAAGTGTCCAGTAGGCTGTCAAGAGTAAAGGCCTGTAGAGGTCTTTTGGGCTCATCATCATAGATAGGTTTTCTTGGTAAGGTAGGGTCTGTCTTTCTATTCTCTTCCAGCTTCTTGTATGTTTCAATCAATCTGATTTCAGACCATCTTGCCACAGATCTCATTTCTCCATACTGAGCAGCTACTATTTCTTGTCTCATCCTTTTAAACTTGAGAGCTCTTGCTGGATCTCTCCCTTTGCTGAAATCAGGGGCAGAGACCTTTGATGGAGGATTCTTGGCCATGTCTTCAATCCTGATCAATTCTTCTCTAAGTGCATGGGTGGTCCAGCCTGCAAACTGTTTCTTGTTTGCTTTGTAAGGCATGGTGGCCAAGATCTGTTCTAGAAGAGAATCCCTAACCTCTTTTTTCATATCTTTGCTAAGAGGCATGGAGGACATGGAGTTGCTCAGGGTCTTAGCAAAATCTTCAATCCTTCTCAATTTGCTAAGCTCTGCTGAATGGATGCCCTGAGCACTCCTGTCATCCTTCCCTTTGCACTTCTCTTTTATGATGGCATCTGCCTGTTCACTCTTGTACTTCAGATAGGTATCAATGTTGAGAGGAACAGGAAAATCTTTAAGAGAAGGGAAGGATCTTTCTGATGGCTGATCAGTATTATAGAAGGATTGAAGTTCCCCCTTGAGTAAATCAAGTTCAAGGGGATACTTCTCAGCCAATGGTGTGATGGTTGGTGGTGGTCTGTGTGATCTGAACTGTGAAGTGTGTGGTGAGTATGATGAGAGTGGAATGGCTTGGACAGGTGTGGATTGTGTGACTGGGGTGTTAGGTGGTGTGGTGTGAATGTTTTCATCTTGCACAACAAAGGTAGATTTCCTTTTTCTGCTGTACAAGATCATTGGTGAAGGTGAAGATGTAGCAATGGTTGGGTTAACCTCTGTTGGTCCTTTTGTAGAACCAGCAGTTGTTTGGGGTTTTGGTTGTGTTGTGGTTGGTTTGGTTGTTGGTTGTGTAGTGATTGGTTTGGTTGTTGGTTTGGTAGTTGATTGTGTAGTGATTGGTTTGGTTAGAACAGATGTTTTGGTGGCAGTGGTTTTGGTTTCAGTGGTTTTGGTTTCAGTGGTTTTGGTAGCAGTGGTTGTGGTGGCAGTGGTTGTGGTAACAGGGGTTTCAGCATCAGTGGTTTCAGAAGATAGTTTAGATGGTGGTTTCCTTGTATGTTTTGCTGAGAGTTTCTTTCTTTTTGAGGAACTCACATCTTCTACTTCTTGCTGTTGTTCCTTCTTTAGCTGAATTAACCTCTCTGCTTTAACTTCCAGAGTGTCAGCCCTTTTAAGCTTGTCTTCAGCAGCCTTATCAGCCTTTTCATTGGCAGAGGTATCAACTTCCTTTGCTTTGCTGGTTTTGGCTGGTTCAGTAGCAGCAGAGGTTTGAGCACTTGGTTGTTGTTGTTGTTTTTGTGGTGCTGATTTGGTAGACTCTGGTTTGTCAGCAGTTGGTTTACCCTTTTGAGAGGGTGGAGCACCAAATGGATTCAGTTTTGGCAACCTATCTCTGCCACTCTCCCCCTTTTTAGCATCATCAGCTGTGAATTCATCATCATCTTCATCCCTGAGGATTGTTGTAGGGGCAGAGCCAGTAGTCTTCAGCAAGTGTTCTTTGATTACCTTGATATTAGCCTTGGTATCATTGAACCTGGCATCCACCATATTTCTGATCAAGGTCATGTAAGTCTCTTGTGTCTGATCTGCTAATTTTCTGTGAGCTATGATGATGGGGGAAACGGATTTCCATAGCTCATTAGCAATATCAAAGGTGGATGGTTGACTCTTGGTAAAGTTTCCCAAGGTTTCCAATATTGACTTGACATCTGTTTTGATGTCAGCAACAGAGGTTTCAATGGTTTGAACTCTATCCGTCAATTCTTGTAGTTTTAATCCATCACCTAAGTTAATAGGATCATCTGAATTCCCACCAGTGGTAGTTTTACCTGGTTCAGTCCTAGGAGGTGAGTCCATGGAATGAGAACCAGATGCCCCTTGGTCTTGGTTATGGGGACTTCCAACTGATTTTGGGGACACAATTGTGGCCTCATCAGTTGTTGCCTTCAAGGAAGTCTTAGTTATGTAACCACTGTCCTGTTGTGAGACAATGGTCTCTAAATCAGTAGTGGCTGCTTCACTTGAAAACTCACCAAGAGTTACATTTAACTCTGGGAGTGTAACCTCCTCTTCTGTTTGTGGGTTGACAGATTGATTTATCTCAGGCCCAGTCACTTGTGGAGGTATACTCTCTGTGACAGGTGAAGGAGAGGAACTGGGATTATCTTGAGTTTTATCAATTGCCTCAAACAGAGGTTGCATGGTTTGTGGGACATGTTGTGGTGAAGTGGGAGGAGTAAGAAGAGAACTCCTGGGAGATGGACTTGTAAACATATGATCAAGTGATTCATATGCTTCAGTATGTGGTTCCCTGTGGCTTACAACAAGATCCTTTTGTGAGGATTCTTGAGGAGTTTGTTTGGGTTGAGATATTTTCAACTGTTGTGAGGAAGTAACAACAGTGGTTTCAGGTTGCTTTGGTGATGCAACAGGGTTAGCTTCTGGTATCTCATCTTCCAGAAGTCCCTTTTTGGGTGTGGAGGTGGTTTTTGAAGATGGACGTTTTCTGTTGGTGGCTGGTGTGGGTTTCACAGAACTGGATGAAGTGCCATGATCACCAGGAGCAGTGGGCTCAACAACAGAGGTTTGAACAACAGTTGTTGTCTTTGACCTCTTTGTTTGTGTTTTTGAAACTTTGGACACTTTTGACACCTTTTCTTGGGTTGAAGAACCCAGCATTCTTGTGAAAGTTTCATCAGTTAAACTTTTCATTTTAAAAGACTCACCCTTTTGAAAATCATTTTCTGGTAAAACCTTTTGAAGGATTACACTTAAAATTCTTGGGTAGAGTAGAAAAGCATTGTTTGAGCCAGATTTTATGGCTTTCACATTAGAAACTAAGTCCAAAAACAATCCCTGGGAAAGATTGAAGTCGGAGTCTGACAACATAGTCCCCAAGTATTGAATCCTTAATGGGATTTCATTGAAGGATGTGGTCTTAGCCGAGGCACAGAGAAGGAGAGTATGGAAGAAAAATTTCATGACTGGAGGGAAAAACTTTTTAAATAATGTTGATCCAGTCATCTGAGCATCATACCCTCTTTCCTGAAACTCTGTGTGAAGCTCTGTTTTAGGAAAAGAGTCCTTACCTGACAAGTCGTTGAGGGAGAAGGTTGTGGATATGAGTTCAGGTGTAATGGAGATGCTAGTGGCTCCAATTTTGGAAATAATGGATGTAGGCTTTTTGTCTTGAAACAAGACTTCAGCGTTAGCCCAAAAATCTTGGAGGGTTTCGAGATGGATGGGAGCATCAGCAGTTAGGATGTTTTTGTATTTTGAGTTATTAATGATGTCAATGGTGGAATGGAATGGTACGTTATCTTCTGTTTTAACCAGATATGGTAAGAAATTGTGGGTGGCTTTTGTTTGAAGATCCATTGTAATGGATTTCGAGTGTGAAAGTGACTGAAATTTGATTGGGGGTTTGAGGAAGACGAAGGCGGTTTTAGTATTTTGAATACAATGAGACAGTAAAACTGCTGTTGGGGGAAAAACAGGGTTTTATAGCCTCTGGTGAAACCGCTAATGTGGCAAAACTCTGCTTTTGAGAGCAGACGTGGCAAACATCTGATGGTTTAAACATTTGGTGGTATACAGCTGTTTTGGTAAAAGTCTGTTGCCAACCTCTGTTGTTTAACCAAAAGACTGATGGAGTAACAATTGTTTTATCTGATCAGATGTTTGAAACAGATTTTTCAACCAACAGTGGATTGAATGAAACAGTGGTTGTTTTATCTGATCAGTGGTTTAAAACAGATTTTTCAACCAAAAGAGCTATTTTTAAGGAAAAATTGATTTTCTGAAAACATTTTAATGTTTTTATTGAAAACATTTTTGTTGTTTTAATCCACGTTTAACATTCCAATTCGAGAGATCAGATTTGTGAAGGTAGATGTGTCTAAAGATTTAGTCAACACATCTGCCAACTGATCCTCTGTTGGAACATGGTGCAGAGTAATCAAACCTTTTTCATAGCTATCTCTGACAAAATGATGTCTGATGTCTATGTGCTTTGTGGTTGAATGAGAGACTGGATTCTTGATGATATTTTCAGCAGCTTGACTATCCATCATGAGTGGAGTCCTTAGTGCAGTTATCCCAAAATCCAGCAGTTGACTTTGAAGCCACATGAGTTGGGCTGTACAGCTTGCAGCAGCAATATATTCAGCCTCAGCTGTTGAAGTTGAAACAGCTGCTTGCTTTTTGCTTTGCCATGAAACTAAGGCATTCCCTAGAAACTGGCACCCTCCAGATGTGGACTTCCTTGTGGTGTGGCAGCCAGCAAAATCACTGTCTGAATAACCTGAAAGCTCAATGTTTCCATTAGCAGGATACCAGATACCAAGTGTGGGAGCACCTTTTAGGTATCTGAATATCCTTTTCACAGCAATAAGGTTTGACTTTCTAGGTGAAGCCTGGGATCTTGCACAAACACAGGTTGCAAACATAATGTCTGGCCTGGATGCTGTTAAGTACAATAAAGACCCAATCATGCATTTGTAGTGTGTTTGATCAACCAGTTCATCTTTGTCATCATCAGTGAGTGGCTTGACTGTGCTCATGGGTGTACTACATGGCTTACAATCATTCATCTCAAATTTTGTTAACAGGTTTTTCACATATTTATTTTGATGAATGAATGTGCCATTTTGCAGCTGCTTCACTTGGAGACCAAGGAAGCACTGAAGTTCACCCATAGCACTCATTTCAAACTCTGCTGTCATGAGTTCCCTAAACTCCTCACACATTTTGTTACATGTGGATCCAAAAATGATATCATCCACATATATTTGAACAATCATTAAATCTTTCCCTTTCCATTTTAAAAATAAGGTTTTATCAATTTTACCTCTTGTGAAACCAATGGATAAGAGAAAAGTGGAGAGAGTTTCATACCAGGCTCTTGGTGCTTGTTTCAGTCCATACAAGGCTTTATTAAGCTTGTAGACATACTCAGGATGGAATGTGTCTTCAAAACCAGGTGGTTGACATACATAGACCTCCTCCTGAATTTTGCCATATAGGAAGGCACATTTGATGTCCATCTGATACACCTTGATGTTGTGGTTGACAGCAAAGGCTAGGAACAGTCTGATAGCTTCTAACCTTGCTACAGGGGCAAAGGTTTCATCATAGTCTATCCCTTCTTCTTGTCTGAAGCCTTGAACCACTAGCCTGGCCTTATTCTTGACAACTATACCCCTTTCATCAGTTTTGTTTTTGAAGACCCACTTTGTGCCAATTGGACAAACATCCTTAGGCAGTGGTACAAGTTCCCATACTTGTTGTCTTTTGAACTGAAGGAGCTCTTCTTGCATGGCTTCCACCCAACTGTTGTCTTTCAGTGCCTCTTGGTACTTGACTAGTTGTGTAAGGGAAAGAAAGCCTACAAAAAGACAGATATTTGAGGATTGGCTCCTTGTGAGCACACCTTCTCTGATGTTGCCAATGATTTGGCCTGGTGGATGAGCTCTAAGGTAGATTAGATCTCCCTGATATGGTATGATGGCATTTTGTGGTGAAGGACAGAGGTTTGGTGACTCTGTTGACATAACATCTGTTTGCACTTTTGTAGTGTCAACAGATGTTTGGAATGGAGGTGGAGGAATGGGTCCAAGTGGTGTAAAATTGGACTGACTTTTGTCAACAGATGTTTGACTGTTGTCAACAGATGATTGACTTTTGTCAACAGATGATTGAGCAGTGGACAAAATGGGTGAATCAGTGGTTTGGGGACAGGATTGGCCAACAGTGGCTGACTCAGCTGTGACAGAGTTTTGACAGTTGTTTTGAACTACTGCTTCCTCTGATACAGGATAGACTTTATAGTGATCTGGAATCACAACATCCATTCTGTAGTCTTGTTGTGGAGATTGTGGAGTACCTGCACTGTTAGTTTTGACAGTAATATCTTCAAATTTGAATTTATCCAAATCAAATAACTCAGCAGGGTTTGCTGGGATTTTTAAAGATGAAAGTTCATTGAACTTCACATTCAGAGTTTCTTCTATTGTCTTGGTCCTTGTGTTAAACACTTTATAGGCCTTGGCAGTAGAAGAATACCCCAGAAAATACCCACAATCTACTTTGGCTGCAAACTTTGAAATGGAATCTTTAAGATTTAAAATGAAACATGGGCAGCCAAAGACTTTGAAAAATGAGATCAGTGGTTTGATTTTGAACAAAATTTCATAAGCAGTCTTTTGATGTCTTGGGTTGATTAAAACTCTGTTTTGAACATAGCAAGCAGTTTTTACAGCTTCTGCCCAGAAGGACAGTGGCAAACCAGAATCTGCTAGCATTGTTCTTGCAGCTTCAATGAGAGTTCTGTTCTTCCTCTCAACCACCCCATTTTGCTCTGGTGTTCTTGGGATACTGTACTGCCTCACAATCCCTTTTGACACACAGAAATCATCCAACTCCTTATTTTTAAACTCTGTTCCATTGTCACTTCTAAAGACTTTTACTGGCAAGTCATATTGTTTTTCAACTTTGGTGACAAAGTCCTTCAAAATACCTGCAGTCTCATCCTTAGAATGTAAAAAGTAAGTCCATGTAAACCTAGAAAAATCATCAATTATGACAAGACAAAATCTCTTTCTTCTTAGACTCATGATTTTAACTGGGCCAAACAAGTCCATGTGCAACAATTGTAAACACTGACTAGTTTTGGACTCATCAATTGATTTTTAAGAGCTTTTATGTTGTTTTCCTTTTAGGCAGGAAACACAATGCTCATCACATTTGAATTCTTTTGATGGCAAACCTCTGACAAGGTTTTGTTTGGAGAGAGAGTTGATAGTTTGAAGGTTGGTGTGACCAAGTCTCCTATGCCACAATTCTGTCTCTTTGGTAGAGGCAGCAGAGAACAGACAGACATTTGCCATAGGGTTATCCTTCAACATATCAACTACATACACATTGCCACTTCTATGAGCAACAAGTTGTGCTTTACTCTCAGCAATGATGGTGTTAATCTTTTCAACCGCTTCTGGTCCAACAATCTTACATGTTTTCTTAGTGAAGAATGACCAATATCCTTTGTCACTCATTTGTGATACACTAAGTAGATTAAAGTTTAGATTGTCTATCAGATTAACATTTTCAAACTTAAGCCTCCCAGCTTGGACAGTTCCAGAACCCAACACTTTACCTTTAGAATCATTACCAAAGGATATATCACCCCCTCCATGTGCAAGAAAGTCCAGAAGAAGGGCTCTACATCCTGTCATGTGCCTGGAGCCTCCACTATCTACATACCATAAACTATCTAAACAAGCAGAAGCTCCCTGCACATCAGTAAAGAGTTTAGTTTTGGTGAGTGTCCAAAGCCAAATTGGCTTTGGATGGGTTCTTAGATGTCTCAGCCTTAAGTTGTGGAGAATGATCAGTGGTTTGAACTAGCTTTTGGACTAGGTTCAACAGCTGTAGTTGACCATTTGCCAGTGCTTGTATGTCAACACTTGGTCCAACAGATGTTTGATCACTTCCTGTCAGATGCTGAAAATCATGAGGATGTCTGTTCACTTTTGGTTTTGAAGGCCTTTTGGGCTCTTCATAAACATGTGGCAGACGATGACAAGTTGGTTGTCCATATCCTCTTGGTAGTCTGGTAGCTGGTGGAACATCTGTTACCTGAACATCTCTGGGAGCAGAGTTTTTGTTCAGACCTTTGGTAACAGCTGTTTGGACTGGTTCAAAAGTCTGTTTGGGTTTTCCTTTTGGAGTACTCACCACTTGACTTTCAAGAGTTTTAGCCTTGTACTCTTTTATCTTTTCATCAAAATTTTTGAGATACAGGCACTCTTTTGTTTTGTGATTCTTTTTCTTACAGATTGAACATTCATTGGTTTTAGAATCATTTAAACTTGTTGCTTTGTTGATGTCATATGCTTTTAGAAGAAAACAGTTTTTGGTGACATGATTCTTCTTTTCACAAAAATCACAAAACAAGTTATCTTTGGCTTTCCCTTTTCCTTTCTTCTTTTCAACAGATGTTTGATCATCTGTTGGAAGATCTCTCAAAGGGATAACTTTGGCCTGTGGTGCCTTTTTACCATCAGGGGTTTTGAAGGTCATTGGTTGAAAATTTTCAAGGACATCACACTCATCTGACCATGATGGTTTGAATTGATATTTTTCAATTTCATCAAATGAGGGTGTACCTTCCAACTTTTCAAGAATGATTTTCTTGCCATTGGGTTCAGTAACCTTGATTTCTTGACCTTTTGAATTGGTTGGGATGATTTCAACCAACTGTGGTTCCTTTTTGTCAGTGGTTTGTGAACTCTGAGCAGTGGTTTCTTGAAAACCAAAGCCAAATTTCACATGACTTTTAGATTGTTGGTTGACAATCATCTCAAAACCTTTTGATGATTCCACCCATTTCTGACATTCAACTTGGGTGGACTCAAGCTCGTTTTTACAACTATGATATTTGGTTATCATAGTCTGAAGCTGGTCTTTGGTTATGCTTGCTTCATGTTTTAAACTGCTGATTTCAGATTCTTTTTCAGTTATTTTTTATTTTAACTCTTTAGTGAGTTTTTCAAACTGAATTTCATCTTCCAAAATTTTCTTTCTAAAGTTTTCATTCACCTCTTTTATCTTAGCAAATGCTACAATACATTTGTCTGAGCACAAGTCATTTAAGATTTGAGGAGATACCTTAGCAGCAGCCATCAAGGCACAGTTACACTGGCAATCACAATCATCACTACCCCAGGGGTCTGAGAGATTCACAACCTCTACTTCAGATTCTTCAGCTGAAACAACTTCATCAACAATACCATTAGTCACATTTTCAGACATAGACACCACTCCCTCAGAATCAGTCTCTTCAACAATTGTTTCTAGTGCCATAAAGCAAAAATTATTTTCAGAATTGGCAACTAAAGCAATGTTATCATCTGTTATCTCATCTGGTAGACTACTCCAATCAACAAAGCCTTGAGTGAAGAAACTCTATTGACCTTGCTGACTGGTCTCTGCAGGAGCAGAGGGTGGAGCAGCAGTCATTGGCACTTGTGCCTGAGTAACAGGTGTTTGGAAATAGTGATACTGAGGAACAGTGGTTTGAACATAGTGCACAGGAACAGTGGTTTGGGTCTGTTCAAAGTGAGCAGTGTTTTGCACATTTGGTACATGGATGTTTTGATAAGTGTTGGTCTGAGGCCTTTGGTTTGGATAGGTGATCATAGGGGTACCATTTTGACTCCTACATTCCCTAGCAAAGTGACCCATTCTATGACACTTGTAACACTTGATCTTTGATTTATCCAACCCCACCTTTGACCCACCATGTAAACCTGGGTACCTCCTGCCAGTTTTCTTATAGAAGTTATTGGTTCTAATACTGAGCAGGGCAACCTGATGCAAGATGTCCATTTCTTCTAAGTCCAAAGGGTCAATATATTAAAGGTCATTGTACACAAAAGATGAATTATCAGATGCCTGGATATCACCATTTGCTGCAAAAGCATAGTTGGGTGATGAGTAAGAATCATTGTTAAAACCAGTGGTTATATCAATGTAATGATCATAACCCTGATCCTTACTACTTCCAGAACCCTCCTCTTGGCCCAAAAGTGCTGTATTCCCAAATACAGTCATCAGACACTTTTCCAGAGTCCTGGAGCTTCTTTTTCTGGTTAAGCCCTCTCTCATAAGTCAAGAGCTTACCATGAAGCTGGGTCAGGGTCAGGTCTTTAAATCCGATAGAGTTTCTCATGACTATAGCTATAGTGTCCCATTTGTCCTGAAGTGATCTAAGAAACCTATGATTCAAGGTTGAATTAGGAAAAGTTAGACCAACCAGTTTTAGTGAACACTAATCAGACAATTAAACCTTTCAAACTGTTGTGTTAACGACTCTCCCTTTATGTGACTAAACGTTTCATATTGTTGGTTAAGTATTTCACGGTTGTTTTCAATCACATCTTCAGTTCCCCCGAACTGCTCTTTAAGAGCATCCCACAATTCTTTAGCACTATTGAAGTGCAAGAGTCCGGCATAGATATCATTCGGTAGTGCCATGGCTACTATGCTAAAAGCCTTGGCATCTAACTCGATTTTTTGAAAATCTTGCTCTGAGTAGTTCTCAACACTCTTTGGTACTTGGATCTTTGGATCCTCGGCACTCGGTACCATTGGAACATGTGGTCCAAATACTACCGATTTCCAGCACCCTGTGTTCTGTTGTGCTAACACATGAGCCACCCGACGCTGCCAGATGTTGTACTCTGACCTGACAAGCATCGGAGGCTTGTTGCTAGTGCCAGTGTTGTGTGGATCTTGATTAAGAGAAGTCATTCTCTGATTTTTCGAAAACAAAATCTGTTTACTAACGGTTGAAACGAAAATAAACTATTACTCTGTTTTCAATCCGACAAACAAACTATATCAATAATTGTGAGCTGATCTGTTTATATTAAATTGATTTGTTAGATCGTATTTAATTAACCAAGCTCTGATACCAATTGTTAGGATCTGAGTTTGTTTGTTTTGATTGTTTAGACAAATATGAAATAAGTGAAGTGAAGTATAAATGGAAAGTACAGCGGAAAGATAAACTATAAATCAAAACAGGAGAATAATTGTTTTTAATCGAATGCTTTCATTAAGTTGAAAGATTACAATTGTACAATAAACTCCCCCTCAGCCTGATCACTCAGAGAATGTTTGTCTTAAGAGAATGACGAGTGATGAATAGAACAGTGCATTCATTGTTCTATTTATAAACTAAACTAAACCTCTGATGATCACTGCTGACGTCACCTAAGACAGCGACCTCTAACTGACTAACAACATTTAACATCTGCTAACTATAACTACTGTTACATTGAAAACACTGTTAATACAAAAGAAAAGGAAAGCTCTGATGGTCTCTATCATCTGTTGAACCAAAGTGCTGTTGGTTCAACAGACCTTTGTTCTTCAGTACTTGATCAGCAGTTGTTTCTTCATCAGACCTTTGTCTATCAGTCGTTTGTTCAGCAGTTGTTAGGGTCAACAGTCTTTTGGGGAAAGCTTCTTGTAACAACTGTTTTATTCAAAGGATCAAAAGATAGAATACTTTGTCTTTCTAATCATCTGTTCTTCTCCAGGTCAGCAGACCCAACATTCACTTTGTATACTTTATCTAAGTCTGTTGCATGATCAGATACCTTATGGCCTTCCTGTTCCTCCATTCGAGTCCCTGAAACTCCAAAAGTACCGATAGTTACAGTCTTTTAAACTGGAGTCTTTTCTTGTGTATGAATCTCTACGTAATTGTCTCATTGTGAGTCCGATTACCGTCCGGTCACCTTCGTATGCTTTATCTGATTCTGTAGCATGATCAGATACCTTATGGCTTTCCAGTTGCTCTATTCTGGTCGATGAAACCCCAAAAGTAACGATATTTACGGTCATTTAAACTGAAGTGCTTTCCTGTGTACGAATCTCTACCAAATTCTCGTATTGTGATTCCGATAGTAGAGTATCGTTTTGTCAAAAACAGTTAGATTTGATCATACAAGTCTATGTTCTAGGTGCGGAAACCCTAGAACAGTTACAAAATGATAGTTAACGAATTAAACACACAAATTCACCTTTTCAGTTGTTGTTTCCACTAATAACTTGTTAAAATATGATCACATAAACGATTACAAGTTAATCTGACTGATTTCAAATACTTAGGAACACTAGAGAGCACTAGCCTGACTCACACACTCTAAATGATCAAAGTTACAATGAAAAATAAACTTTAAGCTTTTATATGCCTGCACGTTCGCCCCTAACGTATGGTCGAATGTGGAAGTTTTCCACATTCGCCCTCTTTGTCTGGTACAAATCTGGAACTATCTTCAATCAATTTTACCTTCGACCTTCAGTATTCACATTCGCCCTTTCTATTTTCACCTTCGACCCTACGTAAATCAACAAAACAACTTTGCTTTTGCAATCCAAAGCACTAGTCGCACATTATGCATCAACACCGATTACCATCTTCTCAGCTTCGTATCCTTTATCTTAGTATGTAGCATGATCATATACCTTTTGGCTTTCCAGTTCCTCCATTCGGGTTCCTGAAATCCAAAAGTACCGATAGTTACGGTCTTTTAATCTGGAGTATTTTCCTGTGTACGAATCTCTACGCAATTGTCACATTGAGAGTCCATGTACAGTAGGGTCAGCTTTTTGTCCTTTATCCGAGTCTATAGCATGTTCAGATACCTTATGGCCTTCCTGTTCCTCCATTCAGGTCCCTGAAACTACAAAAGTACCGATATTTAAGATCTTTTAAACTAGAGGCTTTTCCTTTGTACGAATCTCTATGTAATTGGCACATTGTGAGTCCGGTTACCGTCCGGTCAGATTCGTATCCATTATCCGAGTCGGTAGCATTATCAGATACCTTATGGCCTTTCCGTTCCTCCATTCGGGTCCCTGAAACTCCATAAGTAACGATCGTTACTGTATTTTAAACTAGAGTCTTTTCCAGTATACGAATCTCTACGTAATTGTCGCATTGTGAGTCCGATTAACCTCCGGTCATCTTCATATCCCTTATCTAAGTCTGTAGCATTATCTGATACCTTATGGCATTCCCGTTCCTCCATTCGGGTCCCCGAAGGTCCAAAAGTTCCGATAGTTAAGGTCTTTTAAACTGGAGACTTTTCCTGTGTACGAATCTCTACGAAGTTGTCACGTTGTGAGTTCGATTACCATCAGGTCAGTTTCATATCCTTTATTTGAGTCTGTAACATGATCAGATACTTTATAGCCTTCCTGTTCGTCCATTCGGGTCCCCGAAACTCCAAATGTACCGATAGTTACGGTCTTTTAAACTGGAGTCTTTTCCTGTGTACGAATCTCTACGCAATTGTAGCATTGTGAGTCCGGTTACCTTCCGCTCAGCTTCCTATCCTCTATCTGAGTCTGTAGCATGATAAGATACCTTACAGCGTTCCCGTTCCTCCATTCGGGTCCTCAAAACTCAAAATGTACCGATAGTTACGGTCTTTTAAACTGGAGTCCTTTATTGAGTACAAATTTCTACATAATTGTCGTATTGTGAGTCCGATTACCGTCCGATCAACTTTGTGTAATTTATCTAAGTCTGTTGCATGATTAGATACCTTACGGCTTTCCTGTTCCTCAATTCGGGTCCCTAAAACTCCAAAAGTAATGATAGCTACGGTCTTTTAAACTGAAGTGCTTTCCTGTATACGAATTGTGAATCCGATTAGGAACCGAATTCGTGGATCGAATACGCGTAAACAACTCGGTTTCAGACGGGAGATTCGAGACGAGACAGAAATTAACGATAACAAAGTCATCACAGATTCGTATTACTACAGAAACGGTTACAGACACTGTCATCAGTAGGATAAACATCTATCTCGTGGCCGGGGGAGGTCGGGCATGACCTCCCCCTTGAGAGCATTCAAAGTACAAACTCAAATCACCAAATGAAAACCAACACATGAGATTGCTATTTATAGTCCAATACACATGTTCCACCTTTGCCCCTTAGTGATGGTCGAATGTGGAGTATTTCCACATTCGCCCCTTTGTAATGGTCGAATGTGGAAAACTTCCACATTCGCCCCTTGTATAAAGGTCGAACCTGGCTTTGTGTATTGTCCTATATTTTACAAATGCGTCAGATCCATAAAATGCCCTTATGGATCACCACAATCTCATGTAACACAATTCAAAGACTCAACCCTAGTCTATTCGACAGTGACGTCCACAGAAAGTGCATCAACACGAATCTCTACGTAATTCTTGCATTGTGATTCCAATTACCGTCATGTCAGCTTTGTATCCTTTATCTGAGTGTTTAGCATGAGCAGATACCTTATGGCCTTCCCGTTCCTCCATTTGGGTTCCTGAAATTCCAAAAGTACCGATAGTTACAGTCTTTTAAACTAGAGTGTTTTCCTGTGTACGAATCTCTACGTAATTCTCGCATTGTGAGTCCGATTACTGTCCGGCCAGCTTCGTTTCCTTTATTTGAGTCTCTAGCATGATCAACTAACTTATGGCCTTCGCATTCATCCATTCGAATCCTTGAAACTCCAAAAGAGATAGTTACGGTCTTTTAAACTGGAGTGTTTTCCGGTGTACGAATCTCTACGCTATAGACACATTATGAGTTTGATTACCGTCTGGTCTGCTTTGTATCCTATATCTGAGTCTGTAGCATGATCAGATATCTTATGTCTTTCCCGTTCCACCATTCGGCTCCCGAAACTCCTAAAGTACCGATAGTTACGGTCTTTTAAACTGGAGTCTTTTCTTGTGAATGAATCTCTACGAAGTTGTCGCATTGTGAGTCCGATTACCTTCCGGTCAGCTTCCTACCCTTTATCTGAGTCTGTAGCATGATCAGATAACTTATGGCCTTCCCGTTCGTCCACTCAGGTCCCGGAAACTCCAAATGTACCGATAGTTACGGTCTTTTAAACTGGAGTCATTTCTTGTGTATGAATCTCCACATAATTGTTACATTATGAGTCCGATTACCGTCCGATTCACTTTGTATACTTTATCTAAGTCTTTTGCATGATCAGATACCTTATAGCCTTCCCGTTCCTCCATTCGAGTCCCTGAAACTCCAAAAGTACCGATAGTTACTGTCTTTTAAACTGGAGTCTTTTCTTGTGTATGAATCTCTACGTAATTGTCGCATTGTGAGTCTGATTACCGTCCGGTCACCTTCGTATGCTTTATCTGATTCTGTAGCATGATCAGATACCTTATGGCTTTCCAGTTCCTCTATTCTGGTCCATGAAACCCAAAAGTAACGATATTTACGGTCTTTTAAACTGAAGTGCTTTCCTGTGTACGAATCTCTACGTAATTCTCGTATTGTAATTCCGATTGTAGAGTATCGTTTTGTCAAAAACAGTTAGCTTTGATCATACGAGTCTCTGTTCTAGGTGCGGAAACCCTAGAACAGTTACAAAATGATAGTTAATGTAACACCCCGTTGTTAAGTACCCAAAATTATATATATAATCTATGATTAATTAACATAATTATCTAATATTATAGCTAAGCTAATCCGGCCCAATGGAATCGTCCCAATATATCAAGCCTAGCCGATAATAGAAGACCAAAACATATTAGCCTATAACAATTGGACTCCATTTGTAAAAGCCCAATACCCTTTCAGCCCACCAAGTCTACCCGGCTCATCTACCCCCTGGCCCAAACCCACACTTGGTTATATCTCAACCTCATTTAGATAATGCACATGGAGCCCCTTTATCTGCTTATGTTTTACGCCCATGACACCTACGCAAGATTCATGCATCATCATAAATGTTCAATCACCCTTATCCATATTATGCATGCACCTTTACCCCTGTCCAAGAGTTAACTACATCATCACCATCTCATCTAATCTTAACTTTCATGCACACATGTGTTCTTCTTGGACCATCCACTAATCACCAACCTTCAAACCTTATCATTAAGTAATCATCACACCAATCATTATCCGTTCATCCTTTTATCATATTATAATATAAAGATGGAAAAGGAGACATGCTCTGTACAACATTCATGCATCTATATTCACACTTATCTAGCCACCTGCCAACCTTTACATCATTACATTCATTCACTAGATAATATGTACAGCTCCATCATCATCATCATCATCATCATCATCATCTAATAATTGGAATGATATTATAAATACACTAACATAATAAGCATTCACAGCCTGCACCAATCGTATATGAGTGAAAGGGAGAGTACGTAAGAGGGAGAAAGAGATTAGAGAGATACCACCGATCAGTCACCTTCTCCGACCATTCTCCGGCTGATTTTCGATCACCGTAGACAACCACCCATGACTTTCCATGCAGCCATGATCCTCGCCTTCATGTTCCGATAACCAAACACCATAATATCACCTCATCATCTCCTAACACCTTTCACCTGTCTCCGACAAGGAATAACCGGCTCCGACCCTCTCTTCGGCAACATGACAGACGAACCTTTCCACCCTTCTGTCACTAAACATACAACTATATATAACCCAAACCTTCACCAGATACCTTCTTACGAACTAATATCATCCGGTTGTTTGTCTTCTCCGATAACCCATCACCATTATTACCCAGGTCCAGTCAACTCCTCCAGCACCGATTGCCTCACCTTGAACCCGTCTCTGTTACGACTGGTTCTGTTCAACCGTCCTGTTCTGATAAGCCATCATCTCCAAAATACCTCCTGATACGAACCGAATCGAACCCAACATCTACCTCCTACTCTTCTGTCGGAACTGACTCACTAGTTTGTATCAAAACATAAACCAACCCAAGTTCAAACCGTTTACATCTCGAAACCGTGCAGAACGTGGAAGCTACTAAGAGGTTATTATTATGATTATTTATAGTTATTATTATATTATTATTATTATTATTATTATTATTATTATTATTATTATTATTATAAACGTGAAACGTGTGGGACGATAATATTAACCCGACAATATTAAACCGGATATCTATATATATATATACACACACGAGAATATAAAAGAATATAATATTAAAGGATTGTCCCCAATGTTATCATGTGCACAAGCCTTGCACGCGCTAATGTTATTAAAATAGAATAGGTACAATAGATCTTGGAATATACTGATAAGGAATAGACTACAGAATCAGAAGAATATTATAAAAGTGAGTACATGACCCTTCCCCTTTTTATTTATAAAGCTTTTGGGGTGATTACATGCTTGTCCAATCATTATCAAGGTATTTTATATGGTTTATATTAAAAAAGTGTTATCGAGTTGTTAATAGAATATCATCGAATCATGATCATGTTATATAATAGAATTCGGTCGAATAGAAATCACGTAGAATGGATCCATTCGGTATCACGGGAATATATTTTTCTAAACCAAGTAGAGGTTTGGAACCACAATAAGCATTTGTATGGTGCTCCATCGATAATATATTCCACCTTAGAATGACCGAACCATATAGAAAGAGTTACATGTTTGTTAAACTTGAATTATTATTATTATCAGTATGTCTAAATCTCGGCATGTCTCACTAGTATGAAAATACTAATGTACTTTTAAGCATGTGGTCAGGTATTTATACAAGATATTAAAGAGAAAGCTGACGAATAGAAGATCTGGATAAGAAGAGGATGATATGGCTACATTTTATGTATTTCATTAGTATTGAAATTTAGTTTAATGTAATCATTACAATTAAACCTATTAATGCTAATCCGCTGCGCCACCTGCGTTGTTACAGGTGGTATCAGAGCAGCAGGTTTAATTAATAGAAATCGTCTTCTGATCCAAGATCAACCAAAAATATTTTAGAAACAAATATGTGTCAATAGAAATTATAAGAAAGTATAGAAAATTATCAAGGAAATTACTAGAATAATATTGTGAGGTAAATTGACAATTTTTGTGGCCAGGAAATTGTGAGTTTACAAGCACGATTGATTTCTAGAAAATTCTTTGGTAATACCAAAATATAAGAAATTCAAGAAATACGAATTATCTGTAAACAAGAATTTTATGAGGTATAGATAAGTTATTGTAAAAGTATTATTTCTATTTCTCGTATCATTTAGAAAAATATAAGAGCAACATGTTAAGAAAAAGAATCTACATATAAATTCCATATCATATTACATGAGAAATTATCAAATTTATTATACCTATTCGAAAGATAAGAAAATCAAAGGTAGTAACTTTCCTCAGAAGAAATTTATGTTTAAAAGTATTGAAAATCAGACATAACTAGAAGAATATATCCGATTATTAAGGAAAAGTTATAAATCCTTACAAGTATTGTACTCCCACTTGAGCATTCATATGATCAAGTTTCCTAGAATGATATTATCTCTCTGACAACTCCGTTCTATATGCAGTATATGCAAATTCCATTCTAATAAAAACCAAGTGAACATAAATATATTCTATAAGAATATACCATTTCGTATAACTTATCATTTGAAACCATCAGTACAAATATTTTCACGAATATATCCGAAAGTATATATATATATATATATATATATATATATATTCTATAAATCCTTTTAAACTTCGTGCTATCCGCTTTGCAAGATCATTTCTTGAATCTAGGAAACTATTTCCAACTCAGAAATCTAATAAGAAATTGATAAAAGAATATCAGAATCCAACTCGTATTATCAAGAAATAGTATTAGTGTCATCTCGATCTGAACGAATCAACAGAAGTAAGATTAAAGCTTATATTAAATCGAGAAATTTAAAAGGTATTTTCATCCCATACGAATCAAATCTTAAAGTTCAAAAGTCTAGCTCGTTAGACTTAATTAAAATGTTTCACCTGAAAACTTCCTTGTATTACAATTCGGAACCTTATCAGTATATAATCACGTTCTTTTCCAAAAGTTTTGAGATCACTAGTATGACGAGACACGTGCAATCTGGAAGGGTGAGCGCCTGTATCCTGAGTTTTCTGTCTAAGGTTGGCATTTCGTATTAATCCTAATCAACCGCGGGACCCGTATGCCTACCTGGGAACTCTTGGGATGAGCATTCACTTATAGGCTAAAGCATGTCTCTCACAAGTCACTAGAAATTCTAGAATACTTTGGATATTCAAACATTTCCGTTGGAAATATTCCCGATCACTTTCCTTTTCTAGATTAAAGTTTAATATTCTCCCGTTGAACATTCAGTTCGATGTCATATCTAAAAACATCTCCGATATAAAAACCTAGCACCTCAACTTCATTCTCAGTAAAACTTTCACCATCTAGTTTGGTTCATCAAAGTTTGAAACCCGATTCTAAATTAAATTTATAGACGATATGTTCATATTATATATCAACGCTTCGGTTATCAGCACTATTATCAATCATTACTCTAGAATCCTAGAAACTACCCTCACCCGAACAATATCACTGCCCAACCTCAGTATATCATGTTCTTAACTTTATGTGAATAAAGCATATGTCGAAGTATCCCATATTTAGGTAAGACTTTGTAGTTTACTGAGATCTTTTAGTTATTTCTCCCAACTTATGATACCTTGAACCATTCTTTCGAAATAAACATTTTAAAACTCTGACCCGAATATTAGGCCCCACAGATAATCTAATGACATGTTCAAATTCTAGAAATTTATAAGTTACCTCATGGTAACTTAAGCTTTCAAACGTGAAGTTGATTATTTATTCTTAACATCATTTAAATAATACTATTGGAAATTAAGTTCGAAGACTTGCTAATTTGAGAAAGATGTTGAAATTGTAATACACCCATAGTATTACCACTACCATAGAGCCTTGAAGAAAAGAATAGGATATTTGATATAAAAAGAATTAGAGCACTAAACCCGCTATGTAAAATTGTGACGACCATGGTTGCAATTTGAAGAATTCCAAAAACTTTTCTATCAGTATAACTAGTAGAACCCCCGATGATTATGAAGTCCTTCATGATATTGGTTTAATGTTTGAATGTGGTATTTAACCTGAAAAGTACATCTTTAGAAAAAAATACAAAACTATTATCATTCTCGAAATTATTTGTTTAAGGAATTTGGAGAAATTCTTGTAGATGCCGTTTTGCGACTAAGGATTAGATACTAACATGTGTTAATGGGCGAATGAGTTTCAGTAGGGGCGAAGGAAGATTAGAAAGGGGCGAAGGAAGATTGTCATGGACGAATGAAGATCAGGGATGCACTGAAGAACACATTCGACCAGTGCTACTGGGCGAATGTGGAAATCTGTCACATTCGACCACTCACTTTGGGCGAATGTGCAGACACTATATATAGAAATTGGGTTTTTGTAATGAAAAACGAGTCATAGAGAGTGTGTGTTTTGTGTGTGTGTTCCTGAGAGGTTAGAGATTGTCTGTTTGAGGTCTAGGTTAACTGTTATCAGTTTGTAAAGGTTTAATTGAACAAGTTAATCTATGAAAAGCTTTTAAAATGATCTTGATTGTGTTTTGATTGAGTTTACTTCAGTTTGTTCTAAGCTAGGGTTTCCGCACCTGGTTTAGCAACTTGTATGATCGTATAATCCTGTGTTTTTGTCAAATTCCGTCCTCTACAAAGTGGTATCAGAGCGTAGAGGATCATACAACAACAAATTGATAAACTCAGAGCTGATTTGGACATAATTTTCATCAATTCACATCTGTTTTCAACTAAAAATGGTTTTTGTGTGTTTTTGAAAGAATTAGAGGTGATTTTGTGGTTAAAATTCAAAATTCCAAGTATTAAAGTTGTTCCAAATCATCTCCGAAGCATAACCTGATTAAGATCAATCAAATCCACAAACTTTTGAAAATCAGAGATCAAAATAACCGTTTTTCAAAGTGTAACCGTTTTTCAAAACTGGAATATGGGCGAACCTGTGTTTAGTGGGCGAATGTGTGTATTTTAGGGCGAACGTGAGTAGGTTTTTGGGCGAACGTAGTTAATTTTGGACGAACGTAGAAGTTTTCACTTGAATTTTCTTCATTCGGGTCAGAAAAGTTACCTTCGGGTGATCGGGGGTACGAAGGAAAACCTCAAACGGACGAACGTAGAAGGTGTTGGTGAAATTTTTACATTCTGGTGAATTTCTCACATTCGGGGCATTGTTTTGGACGAATCTGATATCAAAGGGACGAACCTGAAAGTCTTTTGGGCGAACCTAGGATAAATTTTTGAAAATTTTTCTAAGTGTTGAATTTCTCGAAGTGCGTGACTATGTGGCGTTATCAGACTACTCCTACACCAGCTACTACACAACCACAACAGCAGGTTATGGACCCATGGACCGTGGCAGCACAGAAGACGAGCACACAGTCTTCGCAGCCGGTTAACTACATGACTCAGAGTGCAACTACAGTACCACAGTCTGACTACTGGGGAGTAGCAGCAGCGGTGGTAAACACTCAAACTACTAATGCTATTTCCACACTGATTAATGATTTGTCTTCAGGTAGCGGGACTCGGCCACCGAAGCTCATGGAGATTCAGGAATACAATCAGTGGCAGAAAAAGTTCAAGATACACTTGGAAGGCATGGGAGTAGAAGGTGCTGAAGCATGGAACATGATAGCTAAAGGATACACACCACCAGTTCTGGAGAACACGGGTGAACCAGTGCCATTGGAGAGCATGGCGGAGGATGAGAAGAAAAAGTTTGCTGTGGAAAAGAAGGCGTTCTCACAACTGACACAAGCCATTACTAATGATCTTTTGCATCAGTTTGGGACGTGCACAACTTCTAAGGCTTTGTGGGATATGCTTAAAAGGAAGCATGATGGAAATGAAAAGACTAGGAATTTGAGGATGGAAGAACTTGTTAAGGAGTTTGAGAATTTTTCTTATGTTGGAAATGAGACTTTGAAAGAACTAACTCCTAGATATAATCATTTAATATCTGAATTGTCTAGCTATGGTGTACAGATCCCTATGGCTAAACAGGTGGACAAGTTTGCTGAAGCATTACCACCTAACTGGGATCAGCATGTGGATGTTCTGAAGGAAAAGGATGCTTTTCAATACTGGTCTCTTCAAGAGTTCGTTGAGAAGCTGGAAAACAAAGAGTTGGAAGAAAAGAGGAAGGCTAGGAGAGCACAGATTCCTCAGAATCCAAACCTATACTTTGGAGGATCTTTAGTTCCAGCAAGTACAAGTTCTGGAGGACTAGTTACACCACATGTTGCTTGTATATCCAATGCTGTAGAATCACCCATCATTAACTACCATCAACAAACTTCATCTTTATCACAACCACAACCACAAATTCCATATCAATATTCATACATTCCACCATTCTCACCAAAACAACAAGCAGCTTTTTACACTGCTGGTCAAACTCAACCACAACCAATGAACCAACCTAATCAACCAACTGTGGTGTTGGAGACTTCCAATCTTGGAAATGTGACAGTTGAAGTTGCTCAGCAACACATTGCTCTAGTCTCAGCAATGGTTTCTTCCTATAATGGATTAGTTGCTAGTCAAATTGGTAATAACAACTTGACCAATGAAGACTACGCACAGATTGATAAGGAGGAAATGGAACTCATTGACATTCAATGGGCATTTGCGAGCATAATGCGAAGAGCGACTGAGTTTATTGAGAAAACAGGTAGAACCGACTTGGGAACTTCTCCTAATACAACCTACGGGTTCAATAAGGAGAAAGTGACTTGTTTTAATTGTGGAGGTAAAGGTCACTTTAAACGTGAATGCACTCAACCACCGAAACAAGGCAACAGAAATCCATTTAATGCTACTTATCAGAATCGTCAACAACAAAACCAAAACCAAGTTTCTTCCCAAAACAACAACAACTACCAAAACCGTCAAAACAACTTTAATAACAACCAAAATAGACAACCAACCACACCAAACCAAACACAAAACCAAACACCAAACAACACTAACCGAACAGTCATACCAATCACTACACCAGCTGAACAACAGAATACCAATCAAGCATTGGTTACTCAACAAGATGAGAGGTTTGACTGGTCGAGCATTCAGATAGGTGTTGAAGAGATAACCACTGGGGGGAATGTGGCTTGTGTTGCCTATCAGGTTGATCTTGAAGATTCAGTGACGATGGAGGAGAAGGTTGAAACTGAAGTTGATAGTGATGATTCTGAGGCTGAGATGGATGGTGATTTTGAACCTGTTAAGGTTGATTCTGAAGTGAATGTTGAGGTTGAAAATGAAGAGACTAATTCGGGAGTTGTGATTGATACTGTTTCTGACATTCCTGAGGAGTGTGAATCGGTTTATTCTGATTCAGACAGTGATTCGGATACAGAAGCTAGTGTTAATTCTCTTGATGAAGATATTGATCAGTTACTTGCAGAAGCGGATTTTCTGATGACTAGGAAGTCGTGCATTGCAGATGATGCTTTCACAAAGATTGATTACTCCAGATTCTTTGCAGGAAAGGAAGCTCATTTCGCATTGATGGCCATGACTGACCCACCAAAACCTGTAAGTTCTGCTTGTAGTACTGACAATACTAGTGATAAATATTGTGGTGCTTGTGATAGATTGACTGAGGAGGTTAAACAACTCCGTATTCAACGTGATAGTGCTATCATGAACAGTCAATCTACTCGCAAAGAGTTGAATGCTTTTAACAAAGTATTAGATGGCTATAAAAAGGACATTTCTGACTTGAAAAACACATTGTCTTTAAAACAATTGGCAATTAACAACTATATCAATGAAATTGAAAACACCAAGTTAGAAATGGCCGCCATCAAATGCTTTGCTGAAAAAGTAAACAAAAAGTTGGAAAGCTACAAGAATGTTGCTTATGTGGTAGACCACATCATTGATGACAAAACAACCAATTATCGGGCTGTACCATCTCCGGTTCTTTTTGAAAACCATAATTGTCACTCAGTGACACCGGAGAGTTCGGTAAAATCTGATTCAGCATCGGAAAATGAATCTAACACTTCAAGTGTTGGTGATCCAAATTCCGATGTTAGACCGATTTTGGGAATCAATGATGAGGGTGTTACTGCTGAAAGTGTTGACTCAGATTCAGAGAGTGATGATACTGGTTGTAACCAAACTGTTAATGTATGTGATATTCCAAAAGAAAATCACATCATTACTAATGAACCAGTTTCATCATCTCAAATTGTTCCAATGAGAAATGTTCATCATGTGGAAAAATCTGAGAAGAATTTTGTGAAGAAAGATCTTAATATGGTTAAGAAAGATTTTGAGAAGTTCGAGAAAAACGAACACTGTGACAAACCTGTCAAGGTGTTTTATCGGATGGAAGGATCCGATAAAATCATCTCTGACGAGGATTTTCCAATTAAAAATGCCAATTATGCAAAAATTGAAAAGATTTGGCAAGAAAGTACTATTTGGTTCCCTAAACATGAGAGAACAAATGAAATTCCACCAGCTTTGTTGAAAAAGTTGTATTTGGATGTTCCTCAAGAACCAAAGGTCCATGTCACAGAGTTTGTTAAACCCAAAAACAGAGCTAATGGTTTCAATGAGCCTACTTACTCAAAAGGACCACTCCCTGAGAGTTTAAGAAAGCAACAGTATAATGATCAATACTCTGTTAGATCATTTGCTCAACCAAATGCTCCAAATGTTTTTGAAGAGTACCGTGCGTGCTTTAAGTGTGGGGAACGCGGGCATTTACTTGCTCAGTGCCCATATGTAAGGCACAAGAGGCACGAAGTTGAAGTGAGGAATTCTATGAGAAAGCCGATTGATCATTATGTGCCACCTCATAGGAGAGTTGTTCCTCAACAACCACAACCGTTTTATAATCAAAACCATTTTCAAATGAGGAACACTCGTCCAATGCACTATGATAGAAGGAATCGGATTGCAATGGAAAACTCGTGGAGAAAGCCTGTGGTGAACTCAACAGTTGATAGGCAAAAGGTTCCACCAAAACCTATTGTCAAATCGAATGTTGGACCTAAGTCTGTTAAATCAGATAAGGTTACCAAGAAAGTTACATTTGCTAACAATGTTCAAAAACCAACTGAGAACCCAAAGTCTCAGATTCGTATCCTGAAAAGGACTGAACAATCTTGGACACCAAATGGTACTCCAGGAGCCTCATCTTCAAAAGTGAATGAGAAAAAGGAACCGATTTTGAGCAATCAGAAAAAGATTGATCAAAATGTTGTTAAAAATGTTTGTGAAAATGTTATTGCGAAACCTGATGTTGAAAGACCCAAGACTCAGACTTGGGTCCCCCGAAAGCACTAAATGATTTACTTTTTGTGTGCAGGGAGCTTCAGCTGGCCCTATTAGCAGTCTTTGGATTGTTGATAGTGGAGCTTCAGGCCACATGACAGGGGATCTTGCGTTGTTGTTTGACGTGAAGAACATCAATGGAGGGTATGTAGCGTTTGCGGGAAACAAAGGCGGATATATCACGATGGAAGGGAGTGTGAGCAATGGGATCGTGAGTTTTGAGCGGATATCGTATGTGAAGCAGATAGACTACAATCTGTTGAGTGTCAGTCAAATTTGTGACAAGAAATTTACTGTGCATTTTGATGACAAATCCTGCTATATCTTGAAACCGGGCTTTACAATTCCTAAAGAGTGGATAATGTTGAAGGCACCTCGCGTCAACAATCTATACATTCTTGATATGTCCAAGGCGATGACATCACAGGGACAAATAACATGCTTTTTGTCCAAGGCGACTGAGAAAGAATCGATAATGTGGCACCGAAGAATGGGGCACATTCATCTGAAGAAAATGAATCAACTTGTGAGGAATGGACTTGTCGAGGGAGTTAATGTGAAACATTTCCATTTGAATGACAAGTGTGTAAGTTGTAAAAAGGGGAAGCAACACAAACAGTCCCACAAAGTGAAAAAGGTTAACTCTGTTGAGATGCCACTAGAGCGATTGCACATGGATCTTTTCGGACCAGTCAAGCGTCATAGTCATCTTGGAGAGCTTTATTGTTTAGTTGTCACTGACGATTACTCAAGATTTTCATGGGTGATGTGTTTGCAGAATAAAAGCGACACTTTTATGAATCTAAAAGTTCTGTTCACTCGATTGGAGAATCTCTACAATGTGAAGATAAAGAGAATTCGGAGTGACAATGGGACGGAGTTCAAAAATGCCAAGATGGATGAACTTTGTGAAAACAAAGGGATACATCATGAATATTCGGCTCCGTACACCCCTCAACAGAACGGTGTTGCTGAACGCAAGAATAGGACTCTAATTGAAGCGGCTAGAACAATGCTTGCTGATTCAAATCTTCCAGTAATGTTTTGGAATGAGGCGATTTATGCAGCAAATTACACATTAAATCGGGTTCTAACAGTGAAGAAGTTTGGTAAAACGTCTTATGAGCAAATTACCTTTCGGGGCGCCTTGCACTATGTTGAATCCAAGCGAAAAGTTTAGTCCTAAAGCCGAGGAGGGTTACTTTGTTGGATATGCAACCCCGCTCAAACGGGTATACAACAAACGAACTCGTCGTGTGGAAGACTGGGCTAACGTGGAAGTTCAACGATATACTCAAAATCTTCAAGGCACGGGTCCTGATTGGATGTTTGATTACAAAGATTTCTTTGAATCATTCAATCTAGATAGCTTGGTTGAAGAAGCTGTTATTCGATTACTTTACGAGTGTGAAAATGCAACAACTTCACCGTTGGTGCGTCCGATCACCGTGAACCCCCTACCAGCTTCTAATGATACCAATGCTCCTATACAAGAAGAAGAGATTTTTCAAGAAGCTTCAACTTCATTAGACACTTCAGAATCTGAAGATGAACAATTTGAAGAAGCTATTCTTGATCAAGCTGAAGAACAGGAGGCACCGCCAGTGAACCCAACTCCAACTACTGATGTGGCTTCATCATCAAATACGGGTCATGATCTGGATGCTGTGGAGAACTTGACTGTTCAGACGGGAGTGCAAGTACCTGATTATCCGGAATCTCGGATTCATCGTATTCACCCGCTGGAGCAAGTTATCGGTGATCCTGGAAGCAGTGTTATGACCAGAGGGCAGCTTAAAAGCGTTAATACGCCAGAGAGTTTTGGTGCTTTAGCTTTATATGCCAAAATTCAACAATCTGGTAGTCAAAATGATTGGTCGTTTGCGTGTTATGTGTCGCAGGTAGAGCCAAGGACATACAAGGATGCTTTGAAGGATGATGCCTGGGTTGAAGCTATGCAGGAGGAGTTATTACAATTCCAGAAATTAGGAGTGTGGACGCTCACAGATTTGCCACCGGATAGAAAGAAGATTGGCACCAAATGGGTGTTCAAGTGTAAGAAGGATGATCGTGGGGTAATTGTTCGGAACAAAGCCAGATTGGTCGTGCAGGGTTTCCATCAAATCGAAGGGATTGATTACAACGAAATCTATGCACCGGTAGCACGAATCGAAGCTATTCGGATGTTCCTCGCGTTTGCTTCTTATAAGAAATTCAAAGTATATCAGATGGACGTAAAAAGCGCATTTCTGTACGGGAAAGTCAAGGAAGAGGTGTATGTTGGGCAGCCACCAGGCTTTGAGGACCCAATCCACCGGGATAAGGTCTACGTGTTGAACAAAGCTCTTTATGGCTTGCACCAGGCTCCGAGGCAGTGGTACGAGGAGCTGAGTACATACCTCATCAACAGAGGATTTAAGCGCGGCCTCGTCGATTGCACCCTCTTTACGAAAAAGACGGGAGATGACTTGCTTCTAGTGCAGATATATGTTGATGATATAATATTTGGTTCAACTAACGAGCTTTTATGCAGGGAGTTCGAATCTGTCATGCAGGAAAAGTTCGAAATGAGCGCAATGGGGGAGATGCAGTTTTTCCTAGGCTTGCAGGTGGACCAAAGACCCGACGGGATCTTCATTCACCAGACGAAATATGTCTCCGACATCTTGAGCCGATTCCAGATGGAGGACTCAAAGCCAATGGATACCCCGATTCAACCCAATCACGGGATTGGAGTGGACGCTAAGGGGGAGCTGACGGATCCTTTTACATACAGAGCAATCATCGGATCTCTGATGTATTTGACGGCGTCTCGACCAGATATTATGTACGCAACGTGTCTCTGTGCCCGCTATCAATCGAAGCCGAAACAAAGTCATCTGACGGCGGTCAAGCGTATCCTTCGATATCTGAAGGGTTGTCCTTCAAAAGGACTTTGGTACCCTAATGATGATAATTTTGATTTCATATCTTTTAGTGATGCAGATTGGGGCGGCTGTGACAAGGATAGCAAATCTACTACAGCTGGTTGCCAGTTTTTCGGGAGCAGGTTAATCACCTGGCAATGCAAGAAACAGACTTCCGTTGCACAATCTACCTGTGAAGCCGAGTACATTGCAGCCTCGAGTTGCTGTTCTCAAGTACTCTGGATTCAACAACAAATGGTGGATTACGGTTTGCAGTTTCTTAAAACTCCTATTTACTGCGACAACGAAGCCGCAATTGCATTAACTAAAAATTCGGAAAATCATTCTAAAGCGAAACACATCCGGATTAAATATCATTTTATCCGTGATTGTTACGCTAAGGAATTGATCGATATGATCAAAATACACACTGACTACCAACGTGCAGATCTGTTTACTAAAGCTTTTGATCGTTCACGCTTTGAATATCTTTTAAAAGTAAACAATATAAAGGAAAAACAGGACTAATCGGCACCTCGGTTTATCGCTTTTTAGTTTTTAGTTTTTATTTTTTGCTAATTGGGAATTTCTCTTTGCTAATTGGGAATTTCTCTTTACTTTAATAATCCTCAAAGAAGTTGATGCTTTCGAGGGGATTGAAAAATCCTCAAAGAAGTTGATGCTTTCGAGTGGATTGTTTCTTTTAAATTTTGTTTTTGTTTTGTTTTCAGAAAAATGAAAATCCAAAAATATGTTCTTTATTTTAGGGGGAGCCATTTTATCAGAAAAGCCAAAAACATTATAAAATTCAAAAAGACCTAAAAATTAGAAAATCAAAAATGATTTCCTGGTAAAACAGAGGAAATGATAGTACATCAGTGGGAATCTGACACAGGCTAAAGAATTGTATAGTTTATGAGGCGTGTGTTGATTACGTGTGATATGCTGATAGGCTTCGTAGACTAAATATTGCGTGCATTAGTGATACAAACATAACGAACTACGCGTTCGTGGCTGAACACCTCATGGGCATATGGTCTTAGTACCGTAATTTCGTTTGATAGGATTGCCAAAATCTGAGGTTTCGGGTCGTTATGTTCTGGTTATCCGGGATATTCTGATAAACTTTTGTTGTATTGATTTACGGACCTAGTTTTATCAGAATATTTGCTAAAAGAGCTTAATTGCCAAAACCGGAAGTTACCGAATTGAGGAACTTTATGTTTTAATTGATCATAGATCATTATTACATCGTATTGGTCATCTGATGCAAATCAGTGATTAATATCAGCCTCAACCTAGTGTATACGCACATGTTACTCTGCTGCATTCATTTGCTGACCTGTATACCTCTGTGCTATATACTTTGTAACTTTTACGGATAACTCTGGCATAATCACGCGTTACGACGAAGCTTTGTGCAATTACTTGATACGGGAGTATGTCGTGTGTGTGGGCACCACATCGTGTTAGTCTAATACACTTAACTCGTATCATTTTAAAGCATTGCGTAATTGTCTGCATGAGAGCTTACGTGGACCACAATATCAGCAATTGCCGTATCACATACTGTTTCTAATGATAATATTAAACAAAATGATCAACGCTGTGATCAGATTTCTCAGAAAACTGATATGATCCTCTGACCGGATTTCACAAAATGTTTACTGTTTTCATTTACTTTGATGCATTTTATTTTGTTGCAATTTACTTTTAATGTCAAAAAGATACAAAATCCAAAAAGATTTTAGGTGTGTTTTTGATAAAATTTCAGAAAATCCAAAACTTTTTGCATTTCTGCTTTAGTTTTGATAACCGGGGATGCTTGATAGTCAATTTCTGAGATTTGACAACACCATCTGGGCTTTGTATCATTCAAAAAGTGAAAATTTGTGTTTTGGAAGCTTAACGGATTGAAAAATGCTGAACGGGATTCGAATTTGTAATTTGGTAAAATTTTTCAAAAGTGCCATTTTACATTCGCCCTTAATTGGGACGAATGTGGTACTTTTGTTGCTCCTTCGACCGTTCAAATTTGGACGAATGTGGTTTCTATTCAATTTTTACATTCGGGTAAAAACCATGTTACCTTCGGCTCTTTAATTAGGGGCGAAGGTGGGATGTTTGTTCCTTCGTCCAAAGGAAACGGACGAACGTGCAATTCTATATATACACCAACACAGGTTCGGCCAAACAGTTCTCAGTTTTTCAAAATTTCATTCGATCACGAGACCTTGTTGATTTTGTTCCCTCTGCTTGTGCGTTTTAATCTCTGCTTATCACTGATCATTTTCGTGTAAAGATTACAGGTAATGGACAACTAACAAGCCTGGAATCGTTGGGTTTTTGAACCGAACCTAGGGTTTAAGTGTTTGGGATTTTCAGTGGATTTTAAAGTTTGATTTTGATTCACATTCATCCCACATCAGTTTTAGGGGGAGAATGTTTCAAGAATTAGGATTATAACACTGTTAAATTGCTTGATTGATTGTTTAAAATATAAAAACCCTAATTCGTTGATGAAAACTGATGTAAAATGAATCTGAAAGGAAATTGATGGTAGAAGAAGGTTAATCGGTCATTTTAGGATAGATTTCAATCAAAATTAAAGCCTAAAAACAAGATTGAAAAATTTTCAAATTTTGGGATTGATTCAGTTTCTCCTTCGGGTCATCGACCGGACGAAGGTAGAAATTGTGGACGAAGGAAACACTGAAACGGACGAATGAACATTGTTATTCAAAATTTTTACATTCGACCATAAATTTTCACCTTCGACCATAAAATCTTACATTCGGCCAGTATTTTTGGGCGAATGTGAAATTATAAAAACCTAAAATTTTGAATTTTGACGATTTTGTGTTTTGACGTTTTATTTTGATTTTCCATTTCAGATGGCTGAAGAACAATCAACTGCTGATATTCCTGTGGATACTGAAGTAACTGATCCTGTTCCAGAGACAGTACAAGAAGAAGGATCATCAAGCGGAACGAAATGGCCGTTTGAGAAGACCCACAATTGTTGTGCATATCTTGGTGATGTGGAGAAGAATGTTGAATTCACAGAAATTATTAAGTTTCTGAAGAGATGTAGAGTCGTTTATGCATTGGCAACACCAACTATTATCTACAAGGATATAGTTGAGGATTTCTATAATAACGCCAAGTATGATTACTTTGATAATCAGACTATTATCAAGAGTAAAATTCAGGGAATGGGGATGTTCATCACTGAAGCAGATATCAGAGAAGCTCTCCAGATCCAATTTGAAACTAGTGAGGATCCTAGAGAACTGTCATGGACTGAGCAAAAGGCATGCTTCCTAAGGATGAAATACAAAGGACCGATTACTGATGGTTCTATGTATAAAGGAAAGCTGAGCGTACAGTTCAAGTATTTTGCTCACGTCATCATTCTAGTGTTTGGATGTGTTAGTGGTGGTTATGACGTAATGAGGAAAAGTTTAAGCTCATTAATGGTTGCATTGACTCTCAATAAACCATTTAATGTTGCTGGGATGATCTTAGACCACATGTTGGAAATGTTGAAGGGATTGAAGAAGAAGTACTTTATGCTTTATCCTAGATTTCTGATGATGATCTTCGATCATAAGTATCCACATTTGAAGAAGGATCCGACACAGATACTTAACATGGATCATATGAATGTTAGAACTTTAGCAAGGATGAAGGCTTATAAAGGTGTGCCTGAAAAAGATAGACCACCTTTCAGAAGGTTATTCGGAGCTTTGGCTAGAGAGGATTATGAGGATCCTGGAAAGAATCTAGCAAGGCATCCTAACAGTGATAGTGATAACGATGATCCGTTAGTTTATGCTGATGCTAGCACTAAACGGAAGAGGCAAGTTGTTAATCCCGGAGCCAAAGGGAAGGGCAAGGGAAAGGCAGATCAGGGAACTTCAAAACAAAAAGCAGTGAGGAAGAAGACTACTGCAAAGAAGGGTACAGGTTTGGTGGATGAGGAGTCGGTTGATTCTGAGGAGACAGAAACTGAGGAACAATGGGATTCGGATGCTGAAGATGTCCAGACTACCAAACAAAAGGCCACTTTGGTTGGTGAGTCTGAATCCTTAAACAGATCAATAGAAGAAGCTAATAAGGGCAAGCAATCTATTGATGCTGTAGATGAAGTTTTGACTGTTAATTTGGATGAATTGAATGAGGGTGAAACAGTTGTTGTGAATTTGCCCAAGCCCAAACACAAGACTATGGCTAAGAAGACAAGCACTAAGCAACTCAGAGAGAAGGAGTTGAACTTACTGTTGAAGGGAAAGAGATTACCGGATGCTGGAACATCATCTAAACAATCTTCACCAGCAGCTAAGAAGCAAAAGACTGTGGAGGCAACAACATTACCAGTGGATAAGTTCAACATTGCACTGGATAATGTTCTTGATATGTTTACTAAGCCTCAGAAAGGAAAAGAAGCTGAAGTTGAGCCATCTAAATCAAAATCCAAGTCTAAGAAGGTCACTGTGGATGATGAAATAATGAAGCAGATGAACAAAAGAATGGATGACATGATGAAGATGCTTGTGGCTCAACAATCTGAGATTGCCAAGTTTAAGATGAATGAGGAGAAAATGCTTCAGATCGTTGTTGCTTCTAAAACCAATCAAGATGAAATAGATGAGAAGGTCAAGAAGCTTGAAGCAAAGAATCAGAAGCTTGAAGGTAAAGTTCTGAGAAATAAGAACAGATACAAGGCAATTAAAGAAGATAACAAAGAGCTGAAGGCTGAAAACAAACGCCTTAGTGATCTGATTAATGATTTGTACAACATAGCACCCAAGCTGAAGGAGGGTGAAGAAGATGAAGAGAGAGAGGTTGAAAAAGTAGATTTTGAACCATCCGAATCTGATAAAGAGGAGGATGAGGATGATGAGGATGAAGAATCGGATAAAAATGATGATGAGGATGATAACAATGATGATGATGATGATGTTGAAGGTTCAGGGAGTCAAAAGGATGATGATAGTAGTAGCAGTGATGACAATGATGGAGGAGATGATACTGCTAAGTTTACTTTTGAGAAGAGACCACCTTCTAAGAAGAAGAAAGACACAGGTGAGTCTAGTTCTAAGAAGAAAGGAGAGAATGTAGATGATGAGACTGTGTTCTGGAATGAAAAGGTGAGGTCGTTATCTGTTGATGCAAAACAAGTTTACAAAGACATGTTAGAGAAGAGAGAGTGGACCATTGAGTTCACAGGACGTTTTGCAGAAATATTCCAAACAGATGATATGCGTTATGAGTTGGAATATAACGATCCAGATCTTGAAGAGGGGGAAGTACCTGCTTCTGTGGCAAAGGAGATACTTGATGGACTTGCACAGAGAGTAGGGAAAACTTTTGAAGAGTTCATTGTTGATGAGTCGATTCCACCTATTCCTGAAAAGGATGTTGGAACTCACTCTGATGATAAAGAAACCCCTGAGTTTGAGGAAGTTGAGATAGAGGATATTACACATGAGGAATATCCACAGTACTTCAGACAAAATGATGAAGACGTGGTATTTCCTGATTTTACAGAAAGGCATAATACGTCTGCAAGGAAAAAGGCAAGAAAAAGAAGTGCTGAATTTGTTGAAAAAGTACTTGGAGCTGATGTGCCAGAATCTTCAAGTAAGTCTGATGAGTTGAAAGAGTACTTGAAGAAACTAAGATTGATGGATGAAAACCGACCAAAGCCCGAAGCTCAAGGAAACTTCTATAGGTTTCATAATGCAAAGTTTAGAGGCAGAGCTCTTGGATGGACATACTTGAGCAGGCTGAAGTGCTTAGCTGCCAAGTGGGAATCAGGAATCTTGTATTTCTACAGATTCATTGATTTGCTAACTCTACCGTACTGGGCGGTTAGAGATTTATGCAGATTCCCTATGTCTGGTGCTTCAGTGAATAATACGCATGTTGGTTGGTGTGCTGACAAACTGGTTTGGGAGAGTAGGACGAGATGGAATAGATTCAAGCCTCAGTATCCCCGGAGGAAAGTTCACAGGGAGACTGATCCTCGAACCAAGTTGAAGAAGGTTACCTTGATATATAAGGCACCTGAAGTTATGAGGAAGATTCCTTTGATGCCTATGCCTCAACACTTCAGTGCTGACTTCATATTTTGGTATTATGATTGGAGGAAGGCAGAAGCGGTGATTGTGTTGAGAGATGGAAAGGATAAATACAAGCATGTGCATGTATTTGATCCTATGTGGCTAATCAATTGCACCTTCGAAGACATCATCATGTTATTCTATAATCCGATTCATCATGAGCCAAACGATGCAGATCAAGCAAGGAAATACACACAAGTTGTGGGTGTTTGCTTTGCTTATGATATCAATGCTGGAAGCAATCTGGAAGGGAAGCTTGGCAAGAAGGTTAAGATGGCGAATGTGTCAAAGCCGGTTAAGAGAAAGTTAGAGCCGGAGATGACGAAAGAACAGAAGAGTATTCTGAGAATCAAGCTGCTAAACAAAGCCATGGATGAAGATAGAAAAAGATCTAATCAATAGTCGAGGGGGAGTTTGTAGATGCCGTTTTGCGACTAAGGATTAGATACTAACATGTGTTAATGGGCGAATGAGTTTCAGTAGGGGCGAAGGAAGATTAGAAAGGGGCGAAGGAAGATTGTCATGGACGAATGAAGATCAGGGATGCACTGAAGAACACATTCGACCAGTGCTACTGGGCGAATGTGGAAATCTGTCACATTCGACCACTCACTTTGGGCGAATGTGCAGACACTATATATAGAAATTGGGTTTTTGTAATGAAAAACGAGTCATAGAGAGTGTGTGTTTTGTGTGTGTGTTCCTGAGAGGTTAGAGATTGTCTGTTTGAGGTCTAGGTTAACTGTTATCAGTTTGTAAAGGTTTAATTGAACAAGTTAATCTATGAAAAGCTTTTAAAATGATCTTGATTGTGTTTTGATTGAGTTTACTTCAGTTTGTTCTAAGCTAGGGTTTCCGCACCTGGTTTAGCAACTTGTATGATCGTATAATCCTGTGTTTTTGTCAAATTCCGTCCTCTACAATTCTTGAACGATTATTATACTCGGTAACCTCCACCATTGAGTCACGAAACCTGAAACTGGTGATATATGATAAGAGGGCTTTGATTATACTAAAGGTGCAATATATCGAGATTCTGAATAATTAGACACGTTCATGGCAGCCTAGATCTTGAAATAAGAATCTTGTTCGTAACCATATTCATCCGTATACAGAACTGATTAAAATCTAACGATCAAATCAGTATGTAGAATTAAAGATGGCTGCATGTCCTCTATGCAACCCCTGTGGCAAAAAGAGATCCGGACCCTTATGAGAGGTATATCCAGACGTTTCCCACATAATTCTGTGTAGGGACATATGATACTGTGAAGGAAAAGATGCTGCTAATATCCTAAGAATAGTATATTGAAATCCTTCAGTTTGGTCAACATAATATCTATGTTTTATTTGATACAAGAATGGCCTATTCTAAATAGTATCTTATAGACAGGTTGACTTCCTTCGGTCATATTCTGGTCATTTCACATCAATAGAGAACTCTATCGTTCGCATACATAGAAAATATCCTATATGATGGGGATCAATTTTCAATATATATAGGAAAATACCTCTTAATATATCTTCTAAGATAGATTATTGTATCGACTTCATGAATAGTTATTCTAGGTCTTCATCATCTTAGTTGGTTATAAAAAATCCAGTATAAGAGTTACTCGTTAAAACCAACTTGATTCAATCACAATTTGACCATTTCGCTGGAAAAATTTATCATAATCATTTCCATATATAGAGAATACGTATTAAATCTCTTTCCAGTATATATATATATATATATGACATTGACGAATTATTCCCATCATGAATATTTCTCTTGACATCATGTAAGTCTCGACGTATTATCTTCAATGATCTTCGTTTTTGTATGATAAAGGATCATGCTCCATAAAATCTCTTGAGAATTATTTATACGTTAAATATATTCCACCCAAGTACAAATGATACTTCGTAAAGACTTATTTTATACGGTTATTCATTTGAATTTTCTGCGAAGCCTAGTCTCAACCTGAATATCTATTACAGCTCGAAAATATCTATAGCTATCTACTCCTGAAAATATTCGTTTATGCTTATCAAACTCGAATAAGCCGACAAATTATAGAAAACAAATTAGAAATATCTATACTGTTCTACGTAAGCCGATAAATTATAGAAGATAATTTAAAGATTAATAAAATATCGTGAGTTATATGAATGTATATGCCTACGACAATTTAATAAGTCATTATCCGATGGTTATTTTCAGAATACATAAAATTTATCTAAGAGAAATTTGAAAGAAAATCCAAGATATCTTATATTATTGCTAACAAACCAAGGATAAATAAATTATCATCAAGATTATAATAGATACGTATCAAGAATATTAACTTAGTGTATACCGAGCCATTGTTATATAATGAAAGAATGGTTATGATACCACCACCAGAAAAATCGATAGTAAGAATCAGTATGGCCAGAAGATTGGCCAAGAATAAATTATCATAAGAATTATAATTCGTATAGATAGGTAAACTATATGCGTTAGATGAGTATGAATATCATTGTTTAAGAGAGATACTAAGATTTGAGGATATTATACCACCACAAGAAAGTTTATAATGATAATCGATGTGGCCAAAGGATTGGCCAAAGATAAATAATATTACGAGAAACCATTAAAAATAGAAAGCAACCTTAGTTTTATAGTCTGCTTTATATAACCCTTAAGGGAAAGCTTTAGGATTAGACATCCATAAATTTTTAACCATGTCCGTATAAGAATTTAGAATTTTATGATAAGACTCGGTATGGCCAAAGGATTGGCCAATGACAAAGAAAACACCCAGAAGTAAGAAACCGTCTTAGTCTTCATATCTTGATTATATAAGCAAACGGGAAAGGATTAGAAAGATTAAGAATCCAAGAAATTAATTCTGTTTTTATAGGGATTAGTTTTTATTATCAGAAAAATAAGAGGGGGACAAGTTCTATAGGTTGGGGAGAACCTAATAATAGTATATAGATTATCAAAAATAGTAAAAAGATATTTATTAAACATTATAAGATAATTCGAATCGAATCTTGAGGAAGAGATTCCAATAGGTTGGGGAGAATGTAACACCCCGTTGTTAAGTACCCAAAATTATATATATAATCTATGATTAATTAACATAATTATCTAATATTATAACTAAGCTAATCCGGCCCAATGGAATCGTCCCAATATATCAAGCCTACCCGATAATAGAAGACCAAAACATATTAGCCTATAACAATTGGACTCCATTTGTAAAAGCCCAATACCCCTTCAGCCCACCAAGTCTACCCGGCTCATCTACCCCCTGGCCCAAACCCACACTTGGTTATATCTCAACCTCATTTAGATAATGCACATGGAGCCCCTTTCTCTGCTTATTTTTTACGCCCATGACACCTACGCAAGATTCATGCATCATCATCAATGTTCAATCACCCTTATCCATATTATGCATGCACCTCTACCTATACCTCTAAGACTTGAGCACCTGTCCAAGAGTTAACTTCATCATCACCATCTCATTTAATCTTAACTTTCATGCACACATGTGTTCTTCTTGGACCATCCACTAATCACCAACCTTCACACCTCATCATTAAGTAATCATCACACCAATCATTATCCGTTCATCCTTTTATCATATTATAATATAAATATGGAAAAGGAGACATGCTCTGTACAACATTCATGCATCTATATTCACACTTATCTCGCCACCTGCCAACCTTTACATCATTACATTCATTCACTAGATAATATGTAGAGCTCCATCATCATCATCATCTAATAATTGGAATGATATTATAAATACACTAACATAATAAGCATTCACAGCCTGCACCAATCGTATATGAGTGAGAGGGAGAATACGTAAGAGGGAGAAAGAGATTAGAGAGATACCACCGATCAGTCACCTTCTCCGACCATTCTCTGGCTGATTTCCGATCACCGTAGACAACCACCCATGACTTTCCATTCAACCATGATCCTCGCCTTCATGTTCCGATAACCAAACACCATAATATCACCTCATCATCTCCGAACACCTTTCACCTGTCTCCGACAAGGAATAACCGGCTCCGACCCTCTCTTCGGCAACATGACAGACGAACCTTTCCACCCTTCTGTCACTAAACATACAACTATATATAACCCAAACCTTCACCAGATACCTTCTTACGAACTAATATCATCCGGTTGTTTGTCTTCTCCGATAACCCATCACCATTATTACCCAGGTCCAGTCAACTCCTCCAGCACCGATTGCCTCACCTTGAACCCGTCTCTGTTACGACTGGTTCTGTTCAACCGTCCTGTTCTGATAAGCCATCATCTCCAAACTACCTCCTGATACGAACCGAATCGAACCCAACATCTACCTCCTACTCTTCTGTCGGAACCGACTCACCAGTTTGTATCAAAACATAAACCAACCCAAGTTCAAACCGTTTACATCTCGAAACCGTGCAGAACGTGGAAGCTACTAAGAGGTTATTATTATGATTATTTATAGTTATTATTATTATTATATTAATATTATTATTATTATTATTATTATTATTATTATTATTATTATTATTATAAACGTGAAACGTGTGGGACGATAATATCTGTCACACACTCAAATTTCCACTGCGGGGTTTTACCGCGAGGCGCATGACATACTAGGATCCCATAGCCATAAGTCATATGAACGAACTCTAAATGCCCAAACCATTTAGTTCGTTTTCAAAAACCAAGTTTAGTTAACCTGCGGAAGCGTAAACCAAATTAAACCTTTTAGAAACCATGCGCAAAACAACGCGCCCAAAATTAATGCCATATAAAAATAAAGGTAAAAGCATGATATGTAAATTAAGTGTATGCCCAAGACCCAATGCAATGAAACGTGCAGTGCTTCCTAATCGTGACACCGGAAGCTAACTACCTGCAAAAGCATGTAAATGGTGGGTCAACAAACAATGTTGGTGAGTTCACTAAGTAAAATAGGCGAGTAAGTAAAAGCGTAGGTTTCCCAAACCACGTAACCAAGTAAAAGCGTCGGTCTCCCAGACCACATAAAAACAAGTAAGAACGTCGGCCTCTCCGGCCACAAGTAAACAGCTAATTCACATGCCAGGGGTAGCTAACCCACTCATGATAACTAACACCGGCGAATACCGAACTACTAATGAACGAGTTCCCACAACAGGGAGTATAGTGCCTTGCGTCATTGCTCATCAACAATGACATATGTTTTAAGTTATTAGTTCACACCCATGCTCCCAGTACGATGTGAGGTTTGTTAAACCTAATAGCGCTATCAACTAGTAACCCACTTGCCCATCCGGCAATTGATTCGGTATTTTGAAGGACTTAAATGATAGGGTTGGTTTAGTTCATCAAGGACATATAGCATGAATTAGTAAAAGTAGATTCACCCCGTGAACCATGCACCCCAAAACCCGGGATGTGTAAGAGTAGTCCCAAACCGGACTAGAAACGTTAAATAAGTTGTCTCAACCCGAGACGCATGCTTTTGAGAAAAGAGTAGTGAAACTCACCTTAGGTTGCAAGCAAAAATATCCAAACTCCAAAGTAATAGAGACTCGCTACCGACTCCCTATTATATGTGTCACTATGTGAGTACATGTGCATAACCAATACACCATATAATTCGTTTATTCGAAACTTTCAAAAGTTCAAAACCGTGTAGTGACACCTAGTGACTCTACATGCACAAGTATGTCCTACGTATCCCGTTGGTGATCATGGTGATTATTATGAGTTTAACACATAAAATACATCTCATGCAAGTTTCCACACAAGTACACGTCAATTGCATACCATATACAACTTCAAATAGTCACATAAAGACCTCGTACACAATCTGCGTTTTTAGGACAGATTGTGCGCTGTGAAAAACGCATCATTTAACCCACTTAACGAATGAATTAAAATCCCAAATTTTTACTGAGTATTCATGGGGATTCAGTTGCAAACCCCCTATTTTTATTTTGTCTTAAAACCAAACACAAAAATTATAAAAATTCGTACAACACAGCTATGTCCAGAAAATTTCCACAACAGGTCAGTTTAGTAGAAAAAATCCCAAAAATTGTGTATTCATCCAAACGGGATGAATCCACTTGGAAAAGCCGAGTTTTTCCAATGTTGACCTACAGTAAAAATTTCATAACTTAATTCTTTGTAAATCTCCAGTTATGACCATTTAAAGTTGACCCAATTTTCAATTCCGAAAATCTGATATGACCCCTAATCAATTAAATTTCCAAAAACGACTCAAACGATGTCCAAAACTGATGGTTTTGCCCATTATGAAAAGCTAAGACTATGTACATCACAATCATGCAAAGAAATCATCAAAACCATCAATTTACCAACCCATTACAACCCCTACAAAACGTTCAAACGAATCTGCCACAATTTAAAACTTGTATCCCAAGTTATTCACAAACCTTAATCATGCTCAAAAATCTCTAACACATGCATAATCCATACTCTCATGATCAAACACATATATTATCATGCAAAAACCCTAATCATGGCCACTAACAACAATCATCATCATTAAATCATCAAGAACATTCAAGAACTCCTATATATATATATATATGCGATTATATATAGGTTGTTTTTAGAGTTTTTAAAGTTTTTCAAGTATCATAATTCATCAAAGAACGTATAAACGCATACCTTGCAATGCTAAAACTCCCTAGAGCCTTGAGATTAAACCCGAACTAGCTTGATTAAGTGAAAGATTGATTGATTGTTTGAAAATTGAGAGGGTATGGGGAAGGGGATGGCCACGGCGCAAATAAGAAAGAGGGTTAGGGTTTTTTTTTTTTTTGATCTATAATTATAAGATAGGTTGGCTTGTTGCCCAAGTAATTGGGTATTAGGGCCCTTCTAGTCCCTTAACTTGACCCGTTAATCATGTTCTAGTCCAATACCGGGCCCGATAATATTAATCACTCTAAATTGCATAAAAACTATTGTTTTTATTATTACATGAGATATTAATCATCAAGTGTACGTAATATTCATGGTTTACGTATTAACCTTCAGTCAAGTGATAATTCACATAATTCACATAAGCAGGCACTTCACGTCCATCATGATTTAATTGCACATATTATTATTATACATGCCATATAATTCACCAACGTTCGGGATACAGGACTCGTGTGTGTGTTAAACAATGATTTTCCTATTTAACGCATATGTTAATATCATCTAACATATGTTAGGCCTACTTAACTAACCCTAGTTAAGTATCTAACCATGTACGACACGTAAGTTAACTAGAGTATATCATGTAAGTTAACTAGAGTTCAGTAAAAGTATTAACCTGAAAATGCGGGGTGTCACATCATCCCCAAGTTGAAAAGAATTTCGTCCCGAAATTCAGCAAGTAAACAATAAAGCCAGCTATAAAAATGTGTGCTTGGTTCCCGGATGTCACATCATCCCCAAGTTGAAAGGAATTTCGCCATGAAATTCACTTTGAAAGAGCTGCTTTTTGTTTAGCGTTCGATCTATGTTCAGGTTCAGGTTCAGAAAAGAGGTGTGGGTATTTAAGCCGCATTTGATCCAAGCGTTCCCACGTGTATTCCGGTCCTAGACGGGAATTCTGTTGTACGTTAGTAATAGGTATAGTGTTTTGTTTGAGTTTCTTGACGCCCCGCTCAAGAATCTCCACTGGTTCTTCCATGAACCGTAGCCGATCGTCCACCTGGATCTCCTACAGTGGCACCATCGTGTACCCTACCAAGTTTGTTAAGCAGGTTTAACCTGTAAGCTACTAGACCAATCCTATCAACAATCTCGAATGGTCCAACGTTTCACGGGTTCATCTTCCCCCGTTTTCCAAAGCGTGTCACACCCTTTCAAGGTGACACCTTTAATAGTACCTTGTTCCTAATCCGGAGCTCTAAAGGTTTCCTACGCTTATCAGCGTAGCTTTTCTGTTGATCATGAGTAGCAGCCATCCGTTTTCTATTGCACTATCTTCTCAGAAGTTTCGTGCACAAGTTCGGGACCTGTCAGTTGGCTATCCCCAACTTCAGTCCAGCATATGGGAGATTTGCACTTCCGTTCATAAAGTGCCTCAAAAGGCGCACACTGAATCGAAGTGTAATAACTATTGTTATAAGAGAATTCAATCAAAGGCAAGTGCTTGTCCCAACTGTTTCCAAAGTCCACCACGCACGCTCGCAGTAGATCTTCTGTCCATCCGTCTGGGGGTGATAGGCTGTGCTCATGTCCAAACGAGTCCCCAAAGCATTTTGGAGAGTTTCCCAAAAATGGGAAGTAGATCGCGCGTCGCGATCCGATATGATAGAAGTAGGCACACCATGCCTAGAGGCAATTTTCGTAATACAAAGGCGGCTAGACGTTCCAACTTGTTCGTCTCTCTAATTGCCAAGAAATGCGCTGATTTGGTCAAATGGTGAATAATGACCCAAATCATATCGTGCCCGCTAGGCGTTTTAGGAAGTTTGGTGATAAAGTCCATGGAAATACCATCCCATCTCCACATGGGATTTTCCAGTTGCTGAAGTAGGCCCGAAGGTTTCTGATATTCAATCCTAACCTTGGCACACGTTAAGCACTTACTAACATAAGTGACTATCTCAGCTTTCATGTTTGGTCACCAGTAAAGAGTTTTGAGATCTTGGTACATTTTATCCGAACCAGGATGTACCGAATAATGAGAGGTGTGTGCCCCATCAAGCACTAGTTGTCTGAGATCTCCAATACGTGGAATCCAGGCCTGATTCATGAAGTGCTGAAGACCCTATGTCCTCCGTTCCAGGTGCTTCTCAGCACCGTGTAAGGTTTTAAGCCCGATGTTTTCCCTTTCAAAGCCATGCCCTGGGCTTTATGTATCTTAACAGGAAGATTAGATTGTAGGGTAAGTTGCAAGTCTCGCACTCGTTTGGGTTTTGTTTCCTTACGACTCAGGGCATCTGCTACTACATTAGCCTTCCCTGGATGCTACTTGATGGCACAGTCATAACCATTCTGGAGTTCGACCCATCGACGTTGTCGTATGTTTAGCACCTTCTGATCAAATATATGCTGGAGGCTCTTATGATCAGTGAAAATCGTGCACTTTGTCCCATAGAGATAGTGCCTCCAAATTTTGAGAGCGACGACCACCTCTCCCAGTTCCAAGTCATGAGTGGGGTAATTCTTCTCATGAACTTTTAGTTGTCGTGAAGCATATGCGATCACCTTTTCGCGTTGCATCAAAACACACCCTAGACCTTGGATAGATGCATCATAGTACTCCACAAAGTCCTCCGTACCCTCAGGTAGTGATAATATTGGTGCACTGCAAAGTTTAGTCTTTAATAACTGGAAAGCAGATCCTTGGGCATCTCCCCACTTGTAAGTAATCCCCTTCTGTGTCAGAGCAGTGAGGGGTTGAGAGATTTTTGAGAATCCCTCAATGAATCTGCGATAATATCCCGCAAGACCAAGGAACTGTCGCACCTCTGTAGGAGTCTTAGGAGCCTCCCTCTTTCTAATCGCGTCAATCTTGGCGGGATCGACATGTATTCCTGCCTCATTCACCACATGACCCAAGAATTGGACCTCACGAATCCAGAAGTCACACTTAAAGAATTTTGCATATAACTGCTCATTCCTCAGGAGTTCCAAGATTAGTCGCAGGTGTTGCTCATGCCCTTCCCTGCTCTTGGAATAGATCAAAGTGTCATCTATGAACACTATGGCAAATTTGTCCAAATAAGTCTTGCACACACGGTTCATAAGGTCCATGAACACAGCTGGTGCATTGGTCAGCCCGAATGGCATTACCAAAAATTCATAGTGCCCATAACGAGTTCGAAAGGCTGTCTTTGCTACATCCTCCTCCCGGACTCTCAGTTGGTGATACCCTGACCTTAAGTCAATCTTGGAATAGAAACTCGACCCCTGAAGCTGGTCGAATAAATCATCAATACGAGGTAAAGGGTAGCGGTTTTTAATTGTCACTTTATTCAATTCTCGGTAATCGATACACATACAGAAACTCCCATCCTTCTTCTTAACAAATAAGACTGGAGCTCCCCAAGGTGAAGAACTAGGTCTAATGAAATCCCTGTCCAATAGCTCTTGGAGTTGGGTGGATAGTTCTTGAAGTTCGCCTGGTGCAAGGCGGTATGGTGCACGCGCAACTGGGGCGGCTCCTGGTGCAAGATCAATTTGAAACTCCACTTGACGAACATGTGGAAGTCCAGGCAGTTCCTCTGGGAAGACATCTGGGAAATCTCGGACCACAGGGATGTCCTCGATTTTTGTTTCGATTTCAGCTCGAGTATCAGAAATGTTAGCCAATATGGCTGGATAGCCCTTCCGAATGCACTTCTGGACCTTCAAGTAAGAGATGATGCCCACCATGGCACCACCGCGATCACCCTGGACAGATAAGAGTTCTCCACTAGGGAGAGGGATACGAACAATTTTCTCCTGACAGAGAATTTCAGCGTGTTGCTTGAACAACCAGTCCATGCCAACCACGAGATCAAAGCTTCCTAGGGTGATAGGTAAGAGGTCGATGGCAAACAATTGTCCATCTAGTTCGAGCTTACAGTCACGATGGATGTGGGTTACCTCAACAGGCTTCCCATCAACTAACTCTAAAGAGTACGGGGTCTCAAGTAATGAAGGAACTATCCCTAGTTGTCTGCTAAGTTTTGATGACAAAAAACTATAGTCTGCATCAGTATCATCTAAAACAAAAGCGAGAGTGTCGTTTAAGGAACACGTAACCGTCATGCCGTTGTTATCAGTCCTAGCCTCCCCAGAGCCTATCACAAATGCTTTTCCACGAGCCCCATTGTTGTTGTTACTGTTGTGGTTATTGTTGTTGAAGGACTTATACCTCATACTATCCCACGTTCTCTTGCTATCACCAAAAAGTAAAAGATGAAGCACCCTGCTTTGGGAAAGTACCTTGCTCAATAGCCTCGTCGGTGAGTTTGCGAGCCAGATGAAAGATTTGTTAGATTCTGGGTAGGTGAGCCGCAGTGGCCATGCCACGAATCTGAGAGACGCACCCTTTTGGTATGAAGCTCGATCCGTTTGTAAGGTAGGCTAAATATGTTTAAGCATATAGTAGCTAACTCCTGTAGCTTGGTAGTGTAGGCGTCGATTTCAGACCCAACCGTCTTTAGATAACAGATTTCTAAATTTCGTCACGGGGGTTACATTCTCCACCCAATTATCTATAACTCATCGAGTGTGCATGTAGCATACATTACCCCACCCTGCCTGGGGCAAATGCACATGGCAAAGACTTATACTATCGAAGCAATCAGACGGTCTCCTTTAGTTCTGTTGGAGTTATCGAGGTTTACAACCAATAAAATCCTTGAAAATACGATGGCAGGTTGTTGGTGTTGTGGCATGTGCATTCAAGGTATAAGAAGGTTCAAATGCGAAAGTCAAGGGAAAAGAATGATTTAGCAACTTAAATCTTTACTAGCTTGAAAAAGATGTGAGGGCCTCAACCACTCTGTTATTGACAAGTGCAGTCAGCTCAGCTTGCGTTAGGTTGATGTTTCCTCGTCCGTGGCCTCTTCCGCCATAGTAGTTCTACACTTATACCATACCTATGAGAATGCAATCGTTCGCACACTCCAGTGTATTAGTATGTCACACACGTATGAATAATAAAATAAAGAGTTCAATCGATAGTAGTAATAAAATACCAACGTTCTAACACAAACCAAAGGATCATCAAGTTTCACGAGGTAGAATAAAAGTCATAACATACTAGGAACAAAATAAATAAATAAAAATAGAATCAATCGTCCTCTTGATCCGTAGACATATCAGACTCCTCATCCTTGCTCTCGATCTCAACCCTGAACGTGATTGGGTCATCCGGGTTGGCTTCTTCGTCTGTCTCAACATTTTCTACAAATGCTGCCTCAAGCGCCGCCTTAAGTTCTTTCGAACATCGATCTCTCTCCTCTTCCTCCCGCTGGGCTATAACTTCCATGAGTTTATTACGAACGATGATTAGCTCTTGCCTAGTAGTGATCAGCTCTTGCTTTGTGTCGGCCACTTCCTGCCTAGCTACGGCCAAGTCGGCCATCACCTGATTGAGCCTCCTTTCTATATGCTGGAAGCGATAGTCAGATGTCTTTTGCCACCATTTGAAACGTTGAATATATGAGTTCACGGTATCGAACTGGGTAAGAAAATGCCTCACAATTCCTGCAATGGACTTCTCCCATGAGTCCAAAACGGGTGGTACCTTTTCAGGCACTCTACTACTGATCACCCACGTACGTATCATACTGGGATACCATGTCCATGGTCCATTTTCCGAGCCCAAAGGTGGACGACTTGTTACAGGTTCAGTCTCGTTAATGCGTTCAGAATTTTGGTTGACAGAAAACGACATTTCCTGTAATACATATCCATAAGGAAGTCTTAAATGTGCACTAATGTAGTAAGTGTATCAACGTATTTCTTATGCTATGATGATTATAGACTAGAATGCAATGCAATTCCTAGTTCACTATAACCAATGGCTCTGATACCAATCTGTCACACCCTCAAATTTCCACTGCGGGGTTTTACCGCGAGGCGCATGACATACCAGGATCCCATAGCCATAAGTCATATGAACGAACTCTAAATGCCCAAACCATTTAGTTCGTTTTCAAAAACCAAGTTTAGTTAAGCTGCGGAAGCGTAAACCAAATTAAACCTTTTAGAAACCATGCGCAAAACAACGCGCCCAAAATTAATGCCATATAAAAATAAAGGTAAAAGCATGATATGTAAATTAAGTGTATGCCCAAGACCCAATGCAATGAAACGTGCAGTGCTTCCTAATCGTGACACCGGAAGCTAACTACCTGCAAAAGCATGTAAATGGTGGGTCAACAAACAATGTTGGTGAGTTCACTAAGTAAAATAGGCGAGTAAGTAAAAGCGTAGGTTTCCCAAACCACGTAACCAAGTAAAAGCGTCGGTCTCCCAGACCACATAAAAACAAGTAAGAACGTCGGCCTCTCCGGCCACAAGTAAACAGCTAATTCACATGCCAGGGGTAGCTAACCCACTCATGATAACTAACACCGGCGAATACCGAACTACTAATGAACGAGTTCCCACAACAGGGAGTATAGTGCCTTGCGTCATTGCCCATCAACAATGACATATGTTTTAAGTTATTAGTTCACACCCATGCTCCCAGTACGATGTGAGGTTTGTTAAACCTAATAGCGCTATCAACTAGTAACCCGCTTGCCCATCCGGCAATTGATTCGGTATTTTGAAGGACTTAAATGATAGGGTTGGTTTAGTTCATCAAGGACATATAGCATGAATTAGTAAAAGTAGATTCACCCAGTGAACCATGCACCCCAAAACCCGGGATGTGTAAGAGTAGTCCCAAACCGGACTAGAAACGTTAAGTAAGTTGTCTCAACCCGAGACGCATGTTTTTGAGAAAAGAGTAGTGAAACTCACCTTAGGTTGCAAGCAAAAATATCCAAACTCCAAAGTAATAGACACTCGCTACCGACTCCCTATTATATGTGTCACTATGTGAGTACATGTGCATAACCAATACACCATATAATTCGTTTATTCGAAACTTTCAAAAGTTCAAAACCGTGTAGTGACACCTAGTGACTCTACATGCACAAGTATGTCCTACGTATCCCGTTGGTGATCATGGTGATTATTATGAGTTTAACACATCAAATACATCTCATGCAAGTTTCCCCACAAGTACACGTCAATTGCATACCATATACAACTTCAAATAGTCACATAAAGACCTCGTACACAATCTGCGTTTTTAGGATAGATTGTGCGCTGTGAAAAACGCATCATTTAACCCACTTAACGAATGAATTAAAATCCCAAATTTTTACTGAGTATTCATGGGGATTCAGTTGCAAACCCCCTATTTTTATTTTGTCTTAAAACCAAACACAAAAATTATAAAAATTCGTACAACACAGCTATGTCCAGAACATTTCCACAACAGGTCAGTTTAGTAGAAAAATTCCCAAACATTGTGTATTCATCCAAACGGGGTAAATCCACTTGGAAAAGCCTAGTTTTTCCAGTGTTGACCTACTGTAAAAATTTCATAACTTAATTCTTTGTAAATCTCCAGTTATGACCATTTAAAGTTGACCCAATTTTCAATTCCGAAAATCTGATATGACCCCTAATCAATTAAAATTAAAAAAACGACTCAAACGATGTCCAAAACTGATGGTTTTGCCCATTATGAAAAGCTAAGACTATGTACATCACAATCATGCAAAGAAATCATCAAAACCATCAATTTACCAACCCATTACAGCCCCTACAAAACGTTCAAACGAATCTGCCACAATTTAAAACTTGTATCCCAAGTTATTCACAAACCCTAATCATGCTCGAAAATCTCTAACACATGCATAATCCATACTCTCATGATCAAACACATATATTATCATGCAAAAACCCTAATCATGGCCACTAACAACAATCATCATCATTAAATCATCAAGAACATTCAAGAACTCCTATATATATATGCGATTATATATAGGTTGCTTTTAGAGTTTTTAAAGTTTTTCAAGTATCATAATTCATCAAAGAACGTATAAACGCATACCTTGCAATGCTAAAACTCCCTAGAGCCTTGAGATTAAACCCGAACTAGCTTGATTAAGTGAAAGATTGATTGATTGTTTGAAAATTGAGAGGGTATGGGGAAGGGGATGGCCACGGCGCAAATAAGAAAGAGGGTTAGGGTTTTTTTTTTGATCTATAATTATAAGATAGGTTGGCTTGTTGCCCAAGTAATTGGGTATTAGGGCCCTTCTAGTCCCTTAACTTGACCCGTTAATCATGTTCTAGTCCAATACCGGGCCCGATAATATTAATCACTCTAAATTGCATAAAAACTATTGTTTTTATTATTACATGAGATATTAATCATCAAGTGTACGTAATTTGCATGGTTTACGTATTAACCTTCAGTCAAGTGATAATTCACATAATTCACATAAGCAGGCACTTCACGTCCATCATGATTTAATTGCACATATTATTATTATACATGCCATATAATTCACCAACGTTCGGGATACAGGACTCGTGTGTGTGTTAAACAATGATTTTCCTATTTAACGCATATGTTAATATCATCTAACATATGTTAGGCCTACTTAACTAACCCTAGTTAAGTATCTAACCATGTACGACACGTAAGTTAACTAGAGTATATCATGTAAGTTAACTAGAGTTCAGTAAAAGTATTAACCTGAAAATGCGGGGTGTCACAATATTAACCCGACAATACTAAACCGGATATCTATATATATATACACACACACGAGAATATAAAAGAATATAATATTAAAGGATTGTCCCCATTGTTATCATGTGCACAAGCCTTGCACGCGCTAATGTTATTAAAATAGAATAGGTACAATAGATCTTGGAATATACTGATAAGGAATAGACTACAGAATCAGAAGAATATTATAAAAGTGAGTACATGACCCTTCCCCTTTTTATTTATAAAGCTTTTGGGGTGATTACATGCTTGTCCAATCATTATCAAGGTATTTTATATGGTTTATATTAAAAAAGTGTTATCGAGTTGTTAATAGAATATCATCGAATCATGATCATATGATATAATAGAATTCGGTCGAATAGAAATCACGTAGAATGGATCCATTCGGTATCACGGGAATATATTTTTCTAAACCAAGTGGAGGTTTGGAACCACAATAAGCATTTGTATGGTGCTCCATCGATAATATATTCCACCTTAGAATGACCGAACCATATAGAAAGAGTTACATGTTTGTTAAACTTGAATTATTATTATCAGTATGTCTAAATCTCGGCATGTCTCACTAGTATGAAAATACTAACGTACTTTTAAGCATGTGGTCAGGTATTTATACAAGATATTAAAGAGAAAGCTGACGAATATAAGATCTGGATAAGAAGAGGATGATATGGCTACATTTTATGTATTTCATTAGTATTGAAATTTAGTTTAATGTAATCATTACAATTAAACCTGTTAATGCTAATCCGCTCCGCCACCTGGGTTGTTACAGTTAACGAATCAAACACACAAATTCACATTTTTAATTGTTGTTTCCACTAATAACTTTTTAAAATATGATCACATAAACGATTACAAGTTAATCTGACTGATTTCAAATACTTAGGAACACTAGAGAGCACTAGCCTGACTCATACACTCGAAATGATCAAAGTTACAATGAAAAATAAACTTTAAGCTTATATAGTCCTGCACGTTCGCCCCTAACGTATGGTCGAATGTGGAAGCTTTCCACATTCGCCCTCTTTGTCTGGTACGAATCTGGAACTATCTTCAATCAATTCTACCTTCGACCTTCAGTATTCACATTCGCCCTTTCTATTTTCACCTTCGACCCTACGTACATCAACAAAACAACTTTGCTTTTGCAATCCAAAGCACTAGTTGCACATTATGCATCAACACCGATTACCATCTTCTCAGCTTCGTATCCTTTATCTTAGTATGTAGCATGATCAGATACCTTATGGCTTTCCAGTTCCTACATTCGGGTTCCTGAAATCCAAAAGTACCGATAGTTACGGTCTTTTAATCTGGAGTCTTTTCCTGTGTACGAATCTCTACGCAATTCTTTCATTGTGAGTCCGATTACTCACCGGTCAGCTTCGTATCCTTTATCTGGGTCTGTAGTATGATCAGATACCTTATGGCCTTCCCGTTCCTCCATTCAAGTCCCCGAAACTGGAAATATACCGATAGTTATGATCTTTTAAACTAGAGTCTTTTCCTGTGTACGAATCTCTATGAAATTGTCGCATTGTGAGTCCGATTAACTGCCAGTCAGCTTCCTATCCTATACTTGAGTCTGTAGCATGATCAGATAAACTATGGTCCTACCGTTCATCCATTCGGGTCCTTGAAACTCCAAAAGTACCGATAGTTACTGTAATATACGAAAAGAAAAGAAAACTCTAATAACATAACTACGACAAGTATTATGGCATTAGGTCGGATAACCAGTGTTTCGAACATTAGCTCATCTATATAAAATTTTGAAAACCTTAATAGTTCAAATATGATTAATCATATTCATGTTATGCGTTTAAATATACCACATAACCACAAGATATTTCAACATTTATAAACTCCATAAAAGGTTAGAGCTGAATACTAGATAAATTGCAATTACAAATCTTGTCATCTACTATTGTAACCGTAACCGACAAAAAGAAAAAGGATTTACTAATATAGATAGTAATGATATAATTGTATTAATTAGATGGAAAATTGTTTAACCTTCTTAAATGGACATGAAGAACTATATTGGCTCCTTCCTATAAGCATTTCCAAACTCACGCCTCAAATCACGGAAATTTCCAATTTTCCTATGCGAAGATATTAACCCAAACCCTATTTAGAGCCCTTGTCGTTCACAACCACAACTAAAAACTTCTCTCGCACTCACACATTACATTGCCATCTACAAACCACCATTAAATCACCCCTCATAGAACAACAACTACATCTCTGGTTCAACCATTTGTTCTATAAAACATTCACTGATTATCTTCCAGCAAGGAACTCCGACGTGACTGCATCGTGACAACTCAAAGATTTTCCGAATCAAGTTAATGCTGGTTGACATAATCGAGCTCACGCCTAACTGCAGAATTTAGCCACCCTGTTCAGTTTTTTTTGTTCGCATCACAGCGACCACCGAACGCACCACCGTGAAGCAACCTTCAGTGACTCGATCCGCATCACGCCAATCCACCTTGCTTGGCATCATACGGTACAAATACGAATCTGAAATTTCTCTGATTGTGATTCTTTTTAAATAACCATGGTCTCCGGCCACCGGAGGTTCTAACGAGGAAGATATAAAAAAAAATTTATGTTTATTAACTTATAGGCGACGTACACATTCAAAATGCGCTAAGTATAAAGAAATTTATATATGTATGTTACTGTTTAACCATGCCACAATTTCTATATCTTGTGTAAAGTATTGTTAGTAGAATAAAATGCAATAATATTGCTACTGTTTCGTAAAACCTTATTCTCTATTTAGTTTTATACAAGTGATAATCCTCAACCACATATTAGACAGCATTTTGACTTACGAAAATGAATTGAAATATGCAATAATTATAAATCATGATAAACATTCGGAAGTTATAATAATGGTGACATAAAATATAGATAAATCTAATTAAACCGTAACATATCCGTAGCTTCGTGATTGTTGAGAAAGAATTAGCTCTAGCATAGTGACTGAAGCCATTGATCAAGGTACGGATTCTATGGTCTCTTACTATTAGCGTTATAATGTTTTCATCGCTTTTCTAGTGTATGGATTTCGTGGTCCTTACTTGTCGCATTATTGTTTATTCGTTGTCCTCGTTTTATTTATTCGTGACCATTACTCAAACATTGATTTTCCATGCTCCCTAAATCATGGTCACTTATATCGTATCAATTTATTGTCATTGATATGCATGCGATGGGTTCGATTTTGTTTACACTCATCATCGCATGTTCCCATAATTATGAAGTGTTTGCTATTGACTAAATATTATTGACCCTTAGTGTATTGATATTCCATTTCATTGACTAGAGTGTACTATTTCTTTGACCTCAATACCCGAGCATATCCACCTATGGGGACATAGGGCGTCATCATTGGCACCGATGGCGTGCACCATCTGTGGCGGTGCGAAAGGCCACGGCGTCTCTATATTGTTAGTGTGTGCTAAGTAATTGCACTTATTGTTTATTTAAGAGGCGTATGGATCAATCCTAGGAGTGTTAGTGTTAGTGGTAGAGGGATAGGTGTGAGTGCCCACATCCCCTCTACATATTGGTACATTGGAACTGCAGCTAATGTACACAGTGTTTAGTGTTTATTGTTATTGGCTCACATGGGTATTTCTAAAATATATTGTTATTAATTCTTTAGTGATCGTTCAGCGTATAGTATCGTTTCTATCATTAAATTGTTATTGCTATTGTGTTCTCCGTTACTGGGCAACTTTGGCTCAGCCGTTTTCTTTTTGTTGTTTTCTCTTATTTTTAATACAGGTACTCAGGGGAACAAGGGAAATGTGTGCAGAGCGTTATAAAAAGGCTAGAGATTTTAAGATAGTAATCATTTTAAATAAAATGAGTGATCGAATAATTAAAGACGTTATTTTGTTTACCGCTAAGACCGTTGTACAGAATTTGGTTTTAAATTTTGACGTTAAGTTTTAATTAAATTAAATTTTGTCTCTGATTACTGTGTGACACGTCAGCCCTAAACGGGCGGGGTGTTACAGTTACGGTCTTTTACACTGAAGTCTTTTCCTGTGTACGAATCTCTACGCAATTGACGCATTGTGAGTACGATTACCGTACGGTCTGCTTTGTATCCTTTATCTAATTCTGTAGCATGATCAGATACCTTATGTCTTTCCCGTTCCTCCATTCGGGTCCCCGAAACTCCTAATGTACCGATAGCTATGGTCTTTTAAACTGAAGTCTTTTCCTATGTATGAATCTCTACGAAATTGTCACGTTGTGAGTCCGATTACCTTCCGGTCAGCTTCCTATCCTTTATCTGAGTCTGTAGCATGATCAGATAACTTATGGCCTTCCCTTTCGTCCATTCGGGTCCCCGAAACTCCAAATGTACCGATAGTTACGGTGTTTTGTGAGTGCACGGAATGTGACTTATTGCTTTTGGATTGTCATTATAGAGTTTTTGGAAGTTTTATGTTGAAGATATTACCCATTCGATCTAATGAGGGGTCGAAGGAAGAGTTCAAGAGGTCGAAGGACACATTCAACCTAGTCGTGGGGTCGAATATGCAATAGTATAAATGCCTTAAGTTTTATTTTGTGCATATAGTTGGTCATTTTGGTTTGACTCTTGTGTGTGTTCTCTATCTAGGTTCTGGAAAGTTCTGTAACTAATCTATTTCATTGTAAACACTATCTAACAAGATTAATCAACATGTTTATGAATGAAATGTTTATTGAAAAGGATTTGATTGTGTTCTGATTTGATCTTTATCATATTGCATACGATCTAGGGTTTCCACACCTAGATTGTTTCACTTGTATGATAATCTAGTCGTTTTCTTTAAAACCGATCCTCTACAAAGTGGTATCAGAGACAATTGCAATTTGATAGATTTCGAAAAGATTATTCATCAAAAACACCTAAAATTTTTCTATTTTGCATGAACTTTGAATATTAATGGAGATTCATTGATTTTGACTTGATTTCATAGATAAAATGAAAATTTTCATTCATTAAAGTTGATCTCCATCAAATCCGAAGCAAAACCTGATTAAGATCATCAAAATCCATAAACTTTTGAAAAATTTAGATCAAAATAACTGATTTTTGAAGAATAACCATTTTCAAATGGGTCGGGTAGAACCAGAGAGAGTTAGGTCGAACGTGTGAGTTTTGGGGTCGAATCATTGTTTTTGGGTCGAACCAGAGGGGGGGTCGAACCAAAAGTTCTTGAGTGTGTTGTGTGTCCATTCGACCATCTGTGTTTCATTCGACCATACGCGAGGTCGAAGGAGTATTGTGTCAGGGTCGATCAAAGTCTAGTGTGTTACTTTTCTCTTTCGAGTCTATTACACGGGTCGAACCAGAGTCAAACCTACATTCGAACCCTCGATCAGTTCTTAGAGGTCGAACCTATTTCTGTTTTTGGAAAATTTTCTAAGTGTTTACATTCCGAGCATCATGGACAACATTTGGGGAATTCCTACGACACCTAGACCTGCAACAACACAGCAACAACATGTTCCAATGAATCCGTGGGCAGTGGCTTCTCAGAAGACGAACGCACAGTCATCTCAACCGATCAACTACATTGATATGACTAGTTCAACACCACCACTTGTTACTCAACCTCCACAACAACAAGTTAATGATTTTTGGGGAGTTGCAGTAGCAGCGGTGCAGTCTCAGACTACTAATGTGATAACCACATTGATCAATGATTTATCATCGGGAAGTGGGAATCGTCCTCCTAAGTTGTTGGACATGTCAGATTACTATCAGTGGCAAAAGAAATTTAAGATTCATCTAGAGGGTATGGGTTTGGAAGGAAGTGAAGCTTGGCAAATGATCGTAAAGGGATACATTGCTCCATGTTTTGAGAACACCGATATCCAAATTCCACTTGAAGAGTTAAAAAAAGACGAGAAGAAAAAGTTTGCAGTTGAGAAGAAAGCCTTTTCACAACTATCTCATGCCTTGACTACAGATTTATTGCATCAATTTGGATCGTGTACTACATTAAAGAAACTCTGGGATGTTCTGAAGAACAGGCATGATGGTAATGAGAAGACAAGAAGACTCAGAATGGAATAGTTGAAGAAAGAGTTTGAAAATTTCAATTATGTTGGGAATGAAACTTTAAAACAAGTTGTTCCAAGATACTGTCATTTATTATCAGAGTTGTCAAACTATGAAATCAAGATTGCATTGACTAAATTGGTAGACAAGTTTGCTAACTCGTTGCCTCCATATTGGAGTCAACATGTTCAAATTTTGAAGGAAAAAGATGCTTATGCATATTGGACCATTAATGAGTTTATACAAAAGTTGGAGAACAAAGAGATGGAGGAGAAGAGAAATGCTAAACGAGCACAGTTTCCATAGAATCCGGAGCTGTATCATGCTTCATCATCTTCCTTTATGTTTAATTCATCAGTTGGTGGAAATGTTGCACCTTATATAGCTTGTGTTTCCAATGTTGTTGAACCACCAAGAAACCCAATCAATTATCTTGCACCAGGACCAACCTACACACCAACTAACACACCAAACTCTTATATACCAACTCAACCACAGATGTCTGCTGCTTGTTATACATCATCCATGAACACACCTCAACAACAACAATATGTTCCTCCAATGACCCAAGCATCTTCAAGCCAAAGTCCGAATGTGTTGGAAATTTCCAACGTGATCAATGTAACTGTAGAAGTGGCACAACAACACATTGCTTTAGTCTCAGCAATGGTCGCTTCATATAATGGACCAGTGGTAAGTCAGATAAGCAACAACAATCAGACTAATGAAGATTATGCTCAGATAGGTAAGGAAGTGATGGAACTAATTGATATTCAATGGGCTTTTCCAAGCATGATGAGAAGAGCTACCGAGTTTATCGAGAAGACCTGACAGAACTGATCTTGCTACCTCACCAAATACTACATATGGCTTCAACAAAGCTAAGGTAACTTGTTTCAACTGTGGTACTCGAGGTCATGTCAAGAGAGAGTGTACTCAACCGATGCAGCAAGATAACAGAAACCCGTTTAATTCCAAATATCAGAATCGTCAATCACAAAATCAGGTTACCTACCAAAGCCAAAACAACAACAACTATCCACAACAAAACAATTACCAAAACCAACAAAACACCTCTCAAAATACCACATCTAGACAAACATCTACAACCAATCAAACTCAAACTCAAATCCAAACTACATCTAACCCAACCAGAACCATTATTCCTATTTCTACACCAAACAGCCAACCTCAAAATGAGAACCAAAATCAGGCGTTAGTGATTCAGAAGGATGAGGGTTATGATTGGACTGCTATGCAATTGGGAATTGAGGAGACTACAGGTGGGAATGTAGCATGTCTTGCTAAAGAGATGGTTTTAGAGGAGTCAGTGATAGATGAAGATGTTTTGGAATCTGAGAAAGTGTCTAAGGTTGTGATTGAGGAGATTGTTGATGAAGTTAAAGTTTCTGTTGCTGAGAAGGTTGAAGACACACGTGCTGAGAAGGTTTCAGGGACTATTATTGACTTTGTTGCTAATGTCTCTGATGAACCAGAATCTGTCTATTCAGATTCAGAAAGTGAAGCTGATTCGTAAGCGAGTATTAATTCTTTGGATGATGATATTGAACAGTCGCTAGCCAAAGCAGACTTTTTGATGACGAAGAAATCATGCATAGTGGATGATGCCTTCACGAAGTTTGATTATTCTAAGTTCTTTGCTGGGAAGGAGGCTCACTTTGCACTGATGGCCATGACAGATCCGCCTAAATCGGTAAGTTCCGACTCTACTACTGACATGCGTAGTGATAAATATTGTGGTACTTGTGATAGATTGACTGAGGAGAACAAGCAACTCAATGTTCAACTTGAGAGTGCTAGAATCAACATTCAATCTTATCGTATGGATGCACATGATTTCAACAAAACACTTGAAGGGTATAAAAAGGACATTTCAGAATTAAAGAAAACTCTTTCTTTAAAAAAAATTGCCATTAACAATTATATTAATGAGCTTGAGGAAACAAAATTGGAAATGGCTACTATCAAGTGTTTTGCTGAAAAAGTCTATAAACAGTTAGAGAGTTATAAACATGTGGCTTATGTTGTGGACCACATTATTGAGGAACCATCACAATCCAATAGTATAAACTACAAATCTGTTCCTTCTCCATTATTATTTGAAAACCGCAATTTGAATTCAGTAACACCGGAGAGTTCAGTAAAATCGGATTCCTCATCGGACAATGAATCCAACACCTCAAGTGTTGGTGATCCTAACTCTGATGTGAGACCGATACTTGGATTGAATGATGAGGGAGTGGTCGCAGTAACTGATGATTCAGGTACTGAAGATGTTGAGATTCCATTGGAAAGTCACATCAGAACAAATGAAATTTCTCAGGTTCCTCATTTTCAGAAAACTGAAAACTAAACGATTCAATTAGTTAAGAAAACTATGAAAAATGAATCTGCGGACAAACCAGTCAAAGTTTTCTATCGAATGGAAGGATCTATTAAGATAATCTCTGATGTAGAATATCCTATACAGTTTGCCAATTATTCCAAAATTGACAAAATCTGGAAAGAGAGTACCATTTGGTTTCCTAAACATGAAAGGACAAATGATATTCCTCCCGAGTTAATTCGGAAACTGTATGGTGATAATTCTAAATAACAACCCTATAATCATTCCCTTGATTAATATTGACGATGGTTCTCAGGCTTGGGTTGAGTCTGTCAATGTTGTAGTTGCCATTATTCGAATGACTAATATTGAGCCTACGATCGTTCTCCCTAAAGAACAATATTGGCCCGATAAGTCTGCTAGAATATGCGGAACCCACCGTTCCCATTTCTGTTATGATTACGGATACCTTTGTTGACCCAATCGCTTCTACCATTGAGCCTACAGAGGATAGGTTTGAGGTCGAAGGCATGGATACAAATCCCGCCCCCCACAAGTGAGCTGAGACGCACCGGGATGCGTGCTCACCATAACGGAGTTTTCTGTTGTTGTGGACTGTGGATTTTTCATATTGAGCGTCATCCTGCCGTTGTGCATTCACGTTGTTGTCGTGTTTCACTGTTGACGTGTTGTTCCTGTGGCAGTGATACCTTGCTGTCGTGTTTCTCTATGTGCGGTTCCTGTTGCGGTGTTGTCTGGTTGACGTGCTTCCGTGTTGTCGAGTTGTTCCCGTTGCGGTGTTGTCTTGTTGTCATACTTCTCCGTCGTCATGTTGTCCCTGTGCGGTGTTCCATTGTTGATGTGTTTCATGGATGTGTTGCTATCATGTCGTGTTATTTCTACTATCGTGTTGCTCCATGGATGTATTGCTGCAGCTGTTGGATTGCCTTGATGATGTGATGACTTGTCGTTTGCTTCACTCTTGGTTCCCTCGGGATGGAGACATCACCTAAACCCCTCGTGGCTGTCATTGTTCTATCTGTTTGATTGTTTGGTGTCGACATTGGCTATGAAGGATTCCGGGTGTCCAACGGACTTTCTAGAAGTCATACTAAGACACTCTAGTCTGAGTGTTAGCCCATGTATCCCTCTGAGTCTCGTGATTGTTTGGGTAATTGACCGAATCATGTGTCGACCCTTGATATGCTCACGCATTTCATGAGCGTTACGTCTCCAGAGTTTAAGGCATTAGTGACGCCATGTCAGCCTTAACCTTTCACACGCATTTGGTCGACTAACCACACTCGAATCAGGTCGGAAAGAAATCTCATGCTTCACACATGACGAGGCGAGGCTCATCTTTATGATAAGGAATTTTGAATTCGAACCCTGAAGGTATCGAGTAATTGTGAGCGGTATTATGACCCATACCTTTGGGACTAGTAGGAGTTGAAAGATTCAATTCATTTATTGCTCATCCCATTGGATTCATTTGACGTCATACATGCCAACGTGTCGTACTGATGATTATGGAAATACCATTGTGGACCCACCTAACGCGTGTGCATTGGTGGAGTCCTTGGTACATGATTCGGAGGCCTTATGAAACCCTGAATCCAGAAGGGCGTGTAGCATTGTCTACACTATAAAGGCGCTACCCTATCGTGTTGAGATGATTGATCGTCTCGGCCCTTCGATTAATGTGGTTATTCCTTCGATGGTAGGTTTATCTTGCCTTGGTGTCGTTGCATGGAGTCTTGGAATAGTGGGACCATTTCGACCTTGAGTCGATACGGGTGTTCCCAGATTATCCTTAGGAAGCATTGCTCGCACTAGAGTAAAATCCCTCGTCTTTGACAGACACTGTTGGAGACACCATAGTAATGTGAACTGTCAGGTCAGTGCATTTAGTACCTAACTAGTCAAGATGAGCTCGAAGGCTTGCACCCATATGTGCGACTACCTGAGTCGTTGAATGAGATGCCTTATGGAAAAGCTCAAGACTATTGCTTGTAGTGCGACCTCAGTCGTTCGTTTGTTTGCTTTATGTAACAACTTTGGCGTATGAAGCTGTCAAGCCCAAACGTGAAATCATCTATGACTTGATTTCACCATTTACCTCGAAAGATTCCGAAATGAGGGAACCTTTGATGAGTGAGGGTTCCGGTTTCAGGACTCCTTTCACTCAAATCTCTGCATGAGATCTGATAGTCAGCTCAAGGGCGTGTAGCCTGTATTATTCAGAATTGACTTACTGGTTGCTAATGATGATAGGACATCAGTGCCCCTAAGGCACGTATAACAGGACAAGTACTGGATAGCCTTGTTTTGGGTGGCTACCGATTCTCTGTATACCGTTTCGGTGGAGACCAGTGTGTCAAGATGTTGTCGAAACCCTGTCCCCTGTTTGTTGCGGAAACCATAACATGATGAGTCATATGCATCATGCTCGTGTTGACCAATGTGACAAGGTGATGTGAGCCTCTAGTCATTTGTGTTTAAGTTGGCTTTTAATTCTCGTGGATTGTGGAACCGTACGGCCCGGGTGTCGTATATACACTGCTTACTGTCAGGGAACTGAGGGGTGAAAGCGGCGCAAAAACTTTTAACCCCCATCAGTCCCTACTAGACACCCTAGTGCCATTAACCACAATTGCTCAGGTGGAAAGTAGCATTTCAGTACCTAGAGGATTCTACGAAAATAAAGTCCCATTTTGAATATAGTTGTTCGGTCGACAAGAACCTAGTATATTTATCTTAATGGGGAGATAAATATATGGTAAAGTGAATCGAGCCGAAGGATAAACAAAGTGGAATACCCGACGAGGTTTCCAAGGGGACTTTTATAACTATCATGTGGTGCGGTAAGATCAAATGTTTAACATTACCATGCCACCCGAGGTGTCCCGTGGTCAGGATGTGACCCAAGTGATGATTGATTGACGTTTGGAACCCTCTCATTCCGTACTCATCTGTGGCTTCGAGATGAGGCATATGGATAGCTACCTATACTCTTGGAGAGTCGTGGCTAGACACTGGATTGCCGACTTCCATTATATCGGATTGTATTAGTCACTCTACCTCCAGTTCAACAAACTTTGTACACAAGCATGGGATACTCGATTTGAGATGAGTATGGCTTGTCATTTTCGGACAAATTGGACGTACTTGGCAGAATTGCTCCACGTTGACACGATTGTTGTCTGTGGCACATCGAATTCGTGTGCTTCATCACCAGAATTTCCTATGTGATAGGAATTATCATCCCAGCATCCGGGGGTGTACTGCTCAAAGCCCTTTGGAGGGCATACGTGTACATCTCTAGTACGTCGAATGACAGACGGAGATAGGCACATAATCTGGTTTGAGTTTTTCGAAAGATGGCTAATAAATCTTGCAGATTAGAGACTGCTTGGATGAGATGCGAACCTATTAAGAAGTCATACGGACAAGGCATAGGCCTTAATAACTTCGAACTAGTAATAGGTTTTCGTTGAGAGTTGTACTCTGAGGGAGTGCCGATAAGCATAGAAATTGTAGTAGGCCAAATTCTTGATACTCCAGTGGCACGGAGATATCGATCCAAAATTAGTCTTTTGATGAATAAGCTCAAACTATCGCAAGAGCTTAGTGGGACGCTTGATGAATCCCGCAAGTCTAGCCTGAGGAAGCATTGTCAATCCCTCGACCGACGGAAGTTCGGTTGGCGTTAAGCTCTACTGTTTTGGGAAACCGATAGATGTGTCAAATTGGGATGTCCAAGAGCTTAGTCGCAGTTGGATCATTATATTGTGTTTGTTAAAGCACTAAGTGTGAACCCAGCGAGAACCTGAGTTCACTTAGGAAAGAGGAGATCTCGTGAAGTGCAAACACTCCGCCCTGTTCAAGGATACTATTGTGATGGATAACTTGAATTGAATTCCGGGACGGAATTCTCTTAACGGAGGGAGAATGTAACATCCGGCAAAAATCGATGTGATTTCATACGTAATTAATATAGATAATTAACGGTTTAAGTGCATATTTAAATTAATTGGATTAATTTAACTGATGCCTTAGAGAATAGCGAACTCCCCATAAGATGCATAGGGATGCACATGTTTAATGTTAAAGCACGACGAAATCGCGTGCGAATAAACTTGTCCGGAACGGACGTTGGTGATTACCCGGTAAAAATTAAATAAACGAAAAGGATCCCGGACACCCAGGATATAAAATAAAGGGTATTTTCATGAAATATAATGTGTTTTGGAACTCCAAAACCATAAATGAAAACTCTAAATACAAATCTCTCGGTGACGAATAAAGTGCGCGTATCGCACCCGGTACACGTATAACTTATAATTTCACCCAACGAAAGCCTAACCAACCAACCAACACTTAAACTAGGCTATGTTTAAGGGTTATTAGAGGCTAATATTATGTCCGGATAACGCGTAACTAAAAATCGATTAAAACACGAACAAAGGCCCAACTAAATAATAACTAGATTGTAGTAGATATTTGTGTGGTGGCCCCTACAAAATCCACTCCCAAATCTGTTCCTATCAACCTTCACATGCCAAAATCTTATTTTGGATAAGCTACTAGATTTGATGAAGATTTAAGGTATGGCTCTTGGATTTTTATAATCATAATTGTCCTTTGCAAGATCTTTATAATATCACATACATATTCATTTCCTAAAAAAAAAACACAACACTCTTGCCTTGTTTCCTTTGAGCCGTAGCTTTCCACCCACCAAAATCACTTCAATTTTCAAGTGTATAACACTATAATCATCCAAAAAAACAAAACCCATTTCAAATTCCTTGTTAGTGTGTTATCAAGCTTGGAGCTTAACTATTTGGAAGAACACACAAAACCCCATAGAAATCAAGTGTTTTTATCTTCCCTAGCCTTGTGCTAGTTGTAAGTGTTCTTGATCTTGCTTTTGTTCTTGAAAGTTTATATTTTTTATGTTGTTAAAGCAAGTTGTACATGGAGATTGAAATATGATTTTAAACATAAGATATAATGTTTTTTTAGCAAGTTGGATGATCTTAAAAGGGGCATATGGGTCGTGGGTTTTTGTTGGTGATGTTATATTGTTTTCGTAAGTTATAAAGTTCACATACAGTTGCTTAAAAATAGTGATCTAAACATAGTTTGTAAATGTAACTTGAATATGCTCAAAGGTGGTTGTAATCATCATAAAATTACCATCTAAAGCATAGTATAAGTTTGATCTTGTTAGAAAATTAAAAATACAAAAGTTAAATAGTATAAGATATAGACATAAAATCATCAAGTTGGACAAAATGGACTTAATACACCAAATACACCTATTATTATCCTTAATAAGATGATATAAGACTATTAAAAGTGTTGATACATGAAAATAAACTAACATGACAAAAATGATCCATTAAAGTCTACTAGTTTAGTAGAAAATTGTTATTCTTGAAAGATAGAATGGAAAAATGCAACTTTTATAAGTTAAAAGACTATTTTTGTAACTTTAAAAGTTGAGGGACTAAAGATGATATTTTTAGAAACTTGTGTCTAAAATATAACCATGGAAAGTTTGGTGTCAAAAGTGTAAATAATAATTTTTCAAGGTAGATTGGTAAATACTAGTAATTATACACATGTATTTTGTATAAAGGTGTATTTTTATAAAATAGAGTTTTGTAAAAATATGGACTCTTCTAACATATGAATATATATAAAAACAAAGGTTTTTATAAAAATGTTAGACAAATTAAAAACTTGGGAGAACTTATATGAAAATGAACACTTTTATATAAATGGGAATATAAAAGTGTTGGAGCATTTTTATACATAAGTTACCAAGTCTTGTGTTAAAAATACAAAGGTATTTATAAAACTTCCAAGTAATATGTGTAGTAAATTAAAGAGGTGAATAACTTTCCTAGAATACACATATTGGGAAACTTGGGAAAAATTAACTATATATATATATATAAGTTAAGTAATCGGACTTGGACGTGTTAACGAACTAAGACGTAAAAACAGACGGACGAGAAAAGTATCAATACGTCAAGATGAGTATAAATATATTTTAAGGATTTAAAATATATGATTTGGGTGAAAAATACATAACACTTTCCTAAGTGTTGGAAAATATTCGTGGGAGAAAAGTAACGTAAATAATCTAACGATTAAACGTTAAACAAGCGTATGGACCTAACAAGGAAAATATATATATATATATATATATATATATTCGACTCGACGAAATCCTAGTATATTTATTTAATGGGAAAGTAAATATACGGGGAGGAAAGTCGAGTCGAGTGAAGAAAACAATATATACATAACTATACCGAGTCGACTAGATCCTAGTGTATTTACTTAATGGGGAAGTAAATATACGGTATGGTGAGTCGAGTCGAGCGTTAAAAATATTATATCGGACAACACGATCTTAAGTATAATTATTTAATGGGAAAATAATTATACGTTAAGTGAAGTTGAGTCGAGAACAATATTATACAAGTTAATTAATATTCATGAAAGTCTAAATGTAACTTGTAACGAGGGTAATCCATCACCAACGGACCTAGGACATATGTTTAATTAAACGGGGAATTATATGTAAATGGTGGTGTTGGGAGTTGGTTGTACAACTTGCCGGAAAAACACACGCTATAGACTTAGTGACTTACACACTAGGACGTTCGTAGGTGCTTGACCACGGACTTGCTATTCTCTGCTATTTGATTGCACGCTATGCTTCAGGTGAGTTTCACGTCCCCATTTTACTGTTTTTAACTGGGGGAAAGATATGTTTGTCAAAAGTTATCACATGTTGAAATGTTTTCAAAGGTTAAAATGTGATTAGTGGCATGATGAGTACTTGAGTTTTGTTGTATGTTCGCCACTCGGGGTTGAGTCCTCGCTACTGTAACCATTAATTCAGGGAAATGAAACCGAAGGAATATTTGGATAGTACTATTGGTGCCTGACAAGGCCCACCCCTAATCGATAGCGTCGAATGCATCGGCGTATGCCAGGGGTGCACGTATTCTGAACTTAAGTCGTTGGGTTTCGAGAAACGACTTGGAGCAGGGCATATTTATTAGTCTTGGTTTGGTTATGGGACTCACGGGATTGCTCATCATCATAGTTTGTAGGAGCTAGCTACTCCTTACAAAGGCCACAGGTTGTGCAGGTTTTGCACATGTTGTAAAAACGAAATATCGATCGACAAGATCCTAGTATAATTATTTAATGGGAAAATAATTATACGGTAAAGTGAGTCGAGTCGATGGTTGTGAATATTTTGTCGTTATGAAAGTAAAACCTGTGAACTCACCAATATTTTATATATTGACGTCTTTTCAAACATATCTTTCATGTAACTAAGTGCTGAATAGATATGGGCTAGTGCGGTGGAATTCGGGATATCGGATACTTGTCGGGGTTTCATCAATTGTTACCAGAGGGTTGGAACAAACGGAAATACCCCACATTGAAACTTAATGTCCGTCGTTATATGTAATATTGGAAATGTGATTCTCTGTTTCGACATCTTAATAAATTGATTCTTTTCTAATTAAATATAGTTTGTGTTAATCTTCACTTTGATATGCTTTCGAGCGTTGCGCCACGTGTTTCTGCCATTGACGTGGTGTGACATAAATCTCGAGTCTTTTCTTGTGTACGAATCTCTAGGTCATTGTGGCATCGTGAGTCCGATTACTGTCCGGTCCACTTCGTATCCTTTATCTGATTCTATAGCTTGATCATATATCTTATGGCCTTCACGTTCCTCCATTCGGGTGCCCGAAACTTCAAATATACCAATAGTTACGTCCTTTAAAATTTGAGTCTTTTCTTGTGTACGAATCTCTATGTCATTATCGCATCGTGAGTCCGATTACCGTCCGGTCTACTTCGTAACCTTTATATGAGTTTGTTGCTTGATCAGATATCTTATGGCCTTCCCGATCCTCCATTCGGGTGCCCAAAACTTCAAATGTACCGATAGTTACGTCCTTTAAAACGCGAGGCTTTTTTCTGTACGAATCTCTACGTCATTGTCGCATAGTGAGTCCGATTACCATCCGGTCAGCTTCGTATCCTATATCTGAGTCTGTTGCATGATTAGATATCTTATGACCTTCCCGTTCCTCCATTCGGGTGCCCGAAACTTCACATGTACTCATAGTTATGTCCTTTAAAACTCGAGTCTTTTCTTGTGTAAGAATCTCTATGTCATTGTCGCATCGTGAGTCCGATTACCGTCCGGTCCGCTTCATATCCTTTTTCTGAGTATATAGCATGATCAGATATCTTATGGCCTTCACGTTCCTCGATTCGAGTGCCCGAAACTTCAAATGTACTGATAGTTACGTCCTTTAAAACTTGAGTCTTTTCTTGTGTACGAACCTTAAGGTCATTGTCGCATCGTGAGTCCGATTACCGTCCGGTCCGCTTCGTATCCTTTACTAAGTCTATAGCATGATCATATATCTTATGGCCTTCACGTTCCTCCATTCGAGTGCCTGAAACTTCAAATGAACCGGTAGTTACGTCCTTTAAAACGCGAGTCTTTTCTTCTGTACGAATCTCTATGTCATTGTCGCATCGTGAGTCCGATTACCGTACGTTCTGTTTCGTAACGTTTTTCTGAGTCTGTTGCATGATCAGATATCTTATGGTCTTCCCATTCCTCCATTCGGGTCCCCGAAACTTCAAATGCACCGATAGTTATGTCCTGTAAAACTCGAGTCTTTTCTTGTGGACGAATATCTATGTCATTGTCGCATCGTGAAGCCGATTACCGTCCAGTTAGCCTCATATCCTTTATCTGAGTCTGTTGAATGATCAGATACTTAATGGCCTTCCCACTCCTCCATTCGGGCGCCCGAAACTACAATTGTACCGATTGTTACGTCCTTCAAAACTCGAGTCGTTTTTTGTGTACGAATCTCTATGTCATTGTCGCATCGTGAGTTCGATTACCGTCCGGTCAACTTCGTATCCTTTATCTGAGTCTATTGCATGATCACATATCTTATTGCATTCTCGTTCCTCCATTCGGGTGCTCCTAACTTCAAATGTACCGATAGTTACGTCCTTTAAAACTTGAGTCTTTTCTTGTGTACGAATCTCTAAGTCATTGTCGCATCGTGAGTCCGATTGGTATCCGGTCAGCTTCGTATCCTTTATCTGAGTCTGATGCATGATCAGATATCTTATGGCCTTACCATTCCTCCATTCGGGTGCCCGAAACATCAAATGAACCGATAGATATGTCCTTTAAAACTCGAGGCTTTTCTTGTGTACGAATCTCTATGTCATTGTCGCGTCGTGAGTCCGATTACTGTCTGGTCCTCTTCGTATCCTTTATTTGAGTCTGTAGAATGATGAGGTATCTTATGGCCTTCACGTTCCTCCATTCGGGTGCCCGAAACTTCAAATGTACCGTTAGTTACGTCCTTTAAAGCTTGAGGCTTTTCTTGTGTACGAATCTCTAAGTCATTGTCGCATCGTGAGTCCGATTAGTATCCGGTCAGCTTCGTATCCTTTATCCGAGTCTATTGCAGTATCAGATATCTTATGGCCTTCCCGTTCCTCCATTCAGGTGCCTGAAACATCAAATCTACCGATAGTTATGTCCTATAAAACTCGAGTCTTTTCTTGTGTACGAATCTCTATGTCATTGTCGCATCGTGAGTCCGATTACCGTCCGGTCCGCTTCGTATCCTTTATCCGAGTCTATTGCAGTATCAGATATCTTATGGCCTTCCCGTTATTCCATTCGGGTGCCCGAAACTTCAAATGTACCGATAGTTATGTCCTTTAAAACTCTTGTCTTTTCTTGTGTACGAATCTCTATGTCATTGTCGCATCGTGAGTCTGATTACCGTCCAGTTAGCCTCGTATCCTTTATCTGAGTCTGTTGCATGATCAGATACTTATTAACCTTCGCGTTCGTCCATTCGGGCACCAGAAACTACAAATGTACCGATTGTTACGTCCTTTAAAACTCGAGTCGTTTTTTTGTACGAATCTCTATGTCATCGTCGCATCGTGAGTCTGATTACCGTCCGGTCTGCTTCGTATACTTTATTTGTGTCTGTAGCATGATCAGATATATTATGGCCTTCACGTTCCTCCATTCGAGTGCCCGAAACTTCTAATGTACCGATAGTTACGTCCTTTAAAACCTGAGACTTTTCTTGTGTATGAATCTCTATGTGATAGTCGCATCGTGAGTCCGATTACCGTCTGGGCTGTTTCGTAACCTTTATCTGAGTCTGTTGCATTATCAGATATCTAATGGCCTTCCCGTTCCTCCATTTGAGTGCCCAAAACTTCAAATGTACCGATTGTTACGTCATTTAAAACGTGAGTCTTTTCTTTGTACGAATCTCTATGTCATTGTCGCATCGTGAGTCCGATTACCGTCCGGTCAGCTTCGTATCCTTTAGCTGAGTCTGATGCATGATCAGATATCTTATGGCCTTCCCGTTCCTCCATTCGGGTGCCCGACACTTTAAATGTACCGACAGTTATGTCCTTTAAAACTCGAGTCTTTTCTTGTGTACGAATCTCTATGTCATTGTCGAATCGTGAGTCCGATTAATGTCCGGTCCGCTTCGTATCCTTTGTCTGGGTCTATAGCATTATCAGATATCTTACGGCCTTCACGTTTCTCCATTCGGGTGCCCGAAACTTCAAATGTACCGATAGTTACGTCCTTTAAAACTTGAGTCTTTTCTTGTGTACGAATCTCTATGTCATTGTCGCATCGTAAGTCCGATTAATGTCTGGTCTGCTTCGTAACCTTTATCTAAGTCTCTTTCATGAGCAGATATCTTATAGCCTTCGCGTTCCTCCATTCGGGTGCCCGAAAATTCAAATGTACCGATAGTTACGTCCTTTAAAACGCGAGTCTTTTCTTCTATACGAATCTTTATGTCATTGTCGCATCGTGAGTGCGATTACCATCCGGTTAGCTTCGTATCCTTTATCTGAGTCTGTTGCACGATCAGATATCTTACGGCCTTCCCGTTCCTCCATTCGGTGCCCGAAACTTCAAATGTACCGATAGTTACGTCCTTTAAAACGCGAGTCTTTTCTTCTGTACGAATCTCTATGTCATTGTCGCATCGTGAGTCCGATTACCATCCGGTCAGCTTCGTATCCTTTATCTGAGTCTGTTGCATGAGCAGATATCTTATGGCCTTCCCGTTCCTCCATTCCGATGCCAAAAACTTCAAATGTACCGATAGTTATGTCCTTTAAAACTCGAGTCTTTTCTTGTGTACGAATCTCTATGTCATTGTCGCATCGTGAGTCCGATTACCGTCTGGTCCACTTTGTTTCCTTTATCTGAGTCTCTAGCATGATGAGATATCTTATGGCCTTCCCGTTCCTCCATTCGGGTGCCCGAAACTTCAAATGTACCGATAGTTACGTTCTTTAAAACGCGAGTCTTTCCTTCTGTACGAATCTCTATGTCATTGTCGCATCGTGAGTCCGATTACCATCCGTTCTGTTTCGTAACTTTTTCCTGAGTTTCTTGCATGATCAGATATCTTATGGCCTTCCCATTTCTCCATTCGGGTGCCCGAAACTTCAAATGTACGGATAGTCATGTCCTTTAAAACTCGAGTCTTTTCTTGTGTACGAATATCTATGTCAATGTCGCATCGTGAGGCCGATTACCGTCCAGTTAGCCTCGTATCCTTTATCTGAGTCTGTTGCATGATCAGATACTTAATGGCCTTCCCGCTCGCCCATTCGGGCGCCCGAAACTACAATTGTACCGATTGTTACGTCCTTTAAAACTCGAGTCGTTTTTTTGTGTACGAATCTCTATGTCATTGTCGCATCGTGAGTCTGATTACCTTCCGGTCAGCTTCGTATCCTTTATCTGAGTCTGATGCATGATCAGATATCTTATGGCCTTACCATTCCTCCATTCGGGTGCCCGAAACATCAAATGAACCGATAGATATGTCCTTTAAAACTCGAGGCTTTTCTTGTGTACGAATCTCTATGTCATTGTCGCGTCGTGAGTCCGATTACTGTCTGGTCCTCTTCGTATCCTTTATTTGAGTCTGTAGAATGATGAGGTATCTTATGGCCTTCACGTTCCTCCATTCGGGTGCCCGAAACTTCAAATGTACCGTTAGTTACGTCCTTTAAAGCTTGAGGCTTTTCTTGTGTACGAATCTCTAAGTCATTGTCGCATCGTGAGTCCGATTAGTATCCGGTCAGCTTCGTATCCTTTATCCGAGTCTATTGCAGTATCAGATATCTTATGGCCTTCCCGTTCCTCCATTCAGGTGCCTGAAACATCAAATCTACCGATAGTTATGTCCTATAAAACTCGAGTCTTTTCTTGTGTACGAATCTCTATGTCATTGTCGCATCGTGAGTCCGATTACCGTCCGGTCCGCTTCGTATCCTTTATCCGAGTCTATTGCAGTATCAGATATCTTATGGCCTTCCCGTTATTCCATTCGGGTGCCCGAAACTTCAAATGTACCGATAGTTATGTCCTTTAAAACTCTTGTCTTTTCTTGTGTACGAATCTCTATGTCATTGTCGCATCGTGAGTCTGATTACCGTCCAGTTAGCCTCGTATCCTTTATCTGAGTCTGTTGCATGATCAGATACTTATTAACCTTCGCGTTCGTCCATTCGGGCACCAGAAACTACAAATGTACCGATTGTTACGTCCTTTAAAACTCGAGTCGTTTTTTTGTACGAATCTCTATGTCATCGTCGCATCGTGAGTCTGATTACCGTCCGGTCTGCTTCGTATACTTTATTTGTGTCTGTAGCATGATCAGATATATTATGGCCTTCACGTTCCTCCATTCGAGTGCCCGAAACTTCTAATGTACCGATAGTTACGTCCTTTAAAACCTGAGACTTTTCTTGTGTATGAATCTCTATGTGATAGTCGCATCGTGAGTCCGATTACCGTCTGGGCTGTTTCGTAACCTTTATCTGAGTCTGTTGCATTATCAGATATCTAATGGCCTTCCCGTTCCTCCATTTGAGTGCCCAAAACTTCAAATGTACCGATTGTTACGTCATTTAAAACGTGAGTCTTTTCTTTGTACGAATCTCTATGTCATTGTCGCATCGTGAGTCCGATTACCGTCCGGTCAGCTTCGTATCCTTTAGCTGAGTCTGATGCATGATCAGATATCTTATGGCCTTCCCGTTCCTCCATTCGGGTGCCCGACACTTTAAATGTACCGACAGTTATGTCCTTTAAAACTCGAGTCTTTTCTTGTGTACGAATCTCTATGTCATTGTCGAATCGTGAGTCCGATTAATGTCCGGTCCGCTTCGTATCCTTTGTCTGGGTCTATAGCATTATCAGATATCTTACGGCCTTCACGTTTCTCCATTCGGGTGCCCGAAACTTCAAATGTACCGATAGTTACGTCCTTTAAAACTTGAGTCTTTTCTTGTGTACGAATCTCTATGTCATTGTCGCATCGTAAGTCCGATTAATGTCTGGTCTGCTTCGTAACCTTTATCTAAGTCTCTTTCATGAGCAGATATCTTATAGCCTTCGCGTTCCTCCATTCGGGTGCCCGAAAATTCAAATGTACCGATAGTTACGTCCTTTAAAACGCGAGTCTTTTCTTCTATACGAATCTTTATGTCATTGTCGCATCGTGAGTGCGATTACCATCCGGTTAGCTTCGTATCCTTTATCTGAGTCTGTTGCACGATCAGATATCTTACGGCCTTCCCGTTCCTCCATTCGGTGCCCGAAACTTCAAATGTACCGATAGTTACGTCCTTTAAAACGCGAGTCTTTTCTTCTGTACGAATCTCTATGTCATTGTCGCATCGTGAGTCCGATTACCATCCGGTCAGCTTCGTATCCTTTATCTGAGTCTGTTGCATGAGCAGATATCTTATGGCCTTCCCGTTCCTCCATTCCGATGCCAAAAACTTCAAATGTACCGATAGTTATGTCCTTTAAAACTCGAGTCTTTTCTTGTGTACGAATCTCTATGTCATTGTCGCATCGTGAGTCCGATTACCGTCTGGTCCACTTTGTTTCCTTTATCTGAGTCTCTAGCATGATGAGATATCTTATGGCCTTCCCGTTCCTCCATTCGGGTGCCCGAAACTTCAAATGTACCGATAGTTACGTTCTTTAAAACGCGAGTCTTTCCTTCTGTACGAATCTCTATGTCATTGTCGCATCGTGAGTCCGATTACCATCCGTTCTGTTTCGTAACTTTTTCCTGAGTTTCTTGCATGATCAGATATCTTATGGCCTTCCCATTTCTCCATTCGGGTGCCCGAAACTTCAAATGTACGGATAGTCATGTCCTTTAAAACTCGAGTCTTTTCTTGTGTACGAATATCTATGTCAATGTCGCATCGTGAGGCCGATTACCGTCCAGTTAGCCTCGTATCCTTTATCTGAGTCTGTTGCATGATCAGATACTTAATGGCCTTCCCGCTCGCCCATTCGGGCGCCCGAAACTACAATTGTACCGATTGTTACGTCCTTTAAAACTCGAGTCGTTTTTTTGTGTACGAATCTCTATGTCATTGTCGCATCGTGAGTCTGATTACCTTCCGGTCTGTTTCGTATTCTTTATTTGAGTCTGTAGCATTATCAGATATCTTATGGCTCTCACGTTCCTCCATTCGAGTGCGCAAAATTTCAAACGTACCGATAGTTATGTCCTTTAAAACTTGAGTCTTTTCTTGTTTACGAATCGCTATGTCATTGTCGCATCGTGAGTCCGATTACCGTCCGGTCTATTTTGTAACCTTTATCTGAGTCTGTTGCATGATCAGATATCTTATGGCCTTTCCGTTCCTCCATTCGGGTGCCCAAAACTTCAAATGTACCGATAGTTACGTCCTTTAAAACGTGAGTCTTTTCTATGTACGAATCTCTATGTCATTGTCGCATCGTGAGTCCGATTACTATCCGGTCAGCTTCGTATCCTTCATCTGAGTCTGTAGCATGATCAGTTATCTTATGGCATTCCCGTTCCTCCATTCGGGTGCCCGAAACTTCAAATGTACCGATAGCTACGTCCTTTGAAACTTGAGTCTTTTCTTTGTACGAATCTCTATGTCATTGTCGCATCGTGACTCCGAATACCATCATGTCCACTTCGTATCCTTTATCTGAGTCTGTTGCATGATCATATATCTTATGGCTGTCCCGTTCCTCCATTCGGGTGCCCGAAACTTCAAATGTACCGATAGCTACGTCCTTTAAAACTTGAGTCTTTTCTTTGTACGAATCTCTAAGTCATTGTCGCATCGTGACTCCGAATACCATCTGGTCCACTTCGTATCCTTTATCTGAGTTTGTTGCATGATCAGATATCTTATGGCCTTCCCGTTCCTCCATTCGGGTGCCCAAAACTTCAAATGTACCGATAGTTACGTCTTTTAAAACGCGAGGCTTTTTTCTGTACGAATCTCTATGTCATTGTCGCATAGTGAGTCTGATTACCATCCTGTCAGCTTGGTATCCTATATCTGAGTTTGTTTCATGATTAGATATCTTATGACCTTCCCGTTTCTCCATTCAGGTGCCCGAAACTTCACATGTACTGATAGTTATGTCCATTAAAACTCGAGGGTTTTCTTGTGTACGAATCTCTAGGTCATTGTGGCATCATCAATCCGATCTACTTCGTAACCCTTATCTGAGTTTGTTACATGATCAGATATCTTATGGCCTTCCCGTTCCTCCATTCGGGTGCCCAAAACTTCTAATGTACCGATAATTACGTCCTTTAAAACGCGAGTCTTTTTTTCTGTACGAATCTCTATGTTATTGTCGCATAGTGAGTCCGATTACCATCCGGTCAGCTTCGTATCCTATATCTGAGTCTGTTACATGATTAGATATCTTATGACCTTCCCGTTCCTCCATTCGGGTGCCCGAAACTTCACATGTACTGATAGTTATGTTCTTTAACACTCAAGTCTTTTCTTGTGTACGAATCTCTATGTCATTGTCGGATCGTGAGTCCGATTACTGTCCGGTCCACTTCGTATCCTTTATTTGAGTCTTTAGCATGATCAGATATTTTATGGCCTTCACGTTCCTCCATTCGGGTGTCCGAAACTTCAAATAAACCGATAGTTACGTCCTTTAAAACTTGAGTCTTTTCTTTTGTACGAATCTCTATATCATTGTCGCATCGTGAGTCTGATTACCGTCTGGTTAGCTTCGTATCCTTTATCTGAGTCTGTTGCAGGATCAGATAACTTATGGCTTCCCGTTCCACCATTCGGGTGCCCGAAATTTCAAATGTACCGATAGTTACGTGCTTTAAAACTCGAGTCTTTTCTTGTGTACCTATGTCATTGTCGCATCGTGAGTCCGATTACTGTCCGTTCAGCTTCGTATCCTTTATCTGAGTCTGTTGCATGATCACATATCTTATGGCCTTCCCGTTCCTCCATTCGGGTGCCCAAAACTTCAAATGTACCGATAGTTATGTCCTTTAAAACTTGAGTCTTTTCTTGTTTACGAATCGCTATGTCATTGTCGCATCGTGAGTCCGATTACCGTCCGGTCTATTTTGTAACCTTTATCTAAGTCTGTTGCATGATCAGATATCTTATGGCCTTTCCGTTCCTCCATTCGGGTGCCCAAAACTTCAAATGTACCGATAGTTACGTCCTTTAAAACGTGAGTCTTTTCTATGTACGCATCTCTATGTCATTGTCGCATCGTGAGTCCGATTACTATCCGGTCAGCTTCGTATCCTTCATCTGAGTCTGTAGCATGATCAGTTATCTTATGGCATTCCCGTTCCTCCATTCGGGTGCCCGAAACTTCAAATGTACCGATAGCTACGTCCTTTGAAACTTGAGTCTTTTCTTTGTACGAATCTCTATGTCATTGTCGCATCGTGACTCCGAATACCATCCAGTCCACTTCGTATCCTTTATCTGAGTCTGTTGCATGATCATATATCTTATGGCTGTCCCGTTCCTCCATTCGGGTGCCCGAAACTTCAAATGTACCGATAGCTACGTCCTTTAAAACTTGAGTCTTTTCTTTGTACGAATCTCTAAGTCATTGTCGCATCGTGACTCCGAATACCATCTGGTCCACTTCGTATCCTTTATCTGAGTTTGTTGCATGATCAGATATCTTATGGCCTTCCCGTTCCTCCATTCGGGTGCCCAAAACTTCAAATGTACCGATAGTTACGTCTTTTAAAACGCGAGGCTTTTTTCTGTACGAATCTCTATGTCATTGTCGCATAGTGAGTCTGATTACCATCCTGTCAGCTTGGTATCCTATATCTGAGTTTGTTTCATGATTAGATATCTTATGACCTTCCCGTTTCTCCATTCAGGTGCCCGAAACTTCACATGTACTGATAGTTATGTCCATTAAAACTCGAGGGTTTTCTTGTGTACGAATCTCTAGGTCATTGTGGCATCATCAATCCGATCTACTTCGTAACCCTTATCTGAGTTTGTTACATGATCAGATATCTTATGGCCTTCCCGTTCCTCCATTCGGGTGCCCAAAACTTCTAATGTAGCGATAATTACGTCCTTTAAAACGCGAGTCTTTTTTTCTGTACGAATCTCTATGTTATTGTCGCATAGTGAGTCCGATTACCATCCGGTCAGCTTCGTATCCTATATCTGAGTCTGTTACATGATTAGATATCTTATGACCTTCCCGTTCCTCCATTCGGGTGCCCGAAACTTCACATGTACTGATAGTTATGTTCTTTAACACTCAAGTCTTTTCTTGTGTACGAATCTCTATGTCATTGACGGATCGTGAGTCCGATTACTGTCCGGTCCACTTCGTATCCTTTATTTGAGTCTTTAGCATGATCAGATATTTTATGGCCTTCACGTTCCTCCATTCGGGTGTCCGAAACTTCAAATGTACCGATAGTTACGTCCTTTAAAACTTGAGTCTTTTCTTTTGTACGAATCTCTATATCATTGTCGCATCGTGAGTCTGATTACCGTCTGGTTAGCTTCGTATCCTTTATCTGAGTCTGTTGCAGGATCAGATAACTTATGGCTTCCCGTTCCACCATTCGGGTGCCCGAAATTTCAAATGTACCGATAGTTACGTGCTTTAAAACTCGAGTCTTTTCTTGTGTACCTATGTCATTGTCGCATCGTGAGTCTGATTACTGTCCGTTCAGCTTCGTATCCTTTATCTGAGTCTGTTGCATGATCACATATCTTATGGCCTTCCCGTTCCTCCATTCGGGTGCCCAAAACTTCAAATGTACCGATAGTTATGTCCTTTAAAACTTGAGTCTTTTCTTGTTTACGAATCGCTATGTCATTGTCGCATCGTGAGTCCGATTACCGTCCGGTCTATTTTGCATGATCAGATATCTTATGGCCTTTCCGTTCCTCCATTCGGGTGCCCAAAACTTCAAATGTACCGATAGTTACGTCCTTTAAAACGTGAGTCTTTTCTATGTACGAATCTCTATGTCATTGTCGCATCGTGAGTCCGATTACTATCTGGTCAGCTTCGTATCCTTCATCTGAGTCTGTAGCATGATCAGATATCTTATGGCGTTCCCGTTCCTCCAATCGGGTGCCCGGAACTTCAAATGTACCGATAGTTATGTCCTTTAAAACTTGAGTCTTTTCTTGTTTACGAATCGCTATGTCATTGTCGCATCGTTAGTCCGATTACCGTCCGGTCAGCTTCGTATCCTTAATCTGAGTCTGTAGCATGATCACATATCTTATGGCCTTCCTGTTCCTCCATCGGGTGCCCAAAACTTCAAATGTACCGATAGTTATGTCCTTTAAAACTTGAGTCTTTTCTTGTTTACGAATCGCTATGTCATTGTCGCATCGTGAGTCCGATTACCGTCCGGTCTATTTTGTAACCTTTATCTAAGTCTTTGCATGTTCAGATATCTTATGGCCTTTCTGTTCCTCCATTTGGGTGCCCAAAACTTCAAATGTACCGATAGTTACGTCCTTTAAAACGTGAGTCTTTTCTATGTACGAATCTCTATGTCATTGTCGAATCGTGAGTCCGATTACTATCCGGTCAGCTTCGTATCCTTCATCTGAGTCTATAGCATGATCAGATATCTTATGGCCTTTCTGTTCCTCCATTCGGGTGCCCGAAACTTCAAATGTACCGATAGCTACGTCCTTTGAAACTTGAGTCTTTTCTTTGTACGAATCTCTATGTCATTGTCGCATCGTGACTCCGAATACCATCCGGTCCACTTCGTATCCTTTGTCTGAGTCTGTTGCATGATCATATATCTTATGGCTGTCCCGTTCCTCCATTCGGGTGCCCGAAACTTCAAATGTACCGATAGCTACGTCCTTTAAAACTTGAGTCTTTTCTTTGTACGAATCTCTAAGTCATTGTCGCATCGTGACTCCGAATACCATCTGGTCCACTTCGTATCCTTTATCTGAGTTTGTTGCATGATCAGATATCTTATGGCCTTCCCGTTCCTCCATTCGGGTGCCCAAAACTTCAAATGTACCGATAGTTACGTCTTTTAAAACGCGAGGCTTTTTTCTGTACGAATCTCTATGTCATTGTCGCATAGTGAGTCTGATTACCATCCTGTCAGCTTGGTATCCTATATCTGAGTTTGTTTCATGATTAGATATCTTATGACCTTCCCTTTTCTCCATTCAGGTGCCCGAAACTTCACATGTACTGATAGTTATGTCCATTAAAACTCGAGGGTTTTCTTGTGTACGAATCTCTAGGTCATTGTGGCATCATCAATCCGATCTACTTCGTAACCCTTATCTGAGTTTGTTACATGATCAGATATCTTATGGCCTTCCCGTTCCTCCATTCGGGTGCCCAAAACTTCTAATGTACCGATAATTACGTCCTTTAAAACGCGAGTCTTTTTTTCTGTACGAATCTCTATGTTATTGTCGCATAGTGAGTCCGATTACCATCCGGTCAGCTTCGTATCCTATATCTGAGTCTGTTACATGATTAGATATCTTATGACCTTCCCGTTCCTCCATTCGGGTGCCCGAAACTTCACATGTACTGATAGTTATGTTCTTTAACACTCAAGTCTTTTCTTGTGTACGAATCTCTATGTCATTGTCGGATCGTGAGTCCGATTACTGTCCGGTCCACTTCGTATCCTTTATTTGAGTCTTTAGCATGATCAGATATTTTATGGCCTTCACGTTCCTCCATTCGGGTGTCCGAAACTTCAAATGTACCGATAGTTACGTCCTTTAAAACTTGAGTCTTTTCTTTTGTACGAATCTCTATATCATTGTCGCATCGTGAGTCTGATTACCGTCTGGTTAGCTTCGTATCCTTTATCTGAGTCTGTTGCAGGATCAGATAACTTATGGCTTCCCGTTCCACCATTCGGGTGCCCGAAATTTCAAATGTACCGATAGTTACGTGCTTTAAAACTCGAGTCTTTTCTTGTGTACCTATGTCATTGTCGCATCGTGAGTCCGATTACTGTCCGTTCAGCTTCGTATCCTTTATCTGAGTCTGTTGCATGATCACATATCTTATGGCCTTCCCGTTCCTCCATTCGGGTGCCCAAAACTTCAAATGTACCGATAGTTATGTCCTTTAAAACTTGAGTCTTTTCTTGTTTACGAATCGCTATGTCATTGTCGCATCGTGAGTCCGATTACCGTCCGGTCTATTTTGTAACCTTTATCTAAGTCTGTTGCATGATCAGATATCTTATGGCCTTTCCGTTCCTCCATTCGGGTGCCCAAAACTTCAAATGTACCGATAGTTACGTCCTTTAAAACGTGAGTCTTTTCTATGTACGAATCTCTATGTCATTGTCGCATCGTGAGTCCGATTACTATCCGGTCAGCTTCGTATCCTTCATCTGAGTCTGTAGCATGATCAGATATCTTATGGCGTTCCCGTTCCTCCAATCGGGTGCCCGGAACTTCAAATGTACCGATAGTTATGTCCTTTAAAACTTGAGTCTTTTCTTGTTTACGAATCGCTATGTCATTGTCGCATCGTTAGTCCGATTACCGTCCGGTCAGCTTCGTATCCTTAATCTGAGTCTGTAGCATGATCACATATCTTATGGCCTTCCTGTTCCTCCATCGGGTGCCCAAAACTTCAAATGTACCGATAGTTATGTCCTTTAAAACTGGAGTCTTTTCTTGTTTACGAATCGCTATGTCATTGTCGCATCGTGAGTCCGATTACCGTCCGGTCTATTTTGTAACCTTTATCTAAGTCTTTGCATGTTCAGATATCTTATGGCCTTTCTGTTCCTCCATTCGGGTGCCCAAAACTTCAAATGTACCGATAGTTACGTCCTTTAAAACGTGAGTCTTTTCTATGTACGAATCTCTATGTCATTGTCGAATCGTGAGTCCGATTACTATCCGGTCAGCTTCGTATCCGTCATCTGAGTCTATAGCATGATCAGATATCTTATGGCCTTTCTGTTCCTCCATTCGGGTGCCCGAAACTTCAAATGTACCGATAGCTACGTCCTTTGAAACTTGAGTCTTTTCTTTGTACGAATCTCTATGTCATTGTCGCATCGTGACTCCGAATACCATCCGGTCCACTTCGTATCCTTTGTCTGAGTCTGTTGCATGATCATATATCTTATGGCTGTCCCGTTCCTCCATTCGGGTGCCCGAAACTTCAAATGTACCGATAGCTACGTCCTTTAAGACTTGAGTCTTTTCTTTGTACGAATCTCTATGTCATTGTCGCTTCGTGACTCCGAATACGATCTGGCCCACGTCGTATCTTTTATCTGAGTTTGTTGCATGATTAGATATCTTATGGCCTTCCCGTTCCTCCATTCGGGTGCCCAAAACTTCAAATGTACCGATAGTTATGTCCTTTAAAACTTGAGTCTTTTCTTGTTTACGAATCGCTATGTCATTGTCGCATCGTGAGTCCGATTACCGTCCGGTCAGCTTCGTATCCTTAATCTGAGTCTGTTGCATGATCACATATCTTATGGCCTTCCTGTTCCTCCATCGGGTGCCCAAAACTTCAAATGTACCGATAGTTATGTCCTTTAAAACTTGGCTCTTTTCTTGTTTACGAATCGCTATGTCATTGTCGCATCGTGAGTCCGATTACCGTCCTGTCTATTTTGTAACCTTTATCTAAGTCTGTTGCATGTTCAGATATCTTATGGCCTTTCTGTTCCTCCATTCGGGTGCCCAAAACTTCAAATGTACCGATAGTTACGTCCTTTAAAACGTGAGTCTTTTCTATGTACGAATCTATATGTCATTGTCGAATCGTGAGTCCGATTACTATCCGGTCAACTTCGTATCCTTCATCTGAGTCTATAGCATGATCAGATATCTTATGGCATTCCCGTTCCTCCATTCGGGTGCCCGAAACTTCAAATGTACCGATAGCTACGTCCTTTGAAACTTGAGTCTTTTCTTTGTACGAATCTCTATGTCATTGTCGCATCGTGACTCCGAATACCATCGGGTCCACTTCGTATCCTTTGTCTGAGTCTGTTGCATGATCATATATCTTATGGCTATCCCGTTCCTCCATTCGGGTGCCCGAAACTTCAAATGTACCGATAGCTACGTCCTTTAAAACTTGAGTCTTTTCTTTGTACGAATCTCTATGTCATTGTCGCTTCGTGACTCCGAATACCATCTGGCCCAGTTCTTATCTTTTATCTGAGTTTGTTGCATGATTAGATATCTTATGGCCTTCCCGTTCCTCCATTCGGGTGCCCAAAACTTCAAATGTGCCGATACTTACGTCTTTTAAAACGCGAGGCTTTTTTCTGTACGAATCTCTATGTCATTGTCGCATAGTGAGTCTGATTACCATCCGGTCAGCTTCGTATCTTATATCTGAGTCTGTTGCATGATTAGATATCTTATGACCTTCCCGTTCCTCCATTCGGGTGCCCGAAACTTCACATGTACTGATAGTTATGTCCTTTAAAACTCGAGTGTTTTCTTGTGTACGAATCTCTAGGTCATTGTGGCATCATGAATCCGATTAACGTCCGGTCCTCTTTGTATCCTTTATCTGATTCTATAGCATGATCATATATCTTATGGCCTTCACGTTCCTCCATTCGGGTGCCCGAAACTTCAAATATACAGATTGTTACGTCCTTTAAAACTTGAGTCTTTTCTTGTGTACGAATCTCTATGTCATTGTCGCATCGTGAGTGCGATTACCGTCCGGTCTACTTCGTAACCCTTATCTGAGTCTGTTGCATGATCAGATATCTTATAGCCTTACTGTTCCTCCATTCGGGTGCCCAAAACTTCAAATGTACCGATAGTTATGTCCTTTAAAACTTGAGTCTTTTCTTGTTTACGAATCGCTATGTCATTGTCGCATCGTGAGTCCGATTACCGTCCGGTCTATTTTGTAACCTTTATCTAAGTCTGTTGTATGTTCAGATATCTTATGGCCTTTCCGTTCCTCCATTCGGGTGCCCAAAACTTCAAATGTACCGATAGTTACGTCCTTTAAATTGTGAGTCTTTTCTATGTACGAATCTCTATGTCATTGTCGCATCGTGAGTCCGATTACAATCCGGCCAGCTTCGTATCCTTCATCTGAGTCTCTAGCATGATCAGATATCTTATGGCGTTCCCGTTCCTCCATTCGGGTGCCCGAAACTTCAAATGTACCGATAGTTACGTCCTTTAAAACGTGAGTCTTTTCTATGTACGAATCTCTATGTCATTGTCGAATCGTGAGTCCGATTACTATCCGGTCAGCTTCGTATCCTTCATCCGAGTCTATAGCATGATCAGATATCTTATGGCGTTCCCGTTCCTCCATTCGGGTGCCTGAAACTTCAAATGTACCGATAGCTACGTCCTTTGAAACTTGAGTCTTTTCTTTGTACGAATCTCTATGTCATTATCGCATCGTGACTCCGAATACCATCCGGTCCACTTCGTATCCTTTGTCTGAGTCTGTTGCATGAGCATATATCTTATGGCTGTCCCGTTCCTCCATTCGGGTGCCCGAAACTTAAAATGTACCGATAGCTACGTCCTTTAAAACTTGAGTCTTTTCTTTGTACGAATCTCTATGTCATTGTCGCTTCGTGACTCCAAATACCATCTGGCCCAGTTCGTATCTTTTATGTGAGTTTGTTGCATGATTAGATATCTTATGGCCTTCCCGTTCCTCCATTCGGGTGCCCAAAACTTCAAATGTGCCGATAGTTACGTCTTTTAAAACGCGAGGCTTTTTTCTGTACGAATCTCTATGTCATTGTCGCATAGTGAGTCTGATTACCATCCGGTCAGCTTCGTATCTTATATCTGAGTCTGTTGCATGATCAGATATCTTATGGCCTTTCCGTTCCTCCATTCGGGTGCCCAAAACTTCAAATGTACCGATAGTTACGTCCTTTAAAACGTGAGTCTTTTCTATGTACGAATCTCTATGTCATTGTCGCATCGTGAGTCCGATTACTCTCCGGTCAGCTTCGTATCCTTCATCTGAGTCTGTAGCATGATCAGATATCTTATGGCGTTCCCGTTCCTCCATTCGGGTGCCCGGAACTTCAAATGTACCGATAGTTATGTCCTTTAAAACTTGAGTCTTTTCTTGTTTACGAATCGCTATGTCATTGTCGCATCGTTAGTCCGATTACCGTCCGGTCAGCTTCGTATCCTTAATCTGAGTCTGTTGCATGATCACATATCTTATGGCCTTCCTGTTCCTCCATCGGGTGCCCAAAACTTCAATTGTACCGATAGTTATGTCCTTTAAAACTTGAGTCTTTTCTTGTTTACGAATCGCTATGTCATTGTCGCATCGTGAGTCCGATTACCGTCCGGTCTATTTTGTAACCTTTATCTAAGTCTGTTGCATGTTCAGATATCTTATGGCCTTTCTGTTCCTCCATTCGGGTGCCCAAAACTTCAAATGTACCGATAGTTACGTCCTTTAAAACGTGAGTCTTTTCTATGTACGAATCTCTATGTCATTGTCGAATCGTGAGTCCGATTACTATCCGGTCAGCTTCGTATCCTTCATCTGAATCTATAGCATGATCAGATATCTTATGGCGTTCCCGTTCCTCCATTCGGGTGCCCGAAACTTCAAATGTACCGATAGCTACGTCCTTTGAAACTTGAGTCTTTTCTTTGTACGAATCTCTATGTCATTGTCGCATCGTGACTCCGAATACCATCCGGTCCACTTCGTATCCTTTGTCTGAGTCTGTTGCATGATCATATATCTTATGGCTGTCCCGTTCCTCCATTCGGGTGCCCGAAACTTCAAATGTACCGATAGCTACGTCCTTTAAGACTTGAGTCTTTTCTTTGTACGAATCTCTATGTCATTGTCGCTTCGTGACTCCGAATACCATCTGGCCCACGTCGTATCTTTTATCTGAGTTTGTTGCATGATTAGATATCTTATGGCCTTCCCGTTCCTCCATTCGGGTGCCCAAAACTTCAAATGTACCGATAGTTATGTCCTTTAAAACTTGAGTCTTTTCTTGTTTACGAATCGCTATGTCATTGTCGCATCGTGAGTCCGATTACCGTCCGGAATCTGAGTCTGTTGCATGATCACATATCTTATGGCCTTCCTGTTCCTCCATCGGGTGCCCAAAACTTCAAATGTACCGATAGTTATGTCCTTTAAAACTTGAGTCTTTTCTTGTTTACGAATCGCTATGTCATTGTCGCATCGTGAGTCCGATTACCGTCCGGTCAGCTTCGTATCCTTAATCTGAGTCTGTTGCATGATCACATATCTTATGGCCTTCCTGTTCCTCCATCGGGTGCCCAAAACTTCAAATGTACCGATAGTTATGTCCTTTAAAACTTGAGTCTTTTCTTGTTTACGAATCGCTATGTCATTGTCGCATCGAGAGTCCGATTACTGTCCTGTCTATTTTGTAACCTTTATCTAAGTCTGTTGCATGTTCAGATATCTTATGGCCTTTCTGTTCCTCCATTCGGGTGCCCAAAACTTCAAATGTACCGATAGTTACGTCCTTTAAAACGTGAGTCTTTTCTATGTACGAATCTATATGTCATTGTCGAATCGTGAGTCCGATTACTATCCGGTCAACTTCGTATCCTTCATCTGAGTCTATAGCATGATCCGATATCTTATGGCATTCCCGTTCCTCCATTCGGGTGCCCGAAACTTCAAATGTACCGATAGCTACGTCCTTTGAAACTTGAGTCTTTTCTTTGTACGAATCTCTATGTCATTGTCGCATCGTGAGTCCGAATACCATCGGGTCCACTTCGTATCCTTTGTCTGAGTCTGTTGCATGATCATATATCTTATGGCTGTCCCGTTCCTCCATTCGGGTGCCCGAAACTTCAAATGTACCGATAGCTACGTCCTTTAAAACTTGAGTCTTTTCTTTGTACGAATCTCTATGTCATTGTCGCTTCGTGACTCCGAATACCATCTGGCCCAGTTCGTATCTTTTATCTGAGTTTGTTGCATGATTAGATATCTTATGGCCTTCCCGTTCCTCCATTCGGGTGCCCAAAACTTCAAATGTGCCGATAGTTACGTCTTTTAAAACGCGAGGCTTTTTTCTGTACGAATCTCTATGTCATTGTCGCATAGTGAGTCTGATTACCATCCGGTCAGCTTCGTATCTTATATCTGAGTCTGTTGCATGATTAGATATCATATGACCTTCCCGTTCCTCCATTCGGGTGCCCGAAACTTCACATGTACTGATAGTTATGTCCTTTAAAACTCGAGTGTTTTCTTGTGTACGAATCTCTAGGTCATTGTGGCATCATGAATCTGATTAACGTCCGGTCCTCTTTGTATCCTTTATCTGATTCTATAGCATGATCATATATCTTATGGCCTTCACGTTCCTCCATTCGGGTGCCCGAAACTTCAAATATACAGATTGTTACGTCCTTTAAAACTTGAGTCTTTTCTTGTGTATGAATCTCTATGTCATTGTCGCATCGTGAGTGCGATTACCGTCCGGTCTACTTCGTAACCCTTATCTGAGTCTGTTGCATGATCAGATATCTTATGGCCTTCCCGTTCCTCCATTCGGGTGCCCAAAACTTCAAATGTACCGATAGTTATGTCCTTTAAAACTTGAGTCTTTTCTTGTTTACGAATCGCTATGTCATTGTCGCATCGTGAGTCCGATTACCGTCCGGTCTATTTTGTAACCTTTATCTAAGTCTGTTGTATGTTCAGATATCTTATGGCCTTTCCGTTCCTCCATTCGGGTGCCCAAAACTTCAAATGTACCGATAGTTACGTCCTTTAAATTGTGAGTCTTTTCTATGTACGAATCTCTATGTCATTGTCGCATCGTGAGTCCGATTACTATCCGGCCAGCTTCGTATCCTTCATCTGAGTCTCTAGCATGATCAGATATCTTATGGCGTTCCCGTTCCTCCATTCGGGTGCCCGAAACTTCAAATGTACCGATAGTTACGTCCTTTAAAACGTGATTCTTTTCTATGTACGAATCTCTATGTCATTGTCGAATCGTGAGTCCGATTACTATCCGGTCAGCTTCGTATCCTTCATCCGAGTCTATAGCATGATCAGATATCTTATGGCGTTCCCGTTCCTCCATTCGGGTGCCTGATACTTCAAATGTACCGATAGCTACGTCCTTTGACACTTGAGTCTTTTCTTTGTACGAATCTCTATGTCATTGTCGCATCGTGACTCCGAATACCATCCGGTCCACTTCGTATCCTTTGTCTGAGTCTGTTGCATGAGCATATATCTTATGGCTGTCCCGTTCCTCCATTCGGGTGCCCGAAACTTCAAATGTACCGATAGCTACGTCCTTTAAAACTTGAGTCTTTTCTTTGTACGAATCTCTATGTCATTGTCGCTTCGTGACTCCAACTACCATCTGGCCCAGTTCGTATCTTTTATGTGAGTTTGTTGCATGATTAGATATCTTATGGCCTTCCCGTTCCTCCATTCGGGTGCCCAAAACTTCAAATGTGCCGATAGTTACGTCTTTTAAAACGCGAGGCTTTTTTCTGTACGAATCTCTATGTCATTGTCGCATAGTGAGTCTGATTACCATCCGGTCAGCTTCGTATCTTATATCTGAGTCTGTTGCATGATCAGATATCTTATGGCCTTTCCGTTCCTCCATTCGGGTGCCCAAAACTTCAAATGTACCGATAGTTACGTCCTTTAAAACGTGAGTCTTTTCTATGTACGAATCTCTATGTCATTGTCGCATCGTGAGTCCGATTACTCTCCGGTCAGCTTCGTATCCTTCATCTGAGTCTGTAGCATGATCAGATATCTTATGGCGTTCCCGTTCCTCCATTCGGGTGCCCGGAACTTCAAATGTACCGATAGTTATGTCCTTTAAAACTTGAGTCTTTTCTTGTTTACGAATCGCTATGTCATTGTCGCATCGTTAGTCCGATTATCGTCCGGTCAGCTTCGTATCCTTAATCTGAGTCTGTTGCATGATCACATATCTTATGGCCTTCCTGTTCCTCCATCGGGTGCCCAAAACTTCAAATGTACCGATAGTTATGTCCTTTAAAACTTGAGTCTTTTCTTGTTTACGAATCGCTATGTCATTGTCGCATCGTGAGTCCGATTACCGTCCGGTCTATTTTGTAACCTTTATCTAAGTCTGTTGCATGTTCAGATATCTTATGGCCTTTCTGTTCCTCCATTCGGGTGCCCAAAACTTCAAATGTACCGATAGTTACGTCCTTTAAAACGTGAGTCTTTTCTATGTACGAATCTCTATGTCATTGTCGAATCGTGAGTCCGATTACTATCCGGTCAGCTTCGTATCCTTCATCTGAGTCTATAGCATGATCAGATATCTTATGGCGTTCCCGTTCCTCCATTCGGGTGCCCGAAACTTCAAATGTACCGATAGCTACGTCCTTTGAAACTTGAGTCTTTTCTTTGTACGAATCTCTATGTCATTGTCGCATCGTGACTCCGAATACCATCCGGTCCACTTCGTATCCTTTGTCTGAGTCTGTTGCATGATCATATATCTTATGGCTGTCCCGTTCCTCCATTCGGGTGCCCGAAACTTCAAATGTACTGATAGCTACGTCCTTTAAGACTTGAGTCTTTTCTTTGTACGAATCTCTATGTCATTGTCGCTTCGTGACTCCGAATACCATCTGGCCCACGTCGTATTTTTTATCTGAGTTTGTTGCATGATTAGATATCTTATGGCCTTCCCGTTCCTCCATTCGGGTGCCCAAAACTTCAAATGTACCGATAGTTATGTCCTTTAAAACTTGAGTCTTTTCTTGTTTACGAATCGCTATGTCATTGTCGCATCGTGAGTCCGATTACCGTCCGGTCAGCTTCGTATCCTTAATCTGAGTCTGTTGCATGATCACATATCTTATGGCCTTCCTGTTCCTCCATCGGGTGCCCAAAACTTCAAATGTACCGATAGTTATGTCCTTTAAAACTTGAGTCTTTTCTTGTTTACGAATCGCTAAGTCATTGTCGCATCGTGAGTCCGATTACCGTCCGGTCTATTTTGTAACCTTTATCTAAGTCTGTTGCATGTTCAGATATCTTATGGCCTTTCTGTTCCTCCATTCGGGTGCCCAAAACTTCAAATGTACCGATAGTTACGTCCTTTAAAACGTGAGTCTTTTCTATGTACGAATCTATATGTCATTGTCGAATCGTGAGTCCGATTACTATCCGGTCAACTTCGTATCCTTCATCTGAGTCTATAGCATGATCAGTTATCTTATTTCATTCCCGTTCCTCCATTCGGGTGCCCGAAACTTCAAATGTACCGATAGCTACGTCCTTTGAAACTTGAGTCTTTTCTTTGTACGAATCTCTATGCCATTGTCGCATCGTGACTCCGAATACCATCGGGTCCACTTCGTATCCTTTGTCTGAGTCTGTTGCATGATCATATATCTTATGGCTGTCCCGTTCCTCCATTCGGGTGCCCGAAACTTCAAATGTACCGATAGCTACGTCCTTTGAAACTTGAGTCTTTTCTTTGTACGAATCTCTATGTCATTGTCGCATCGTGACTCCGAATACCATCTGGTCCACTTCGTATCCTTTATCTGAGTCTGTTGCATGATCATATATCTTATGGCTGTCCCGTTCCTCCATTCGGGTGCCCGAAACTTCAAATGTACCGATAGCTACGTCCTTTAAAACTTGAGTCTTTTCTTTGTACGAATCTCTATGTCATTGTCGCATCGTGACTCCGAATACCATCTGGCCCACTTCGTATCTTTTATCTGAGTTTGTTGCATGATTAGATATCTTATGGCCTTCCCGTTCCTCCATTCGGGTGCCCAAAACTTCGAATGTGCCGATAGTTACGTCTTTTAAAACGCGAGGCTTTTTTTCTATACGAATCTCTATGTCACTGTCGCATAGTGAGTCTGATTACCATCCGGACAGCTTCGTATCTTATATCTGAGTCTGTTGCATGATTAGATATCTTATGACCTTCCCGTTCTTCCATTCGGGTGCCCAAAACTTCACATGTACTGATAGTTATGTCCTTTAAAACTCGAGTGTTTTCTTGTGTACGAATCTCTAGGTCATTGTGGCATCATGAATCCGATTAATGTCCGGTCCCCTTTGTATCCTTTATCTGATTCTATAGCATGATCATATATCTTATGGCCTTCACGTTCCTCCATTCGGGTGCCCGAATCTTCAAATATACCGATTGTTACGTCCTTTAAAACTTGAGTGTTTTCTTGTGTACGAATCTCTATGTCATTTTCGCATCGTGAGTGCGATTACCGTCCGGTCTACTTCGTAACCCTTATCTGAGTCTGTTGAATGATCAGATATCTTATGGCCTTCCCGTTCCTCCATTCGGGTGCCCAAAACTTCAAATGTACCGATAGTTATGTCCTTTAAAACTTGAGTCTTTTCTTGTTTACGAATCGCTATGTCATTGTCGCATCGTGAGTCCGATTACCGTCCGGTCTATTTTGTAACCTTTATCTAAGTCTGTTGCATGTTCAGATATCTTATGGCCTTTCCATTCCTCCATTCGGGTGCCCAAAACTTCAAATGTACCGATAGTTACGTCCTTTAAATTGTGAGTCTTTTCTATGTACGAATCTCTATGTCATTGTCGCATCGTGAGTCCGATTACTATCCGGTCAGCTTCGTATCCTTCATCTGAGTCTGTAGCATGATCAGATATCTTATGGCGTTCCCGTTCCTCCATTCGGGTGCCCGAAACTTCAAATGTACCGATAGCTACGTCCTTTGAAACTTTAGTCTTTTCTTTGTACGAATCTCTATGTCATTGTCGCATCGTGACTCCGAATACCATCCGGTCCACTTCGTATCCTTTATCTGAGTCTGTTGCATGATCATATATCTTATGGCTGTCCCGTTCCTCCATTCGGGTGCCCGAAACTTCAAATGTACCGATAGCTACGTCCTTTAAAACTTGAGTCTTTTCTTTGTACGAATCTCTATGTCATTGTCGCATCGTGACTCCGAATACCATCTGGCCCACTTCGTATCTTTTATCTGAGTTTGTTGCATGATTAGATATCTTATGGCCTTCCCGTTCCTCCATTCGGGTGCCCAAAACTTCGAATGTGCCGATAGTTACGTCTTTTAAAACGCGAGGCTTTTTTTCTATACGAATCTCTATGTCACTGTCGCATAGTGAGTCTGATTACCATCCGGACAGCTTCGTATCTTATATCTGAGTCTGTTGCATGATTAGATATCTTATGACCTTCCCGTTCTTCCATTCGGGTGCCCGAAACTTCACATGTACTGATAGTTATGTCCTTTAAAACTCGAGTGTTTTCTTGTGTACGAATCTCTAGGTCATTGTGGCATCATGAATCCGATTAATGTCCGGTCCCCTTTGTATCCTTTATCTGATTCTATAGCATGATCATATATCTTATGGCCTTCACGTTCCTCCATTCGGGTGCCCGAATCTTCAAATATACCGATTGTTACGTCCTTTAAAACTTGAGTCTTTTCTTGTGTACGAATCTCTATGTCATTTTCGCATCGTGAGTGCGATTACCGTCCGGTCTACTTCGTAACCCTTATCTGAGTCTGTTGAATGATCAGATATCTTATGGCCTTCCCGTTCCTCCATTCGGGCGCCCAAAACTTCAAAGGTACCGATAGTTATGTCCTTTAAAACTTGAGTCTTTTCTTGTTTACGAATCGCTATGTCATTGTCGCATCGTGAGTCCGATTACCGTCCGGTCTATTTTGTAACCTTTATCTAAGTCTGTTGCATGTTCAGATATCTTATGGCCTTTCCATTCCTCCATTCGGGTGCCCAAAACTTCAAATGTACCGATAGTTACGTCCTTTAAATTGTGAGTCTTTTCTATGTACGAATCTCTATGTCATTGTCGCATCGTGAGTCCGATTACTATCCGGTCAGCTTCGTATCCTTCATCTGAGTCTGTAGCATGATCAGATATCTTATGGCGTTCCCGTTCCTCCATTCGGGTGCCCGAAACTTCAAATGTACCGATAGCTACGTCCTTTGAAACTTTAGTCTTTTCTTTGTACGAATCTCTATGTCATTGTCGCATCGTGACTCCGAATACCATCCGGTCCACTTCGTATCCTTTATCTGAGTCTGTTGCATGATCATATATCTTATGGCTGTCCCGTTCCTCCATTCGGGTGCCCGAAACTTCAAATGTACCGATAGCTACGTCCTTTAAAACTTGAGTCTTTTCTTTGTACGAATCTCTATGTCATTGTCGCATCGTGACTCCGAATACCATCTGGCCCACTTCGTATCTTTTATCTGAGTTTGTTGCATGATCAGATATCTTATGGCCTTCCCGTTCCTCCATTCGGGTTCCCAAAACTTAAAATGTACCGATAGTTACGTCTTTTAAAACGCGAGGCTTTTTTCTGTACGAATCTCTGTCATTGTCGCATAGTGAGTCTGATTACCATCCGGTCAGCTTCGTATCTTATATCTGAGTCTGTTGCATGATTAGATATCTTATGACCTTACCGTTCCTCCATTCGGGTGCCCGAAACTTCACATGTACTGATAGTTATGTCCTTTAAAACTCGAGTGTTTTCTTGTGTACGAATCTCAAGGTCATTGTGGCATCATGAATCCGATTAATGTCCGGTCCTCTTTGTATCCTTTATCTGATTCTATAGCATGATCAGATATCTTATGGCCTTCCCGTTCCTCCATTCGGGTGCCCAAAACTTCTAATGTACCGATAGTTACGTCCTTTAAAACGCGAGTCTTTTTTTCTGTACGAATCTCTATGTCATTGTCGCATAGTGAGTCCGATTACCATCCGGTCAGCTTCGTATCCTATATCTGAGTCTGTTGCATGATTAGATATCTTATGACCTTCCCGTTCCTCCATTTGGGTGCCCAAAACTTCTAATGTGCCGATAGTTACGTCCTTTAAAATGCGAGTCTTTTATTCTGTACGAATCTCTATATCATTGTCGCATAGTGAGTCCGATTACCATCCGGTCAGCTTCGTATCCTATATCTAAGTCTGTTGCATGATTAGATATCTTATGACCTTCCCGTTCCTCCATTCGGGTGCCCGAAACTTCACATGTACTGATAGTTATGTTCTTTAAAACTGAAGTCTTTTCTTGTGTACGAATCTCTATGTCATTGTCGCATCGTGAGTCCGATTACTGTCCGGTCCGCTTCATATGCTTTATCTGAGTCTATAGCATGATCAGATATCTTATGGCCTTCACGTTCCTCCATTCGAGTGCCCGAAACTTCAAATATACTGATAGTTACGTCCTTTAAAAATTGAGACTTTTCTTGTGTACGAATCTCTATGTCATTGTCGCATCGTGAGTCCGATTACCGTCCGATCCGCTTCGTATCGTTTATTTGAGTCTGTAGCATGATCAGATATTTTATGGCCTTCACGTTCCTCCATTCGGGTGCCCGAAACTTCAAATGTACCGATAGTTACATCCTTTAAAACTTGAGACTTTTCTTGTGTACGAATCTCTATGTCATTGTCGCATCGTGAGTCTGATTACCGTCCGGTTAGCTTCGTATCCTTTATCTGAGTCTGTTGCAGGATCATATAACTTATGGCCTTCCCGTTCCTCCATTCGGGTGCCCAAAACTTCTAATGTACCGAGAGTTACGTCCTTTAAAACGCGAGTCTTTTTTTCTGTACGAATCTCTATGTCATTCTCGCATAGTGAGTCCGATTACCATTCGGTCAGCTTCGTATCCTATATCTGAGTCTGTTGCATGATTAGATATCTTATGACCTTCCCGTTCCTCCATTCGGGTGCCCGAAACTTCACATGTACTCATAGTTATGTCCTTTAAAACTCGAGTCTTTTCTTGTGTACGAATCTCTATGTCATTGTCGCATCGTGAGTCCGATTACCGTCCGGTCCGCTTCATATCCTTTTTCTGAGTATATAGCATGATCAGATATCTTATGGCCTTCACTTTCCTCGATTCGAGTGCCCGAAACTTCAAATGTACTGATAGTTACGTCCTTTAAAACTTGAGTCTTTTCTTGTGTTCGAATATCTATGTCATTGTAGCGTCGTGAGTCCGATTACCATCCGCTCAGCTTCGTATCCTATATCTAAGTCTGTTGCATGATTAGATATCTTATGACCTTCCCGTTCCTCCATTCGGGTGCCCGAAACTTCACATGTACTGATAGTTATGTTCTTTAAAACTGAAGTCTTTTCTTGTGTACGAATCTCTATGTCATTGTCGCATCGTGAGTCCGATTACCGTCCAGTTTGCCTTGTTTCCTTTATCTGAGTCTGTTGCATGATCAGATATCATATGGCCTACCCGTTCCTCCATTTGGGTGCCCCAAACTTCAAATGTACCGATAGTTACGTCCTTTAAAACTTAAGTCTTTTCTTGTGTACGAATCACTATGTAATTGTCGCATCGTGAGTCCGAATACCGTCCGGTATGTTTCGTAACCTTTATCTGAGTCTGTTGCATGATCAGATATCTTATGGCCTTCCTTTTCCTCCATTCGGGTGCCGAAACTTCAAATGTACCGATAGTTACGTCCTTTAAAACTCGGGTCTTTTCTTGTGTACGAATCTCTATGTCTATGTAGCATCGTGATTCCGATTACCATCCGTTCAGCTTCGTATCCTTTATCTGAGTCAGTTGCATGATCAGATATCTTCTGGCCTTGCCGTTCCTCCATTCGGGTGCCCAAAACTTCAAATGTACCGATAGTTACGTCCTTTAAAACTCGAGTCATTTTTTGTGTATGAATCTTTATGTCATTGTCGCATCGTGAGTCCGATTACCATCCGCTCAGCTACGTATCCTTTATCTGAGTCTGCTGCAGTAATAGATATCTTATGGCCATACCGTTCATCCATTTGGGTACCTGAAACTTCATATGTACCGATAGTTCTGTCATTTAAAACTCGAGTCTTTTCTTGTGTACGAATCTCTATGTCATTGTCGCATCGTGAGTCCGATTACTGTCCAGTTTGCCTTGTTTCCTTTATCTGACTCTGTTGCATGATCAGATATCTTATCGCCTTCCCGTTCCTCCATTTGGGTGCCCCGAACTTCAAATGTACCGATAGTTACGTCCTTTAAAACTTGAGTCTTTTCTTGTGTACGAATCACTAAGTCATTGTCGCATCGTGAGTCCGATTACCATCCGATATGTTTCGTAATCTTTATCTGAGTCTATAGTATGATCAGATATCTTATGGCCTTCACATTCCCCCATTCGGGTGCCCGGAACTTCAAATATACCTATAGTTACGTCCTTTAAAACGCGAGTCTTTTCTTATGTGTGAATCTCCATGTCATTGTTGCATCGTGAGTCCGATTACCATCCGGTCAGCATCGTATCACTTATTTAAGTCTGTTGCGTGATCAGATATCTTATGCCCGTCCCGTTCCTCCATTCGGGTGCCCGAAACTTCAAATGTACCGATAGTTACGTCCTTTAAAACTCGGGTCTTTTCTTGTGTACGAATCTCTATGTCATTGTAGCATCGTTATTCCGATTACCATCCGTTCAGCTTCGTATCCTTTATCTGAGTCAGTTGCATGATCAGATATCTTCTGGCCTTCCCGTTCCTCCATTCGGGTGCCCAAAACTTCAAATGTACCGATAGTTACGTCTTTTAAACGCGAGTCTTTTCTTCTGTACGAATCTCTATGCCATTGTCGCATCGTGAGTCCGATTACCATCCGGTCAGCTTCGTATCCTTTATCTGAATCTGTTGCATGATTAGATATCTTATGGCCTTCCCGTTCCTCCATTCGGGTGCCCGAAACTTCAAATGTACCTATAGTTATGTCTATAAAACTCGAATGTTATTTGTGTACGAATCTCTATGTCATTGTCGCATCGTGATTCCGATTACCATCCGTTCAGCTTTGTATCCTTTATCTGAGTCAGTTGCTTGATTAGATATAATTTGGCCTTGCCGTTCCTCCATTCGGGTGCCCAAAACTTCAAATGTACCGATCGTTACGTCCTTTAAAACGCGAGCCTTTTCTTCTGTACGAATCTCTATGCCATTGTCGCATCGTGAGTCCGATTACCATCCGGTCAGCTTCGTATCCTTTATCTGTGTCAGTTGCATGTTTAGATATCTTCTTGCCTTGCCGTTCCTCCATTCGGGTGCCCAAAACTTCAAATGTACCGATTGTTACGTCCTTTAAAACGCGAGTCTTTTCGTCTGTATGAATCTCTATGCCATTATCGCATCGTGAGTCAGATTACCATCCGCTCAGCTTCGTATCCTTTATCTGAGTCTGCTGCAGTATAAGATATCTTATGGGCATCCCGTTCTTCCATTCGGGTGCCCGAAACTTCATATGTACCGATAGTTCTGTCCTTTAAAACTCGAGTCCTTTTTTGTGTACGAATCTCTATGTCATTGTCGCATCATGAGTCCGATTACCGTCCAGTTTGCCTCGTATCCTTTAACTGAGTCTCTTGCTTGATCAAATATTAATGGCCTTCCCGTTTGTTCATTCGGGCGCCTAACACTACAAATGTACCGATTGTTACGTCCCTTAAAACTCGAGTCATTTTGTTGTGTACGAATCTCTATGTCATTGTCGCATCGTGAGTCCGATACCATCCGGTCTGCATCATATCCTTTATTTGAGTCTGTAGCATGATCAGATATCTTATGGCCTTCACATTCCTCCATTCGGGTGCCCGAAACTTTAAATGTACCGATAGTTACGTCCTTTAAAACTTTAGTCTTTTTTGTGTACGAATCTCTATGTCATTGTCGCATCATGAGTCTGATTACCGTCCGGTATGTTTCGTAACCTACATCTGAGTCTGTTGCATGATCAGATATCTTATGGCCTTCCTGTTCCTCCATGCGGGTGCCCAAAACTTCAAATGTACCAATAGTTACATCCTTTAAAACGCGAGTCTTTTCGTCTGTACGAATCTCTATGTCATTGTTGCATCATGAGTCCGATTACCATCCTGTCAGCTTCGTATCTTTTATCAGAGTCTGTTGCATGATCAGATATCTTTTGGCCTTCATGTTCCTCCATTTGGGTGCCCAAAATTTCAGATGTACCAATAGTTACGTCCTTTAAAACTTAAGTCTTTTCTTGTGTACGAATCTCTATGTCATTGTCACATCGAGAGTCCGATTACCGTCCAGTCTGCTTCGTATCCTTTATTTGAGTCTGTAGCATGATCAGATATCTTATGGCTTCCACGTTCCTCCATTCGGGTGCCCAAAACTTCAAATGTACCGATAGTTACGTCCTTTAAAACTTGAGTCTTTTCTTGTGTACGAATCTCTATGCCATTGTCGCATCGTGAGTCCTATTAGCGTCGCCTTCACGTTCCTCCATTCGAGCGCCCGAAACTTCAAATGTACCGATAGTTACTTCCATTAAAACCTGAGTCATTTTTTGTGTTTGAATCTCTATGTCATTGTTGCATCGTGAGTCCGATTACGGTCCGGTCCACTTTGTATCCTTTATTTGAGTATGTAGCATGATCAGATATCTTATGGCCGTCCAGTTCCTCCATTCGGGTGCCTAAAACTTCAAATGTACCGATAGTTATGTCCTTTAAAACTCGAGTCTTTTCTTGTGTACGAATCTCTATGTCATTGTCGCATCGTGAGTCCGATTACCGTTCGGTATGTTTCGTAACCTTTATCTGAGCCTGCTGCATGATCAGATATCTTATGGCCTTCCCTTTCCTCCATTCGAGTGCCCGAAACTTCAAATGTACCGATAGTTACGTCCTTTAAAACTCGAGTCATTTTTTGTGTATGAATCTTTATGTCATTGTCGCATCGTGAGTCTGATTACCATCCGCTCAGCTTCGTATCCTTTATTTGAGTCTGCTGCAGTAATAGATATCTTATGGCCATCCCGTTCCTCCATTCGGGCACCTGAAACTTCATATGTACCGATAGTTCTGTCATTTAAAACTCGAGTCTTTTCTTGTGTACGAATCTCTATGTCATTGTCGCATCGTGAGTCCGATTACCGTCCAGTTTGCCTTGTTTCCTTTATCTGACTCTGTTGCATGATCAGATATCTTATGGCCTTCCCGTTCCTCCATTTGGGTGCCCCAAACTTCAAATGTACAGATAGTTACGTCCTTTAAAACTTCAGTCTTTTCTTGTGTACGAATCACTATGTCATTGTCGCATCGTGAGTCTGATTACCGTTCGGTATGTTTCGTAACCTTTATCTGAGTCTATAGTATGATCAGATATCTTATGGCCTTCACATTCCCCCATTCGGGTGCCCGGAACTTCAAATATACCTATAGTTACGTCCTTTAAAACGCGAGTCTTTTCTTATGTGTGAATCTCCATGTCATTGTTGCATCGTGAGTCCGATTACCATCCGGTCAGCATCGTATCACTTATTTAAGTCTGTTGCGTGATCAGATATCTTATGCCCGTCCCGTTCCTCCATTCGGGTGCCCGAAACTTCAAATGTACCGATAGTTACGTCCTTTAAAACTCGGGTCTATTCTTGTGTACGAATCTCTATGTCATTGTAGCATCGTTATTCCGATTACCATCCGTTCAGCTTCGTATCCTTTATCTGAGTCAGTTGCATGATCAGATATCTTCTGGCCTTCCCGTTCCTCCATTCGGGTGCCCAAAACTTCAAATGTACCGATAGTTACGTCATTTAAAACGCGAGTCTTTTCTTCTGTACGAATCTCTATGCCATTGTCGCATCGTGAGTCCGATTACCATCCGATCAACTTCGTATCCTTTATTTGAGTATGCTGCAGTAGAAGATATCTTATGGCCATCCCGTTCCTCCATTCGGGTGCCCGAAACTTCATATGTACCGATAGTTCTGTCCTTTAAAACTCGATTCTTTTCTTGTGTACGAATCTCTATGTCATTGTCGCATCGTGATTCCGATTACCATCTGTTCAGCTTCGTATCCTTTATCTGAGTCAGTTGCATGATTAGATATATTCTGGCCTTGCCGTTCCTCCATTCGGGTGCCCAAAACTTCAAATGTACCGATCGTTACGTCCTTCAAAACGCGAGCCTTTTCTTCTGTACGAATCTCTATGCCATTGTCGTATCGTGAGTTCGATTACCATCCGGTCAGTTTCGTATCCTTTATCTGTGTCAGTTGCATGTTCAGATATCTTCTTGCCTTGCCGTTCCTCCATTCGGGTGCCCAAAACTTCAAATGTACCGATAGTTACGTCCTTTAAAACGCGAGTCTTTTCGTCTGTATGAATCTCTATGCCATTATCGCATCGTGAGTCAGATTACCATCCGCTCAGCTTCGTATCCTTTATCTGAGTCTGCAGCAGTATGAGATATCTTATGGGCATCCCGTTCCTCCATTCGGGTGCCCGAAACTTCATATGTACCGATAGTTCTGTCCTTTAAAACTCGAGTCCTTTTTTGTGTACGAATCTCTATGTCATTGTCGCATCATGAGTCCGATTACCGTCCAGTTTGCCTCGTATCCTTTAACTGAGTCTCTTGCTTGATCAAATACTTAATGGCCTTCCCGTTTGTTCATTCGGGCGCCTGACACTATAAATGTACCGATTGTTACGTCCCTTAAAACTCGAGTCATTTTGTTGTGTACGAATCTCTATGTCATTGTCGTATCGTGAGTCCGATACCATCCGGTCTGCTTCGTATCCTTTATTTTAATCTGTAGCATGATTAGATATCTTATGGCCTTCACATTCCTCCATTCGGGTGCCCGAAACTTTAAATGTACCGATTGTTACGTCCTTTAAAACTTTAGTCTTTTTTGTGTACGAATCTCTATGTCATTGTCGCATCATGTGTCTGATTACCGTACGGTATGTTTCGTAACATATATCTGAGTATGTTGCATGATCAGATATCTTATGGCCTTCCTGTTCCTCCATGCGGGTGCCCAAAACTTCAAATGTACCGATAGTTACATCCTTTAAAACGCGAGCCTTTTCGTTTGTACGAATCTCTATGTCATTGTTGCATCGTGAGTCCGATTACCATCCGGTCAGCTTCGTATCTTTTATCTGAGTCTGTTGCATGATCAGATATCTTATGGCCTTCCCGTTCCTCCATTCGGGTGCCCGAAACTTCAAATGTACCGATAGTTACGTCCTTAAAACTCGAGTCAATTCTTGTGTACGAATCTCTATGTCTTTGTAGCATCGTGAGTCCGATTACCATCCGCTGAGCTTCATATCCTTTATCTTAGACAGTTGCATCATCAGATATCTTCTGGCATTCCCGTTCCTCCATTCGGGCGCCCGAAACTACAAATGTACCGATTGTTACGTCCTTTAAAACTCGAGTCATTTTTTGTGTACGAATCTCTATGTCATTGTTGCATCGTGAGTCCGATTACCATCCGGTCAGCTTCGTATCCTTTATCTGAGTCTGTTGCATGATCAGATATCTTTTGGCCTTCACGTTCCTCCATTTGGGTGCCCAAAACTTCAGATGTACCAATAGTTACGTCCTTTAAAACTTAAGTCTTTTCTTGTGTACGAATCTCTATGTCATTGTCACATCGTGAGTCCGATTACCGTCCAGTCCGCTTCGTATCCTTTATTTGAGTCTGTAGCATGATCAGATATCTTATGGCTTCCACGTTCCTCAATTCGGGTGCCCAAAACTTCAAATGTACCGATAGTTACGTCCTTTAAAACTTGAGTCTTTTCTTGTGTACGAATCTCTATGTCATTGTCGCATCGTGAGTCCTATTAGCGTCGCCTTCACGTTCCTCCATTCGAGTGCCCGAAACTTCAAATGTACCGATAGTTACTTCCTTTAAAACCTGAGTCATTTTTTGTGTTTGAATCTCTATGTCATTGTTGCATCGTGAGTCCGATTACGGTCCGGTCCACTTTGTATCCTTTATTTTAGTATGTAGCATGATCAGATATCTTATGGCCGTCCAGTTCCTCCATTCGGGTGCCTGAAACTTCAAATGTACCGATAGTTATGTCCTTTAAAACTCGAGTCTTTTCTTGTGTACGAATCTCTATGTCATTGTCGCATCGTGAGTCCGATTACCATCCGCTCAGCTTCGTATCCTTTATCTGAGTCTATAGCAGGATCAGATATCTTATGGCCTTCCCGTTCCTCTATTCGGGTGCCCGAAACTTCAAATGTACCGATAGTTACGTCCTTTAAAACTCGAGTCTTTTCTTGTGTACGAATCTCTATGTCATTGTAGCATCGTGAGTCCGATTACCATCCGCTCAGCTTCGTATCCTTTATCTGAGTCTGCTGCAGTATCAAATATCTTATGGCCATCCCGTTCCTCCATTCGGGTACCCGAAGCTTCATATGTACCGATAGTTCTGTCATTTAACACTCGAGTCTTTTCTTGTGTACGAATCTCTATGTCAATGTCGCATCGTGAGTCCGATTACCGTCGCCCTCACGTTCCTCCATTCAAGTGCCCGAAACTTCAAATGTATCGGTAGTTACTTCCTTTAAAACTCGAAACTTATCTTGTGTATGAATCTCTATGTCATTGTCACATCGTGAATCTGATTACGGTTCGGTCCGCTTCGTATCCTTTATTTGAGTATGTAGCATGATCAGATATCTTATCGCCGTCCCGTTCCTCCATTCGGGTGCCCAAAACTTCAAATGTACCGATAGTTGTGTCCTTTAAAACTCGAGTCTTTTCTTGTGTATGAATCTCTATGTCATTGTCGCATCGTGAGTCCGATTACCGTCCGGTCTGCTTTGTATCCTTTATCTGAGTCTATAGCATGATCAGATATCTTATGGCCTTCACATTCCTCCATTTGGGTGCCCGGAACTTCAAATATACCTATAGTTACGTCCTTTAAAATTTGAGCCTTTTCTTGTGTACGAATCTCTATGACATTGTAGCATCGTGATTCCGACTACCATCCGCTCAGCTTCGTAGCCTTTATCTGAGTCTGCTGCAGTATCAAATATCTTATGGCCATCCCGTTCCTCCATTCGGGTGCCCGAAACTTCATACGTACCGATAGTTCTGTCCTTTAATACTCGATTCTTTTCTTGTATACGAATCTCTATGTCATTGTCGCATCGTGAGTCCGATTACCGTCCAGTTTGCCTCGTATCCTTTATCTGAGTCTGCTGCATGATCAGATATCTTATTTCCTTCCTGTTCCTCCATTTGGGTGCCCTAAACTTTAAATGTAACGATAGTTACATCCTTTAATACTTGAGTCTTTTCTTGTGTACGAATCACTATGTCATTGTCGCATCGTGAGTCCGATTACCGTCCGGTATGTTTCGTAACCTTTATCTAAGTCTATTGCATTATCAGATATCTTATGCCCTTCCCGTTCCTCCATTCAGGTGCCCGAAACTTCAAATGTACCGATAGTTACGTCCTTTAAAACTCGGGTCTTTTCTAGTGTACGAATCTCTATGTCATTGTAGCATCGTGATTTCGAATACCATCCGTTCAGCTTCATATCCTTTATCTGAATGATCAGATATCTTCTGGCCTTGTCGTTCCTCCATTCGGGTGCCCAAAACTTCAAATGTACCGATAGTTACGTCCTTTAAAACGCGAGTCTTTACTTCTGTACGAATCTCTATGCCATTGTCGCATCGTGAGTCTGATTACCATCCGGTCAGCTTCGTATCCTTTATCTGTGTCAGTTGCATGATCAGATATCTTCTGGTCTTGCCGTTCCTCCATTCGGGTGCCCAAAACCTCAAATGTACCGATAGTTACGTCCTTTAAAACGCGAGTCTTTTCTTCTGTACGAAATCTCTATGCCATTGTCGCATCGTGAGTCCGATTACCATCCGGTCAGCTTCGTATCCTTTATCTGTGTCAGTTGCATGATCAGATATCTTCTGGTCTTGCCGTTCCTCCATTCGGGTGCCCAAAACCTCAAATGTACCGATAGTTACGTCCTTTAAAACACGAGTCTTTTCGTCTGTATGAATCTCTATGCCATTGTCGCATCGTGAGTCCGATTACCATCCGCTCAGCTTTGTATCCTTTATCTGAGTCTGCTGTAGTATAAGATATCTTAAGGCAATCCCGTTCCTCCATTCGGGTGCCCGAAACTTCATATGTACCGATAGTTCTGTCCTTTAAAACTCGATTCTTTTCTTGTGTACGAATCTCTATGTCATTGTCGCATCGTGAGTCCGATTGCCGTCCAGTTTTCCTCGTATCCTTTATCTGAGTCTGTTGCATGATCAGATATCTTATGGCCTTCCCGTTCCTCCATTTGGGTTCCCCAAACATGAAATGTACCGATAGTTACGTCCTTTAAAACTTGAGTCTTTTCTTGTGTACGAATCACTACGTCATTGTCGCATCGTGAGTCCAATTACCGTCCGGTATGTTTTGTAACCATTATCTGAGTCTGTTGCATGATCAGATATCTTATGGCCTTCCCTTTCCTCCATTCGGGTGCCCAAAACTTCAAATGTACCGATTGTTACGTATTTTAAAACGCGAGTCCTTTGTTCTGTGTGAATCTCCATGTCATTGTTGCATCGTGAGTCCGATTACCATCCAGTCAACATCGTATCATTTATCTAAGTCTGTTGCGTGATCAGATATCTTATGCCCTTCCCATTCCTCCATTCAGGTGCCCGAAACTTCAAATGTACTGATAATTACGTCCTTTAAAACTTGGGTCTTTTCTTGTGAACGAATCTCTATGTCATTGTAGCATCGTGATTCTGATTACCATCCGTTCAGCTTCGTATCCTTTATCTGAGTCAGTTGCATGATCAGATATCTTCTGGCCTTGCCGTTCCTCCATTCGGGTGCCAAAACATCAAATGTACCGAAAGTTACGTCCTTCAAAACGCGAGTCTTTTCTTCTGTACGAATCTCTATGCCATTGTTGCATCGTGAGTCCGATTACTATCCGGTCAGCTTCGTATCCTTTATCTGAATCTGTTGCATGATCAGATATCTTATGGTCTTTCCGTTCCTCCATTCGGGTGCCCGTAACTTCAAATGTACCGATAGTTATGTCTTTAAAACTCGAATCTTTTCTTGTGTAAGAATCTCTATGTCATTGTCGCATCGTAATTCCGATTACCATCCGTTCAGCTTCGTATCCTTTATCTGAGTTAGTTGCATGATCAGATATCTTCTGGCCTTGTCGTTCCTCCATTCGGGTGCCTGAAACTTCAAATGTACCGATAGTTACGTCCTTTAAAAGGCGAGTCTTTTCTTTTGTACGAATCTCTATGCCATTTTCGCATCGTGAGTCCGATTACCATCCGGTCAGCTTTGTATCCATTATCTGTGTCAGTTGCATGATCAGATATCTTCTGGCCTTGCCGTTCCTCCATTCGGGTACCCAAAACTTCAAATGTACCGATAGTTACGTCCCTTAAAACACGTCTTTTCATCTGTGTGAATCTCTATGCCATTGTCGCATCGTGAGTCCGATTACCTTCCGGTCAGCTTCGTATCCATTATCTGTGTCAGTTGCATGATCAGATATCTTCTGGCCTTGCCGTTCCTCCATTCGGGTGCCCAAAACATCAAATGTACCGATAGTTACGTCCTTTAAAACGCGAGTGTTTTCTTCTGTACGAATCTCTATGCCATTGTCGCATCGTGAGTCCGATTACTATCCGGTCAGCTTTGTATCCTTTATCTGAATCTGTTGCATGATCAGATATCTTATGGTCTTTCCGTTCCTCCATTCGGGTGCCCGTAACTTCAAATGTACCGATAGTTATGTCTTTAAAACTCGAATCTTTTCTTGTGTAAGAATCTCTATGTTATTGTCGCATCGTGATTCCGATTACCATCCGTTCAGCTTTGTATCCTTTATCTGAGTCAGTTGCATGATCAGATATCTTCTGGCCTTGTCGTTCCTCCATTCGGGTGCCTGAAACTTCAAATGTACCGATAGTTACGTCCTTTAAAAGGCGAGTCTTTTCTTCTGTACGAATCTCTATGCCATTTTCGCATCGTGAGTCCGATTACCATCCGGTCAGCTTTGTATCCATTATCTGTGTCAGTTGCATGATCAGATATCTTCTGGCCTTGCCGTTCCTCCATTCGGGTACCCAAAACTTCAAATGTACCGATAGTTACGTCCTTTAAAACACGTCTTTTCATCTGTATGAATCTCTATGCCATTGTCGCATCGTGAGTCCGATTACCATCCGGTCAGCTTCGTATCCATTATCTGTGTCAGTTGCATGATCAGATATCTTCTGGCCTTGCCGTTCCTCCATTCAGGTGCCCAAAACTTCAAATGTACCGATAGTTACGTCCTATAAAACGCGAGTATTTTCGTCTGTATGAATCTCTATGCCATTGTCGCATCGTGAGTCCGATTACCATCCGCTAAGCTTCGTATCCTTTATTTGAGTATGCTACAGTAGAAGATATCTTATGGCCATCCCGTTCCTCCATTCGGGTGCCCGAAACTTCATATGTACCGATAGTTCTGTCCATTAAAACTCGATTCTTTTCTTGTGTACGAATCTCTATGTCATTGTCGCATCGTGAGTCCGATTACCGTCCAGTTTGCCTCGTATCCTTTATCTGAGTTAGTTACATGATCAGATATCATTTGGCCTTGCCGTTCCTCCATTCGGGCGCCCAAAACTTCAAATGTACCGATAGTTATATCCTTTGAAACGCGAGTCTTTTCGTCTGTGTGAATCTCCATGTCATTGTTGCATCGTGAGTCCGATTACCATCCGGTCAGCATCGTATCATTTATCTAAGTCTGTTGCGTTATCAGATATTTTATGCCCTTGTCGTTCCTCCATTCGGGTGCCTGAAACTTCAAATGTACCGATAGTTGCGTCCTTTAAAACGCGAGTCTTTTCTTCTGTACGAATCTCTATGCCATTGTCGCATCGTGTGTCCGATTACCATCCGGTCAGCTTCGTATCCATTATCTGTGTCAGTTGCATGATCAGATATCTTCTGGCCTTGCCGTTCCTCCATTCGGGTACCTAAAACTTCAAATGTACCGATAGTTACGTCCTTTAAAACACGAGTCTTTTCATCTGTATGAATCTTTATGCCATTGTCACATCGTGAGTCCGATTACCATCCGGTCAGCTTCGTATCCTTTATCTGAATCTGTTGCATGATTAGATATCTTCTGGCCTTGCCGTTCATCCATTCGGGTTCCTTAAACTTCAAATATACCGATAGTTATGTCTTTAAAACTCGAATGTTTTCTGGTGTACGAATCTCTATGTCATTGTCGCATCGTGATTCCGATTACCATCCGTTCAGCTTCGTATGCTTTATCTGAGTCAGTTGCATGATCAGATATCTTCTGCCCTTGTCGTTCCTCCATTCGGGTGCCTGAAACTTCAAATGTACCGATAGTTACGTCCTTTAAAACGCGAGTCTTTTCTTCTGTACGAATCTCTATGCCATTGTCACATCGTGAGTCCGATTACCATCCGGTCAGCTTCGTATCCATTATCTGTGTCAGTTGCATGATCAGATATCTTCTGGCCTTGCCGTTCCTCCATTCGGGTACCCAAAACTTCAAATGTACCGATAGTTACGTCCTTTAAAACACGAGTCTTTTCATCTGTATGAATCTTTATGCCATTGTCGCATCGTGAGTCCGATTACCATCCGCTCAGCTTCGTATCCTTTATCTGAATCTGTTGCATGATTAGATATCTTATGGCCTTCCCGTTCCTCCATTCGGGTGCCCGAAACTTCAAATGAACCGATAGTTATGTCTTTAAAACTCGAATCTTTTCTTGTGTACGAATCTCTATGTCATTGTCGCATCGTGATTCCGATTACCATTCGTTCAGCTTTGTATGCTTTATTTGGGTCAGTTGCATGATCAGATATCTTCTGCCCTTGTCATTCCTCCAATCAGGTGCCTGAAACTTCAAATGTACCGATAGTTACGTCCTTTAAAACGCGAGTCTTTTCTTCTGTACGAATCTCTATGCCATTGGCGCCTCGTGAGTCCGATTACCATCCGGTCAGCTTCGTATCCATTATCTGTGTCAGTTGCATGATCAGATTTCTTCTGGCCTTGCCGTTCCTCCATTCGGGTTCCCGAAACTTCATATGTTCCGATAGTTCTGTCCTTTAAAACTCGATTCTTTTCTTGTGTACGAATCTTTATGCCATTGTCACATCGTGAGTCCGATTACCATCCGCTCAGCTTCGTATCCTTTATCTGAGTTAGTTGCATGATCAGATATCTTCTGGCCTTGCTGTTCCTCCATTCGGGTGCCCAAAACTTCAAATGTACCGATAGTTACGTCATTTAAAACGCGAGTCTTTTCTTCTGTACGAATCTCTATGCCATTGTCGCATCGTGAGTCCGATTACCATCCGGTCAGCTTCGTATCCATTATCTGTGTCAGTTGCATGATCAGATATCTTCTGGCCTTGCCGTTCCTCCATTCGGGTACCCAAAACTTCAAATGTACCGATAGTTACGTCCTTTAAAACACGAGTCTTTTCATCTGTATGAATCTTTATGCCATTGTCGCATCGTGAGTCCGATTACCATCCGCTCAGCTTCTTATCCTTTATCTGAATCTGTTGCATGATTAGAAATCTTATGGCCTTCCCGTTCCTCCATTCGGGTGCCCGAAACTTCAAATGTACCGATAGTTATGTCTTTAAAACTCGAATCTTTTCTTGTGTACGAATCTCTATGTCATTGTCGCATCGTGATTCCGATTACAATCTGATCCAACACCTTCATTAATCTATTACAGATCACCTTACTAATACATTTATATATCACATTGCAACAAGCAATAGGTCTAAATTGATTGACCACAGTAGGGGCTTGAACTTTAGGAATAAGAGAGATAACTGTTGCATTGATTTGCTTCAACATCTTTCCATTCTCAAAGAACTCCTGCACAGCAGCTGTTACTTCATCCCCTATAACATTCCAAGCAGCTTTAAAGAACCTGGCTGAATATCCATCAGGCCCAGGGGCCTTATTGTCTTCAATCTGAAACATAGCAATTTTAACCTCCTCCTTAGAAACACTTCTCACCATATCACTAGCAGAATTCTCAGAAATCCTTTTAAAAAACAAAGACTGAGGATCCTGAATAGTTTCAACATTATCCCTGCTCCCCATTATACTTATAAAATAATCCACAAAGGCATTTCCCACATTCTTTTCTTCATAAACCAACCCATTAATATCCTCTATTTGCACCACTTTCCCTCCAGACTGCCTTTGCTTAACAGAGTGAAAAAAATATTTATTATTATTATCCCCCACTTTGAGCCAGTGCATTCTAGATTTCTGCTTCAAAAACATCTCTTCATCCAAAACAGCCTCATTATAAGCTTTAACATACACCTCTTCTTCCTCCCTAAGGTATTCATTATCAGGGTCTTTTATCATTTCCCCTTGAATTCTTTCCAACTCCACTTTTAACAACTCCACCTTCTTAAAAAGATTTCCATTAAGAAAATTTAACTTTCTAAATGGTTTCTTCAGACCCTTAAGTTTGGTAACCACACTAAACATTTTGCATCCACTAACTTTATTATCCCAAACACCCTTAACAATTTCCAAGAACTCAGGCTTCTCAGCAAGAAAGTTCCAAAACTTAAAAGGCTTTGGATCCTTCTTATGAGAGAGAGCACAGAAAACAACCACTGGTGCATGATCCGACAAATAGAAAGGCAAAAATTTTGCATTAATATTAACAAATGATTTGAGAAACAAAGATTACCCATAGCCCTGTCCAACTTTTCAAGAATACCATCAGTTTTGCCCACTTTTTGATTCCATGTGTACTCTAATCCAGTAAAAGGCAAATCCTCAACTTTTAACTCAGCCACACACTCTCTGAATTCTTGCATACCATAAAGAGAATACCCCAGCTCACAATTTTTCTCTCTAGGGTCTAAGATAGCATTAAAATCACCAGCCAATAACCAGGGATTATCACCAATCTTACCAGCCAGTTTACTAAGATCATTCCACAAAGTTCTCCTACCAGCCACATTAGTAAACCCATACACAAATGAACAGAAGAAACTGTCCTTCCCCTCAACAGGACAAATGTAACACTGAATGCACTGATCAGATTTATGCAAAACCATAACATCCACCTTACTAGCATCCCAACCCACCACAATCCTGACCCAGCTAGGACATAATTCCCCATTATTCACCCAAACCCAACTATTCATAACACCTTTACAAGCCTTCTCAATCTCCAAAGGATTCACCCTAGTCTCCACAAGACTACAAACATTAACCTTATTACTCCCAATTAACCTATTAATCTGTCTTTGCTTAACAGTCTTGCACATTCCCCTCACATTCCAAGACATGATATTAATCTTCATAACAAACATCATTATACTTCTCAGAAGGCTTCAGACCTGAAGATCCTTCCCCACCATTATCACAACTCATATTAATCACCCCTGTGTCCATTTCAGAACTCAAGTTTACCAGCCTAACAAGATCATCCATCATTAGTTTATCCCACTGTTCAAAAAACAACTTTACCTGCCCAATAGTCCATTTTCTAAGAATGTCATTTGAAGGGCAGCTTTTACTAGTAAGAAACTGAGCTACCTCCTCAAACTGTTTCTCAGTGATTTTAAAAAAACCACTTTTAGTATTAACTTTAGTATCAATTTTAGTTCGAGCATCAAACCCCACCTCTTGATTCCCCTTAGCAGGATTAGACTCCTCACCCCCAGTCTTCTTAACCAGATTCTCACCCTTTATACTTTCCACACTTCCAACACTAGACCTCCCACTAGGCTTCTCTCCAATATGAATTCCCCCATCCCTAGGCTTTCCACCACTAAGACTACCCCCAGACCCTTCAACTTTTCTTTGTGCCCCATGTTTAGTATCCCCAATGATAGACTTCCCCTTAACATCCTGCATACCATTCTGTACTACCACATTCTCCTCTTCCAAACAATTCTCATCATTTAAAATCTCAAACCTATTTCTCCCCTCAAACTTCCTCCTATTAGCCATTCCTCCTCTATTACCACCCTGAAAGCCACCTCTCACAGGCCTATACCCCTGATTACCCCTTCCCTGAAAACCACCTCTACCATTAAAACCACTCTGAACATGACCACCACCTCTACCCTGATCTCCCATTCTAAAGTCCCTATTATAATCACCAAAATTACCCTGATTACCACCATTCCTCTCCCCTTTATTATTCCTCCCCACAATTGTAAAACCATCAGTATCAATCCCTGACACAGGAAAGTTTTTGACAGCAGAACTATTAATCTCATCCAAAAGCCTCTTAGATTTCTCCTCCAATTCCTTCACAGTTAAGATTCTAACTGTGCAAGAATCAAAGTCATGCCCATAAACCTTACATTCAGTACACTTCTTAATAAGTTTCTGATAAGTCACTTTCACCTTACTAATAAATCCAGGCTTATCCTCATCAGGAGGATAATAAGCATTCACATACTCAGGCAAATTCTTTTCAGCTTTAACCTCAACAAGAACTCTAGCAAAACCTGCAGGCCCTTCCTTCTTTTTGCACCTTTCAGCTGTAATCCTGTCAAACAGGATAGGATTACCAATACAGCTAAGCATGCTGCATATACTCACTCTTATTACTCCACAATTCAGCAGGTAAATTAGGAATAGTGATCCACATAGGGATCACATTTGGCTCAGTCTTCTCTAGACAAACTCCCACCTCCCATTTCTTTAAACACAGGGGAACATCATTTACCAACCAAGGACCCTTCTCCATAGCACCCCACATTCCAACATCATTCCTGAATTTGAAAAAGAACACCCTACTATTATTTGTAGAAACCTCCACTAAACCAAACTTCTTCCACATTCTCATCAAGTGAAATCTAACCATACCCACAGATAATTCTTCACCCACAAAGTAACCATATAAGTAGTTACTATAAGCCACCTTTGCCTCAGCAATCTGAATAGGACTAATCTCAGCAACAAGCTCACCATTCTCTAATACCTTAGGGGGATAATACTAGAGCTTCTCAGAAAGGACTTCATTATCATTACCCTTAGCAGCAGCAGCATAAGACTTACTCCCATTAGAACTAGTAGCAGCCTTAACATCATCCTTCTTAGCAGCAAATATCACACTATCCTTCAAAATCATAGAGTTCAAAGCTGATTTCTTAGGAAGTGGAGGTAGTGTCTTAATAATTTCTACATCTTGCTGAGACAAACAATAAGAACTCTCCTGCTTACTCTTATCATTAATCAGCTTCTTCATAGACAATCTTCTGATAGCAAACTTCTTTCCCTTCCCAGCTATCACCACATTAGCTTCCACACCTGACTCATTTGGAATATCCATAGAGTCTGCCCCATCCCCTTCTTTACTCAACTTTTCAAATCCTCCTTATTAGTTTGTTTCAAAATTTTCTTCCCACAATCTTTTTTCAGAACATGAAAACCAGGATTAAACTCCATCTTTACAAGAGGTTTTTCATAATCAAACTTTAACTGTCCAGTAGTACCCTCAATTCTTCCCATAAAATCCCTCTTCTTAACAGCAATAACCTTCATATCCCCAGTCACATTTTCCACCAAATCCTTCATAATCACATTTTCAGAACTAGTCTTTTCAATACCATCTGAAGTAGAACTTATAGCAACTCCCTCCTTCTGAATAGCCTTCTTCTTAGGGAACACTCTTCTAGACTTTCCAGACACTTCTAACAAATAATCAGCAGGGGAACAATGATCAGGCAGCAACTCTAACTCATCTCCCTTCACCATGTATCCCAAATACTTAGAATCCCCAACAGACCTTCTACTAAATTTCACACTCAACCCCTCATTTCTCACTGAATGCTTCTTTCTCTTGCTAAACACCTCAAACTTATCATACTGCATAGTTTCAAATACATTCAAGTCTGGTGATAATTGAGGAAAACAAACCCTATTATTCACCACAGAAAAAACACCTCATACTTAGCTAAAGCTTCCAGAATAGACATATTTCTACCATCATAAAGCATTTTAGTTTCAGTCATACCAACATCCATCTTAACAGATCCCCCATTAACAGTACTCTCATCCTTCTTTAGAGGATTACCATAAACATCACATTTTGAAGATAATTCAAACAAATCCTCCAAATTCTCATTAATCAATCTAGCTTTCCAATTATCCCCCAACAAATTTCTCAGATACTGAATATGAACATCAGACAGAATAGGAGGATCCAACATACCTACACCAGCAAACCCTAGCCCAGTCTTCACATCAGAAACCCTAGGCTTCAGATCCATCTCCATATCGCTATCAACAGACTTCTGGAAAAAACTATGATCAGTAGAAACTTGCTGCATCCAATCCTTACCAAACATACCATTCAAATACTCTAAATCCCCCGAGGTCAGCGAACAAACTTCAGTAATACCTCCCCTTGACCTAGACAGAATAAACCTACCATCCCCCACATCCTTGAGATCCAGGCTATAACCCAAATCAGCAGATAAATCAGGTGGAACCGCCGGAGGAGGCTCCGGCAACACAACCCTAGCAGGAGAACCCATAATCGTGCACTGTGAAGATTCCACCACCTTCAAAGATGATGGAACAGTGAATTACAATGAAGAAAGGAAGAAGAAAGGGTGGGAAAAAGACGAGAAAAGAAAACCAAAGAGAAACACTGAAAATCGCCAAAATCGCCCAATGTTCAAAGAGAAAACCCTTAGCTTCGTAGCTTCGTATCCATTATCTTGTTTCGTAACCTTTATCTGAGTCTGTTGCATGATCAGATATCTTATGGCCTTCCTGTTCCTCCATACGGGTGCCCAAAACTTCAAATGTACCGATAGTTACGTCGTTTAAAACGCGAGTCTTTTTGTCTGTACGAATGTCAATGTCATTGTTGCATCGTGAGTCCGATTACCGTCCGGTCAGCTTCGTATCCTTTATCTGAGTGTGTTGCATGATCAGATATCTTATGGCCTTCCCGTTCCTCCATTCGGGTGCTCGAAACTTCAAATGTACCGATAGTTACGTCCTATAAAACGCGAGTCTTTTCTTCTGTATGAATCTCTATGCCATTGTCGCATCATGAGTCCGATAACCATCCGGTCAGCTTCGTATCCTTTATCTGCATCAGTTGCAAGATCAGATATCTTCTGGCCTTTCCGTTCCTCCATTCGGGTGCCCAAAACTTCAAATGTACCGATAGTTACGTCCTTTAAAATGCGAGGCTTTTCGTCTGTATGAATCTCTATGCCATTGTCGCATCGTGAGTCCGATTACCAACCGCTCAACTTTGTATCCTTTATCTGAGTCTACTACAGTAGAAGATATCTTATGGCCATCCCGTTCCTCCATTCGGGTGCCCGAAACTTCATATGTACCGATAGTTCTGTCCTTTAAAACTCGAGTCCTTTTTTGTGTACGAATCTCTATGTCATTGACGCATCATGAGTTCGATTACCGTCCAATTTGCCTCGTATCCTTTTACTGAGTCTTATGCTTGATCAGATACTTAATGGCCTTCCCATTTGTCCATTCGGACGCCCGACACTACAAATGTACCGATTGTTACGTCCTTTAAAACTCCAGTCATTTTTTTGTGTACGAATCGTTATGTCATTGTCGCATTGTGAGTCCGATTACCATCCGGTCTGCTTCGTATCCTTTATTTGAGTTTGTAGCATGATCAGATATCTTATGGCCTTCACATTCCTCCATTCGGGTGCCCGAAACTTCAAATGCACCGATAGTTACGTCCTTTAAAACTTTAGTCTTTTCTTGTGTACGAATCTCTGTCATTGACGCATCGTGAGTCCGATTACCGTCCGGTATGTTTCGTAACCTTTATCTGAGTCTGTTGCATGATCAGATATCTTATGGCCTTCCTGTTCCTTCATGCGGGTGCCCAAAACTTCAAATGTACCGATAGTTACGTCCTTTAATACGCGAGTCTTTTCGTCTGTACGAATCTCTATGTCATTATTGCATCGTGAGTCCGATTACCATCCGGTCAGCTTCGTATCCATTATCTGAGTCAGTTGCATGATCAGAGATATCTTATGGCCTTCCTGTTCCTCCATGCGGGTGCCCAAAACTTCAAATGTACCGATAGTTACGTCCTTTAATACGCGAGTCTTTTTGTCAGTACGAATCTCTATGTCTTTGTAGCATCGTGAGTCCGATTACCATCCGTTCACCTTCATATCCATTATCTGAGTCAATTGCATGATCAGATATATTCTGGCATTCCCGTTCCTCCATTCGGGCGCCCGAAACTACAAATGTACCGATTGTTACGTCCTTTAAAACTTGAGTCATTTTTTGTGTACGAATCTCTATGTCATTGTTGCATCGTGAGTCCGATTACCATCCGGTTAGCTTCGTATCCTTTATCTGTGTCAGTTGCATGATCAGATATCTTCTGGCCTTGCCGTTCCTCCATTCGGGTGCCCAAAACTTCAAATGTACCGATAGTTACGTCCTTTAAAATGCGAGTCTTTTCGTCTGTATGAATCACTATGCGATTATCGCATCGTGAGTCCGATTACCATCCGCTCAGCTTCGTATCCTTTATCTGAGTCTGCTGCAGTATAAGATATCTTATGGCCACCCCGTTCCTCCATTCGGGTGCCCGAAACTTCATATGTACCGATAGTTCATCCTTTAAAACTCGAGTCCTTTTTTGTGTACGAATCTCTATGTCATTGTCGCATCATGAGTCCGATTACCGTCCAGTTTGCCTCGTATCCTTTAACTGAGTCTTTTGCTTGATTAGATACTTAATGGCCTTCCCATTTGTCCATTTGGGCGCCCGACACTACAAATGTACCGATTGTTACGTCCTTTAAAACTCGAGTCATTTTCTTGTGTACGAATCTCTATGTCATTGTCGCCTCGTGAGTCCGATTACCATCCGGTCTGCTTCGTATCCTTTATTTGAGTCTGTAACATGATCAGATATCTTATGTCCTTCACATCCCTCCATTCATGTGCCCGAAACTTCAAATGTACCGATAGTTACGTCCTTTAAAACTTTAGTCTTTTCTTGTGTACGAATATCTATGTCATTGTCGCATCGTGATTCCGATTACCGTCGGGTATGTTTCGTAACCTTTATCTGAGTCTGTTGCATGATCAGATATCTTATGGCCTTCCTGTTCCTCCATGCGGGTGACCAAAACTTCAAATGTACCGATAGTTACGTCCTTTAAAACGCGAGTCTTTTCGTCTGTACGAATCTCTATGTCATTGTTGCATCGTGAGTTCGATTACCATCCGGTCAGCTTCGTATCCTTTATCTGAGTCTGTTGCAAGATCAGATGTCTTATGGCCTTCCCGTTCCTCCATTCGAGTGCCCGAAACTTCAAATGTACCAATAGTTACGTCCTTTAAAACGCGAGTCTTTTCTTCTGTACGAATCTCAATGCCATTGTCGCATCGTGAGTCCGATTACCATCCGGTCAGCTTCGTATCCTTTATCTGTGTCAAATGCATGATCAGATATCTTCTGGCCTTGCCGTTTCTCCAATCGGGTGCCCAAAACTTCAAATGTACGATAGTTACGTCCTTTAAAACGCGAGTCTGTTCGTCTGTATGAATCTCTATGCCATTGTCGCATCGTGAGTCCGATTACCATCCGCTCAGCTTCGTATCCTTTATCTGAGTCTGCTGCAGTAGAAGATATTTTATGGCCATCCCGTTCCTCCATTCGGGTGCCCGAAACTTCATACGTACCGATAGTTCTGTCCTTTAAAACTCGAGTCCTTTTTTGTGTACGAATCTCTATTTCATTGTCGCATCATGAGTCCGATTACCGTCCAGTTTGCCACGTATCCTTTAACTGAGTCTTTTGCTTGATCAGATACTTAATGGCCTTCCCGTTTGTCCATTCGGGCGCCCGACACTACAAATGTACCGATTGTTACGTCCTTTAAAACTCGAGTCATTTTTTTTGTGTACGAATCTATATGTCATTGTCCCATCGTGAGTCCGATTACCATCCGGTCTGCTTCGTATCCTTTATTTGAGTCTGTAGCATGATAAGATATCTTATGGCCTTCACATTCCTCCATTCGGGTGCCCGAAACTTCAAATGTACCGATAATTACGTACTTTAAAACTTTAGTCTTTTCTTGTGTACGAATCTCTTTCTCATTGTTGTATCGTGAGTCCGATTACCGCCCGGTATGTTTCGTAACCTTTATCTAAGTCTGTTGCATGATCAGATATCTTATGGCTTTCCTGTTCCTCCATGCGGGTGCCCAAAACTTCAATTGTACCGATAGTTACGTCCTTTAATACGCGAGTCTTTTCGTCTTTACGAATCTCTATGTCTTTGTAGCATCGTGAGTCCGATTACCATCCGCTCAGCTTCATATCCTTTATCTGAGACAGTTGCATGATTAGATATCTTCTGGCATTCCCGTTCCTCCATTCGGGCGCCCGAAACTACAAATGTACCGATTGTTACGTCCTTTAAAACTCGAGTCATTATTTGTGTACGAATCTCTATGTCATTGTTGCATCGTGAATCCGATTACCTTCCGGTCAGCTTCGTATCCTTTATCTGTGTCAGTTGCATGATCAGATATCTTCTGGCCTTGTCGTTCCTCAATTCTGTTGCCCAAAACTTCAAATGTACCAATTGTTACATCCTTTAGAACGCGAGTCTTTTCGTCTGTATGAATCTCTATGCCATTGTCGCATCGTGATTCCGATTACCATCCGCTCAGCTTCGTATCCTTTATCTGAGTCTGCTGCAGTATAAGATATCTTATGGCCATCCCGTTCCTCCATTCGGGTGCCCGAAACTTCATATGTACCGATAGTTCTGTCCTTTAAAACTCGAGTCCTTTTTTGTGTACGAATCTCTATGTCATTGTCGCATCATGAGTCCGATTACCGTCCAGTTTGCCTCGTATCCTTTAACTGAGTCTTTTGCTTGATCAGATACTTAATGGCCTTCCCTTTTGTCCATTCAGGCGCCCGACACTACAAATGTACCGATTGTTACGTCCTTTAAAACTTTAGTCTTTTCTTGTGTATGAATCTCTATGTCATTGTCGCATCGTGAGTCCGATTACCGTCCGGTATGTTTCGTAACCTTTATCTGAGTCTGTTGCATGATCAGATATCTTATGGCCTTCCTTTCCTCCATGCGGGTGCCCAAAACTTCAAATGTACCGATAGTTACGTCATTTAAAACGCGAGTCTTTTGATCTGTACGAATCTCTATGTCATTGTTGCGTCGTGAGTCCGATTACCATCTGGTCAGCTTCATATCCTTTATCTGAGTCTGTTGCATGATCAGATATCTTATGGCCTTCCCGTTCCTCTATTCGGGTGCCCGAAACTTCAAATGTACCGATAGTTGCGTCCTTTAAAACTCGAGTATATTCTTGTGTACGAATCTCTATGTCTCTGTAGCATCGTGAGTCCGATTACCATCCGCTCAGCTTCATATCCTTTATCTGAGTCAGTTGCATGATAAGATATCTTCTGGCATTCCCGTTCCTCCATTCGGGCGCCCGAAACTACAAATGTACCGATTGTTACGTCCTTTAAAACTCGAGTCATTTTTTGTGTACGAATCTCTATGTCATTGTTGCATCGTGAGTCCGATTACCATCCGGTCAACTTCGTATCCTTTATCTGAGTCTGTTGCATGATCAGATATCTTTTGGCCTTCACGTTCCTCCATTCGGGTGCCCGAAACTTCAGATGTACCGATAGTTACGTCCTTTAAAACTTGAGTCTTTTCTTGTGTACGAATCTCTATGTCATTGTCACATCGTGAGTCCGATTACCATCCAGTCCGCTTCGTATCCTTTAATTGAGTCCGTAGCATGATCAGATATCTTATGGCTTCCACGTTCCTCCATTCGGGTGCCCGAAACTTCAAATGTACCGATAGTTACGTCCTTTAAAACTTGAGTCTTTTCTTGTGTACGAATCTCTATGTCATTGTCGCGTCGTGAGTCCGATTACCGTCTGGTCTTTTTCATTACCTTTATCTTAGTCTTTTGCATGATCAGATATCTCATGGCCTTCCTGTTCCTCCATTCGGGTGCCCAAAACTTCTAATGTACCGATAGTTACGTCTTTTAAAACGTGAGTCTTTTCATTGTACGAATCTCTATGTCAGTGTCCCATCGTGAGTCCGATTACCGTCCGGTCAGCTTCGTATCCTTTATTTGAGTCTGTTGCATGATCAGATATCTTATGGCCATCTCGTTCCTCCATTCGGGTGCCCGAAACTTCAAATGTACCGATAGTTACGTCCTTTAAAACTCGAGTATTTTCTTGTGTACGAATCTCTGTGTCATTGTCGCATTGTGAGTCCGATTACCGTTTGGTCTATTTCATAACCTTTATCTAAGTCTGTTACATGATTAGATATCATATGGCCTTCCCGTTCCTCCATTCGGGTGCCCAAAACTTCAAATGTACCGATAGTTACGCCTTTTAAAACGTAAGTCTTTTCTTTGTACGAATCTCTATGTCAGTTTCGCATCGTGAGTCCGATTACCGTCCGGTCAGCTTCGTATCCTTTATCTGAGTTTGTTGTATGATAAGATATCTTATGGCCTTCCCGTCCCTCCATTCGGGTGCCCGAAAGTTCAAATTTACCGATAGCTATGTCCTTTAAAACTCGAGTCTTTTCTTGTGTACGAATCTCTATGTCATTGTCGCATCGTGAGTCCGATTACCGTCCGGTCAGCTTCGTATCCTTTACCTGAGTGTGTTGCATGATCACATATCTTATGGCATTCTCGTTCCTCCATTCGGGTGCCCCAAACTTCAAATGTACCGATAGTTACGTCCTTTAAAACTTGAGTCTCTTCTTGTGTACGAATCTATAAGTCATTGTCGCATCGTGAGTCCAATTACCGTACAGTCCGCTTCGTATCCTTTATCTGAGTCTATTGCATGATCAGATATCTTATGGCCTTCACGTTCCTCCATTCGGGTGCCTGAAACTTCAAATGTACCGATAGTTCTGTCCTTTAAAACTCGAGTCTTTTCTTGTGTACGAATCTATATGTCATTGTAGCATCGTGATTCCGATTACCATCCGCTCATCTTCGTATCCTTTATCTGAGTTAGTTGCATGATTAGATATCTTCTGGCCTTGCCGTTCCTTCATTCGGGTGCCAAAAACTTCAAATTTACCGATAGTTATGTCCTTTAAAACTCGAGTCTTTTCTTGTGTACGAATATCTATGTCATTATCGCATCGTGAGTCCGATTACCGTCCGGTCCGCTTTGTAACCTTTACCTGAGTTTGTTGCATGATCAGATATCTTATGCCCTTCCCATTCCTCCATTTGGGTGACCGAAACTTCAAATGTACCGATAGTTATGTCTTTAAACTCAAATCTTTTCTTGTGTACGAATCTCTATGTCATTAACGCCTCCTGAGTCCTATTACCATCCAGTTAGCCTCGTATCTTTATCTGAGTCTTTTGCATGATCAGATAATTAATGGCCTTCCCGTTTGTCCATTCGGGCGCACGAATGATCAGATGTCTTATGGCCTTCACGTTCCTCCATTCGGGTGCCCGAAGCTTCAAATGTACCGATAGTTATGTCCTTTAAAACTCGAGCCGTTTTTTCTGTACGAATCTCTATGTCATTGTCGCATCATGAGTGTTATTACTGTCCGGTCCGCTTCGTATCCTTTACCTAAGTCTGTAGCATGATCAGATATCTTATGGCCTTCACGTTCCTCCATTCGGGTGCCCGAAACTTCAAATGTACCGATAGTTACGTCGTACAAAACTTGACTCTTTTCTTGTGTACGAATCTCTATGTCATTGTCGCATCATGAGTCCGATTACCGTCCGGTCTGCTTCCTAACCTTTATCTGAGTCTGTTGCATGATCAGATATCTTATGGCCTTCCCGTTCCTCCATTCAAGTGCCCACAACTTCAAATGTACCGATAGTTACGTCCTTTAAAACTCAATTCGTTTTTTGTGTACGAATCCCTATGTCATTGTCGCATCATGAGTCCGATTACCGTCCGGTCTGCTTTGTAACCTTTATCTGAGTCTGTTGCATGATCAGATATCTTATGGCCTTCCCGTTCCTCCATTCGGGTGCCCGAAAGTTCAAATTTACCGATAGCTATGTCCTTTAAAACTCGAGTCTTTTCTTGTGTACGAATCTCTATGTCATTGTCGCATCGTGAGTCCGATTACCGTCCGGTCAGCTTCGTATCCTTTATCTGAGTCTATAGCATGATCAGATATCTTATGGCCTTCACGTTCCCCCATTCGGGTGCCTGAAACTTCAAATGTACCGATAGTTACATCCTACAAAACTTAAGTGTTTTCTTGTGTACGAATCTCAATGTCATTGTCGCATCGTGAGTCCAATTACCGTACAGTCCGCTTCGTATCCTTTATCTGAGTCTATAGCATGATCAGATATCTTATGGCCTTCACGTTCCTCCATTCGGGTGCCTGAAACTTCAAATGTACCGATAGTTACATCCTATAAAACTTAAGTGTTTTCTTGTGTACGAATCTCTATGTCATTGTCGCATCGTGAGTCCGATTACCATCCGATCGCCATCATAACCTTTACCTGAGTTACGTCCTTTAAAACACGAGTCTTTTTTTACGTACGAATCTCTAGGTCATTATCCCATCGTGAGTCCGATTACCATCCGGTCAGCTTCGTATCCTTTTTCCGAGTCTGTTGCATGATCAGATATCCTATGCCCTTCCCGTTCCTCCTTTTGGGTGCCCGAAACTTCAAATGTACCGATAGTTACGTCCTTTAAAACTCGAGTCTTTTCTTGTGTACGAATCTATATGTCGTTGTAGCATCGTGATTCCGATTACCATCCGCTCATCTTCATATCCTTTATCTGAGTTAGTTGCTTGATTAGATATCTTCTGGCCTTGCCGTTCCTCCATTCGGGTGACCGAAACTTCAAATGTACCGATAGTTATGTCTTTAAAACTCGAGTCTTTTCTTGTGTACGAATCTCTATGTCATTAACGCCTCGTGAGTCCTATTACCATCCAGTTAGCCTCGTATCTTTATCTGAGTCTTTTGCATGATCAGATAATTAATGGCCTTCCCGTTCGTCCATTCGGGCGCACGAATGATCAGATGTCTTATGGCCTTCACGTTCCTCCATTCGGGTGCCCGAAGCTTCAAATGTACCGATAGTTATGTCCTTTAAAACTCGAGCCGTTTTTTCTGTACGAATCTCTATGTCATTGTCGCATCGTGAGTGTTATTACCGTCCGGTCCGCTTCGTATCCTTTACTAAGTCTGCAGCATGATCAGATATCTTATGGCCTTCACGTTCCTCTATTCAAGTGCCCACAACTTCAAATGTACCGATAGTTACGTCCTTTAAAACTCGATTCGTTTTTTGTGTACGAATCCCTATGTCTTTGTCGCATCATGAGTCCGACTACCGTCCGGTCTGCTTTGTAACCTTTATCTGAATCTGTTGCATGATCAGATATCTTATGTCCTTCCCGTTCCTCCATTCGGGTGCCCAAACTTCAAATGTACCGATAGTTACGTCCTTTAAAACGCGAGTTTTTTCTTCTGTACGGATCTCTATGTCATTGTCGCATCGTGAGTCCGATTACCATCAAGTCAGCTTCGTATCCTTTATCTGAGTCTGTTGCGTGATTAGATATTTTATGGCCATCCCGTTCCTCCATTCGGGTGCCCGAAACTTCAAATGTACTGATAGTTATGTCCCTTAAAAATCGATTCGTATTTTGTGTACGAATCGCTATGTCATTGTCGCATCATGAGTCCGATTACCGTCTGGTCTGCTTCGTAACCTTTATCTGAGTCTGTTGCATGATCAGATGTCTTACGGCCTTCCCGTTCCTCCATTCAAGTGCCCAAAACTTCAAACGTACCGATAGTTACGTCCTTTAAAACGCGAGTCTTTTCTTCTGTACGGATCTCTATGTCATTGTCGCATCGTGAGTCCGATTACCATCCCGTAAGCTTCGTATCATTTATCTGAGTCTGTTACGTGATCAGATATTTTATGGCCATCCCGTTCCTCCATTCGGGTGCCCGAAACTTCAAATGTACTGATAGTTATGTCCCTTAAAAATCGATTCGTATTTTGTGTACGAACCGCTATGTCATTGTCGCATCATGAGTCCGATTACCGTCTGGTCTGCTTCGTAACCTTTATCTGAGTCTGTTGCATGATCAGATGTCTTACGGCCTTCCCGTTCCTCCATTCAAGTGCCCAAAACTTCAAACGTACCGATAGTTACGTCCTTTAAAACGCGAGTCTTTTCTTCTGTACGGATCTCTATGTCATTGTCGCATCGTGAGTCCGATTACCATCCAGTAAGCTTCGTATCCTTTATCTGAGTCTGTTGCGTGATCAGATATCCTATGGCCTTCCCGTTCCTCCATTCAAGTGCCCACAACTTCAAATGTACCGATAGTTACGTCCTTTAAAACTCGATTCGTTTTTTGTGTACGAATCGCTATGTCATTGTCGCATCATGAGCCCGATTACCATCCGGTCTGCTTTGTAACCTTTATCTGAGTCTGTTGCATAATCAGATATCTTATGTCCTTCCCGGTCCTCCATTCGGGTGCACAAACTTCAAATGTACCGATACTTACGTCCTTTAACACGCGAGTTTTTTCTTCTGTACGGATCTCTATGTCATTGTCGCATCGTGAGTCCGATTACCATCCAGTCAGCTTCGTATCCTTTATCTGAGTCTGTTGCGTGATCAGATATCTTATGGCCATCCTGTTCCTCCATTCGGGTGCCCGAAACTTCAAATGTACTGATAGTTATGTCCTTTAAAAATCGATTCGTATTTTGTGCACGAATCCCTATGTCATTGTCGCATCATGAGTCTGATTACCGTCTGGTCTGCTTCGTAAGCTTTATCTGAGTCTGTTACATGATCAGATGTCTTATGGCCTTCCCGTTCCTCCATTCAAGTGCCCAAAACTTCAAACGTACCGATAGTTACGTCCTTTAAAATGCGAGTCTTTTCTTCTGTACGGATCTCTATGTCATTGTCGCATCGTGAGTCCGATTACCATCCAGTAAGCTTCGTATCCTTTATCTTAGTCTGTTGCGTGATCAGATATCTTATGGCCATCTCGTTCCTCCATTCGGGTGCCCGAAACTTCAAATGTACTGATAGTTATGTCCTTTAAAACTCGATTCGTTTTTTGTGTACGAATCCCTATGTCATTGTCGCATCATGAGTCCGATTACCGTCCGGTCTGCTTTGTAACCTTTATCTGAGTCTGTTGCATGATCAGATATCTTATGTCCTTCCCGTTCCTCCATTCGGGTGCCCAAACTTCAAATGTACCGATAGTTACGTCCTTTAAAACGCGAGTCTTTTCTTCTGTACGGATCTCTATGTCATTGTCGCATCGTGAGTCCGATTACCATCCAGTCAGCTTCGTATCCTTTATCTGAGTCTGTTGCGTGATCAGATATCTTATGGCCATCCCGTTCCTCCATTAGGGTGCCCGAAACTTCAAATGTACTGATAGTTATGTCCTTTAAAACTCGAGTCGTTTTTTGGGTACGAATCTCAATGTCATTGTCGCATCGTGAGTCCTATTACCTTCCGGTCCGCTTCGTATCCTTTAACTGAGTCTATTACATGATCAGATACCTTATGGCCTTCACGTTCCTCTATTCGGGTGCATGAAACTTCAAATGTACCGATAGTTACGTCCTTTAAAACTTGAGTCTTTTCTTGTGTACGAATTTCTATGTCATTGTCGCATCGTGAGTCCGATTACCTTTCGGTCCGCTTCGTATCCTTATTTGAGTCTATAGCATGATCAGATATCTTATGGTCTTCACGTTCCTCCATTCGGGTGCCCGAAACTTCAAATGTACCGATAGTTACGTCTTTTAAAACGTAAGTCTTTTCTTTGTACAAATCTCTATGTCAGTATCGCATCGTAAGTCCGATTACTGTCCGGTCAGCTTTATATCCTTTATCTGAGTCTGTTGTATGATCAGATATCTTATGGCCTTCCCATTCCTCCATTCGGGTGCCCAAAAGTTCAAATTTATCGGTAGTTATGTCCTTTAAAACTCAAGTCTTTTCTTGTGTATGAATCTTTATGTCATTGTCGCATCGTGAGTCCGATTACCGTCCGGTCAGCTTCCTATCCTTTATCTGAGTGTGTTGCATGATCACATATCTTATGGCATTCTCGTTCCTCCATTCGGGTGCCCCAAACTTCAAATGTACCGATAGTTACGTCCTTTAAAACTTGAATCTCTTCTTGTGTACGAATCTCTAAGTCATTTTCGCATCGTGAGTCCAATTACCGTACGGTCCACTTCGTATCCTTTATCTGAGTCTATAGCATGATCAGATATCTTATGGCCTTCACGTTCCTCCATTCGGGTGCCCGAAACTTCAAAGGTACCGATAGTTACGTCCTTTAAAACTTGAGTCTTTTCTTGTGTACGAATCTCTATATCATTGTCGCATCGTGAGTCCGATTACCGTCCGGTCCGCTTTGTATCCTTTATTTGAGTCTGTAGCATGATTAGATATCTTATGGCCTTCACGTTCTTCCATTCAGGTGCCCGAAACTTCAAATCTACCGGTAGTTACGTCTTTTAATACTTAAGTCTTTTCTTGTGTACGAATCTCTATGTCTCTGTCGCATCGTGAGTCCGATTACCGTCCGATGGCCTTCGTAAACTTTACCTGACTCTGTTGCATGATCAGATATCTTATGGCCTTCCCGTTCCTCCATTCGGGTGCCCAAAACTTCAAATGTACCGATTGTAACGTCCTTTAAAACACGAGTCTTTTCTTACGTACGAATCTCTAGGTCATTGTCGCATTGTGAGTCCGATTACCATCCGGTCAGCTTCGTATCCTTTATCATTGTCTGTTGCCTGATCAGATATCTTACGGCCTTCCCATTCCTCCATTCGGGTGCCCAAAACTTCAAATGTACCGATAGTTACGTCCTTTAAAACTCGTGTCTTTTCTTGTGTATGAGTCTATATGTCATTGTAGCATCGTGATTCCGATTACCATCTGCTCATCTTCGTATCTTTTATCTGAGTCAGTTACATGATCAGATATCTTCTGGCCTTGCCGTTCCTCCATTCGGGTGCCCAAAACTTCAAATTTACCGATAGTTATGTCCTTTAAAACTCGAGTCTTTTCTTGTGTACGAATCTCTATGTCATTGTCGCATCGTGAGTCCGATTATCGTCCGGTCCGCTTTGTAACCTTTACCTGAGTCTGTTGCATGATCAGATATCTTATGGCCTTCACATTCCTCCATTCGGGTGCCCGAAACTTAAAATGTACTGATAGTTATGTCTTTATAACTCGAATCTTTCTTGTGTACGAATCTCTATGTCATTAACGCCTCGTGAGTCCTATTACCATCCAGTTAGCCTCATATCCTTTATCTGAGTCTTTTGCATGATCAGATACTTAATGGCCTTCCCGTTCATCCATTTGGGCGCCCGAATGATCAGATATCTTATGGCCTTCACGTTCCTCCATTCGGGTACTCGAAACTTCAAATGTACCGATAGTTATGTCCTTTAAAACTCGAGCCGTTTTTTGTGTACGAATCTCTATGTCATTGTCGCATCGTGAGTCCGATTACCGTTCGGTCCACTTCGTATGCTTTATCTAAGTCTGTAGCATGATCAGATATCTTATGGCCTTTACGTTCCACCATTCGTGTGCCCGAAACTTCAAATGTACCGACAGTTACGTCCTTTAAAACTTGACTCTTTTCTTGTATACGAATCTCTATGTCATTGTCGCATCATGAGTCCGATTACCGTCCGATCTGCTTCGTAACCTTTATCTGAGTCCGTTGTATAATCAGATATCTTATGGCCTTCCCGTTCCTCCATTCGGGTGCCCAAAACTTCAAATGTACCGATAGTTACGTCCTTTAAAACGAGAGCCTTTTCTTCTGTACGGATCTCTATGTCCTTGTCGCATCGTGAGTCCGATTACCTTCCAGTCAGCTTCATATCCTTTATCTGAGTCGGTTGCGTGATCAGATATCTTATGGCCATCCCGTTCCTCCATTCGGGTGCCCAAAACTTCAAATGTACTGATAGTTATGTCCTTTAAAACTCGAGTCGCTTTTTGGGTACGAATCTCTATGTCATTGTCGCATCGTGAGTCCGATTACCTTCCGGTCCGCTTCGTATCCTTTACCTGAGTCTATTACATGATCAGATAACTTATGGCCTTCACGTTCCTCTATTCGGGTGCACGAAACTTCAAATGTACCGATAGTTACGTCCTTTAAAACTTGAGTCTTTTCTTGTGTACGAATTTCTATGTCATTGTCGCATCGTGAGTCCGATTACCGTCCGGTCCGCTTCGTATCCTTATTTGAGTCTATAGCATGATCAGATATCTTATGGCCTTTACGTTCCTCCATTCGGGTGCCCGAAACTTCAAATGTACCGATAGTTACGTCTTTTAAAACGTAAGTCTTTTCTTTGTACAAATCTCTATGTCAGTATCGCATCGTAAGTCCGATTACCGTCCGGTCAGCTTTATATCATTTATCTGAGTCTGTTGTATGATCAGATATCTTATGGCCTTCCCATTCCTCCATTCGGGTGCCCGAAAGTTCAAATTTACCGGTAGTTATGTCCTTTGAAACTCGAGTCTTTTCTTGTGTATGAATCTCTATGTCATTGTCGCATCGTGAGTCCGATTACCGTCCGATGGCCTTCGTAAACTTTACCTGACTCTGTTGCATGATCAGATATCTTATGGCCTTCCCGTTCCTCCATTCGGGTGCCCAAAACTTCAAATGTACCGATAGTTACGTCCTTTAAAACGGGAGTATTTTCTTCTGTACGGATCTCAATGTTATTGTCACATCGTGAGTCCGATTACCATCCAGTCAGCTTCGTATCCTTTATCTGAGTCTGTTGCATGATTAGATATCTTATGGCCATCCCGTTCCTCCATTCGGGCGCCCAAAACTTCAAATGTACAGATATTTACGTCCTTTAAAACGCGAGTCTTTTCATCTGTACGAATCTTTGTGTCATTGCCGCATCGTGAGTCTGATAACTGTCAGGTCTGCTTTGTATCCTTTATCCGAGTCTATAGCATGATCAGTTATCTAATAGCCTTCACGTTCCTCCTTTCGGGTGCCCGAAACGTCAAATGTACCGATAGTTACGTCCTTTAAAACTTGAGTCTTTTCTTGTGTACGAATCTCTATGTCATTGTCGCATCGTGAGTCCAATTACCGCCCGGTCCGCTTCGTATCCTTTATTTGAGTTTGTAGCATGATCAGATATCTTATGGCCTTCACGTTCCTCCATTTGGATTACCGAAACTTCAAATGAACCGATAGTTGGGTCCTTTAAAACTTGAGTATTTTCTTGTGTATGAATCTCTATGTCATTGTCGCATCGTGAGGCCGATTACCGTCCGTTCAGCATCGTATCCTTTATCTGAGTCTACTACAATATCACATATCTTATGGTATTCCCGTTCCTCCATTCGGGTGCCCGAAACTTCATATGTACCGATAGTTACGTCCTTTAAAACTTGACTCTTTTCTTGTGTACCAATCTCTATGTCATTGTCGCCTTGTGAGTCCGATTACCGTACGGTATGCTTCGTTACCTTTATCTGAGTCTGTTGTATGATCAGATATCTATGTCATTGTCGCATCGTGAGTCCGATTACCGTCCGGTCCGATTCGTATCCTTTATTTGAGTCTATAGCATGATCAGATATCTTATGGGCTTCACGTTCCTCCATTCGGGTGCCCGAAACTTAAAATGTACCGATAGTTAGGTCCGTTAAAACTTGAGTCTTTTCTTGTGTAAGAATCTCTATGTCATTGTCGCATCGTGAGTCCGATTACCGTCCGGTATGCTTCGAATCCTTTATCTAAGTCTATAGCATGATGAGATATCTTATGTCCTTCATGTTCCTCCATTCGGGTGCCCAAAACTTCAAATGTACCGATAGTTACGTCCTTTAAAACTTGACTCTTTTCTTGTGTACGAATCTCTATGTCATTTTTGCCTCGTGAGTCCGATTACCGTCCGGTCTGCTTCATAACCTTTATCTGAGTCTGTTGCATGATCAGATATCTTATGGCCTTCCCGTTCCACCATTCTGGTGCCCAAAACTTCAAATGTACCGATAGTTACGTCCTTTAAAACGCGAGTCTTTTCTTCTGTACGAATCTCTATGTCATTGTCGCATCGTGAGTCCGATTACCATCCGTTCAGCTTCGTATCCTTTATCTGGGTGTGTTGCGTAATGAAATATCTTCTGGCCATCCCGTTCCTCCACTCGGGTGCCCGAAACTTCAAATGTACTGATAGTTATGTCCTTTAAAACTCGAGTCTTTTATTGTGGACGAAGCTCTATGTCAGTGTCGCATCGTGAGTCCGATTACCGTCCGGTCCACTTCGTATCCTTTATCTGAGTGTATAGCATGATCAGATATTTTATGGCCTTCACGTTCCTCTATTCGGGTGCCCGAAACTTCAAATGTACCGATAGTTACGTCCATTAAAACTTGAGACTTTTCTTGTGTACGAATTTCTATGTCATTGTCGCATTGTGAGTCCGATTACCATCCGGTCCGCTTTGTATCCTTTATTTGAGTCTGTAGCACGATGAGATATCTTATGGCCTTCACGTTCCTCCATTCGGGTGCCCGAAACTTCAAATGTACCGATAGTTAGGTCCTTTAAAACTTGAGTCTTTTCTTGTGTACAAATCTTTATGTCATTGTCGCATCGTGAGGCCGATTACCGTCCGGTCTGCTTCGTAACCTTTTCCTAAATCCGTTGCATGATTAGATATCTTATGGCCATCCTGTTCCTCCACTCGAGTGCCCAAAACTTCAAATGTATCGAGAGTTACGTCCTTTAAAACTTGACTCTTTTCTTCTGTACGAATCTCTATGTCATTGTCGCATCGTGAGTCCGATTACCATCAGGTCTGCTTCGTATGCTTTATCTGAGTCTGTTGCATGTTCAGATATCTTATGGCCTTCCCGTTCCTCCATTCGGGTGCCCAAAACTTCAAATGTATCGATAGTTACGTCCTTTAAAACGCGAGTCTTTTCTTCTGTACGAATCTTAATGTCATTGTCGCATCGTGAGTCCGATTACCATCCGTCAGCTTCGTATCCTTTATCTAAGTCTGTTGCGTGATCAGATGTCTTATGCGCTTCCCGTTCCTACAATAGGGTGCCCGAAACTTCAAATGTACCGATAGTTACGTCCTTTAAAACTCGAGTCTTTTCTTGAGTACGAATCTATATGTCATTGTAGCATTGTGATTCCAATTACCATCCGCTCAGCTTCGTATCCTTTATCTGAGTTAGTTGCTTGATCAGATATCTTCTGGCCTTGCCGTTCCTCCATTCAGGTGCCCGAAACTTCAAATGTACCGATAGTTCAGGTGCCCAAAACTTCAAATGTACCGATACATCCACCAAATGACAAAATGACCCAAAAGACCTCTTCTCATCAGTGCACATTAACAACCTAAAAGGAATTCCTCAGACCAGAAGAATCCTCACCCTCATTACCATCACAATTCATAAACAAAGCTGTCTCATCAGTTTCCGGCAAAACCTCATTAACCTCTTTAACTTTATCAAACATAATCTTATCCCACTGCTCAAAGAACAACTTAACCTGCCCTATGTTCCAATTCTTCAAAACAGCATTAGGAGGGCAAGTTTTATTAATCACATAATGAGCAACTTCATTAAACTGAACATTGCTCATTTTAAAGTAACCAGCATTGAAATTAACATTAGTATGAATCGTTGAAGCATTACCAGAACCTAAGTCGTCTTTAACCTGAGTACTTTGACCTTCAACATCCATACCCTGCTCACCAGAAACACCCTGATCCTTCTGTTCAGACTCAGATTTAATTTCTGACCCATTCTTCTTAACAGCAGGCCCCCCTTTAACATCCTGAACAGTAACATTGACCTTAATATCCCCAACCTTATTCTGCTCCTTTTTCCCACTTATAGACTTCACCCCATTCTTAACCTTGTTACCCCCTGAATTAATAGACCCCTCCTTGAAAGTAGTCTTTTCTTTATTCTCTAACCCCATATTCTCATCCATATTCAATTCTTGTCTTAACACCTCAAAACTATTCTTAAGATTACCATTAATAAAATCATCCTTTTTAGCAATCCCAGCCTTATTAACCCATTTCTGACTCCCAATCCCCTTACCACCCCTATTTTGCTGACCAGCCCTGGAGTTATTAGAATTATTATTCAAATTACCCCCATTCCTTCTAATATTCCCACTATTACCAACCCCAGAATTTCCTCCCTTAGAAGTGCTCCCCACATTCCGATCATTCACAATCCTATTCTTTCTACCCACTATTTCAAACCCATCATCTTTCATACCTGAAACTGGAAAGTCTGAAGTACCTGCATTATACAAATCCTGCAACAGCAGCCTTGTTTTATCAAACACCTCCTCCTCAGTCATAACTTTATTCTTACATGATTCAAAATCATGTCCAAACACCCTACATACTGAACATTTCTTAACTTTCACTTGATACTCCACTCTAACATCTTTAGTAAATGCAGGCCTATTGTCTTCAGCAGGATAATAAGCCTTCACAAATTCAGGGAGAATTTTGTCAGCATTTACCTCCACAAGAACTCTAGCAAAACCAGCTCTTCCCTCCTTTTTACCACATCTCTCAGCTGTTATCTTATCAAGTAAAATAGGGTTACCCACCACACTCAACATGCTACAAATACTTTCACTATTCCATAACTCCATAGGCATATTTGGTATAGTAACCCAAATTGGTATGGAGTATGGTTCCACTTTATCCATAGTAATACCCACTTCCCACTTCTTTAAGCAAAGAGGGATGTTATTAATCAGCCAAGGCCCTTTATTAATAGCATCATACATTCCTTCCTCATTCTTAAATTTGAAGAAAAAGACCCCATTCCCATTAGAAGAAATATCAGCTAACCCAAATCTCTTCCACATTCTGAAAAGATGATACCTCACCATGCCAATGGACAGATTATGGCCAACAAAATACCCATACAAATAACTGCTGTAAGCCACTTTAGCTTCTGCAATTTTCTCTGGTCTTATAACAGCAACAACATCTCCATTCTCAAGCACCTTTGGAGGATAATATGCAACTTTAGTAACCAAAACAGTATTAGACTTATCCACTGCCATATCAGCAAATGATTTACCAGATTTCCACACAGGAGCCTTACCCTCTGCTACAGAAGCTGCAAACACCACATTGTCCTTAACAGGACCAGATTCCAAAATAGACTTAGCTAAAGGCTTCAGCTTATTAATAATAGGCATATCAGCCTTAGTAACTTTATAAGAGCCCATAGAATCAGATTTTTCCTTGATGAGTTTCTTCATAGATGGACTTTTACATAGCCCCCTCCAAGGCAATCTCAATCTAATATCCCCTTTCTTCATTTTACTTTCCTTGTTTTCAACATTCCCTTCATGAACCATCTTCTTATCAGTCTCCTCTATGTTCTTCTCCTTATCCTTCCCTATTCCCTCAACCTCTTTTTTAACACCTTTATCTCCCTTGTTTTCAACAGTCTTTACCCCTTCCTTACCCTCCTTAGATTTCCCAAGTCTACCCTTCTTTTCATCAGCAAACCTTTTACTAACTGACTTTAAACCATTCTCATCATATAATAACAATTCCCCACCTAAACCAGGATTGTACACAAACTGTTGAGCTGTAGCAGAAAGCTTCAATCTCAGCTCATTAGCTTCCACAATACCCTGCCCACTCTCCCTTCTTCCCACAAGCAATTTCATATTGTTAACTCCAGCACTATTTTCATCCACTGCATCTATTAACTCTTGAGCTGTCACTGCATCAGGAAGAATGACTTCATCCTTTGAACTGCCCTCATCCACCCCTAGTCTCACATACAAACTATCTCCCCACATAGCTTTCCTAGTTTTAACCATACCCCCTTCATTTCTAATAGACCTCTTCTTCCTTTTATCCAAAAAAACAAACTGAGCCTTCATTCCCACATCAAAAACATTAACATCAGTCACTAACTGTGGAAACTTCACCCCCTTACTCCCCTCCTCCATAACAACATCACAACCCATGGATTTACCATTAACATACTCCCCATATATCCTTTTTCTCAGAAAATTAGCAATAGTTTTAAGAATGCGTCCATACTGACCACCCAACTTCTTAACAAACCCTAACTCCTTATCTTTCAACTCAACATCCACAAGTGAATTAACCAAATCTAATTCACCAATACCAGCTAGCTTAATCAACTCTAACTGTTCACTCAACAACCTATTCTTCCAATTATCCCCAAACATAATTCTCATGAAACTAACAACTTTCGTAGTAAAAACTAAGGAATCAGAACGACCAGATAAGCAACGATTAAGTATTACCTGTTCATCCTTCTGTTTAACTGTTGCTTCAGCCCCAAACCCATCCTCCTTTTCAGAAATATCAACCACAGCAGCTGGACTAGCCTGTACCCCATCAGTAGTAGCATCATTGACAGCAAACTCAGCATCAGAGAAAACTAAATCAGGAGGAACAGCCGGAGGAGGCTCCGGCTCTAAAACCCTAGAAAACGACACTATAAACAACGAAGAACCAGAAGAACTGAGAACTGAGGAGATTCCGATTATTATAGAGTAATCGGAACAGTGAACCACAGTGAAACAAGGAAGAAATAGGGTTAGAAGGAGACGGGAAAAGAGAAACCAAGAAGAAACCCCTGAATCGCCTTAATCACCCAATTCAGAGAAAGAAGACCCTCCAGCTTCGTACCTTTATCTGAGTCTGTTTCATGATCAGATATCTTATGGCCTTCCCATTCTTCCATTCGGCTGCCCGAAACTTTAAATGTACCGACTGTTATGTCCATTAAAACTCGAGTCGTTTTCTGTGTACGAATCTCTATGTCATTGTCGCATCGTGAGTCCGATTACCGTCCTTTCCGCTTCCTATCCTTAATTTGAGTCTGTAGCATGATCAGATATCATTTGGCCTTCACGTTCCTCCATTCGGGTGCCCAAAACTTCAAATGTACCGATAGTTACGTCATTTAAAACGCGAGTCTTTTCTTCTGTACTAATCTCTATGTCATTGTCGCACCGTGAGTCTAATTACCGTCCGGTCAGCTTCGTATCCTTTATCTGAGTCTGTTGCATGATCAGATATTTTATGGCCTTCCCGTTCCTCCATTCGGGTGCCCAAAACTTCAAATGTACCGATAGTTATGTCCTTTAAAATTCGAGTCTTTTCTTCTGTATGAATCTCTATGTTATTGTCGCATCGTGAGTCCGATTACCGTCCGGTTTGCTTCGTATCCTTTATCTGAGTCTGTAGCATGATTATATATCTTAAGGCCTTCATGTTCCACCATTCAGGTGCCCGAAACTTCAAATGTACCGATAGTTACGTCCTTTAAAACTTGAGTCTTTTCTTTTGTACGAATCTCTAAGTCATTGTCCCATCGTGAGTCCGATTACCATCCGGTCAGCTTCATATCCTTTATCTGAGTCTGTAGCATGATTAGATATCTCATGGACTTCACGTTCCTCCATTAGGGTGCCCGAAACTTCAAATGTACCGATAGTTACGTCCTTTAAAACTTGAGTCTTTTCTTGCGTACGAATATCTATGTCATTGTCGCTTCGTGAGTCCGATTACCATCCGGTATGCTTCGTAAACTTTATCTGAGTCTGTTGCATGATCAGATATCTTATGGCCTTCCCGTTCCTCTATTCGGGTGCCCGAAACATCAAATGTACCAATAGTTACGTCTTTTAAAACTCGAGTCTTTTATTGTGTACGAATCTCTATGTCATTGTAGCATCGTGAGTCCGATTACCATCCGGTCAGCTTCGTGTCCTTTATCTGAGTCTGTTGCATGAAATCTCATGGCCTTCACGTTCCTCCATTAGGGTGCCCGAAACTTCAAATGTACCGATGGTTACGTCCTTTAAAACTTGAGTCTTTTCTTGTGTACGAATCTCTATGTCATTGTCGCTTCGTGAGTCCGATTACCATCCGGTATGCTTCGTAAACTTTATCTGAGTCTGTTGCATGATTAGATATCTTATGGCCTTCCCGTTCCTCCATTCGGGTGCCCAAAACTTCAAATGTACAGATAGTTATGTTCTTTAAGGCGCGAGTCTTTTCTTCTGTACGAATCTATATGTCATTGTCGCATCGTGAGTCCGATTACAATCCGGTCAGCTTGGTATCCTTTATCTGAGTCTGTTGCATGATCAGATATCTTATTGCCTTCCCGTTCCTCTATTCGGGTGCCCGAAACTTCAAATGTACCGATAGTTACGTCTTTTAAAACTCGAGTCTTTTATTGTGTATGAATCTTTATGTCATTGTAGCATCGTGAGTCCGATTACCATCCGCTCAGCTTCGTATCCTTTATCTGAGTCTGTTGCATGATCAGATATCTTATGGCCTTCCCGTTCTTCCATTCGGCTGCCCGAAACTTTAAATGTACCGACTGTTATGTCCTTTAAAACTCGAGTCGTTTTCTGTGTACGAATCTCTATGTCATTGTCGCATCGTGAGTCCTATTACCGTCCTTTCCGCTTCGTATCCTTAATTTGAGTCTGTAGCATGATCAGATATCATTTGGCCTTCACCTTCCTCCATTCGGGTGCCCAAAACTTCAAATGTGCCGATAGTTACGTCATTTAAAACGCGAGTCTTTTCTTCTGTACTAATCTCTATGTCATTGTCGCACCGTGAGTCCAATTACCGTCCGGTCAGCTTCGTATCCTTTATCTGAGTCTGTTGCATGATCAGATATTTTATGGCCTTCCCGTTCCTCCATTCGGGTGCCCAAAACTTCAAATGTACCGATATTTATGTCCTTTAAAATTCGAGTCTTTTCTTCTGTATGAATCTCTATGTTATTGTCGCATCGTGAGTCCGATTACCGTCCGGTTTGCTTCGTATCCTTTATCTGAGTCTGTAGCATGATTATATATCTTATGGGCTTCACGTTCCTCCATTCGGGTGCCCAAAACTTCAAATGTACCGATAGTTACGTCCTTTAAAACTTGAGTCTTTTCTTGTGTGCGAATCTCTATGTCATTCTCGCATCGTGAGTCCGATTACCATCCGGTCTGCTTCGTAACCTTTATCTGAGTCTTTTGGATGATCAAATTTCTTATGGCCTTCCCGTTCCTCCATTCGGGTGCCCAAAACTTCAAATGTACAAATAGTTACGTCCTTAAAAACGCGAGTCTTTTCTTCTGTACGAATCTCTATGTCATTGTCGCATCGTGAGTCCAATTACCATCCGGTCAGCTTCGTATCCTTTATCTGAGTCTGTTGCATATTCATATATTTTATGGCCTTCCCATTCCTCCATTCGGGTGCCCGAAACTTTAAATGTACCGATAGTTACGTCCTTTAAAACTTGAGTCTTTTCTTGTGTACGAATCTCTATATCATTGTCGCATCGTGAGTCCGATTACCATCCGGTCTGCTTCGTAACCTTTATCTGGGTCTGTTGCATGATCAGATATCTTATGGCCTTCCGTTCCTACATTCGGGTGCCCAAAACTTCAAATGTACAGATAGTTACGTCCTTTAAAACGCGAGTCTTTTCCTGTGTACGAATCTCTATGTCATTGTCGCATCATGAGTCCAATTACCATCCGGTCAGTTTGGTATCCCTTATCTGAGTCTGTTTCATGATCAGATATCTTATGGCCTTCCCGTTCCTCCATTCGGGTGCCCGAAACTTCAAATGTACCGATAGTTACGTCTTTTAAAACTCGAGTCTTTTTTTGTGTACGAATCTCTATGCCATTGTAGCATCGTGAGTCCGATTACCATCCGGTCAGCTTCGTGTCCTTTATCTGAGTCTGTTGCATGATCAGATATTTTATGGCCTTCCCATTCCTCCATTCGGGTGCCCAAAACTTCAAATGTACCGATAGTTATGTCCTTTAAAACTCGAGTATTTTCTTCTATACGAATCTCTATGTCATTGTCGCATCGTGAGTCCGATTACCGTCCGGTCTGCTTCGTATCCTTTATCTGAGTCTGTAACATGATTAGATATCTTATGGCCTTCACGTTCTTCCATTAGGGTGCCCGAAACTTTAAATGTACCGATAGTTACGTCCTTTAAAACTTTAGTCTTTTCTTGTGTACGAATCTCTATGTCATTGTCGCATCGTGTGTCCGATTACCATCCTGTCTGCTTCGTAAACTTTATCTGAGTCTGTTGCATGATCAGATCTGTTATGGCCTTCCCGTTCCTCCATTCGGGTGCCCAAAACTTCAAATGTACAGATAGTTACGTTCTATAAGACTTGAGTCTTTTCTTGTGTACGAATATCTATGTCATTGTCGCATCGTGAGTCCGATTACCATCCGGTCTGCTTCGTAACCTTTATTTGAGTCTATTGCATGATCAGATATCTTATGGCCATCCCGTTCCTGCATTCGGGTGCCTAAAACTTCAAATGTACAGATAGTTACGTCCTTTAAAACGCGAGTCTTTTCTTGTGTACGAATCTCTATGTCATTGTCGCATCGTGAGTCCGATTACCATCAGGTCTACTTCGTAACCTTTATCTGAGTCTGTTGCATGATCAGATATCTTATGGCCTTCACGTTCCACCATTCGGGTGCCCGAAACTTCAAATGTACCGATAGTTACGTCCTTTAAAACTTGAGTCTTTTCTTCTGTACGAATTTCTAAGTCATTGTCCCATCGTGAGTCCGATTACTATCCGGTCAGCGTCATATCCTTTACCTGAGTCTGTAGCATGATTAGATTTCTCATGGCCTTCACGTTCCTCCATTAGGGTGCCCGAAACTTCAAATGTACCGATAGTTACGTCCTTTAAAACTTGAGTCTTTTCTTGTGTACGAATCTCTATGTCATTGTCGCTTCGTGAGTCCGATTACCATCCGGTATCCTTCGTAAACTTTATCCGAGTCTGTTGCATGATTAGATATCTTATGGCCTTCCTGTTCCTCCATTCGGGTACCTAAAACTTCAAATGTACATATAGTTATGTTCTTTAAGGCGCGAGTCTTTTATTCTGTACGAATCTATATGTCATTGTCGCATCGTAAGTCCGATTACCATCCGGTCAGCTTGGTATCCTTTATCTGAGTCTGTTGCATGATCAGATATCTTATGGCCTTCCCGTTCCTCTATTCGGGTGCCCGAAACTTCAAATGTACCGATAGTTACATCTTTTAAAACTCGAGTCTTTTATTGTGTATGAATCTCTATGTCATTGTAGCATCGTGAGTCCGATTACCATCCGCTCAGCTTCGTATCCTTTATCTGAGTCTGTTGCATGATCAGATATCTTATGGCCTTCCCGTTCTTCCAGTCGGCTGACCGAAACTTTAAATGTACCGACTGTTATGTCCTTTAAAACTCGAGTCGTTTTCAGTGTACGAATCTCTATGTCATTGTCGCATCGTGAGTCCGATTACCGTCCTTTCCGCTTCGTATCCTTAATTTGAGTCTGTAGCATGATCAGATATCATTTGGCCTTCACGTTCCTCCATTCGGGTGCCCAAAACTTCAAATGTACCGATAGTTACGTCATTTAAAACGCGAGTCTTTTCTTCTGTACTAATCTCTATGTCATTGTCGCACCGTGAGTCCAATTACCGTCCGGTCAGCTTCGTATCCTTTATCTAAATCTGTTGCATGATCAGATATTTTATGGCCTTCCCGTTCCTCCATTCGGGTGCCCAAAACTTCAAATGTACCGATAGTTACGTCCTTTAAAATTTGAGTCTTTTCTTGTGTACGAATCTCTATGTCATTGTCGCATCGTGAGTCCGATTACCATCCGGTCTGCTTCGTAACCTTTATCTGAGTCTTTTGGATGATCAGATATCTTATTGCCTTCCCGTTCCTCCATTCGGGTGTCCAAAGCTTCAAATGTACAAATAGTTACGTCCTTAAAAACGCGAGTCATTTCTTTTTTACGAATCTCTATGTCATTGTCGCTTCGTGAGTCCGATTACCATCCGGTCAGTTTGGTATCCTTTATCTGAGTCTGTTTCATAATCAGATATCTTATGGCCTTCCCGTTCCTCCATTTGGGTGCCCCAAACTTCAAATGTACCGTTAGTTACGTCCTTTAAAACACGAGTATTTTCTTCTGTACGAATCTCTATGTCATTGTCGCATCGTGAGTCCAATTACCATCCGGTCAGCTTCGTATCCTTTATCTGAGTCTGTTGCATGTTCATATATTTTATGGCCTTCCCATTCCTCCATTCGGGTGCCTGAAACTTCAAATGTACCGATAGTTACGTCCTTTAAAACTTGAGTCTTTTCTTGTGTACGAATCTCTATGTCATTGTCGCATCGTGAGTCCGATTACCATCCGGTCTGCTTCGTAACCTTTATCTGAGTCTTTTGGATGATCAGATATCTTATTGCCTTCCCGTTCCTCCATTCGGGTGCCCAAAACTTCAAATGTACAAATAGTTACGTCCTTAAAAATGCGAGTCTTTTCTTTTTTACGAATCTCTATGTCATTGTCGCTTCGTGAGTCCGATTACCATCCGGTCAGTTTGGTATCCTTTATCTGAGTCTGTTTCATGATCAGATATCTTATGGCCTTCCCGTTCCTCCATTTGGGTGCCCCAAACTTCAAATGTACTGGTAGTTACGTCCTTTAAAACACGAGTATTTTCTTCTTTACGAATCTCTATGTCATTGTCGCATCGTGAGTCCAATTACCATCCGGTCAGCTTCGTATCCTTTATCTGAGTCTGTTGCATGTTCATATATTTTATGGCCTTCCCATTCCTCCATTCGGGTTCCTGAAACTTTAAATGTACCGATAGTTACGTCCTTTAAAACTTGAGTCTTTTCTTGTGTACGAATCTCTATATCATTGTCGCATCGTGAGTCCGATTACCATCCGGTCTGTTTCGTAACCTTTATCTAAGTCTGTTGCATGATCAGATCTCTTATGGCCTTCCGTTCCTCCATTCGGGTGCCCAAAACTTCAAATGAACAGATAGTTACGTCCTTTAAAACGCAAGTCTTTTCTTGTGTACGAATCTCTATGTCATTGTCGCATCATGAGTCCGATTACCATCTGGTCTGCTTCGTAACCTTTATCTGAGTCTGTTGCATGATCAGATATTTTATGGCCTTCCCGTTCCTCCATTCGGGTGCCCAAAACTTCAAATGTACAGATAGTTACGTCCTTTAAAACGCGAGTCTTTTCTTGTGTACGAATCTCTATGTCATTGTCGCATCGTGAGTCCGATTACCATCCGGTCAGCTTGGTATACTTTTTTTTTTGGTAAAGGAGGCTAAGCTCCGGTAAAATTTCATAACAAAAAATATTTACAAACAAACCCCGGGCCAAGATCATTACAATAATAATAAGCCTAACAAGACACTAGATCGTTGGCCCAAAGTCAAAATCAAAAAACACCCTATACAAACAAACTAAAACCAGCCCATTACCCGTAATCCAAAATCACAATCCAGCCCAACAAGGCATTACCAACCAAACCATTACACAGCCCAAAATAGAACATACACAAAACCAAAAAATAGACAGCTCTAATACTATCCTTCATGACATTACAATCATCAGCCTTCATGCAAATCTTCCCGTTTAAACCATTCTGACCTAATTCAGCAGCATCTTCAAAAGCAGCCTGCAATATCATCTTTTTTTCTTCATTTGCAGCCCAATCTTCGCAGCAGATGACACTCTTTATCACATTGCACAGCTTTAAAGATCTACCATGTTGCTCCCAATCCCATATTCCATGTTCTTCCTTTCCCAGCAATTCCTCAAAAAACTTCCAGTTGCAATATGACAACTTACTAGCAATGACCATACAAATCATAACAAACTTTAACCAATCAACTGAATTAACCACCCAACCCCATGATAACCAAATCCCATAACAGTCCCAAAGACACAGATTCAAATCTAAACTAAAAACAAGAAACAGGCTCAATAAAAAACTTATTATTGTAAAGGTTTCCCATCTTTGCTTGGCACTAGAAAATTCAAAACAATTGGGAGTGGAAATTAATGTCCTAACAGCAAAGATGGGGTCCATCCTTATCACTCCAGGTGTAATGCTCCCCCTGAGCTCAAAACCTATCCACCAATCCTCAAACGCAGATCTGAACGTAACCCTAATGAGAAGAGTCAAGTCCAGCAGAAAAGACACACACAATACTCTGACCAGAAAAGAAAAGAAACAAAGGGAAGGCTTTACAGCCCAGATCTCTACCCAATCGCTGTATGTACACCTTATTACTGCAAGTTCCCTTTTAAAATACCCACCCCTCCCAGTAGGCAAGTGCCTAGTAAAATAGACAGACTCAAACCAGAAATGAACAAGGCTCAACAAATACCACAAAGGCATCAGGGCTATTGACCAGTGATGGGAACTACAAAATAAAAATTTAGGGGAGGAGAATAATGCCCTATAATCACTGGTCAAATCCAACCTTATCTCTCCAGTTTTAAGGCTTACTCCAAGCCACATGTATCCTAACCACCAATCATAATAAGCAGAATTGCATCTATCTCCCATAAATGGAGAAGAATCCAATAGATCATCTTTTATAAAAGTATTACTTTTTAAATTTTGATAAAAAACAGAAGGCTTGTAAGCCCAGATCACTACCCAAACGCTTTTAGTGCTCTAGATTACAGCAAGTTCCCAACCCACAAAAAGCCCCTGTCCCATAACAAAAACAAAGTTATTATTATCATTAATCATAGAAATATTACTATTATTATTATTATTATTATTATTATTATTATTATTATTGTAATTGTATGTAATAATACTATTATCATTATCCACCACCCAAACATTATTAGTGCTCCTTAATACATCAAAAACCCAGAGATTAAAGCCCACCACCCCATAGAGCAAATGCCCTGGACTCATGATAGACTCAAGACTGCAAAAGAATAGGCTCAACAAAGGCCACAAAAGCCATAGGGTTCCTGACCAGTGATAGGTTCTATAAAATGCAAAATTTTGGGTGGAAGTTAGTGTCCTAATCTCACTGGCCAGTTCCAACCTTATCACTCCAAGGGTTAGACTTACTCCAAACCATACAAAACCTAAATCCCCTTTCAAATCAGCAGAATTAGACCAATCCCTTGATGAAGGAAAGCAGTCTAATAGATCAGTTAAAAATAAATGCAAAAACAGAAATATAAAACAGTTGTTTTGAGATAAAACAGAAGGCCCAGAGGACCAAAGAACTACCCAAACGTTATGAAGTCTCCTTCCTCCTGCAAATTCCCAGTAATGATTCCCCCCACCCTTTTTTGACAAGTGCCAAAAAGACTGAACAGACTCAGACTAGAAAAGAATCAGGCTCAACAAGCTCCATGCAAAGAGCAGGGTTTCCTTCCACAGAACAGTTCTAAAAAAATAAAAATTGGAAAAGGAAAAGCAAAGCCTAATCACTGTGGAAGAGTCCATCCTTATGTCTCCCAGGGAAAGGCTTACTCCAAGCCATACCAATCCTAATACTTCCAACAGAGTAAGAGAACAGAACAGACACTCCCAAAGGGAGCACAAAAATATGGGAAACAAAGAAAAATAAAAAAGAAAAGAAAAGAAAACACACTGAGAAAAGAAAAAAGGCTTAACAGCCCAGGAAACTACCCACAAAACAAAGGAAAACCCAACTCCAACAAACAACCCATGATCCAAAATGACCCAGTTCCTTAACATAGCAACCATATTAAGCATTACAGTTACCTTCAACACTCCAAACAGCACTAGCCAGCTCATCTCTAGCATATCTTTTCCCCTTCACACTAACAAGCCTAAGCTTAACAGCATTCTCAACTTGCTTGCTAACCATCTGAGCAGAAAGCTTCTTCTTATTAAAAATTCTGTTATTTCTTTCCTGCCAAACACTGTACACTGTACCAGCAAGAGCCAATATCCTAATAACTCCCCAGATGGATTTCTCATTTCTCATTTTTCCAATATAATCCACTATGTCCACCCAAACATCTGGCACTCTCTCCATTCTTGCCAAAACTTTAACTCTCCACCACACCTGCTTAGAAAATTCACAACTGAAAAATAGATGATCATGACTATCAGCACACTTCCCACACAAACTGCACAAGAACTTCTGATTATTGTTCCAAGCAGCCAATCTATCTTGAGTTGGCAACCTAAATTTAAAAGCCAACCATAAAATAAAGGTATGTCTGGCAATAGTATTACCATGCCAAACAAATTTATGCCAATTAACAACCTGCCCTTTCCTCATAAGATCATCATACACCCCCTTAGTAGAGAAAGGAATCACCTTGCCATTATTACTCAACCATTGAAAGCTGTCTTTCTTCCCCCTTACCAGATTAGGCAAAACATCCACAAAAATCCCAGGATATTTAACCTTCCAATGATCAGGAACCTTCCACCCATTCACATCCATAAGGTCAGCAACCTTAGTTTGTAAGTTAAACCCAGCTTCCCTGATATCTCTCCTATCCAAGACAAGCATTAGAGGACCCTGTTCACACCACTTATCAAACCAAGCATTAGCAATCCTCCCATCACCTAACTTAGCCACACAGTGCTTCCTAATAAGGTTCCTACAGCCCAAAAGTTGCTTTCAAGTCCAGGTATCAGCATTTGTTTCCCCCATCTCCCAAAAATTAGCCCCTTTAATCTTATAAAGGTACATCCAGTTGACCCATAAAGAGTCCTTTTTGTTAATTAAATTCCAAATATGCTTAGTCATCAAAGCCACATTCCTTTCCTTTAAACTTGACAAACCCAAACCACCCTGACACTTTTTGAGACATAACTCTTCCCACCCCACTTTAGCAGCTCCCTGCTTGAACTCCCCTTGGCACCATAAGAAGCCTCTACATAATCTAATAATATCATCATTAATATTTTCAGGAAGCAGAAAAAGAGAAGCCCAGTACACTGTCAAGGATGAGAGAACAGATTTTAGCAACTGCACCCTTCCTGCATAAGATAAGAATTGATTCCTCCAATCCCCTATCCTACTCTTCACCTTATCCAGCAAAACAGCACAATCTTTTTGAAATAATTTCCTTGAGGCAAGAGGAATACCCAAATATTTTAAAGGAAGGCTGCCAATTTTAAATGGCAGCAAATTCACAATCTCCCTTTGGACCTCCTCCCTCACATTACCAAAGATAACCTCACTCTTCCTCATATTAGGCCTAAGACCAGAGCACCCCCCAAACTCCTCAAGCACATCCCTAACAACTTGGATAGAACCATAATGAGCACTACAGAAAATGAACAGGTCATCAGCAAAACATAAATGGGTCAATTTTAATTTATCACACTTCCAATGATACTGAAAGTCTACACCTCCATTAACCTTTCTGATAAACATAAGGTTCAGCACCTCCATAACCAAAGTAAACAAATAAGGAGACATAGGATCTCCTTGCCTCAGCCCCTTTTCCCCTCTAAAATATCCATAAAACTGTCCACTCAGGCTAACTGTATAAGAAACAGTGGTCATACACACCATAATCCAGTCTATAAATTTAGTAGGGAAACCAAAGTGAACCAAGCAATCCCTCAGAAACCCATGATCAACTAAGTCATAGGCCTTTTGTAAGTCAACCTTCAATGCAACTTTGGGACACCCTCTAACCCAATCATATCCCTTAACCAGCTCTTGAGCAAGTAAAATATTATCACTAATTAATCTACCCAGCACAAAAGCACTCTGAGATTTCCCAACCAAACTATCCAAAACCCCCCTTCAACCTATTGCAAATCACTTTACTAATACATTTGTATAGGACATTGCAACAAGCTATAGGTCTGAACTCACTAACTACACTAGGGTCTTTGATCTTAGGAACCACAGAAATAGAAGTAGCATTCAATTCCTTCAACAATTTACCATTAGTAAAAAACTCAAGGACAACATCACAAACCTCATCACCTATAACACTCCAAGCAGCCTTGAAAAATTTTGCTGAATAGTCATCAGGCCCAGAAGCCTTGTTATAATCAATCTGAAACATAGCCTCTTTAATTTCCTCCTTAGACACAATTCTGACCAAGTCATTAGCAGCTTCAGAGGAAAGCTTATTAATGAACAGCTCACTAGCATCCTCAATCCCATCCACAATATCCTTCCTACCCATTAAACCCATATAAAATTTCACAAAAGCATTACCCACACTAGCATCCTTGTAAACTTCCCCTTCCATGTCCTCTATCATAGAAATCTTAGATCTAGCTTGTCTATGTTTCACAGAATGAAAAAAATACTTATTGTTCTGATCACCAACCTCCAGCCAATGAACCCTAGACTTCTGCTTTAGAAAACTCTCCTCATCTTTCAAAGCATTATTATAAGCACCAATATACACCTCCTCCTCCATTCTTAAGTCATCATTGTATGGATCAGCAGCCACTTCTATTTGTATTCTGCCAAGCTCATTCTTCAAGAACTCCACCTTCTTGCTAAAATTTCCTTGGGCAAAACATAACTTCCTCAAAGGTTTCTTCAGAAGCTTCATCTTAGAAGTAACCCTAAACATTTTACAACCCTCTATGTCACTGCTCTAGACTGAACTAACACAAGGAATAAACTCTTGTTTATCAGCCAACAAGTTCCAGAACCTGAAAGGCTTAGGACCCTGATGCTTCATACCAGAGCAAATAATGAGAATAGGAGAATGATCTGATGAGTAAAAAGGTAAGAATTTTGCTACAACATTAGAAAACATTTTCCCAAACATACCATTCCCCAGTTCCCTGTCCAACTTTTCCATAATCCCATCAGATTTCCCAGGCTTCTGGTTCCAGGTATAGAAAACCCCAGAACTAGGGATATCCTCAACCTGAATCTTAGAAACACAGTTGCAAAACTCCTCCATACCATACACAGAAGGCCCTAAAGGATAATTCTTCTCCCTAGGATCCAAAATGGAATTAAAATCCCCTACAGCCAGCCATGGGTTATTATCAATGGTCCCAGAATGATACACCATATTATCCCATAGATCCCTTCTCCCATTAACATTAGTCACCCCATACACAAAAGAGCAAAAAAACTTCTCTCCACCACCAGAAGGACAAATAATACAATGAATAACCTGTTCCCTAACTTGTAAAACAACCACATCAACCACCCTAGTATCCCATCCCACAGCAATTCTAACCCATCTAGAACACACCTCAGCATTAGAAACCCATTCCCAATTTTTCATAACCCCACTACAGGCACCCTTAATATTATTAGGGTTGACCCTGGTTTCAATAAGACCACCAACACAAACCTTATTCTCTACTAATATTCTATTAATCTGTCTTTGTTTAGAGATACTAGACATACCTCTAACATTCCATCCCATCAAATTAATCTTCATTAATAACATCAGAAACCTCCATAGGGCCCTCCAATCCAGAGGAACCCCCTTCCTTTTTAGCCTTCAAATTCTCAGCTTCCACTAATTTCTCAAACATGATTTTATCCCACTGTTCAAAAAATACTTTAACCTGCCCAATATTTCATTTCTTCATAACCTCATTAGATGGGCACTTTTTATTGATCACAAAATGAGCAACCTCATTAAACTGATCCTTACTCATCTCGAAGTACCCAGATTTAATATTCACCTTTGTTTGCACCTTTAAAGCATCCATAGAATACTCAGCATTAGCCTTTTTCAGCTCATGCTGTTTAGTCCCAGACCCAGATCCATTAACATTATTCACCCCTTTGCTCTCTCCATCCACTCCATTAATCACATTCCCAGAAGACCCTACATCAATTATACTCTTACCCTTAGTATCCTCTCCCTGATTACCCTTTCCCTTAGAACTCTCACCCTCATTACCCCCACCATTAAGATCATCCCTTAATACAGCAAAAGTATTTTTGATACTAATACTATTATTATCATTATTCTTTTTATTATCATTAGTAGTCCTTCCCTCATTTTTATTCACCCATTTTTTGCCAATAGACTGATTTCCCTGAGCCCTATTTCCCCCACTCTGACCACCCTGATTACCTTGACCCTTATTCCCAAAATTCCTGCTGCTAGGACCATTCCCCAAGTTTCTGTCATTCCCATTACCCTTAGAACCTCCAGCCCTATTTCCCTTATTATTAACCACCCTGTTATTCCTACCCACAGTTTGGTAACCCTCACTATCAATACCAGACACAGGATAATCAGCTTGGGTAGCCTGATATAATTCCTGCAATAGCTTCTCAGTCTTCCCAGCAACCTCCTCAGCTGATAATTCCCTAGCCTTACACCCCTCAAAGTCATGACCAAACACCTTACAAGCAGAACACTTCTTAACCTTAACTTGGTATTAAACCTTCACTTTTTGAATAAAAGCAGGTTTACCCACATCAGCAGGATAAAAAGCATTCACATAATCAGGCAACACTTTATCAGCCTTGACTTCAACCAAAATTCTAGCAAATCCAGCTCTACCTTCTTTCTTATTACATCTCATTGCTGTAACCCTATCCAGCATTAAAGTATCACCTACACAACTCATCATACTGCTCAAGCTTTCCCTGTTCCATAATTCCATAGGCATATTGAGAATTGTTACCCAAACAGGAATAGAACTAGGCTCAACTCTTTCCAGATTCAGCCCAATCTCCCACTTTCTCAAACACAAAGGGATATTGTTAATCAGCCAAGGCCCCTGATTAATAGTCTCCATCATGCCTAATTCATTCTTAAACTTAAAGAAAAAAATACCACTCCCATTAGAGGATATATCAATCAACCCAAACTTTTTCCACATCCTAAACAAATGGTATCTCATCATACCTATAGAGACACTCTGCCCAATACTGTAACCATAAAGATAAGTACTATAAGCAACCCTGGCTTCCATCAGGTTTTCAGGCTTCATAACAGCAACAGTTTCACCTGACTCAAGCACTTTAGGAGGAATGAAGGTCATTTTTGTCTCCAAAACTTCATTAGTATTGTCTCTAGTAATATCAGCAAAAGACATCTCATGCTTCTTAGACATACTACCACTATCCCCTTCCTTACCAGCATTAAACACCACCTCACCCTTCTCTATACCAGTATGCAAAATAGATCTAGCAGGAGGCTTCAGTTTACTAATAAAAGGAATATTATCCTTAGTAACCTTATAAGATCCCATACTATCTGACCTCTTCTTAATAAGTTTCTTCATAGAAGGGCTTTTAACAATACCCCTCCAAGGCAGCCTAACAGTGATGTCCCCTTTCTTAGACTTATTCTCTTTGTCAAGTTCCATCCCACTCTGCTCAACATCAACCTGTTCATCCTCTTGACCCTTCTTAACAGTCTCAGATTTCTCACCTACCTGTTTATCAGATCCCTCTTTCACAACCTCCTTCTTCTCACCATCCTGCTTAACAGACCCCTCTTTCACAACCCCCTTCTTCTCAGAGTCAACCTTCTTCTTATCCTCCACCTTCCCCCTATTATAATATTCCCCTCATCATCTACAACAACCCTGCTACCAGCCCCATAATTATAAGCAAATTGAGGATTAGGCATAGACAACCTAAGCCTCAACTCACTACCCTTACCCTCATCCAAACTCCTACTCTTCCTACACATTTTCAACTTCACAGGAGCCACAGATGTGTTACCTTCCTCTACAACTGTTTGGATCTCTTTTGAGTTAATACCATCTAATAACACCTCCACCCCATTCACCATCCCAGGATTCTCCTCAATTCTAACATAAGATCTCTCATCCCATAAGACTTTCCTACTCTTAACAACTACCCCCTCATTTCTGATAGACCTCTTCTTCCTCTTATCCATAAACACAAATTTTGCATCCATCCCAACATCAAACACATTATCTTCAATAACCAACTGAGGAAACTTCACACCTCTCCCTTCAGCTTTAATCAACCCATCCTTACCAATTTCCCTATGCCCAACATACTCACCATATACTTTTTTACCCAGAAAATTAGCTATTACACTAAGTATATGCCCATACTGCCCAGCTAACTTCTCAACAAACAACAACCCCTTACCAGCAATCTGAACATCAACTAGAGAATTAACCAGATCAAATTCCCCTATTCCAGCCAACTTAATCAGTTCCAAATTCTCAGATATTAACCTAACCCTCCAGTTATCACCAAACACAGCCCTCAGAAACCCTACCACTAACGGACTAAACACCAGAGAATCTCTCTTACCAGAGAGGAAACGATTCAGAATTACCTGTTTGTCCTCCACAACAGCTTCCACCTCCGGACCTATCATAGCCTCATCCACAACACTATCGGAACTCAAATTAGCTTCGTCTGAACAATCCAACGATATATCAGGTGGAACCTCCGGCGGAGGCTCAGGAGCTGGAACCCTAGAGAAAGGCTCCATAGAACAAGCAAATCGTGTACTGTGAAGATTTCAATTAGTACAAACCAATTGAAACAGTAACCACGATGAAACAAAGAAAGAACAAGGAAGAATTAGGGTTGAGAAAGAGGCGGGAAAAGAGAAACAAAGAAGAAAACTACTGAATCGCCAAAATCGCCCAATTCAGAGCTTGGTATCCTTTATCTGAGTCTGTTGCATGATCAGATATTTTATGGCATTCCCGTTCCTCTACTCGGGTGCCCGAAAGTTCAAATGTACCGATAGTTACGTCTTTTAAAACTCGAGTCTTTTATTGTGTACGAATCTCTATGTCATTGTAGAATCGTGAGTCCGATTACCATCCGCTCAGCTTCGTATCCTTTATCTGAGTCTGTTGCATGATCAGATATCTTATGTCCTTCCCGTTCCTCCATTCGGGTGCCCAAAACTTCAAATGTACCGTTAGTTACGTCCTTTAAAAGGCGAGTATTTTCTTCTGTACGAATCTCTATGTCATTGTCGCATCGTGAGTCCGATTACCATCCGGTCAGCTTCGTATCCTTTATCTAAGTCTGTTGCATGATCAGATATTTTATGGCCTTCCCGTTCCTCTATTCGGGTGCCTAAAACTTCAAATGTACCGATAGTTATGTCCTTTAAAACTCGAGTCTTTCCTTCTATACGAATCTCTATGTCATTGACGCATCGTGAGTCCGATTACCGTCCGGTCTGCTTTGTATCCTTTATCTGAGTCTGTAGCATGATTAGATATATTATGGCCTTCACGTTCCTCCATTAGGGTGCCCGAAACTTCAAATGTACCGATAGTTACGTCCTTTAAAACTTGAGTCTTTTCTTGTGTACGAATCTCTATGTCATTGTCGCATCGTGTGTCCGATTACCATTCGGTCTGCTTCGTAAACTTTATCTGTGTCTGTTGCATGATCAGATATCTTATGGCCTTCCCGTTCCTCCATTCGGGTGCCCAAAACTTAAAATGTACAGATAGTTACGTTCTTTAAGACTTGAGTCTTTTCTTGTGTACGAATCTCTATGTCATTGTCGCATCGTGAGTCCAATTATCATCCGGTCTGCTTCGTAACCTTTATTTGAGTCTGTTGCATGATCAGATATCTTATGGCCTTCCCGTTCCTCCATTCGGGTGCCCAAAACTTCAAATGTACAGATAGTTACGTCCTTTAAAACGCGAGTCTATTCTTCTGTACGAATCTCTATGTCATTGTCGCATCGTGAGTCCGATTACCATCCGGTCAGCTTGGTATCCTTTATCTGAGTCTGTTGCATGATCAGATATCTTATGGCCTTCCCGTTCCTCTATTCGGGTGCCCGAAACTTCAAATGTACGGATAGTTACGTCTTTTAAAACTCGAGTCTTTTATTGTGTACGAATCTCTATGTCATTGAAGCATCGTGAGTCCGATTACCATCTGCTCAGCTTCGTATCCTTTATCTGAGTCTGTTGCATGATTAGATATCTTATGGCCTTCCCGTTCTTCCATTCGGGTGCCCAAAACTTTAAATGTACCAATACTTACGTCCTTTAAAACTTGAGTCTTTTCTTGTGTACAAATCTCTATGTCATAGTCGCATCGTCAGTCCGATTACCGTCCGGTCTGCTTCGTAACCTTTATCTGAGTCTGTTGCATTATCAGATATCTTAGGGCCTTCCCGTTCCTCTATTCGGGTGCCCGAAACTTCAAATGTACCGACAGTTACGTCTTTTAAAACTCGAGTCTTTTATTGTGTACGAATCTCTATGTCATTGTAGCATCGTGAGTCCGATTACCATCCGGTCAGGTTCGTGTCCTTTATCTGAGTCTGTTGCATGATCAGATATTTTATGGCCTTCCCGTTCCTCCATTCTGGTGCCCAAAACTTTAAATGTACCGATAGTTATGTCCTTTAAAACTCGAGTATTTTCTTCTATACGTATCTCTATGTCATTGTCGCATCGTGAGTCCGATTACCATCCGGTCTACTTCGTATCCTTTATATGAGTCTGTAGCATGATTAGATATCTTATGGCCTTCACGTTCCTCCATTAGGGTGCCCGAAACATCAAATGTACCGATAGTTACGTCCTTTAAAACTTGAGTCTTTTCTTGTGTACGAATCTCTATGTCATGGTCGCATCGTGTGTCCGATTACCATCCGGTCTGCTTCGTAAACTTTATCTGAGTCTGTTGCATGATCAGATATCTTATGGCCTTCCCGTTCCTCCATTCGGGTGCCCAAAACTTAAAATGTACAGATAGTTACGTTCTTTAAGACTTGAGTCTTTTCTTGTGTACGAATCTCTATGTCATTGTCGCATCGTGAGTCCAATTACCATCCGGTCTGCTTCGTAACCTTTATCTGAGTCTGTTGCATGATCAGATATCTTATGGCCTTCCCGTTCCTCCATTCGGGTGCCCAAATCTTCAAATGTATAGATAGTTACCTCCTTTAAAACGCGAGTCTTTTCTTGTGTACGAATCTCTATGTCATTGTCGTATCGTGAGTCCGATTACCATCAGGTCTGCTTAGTAAACTTTATCTGAGTCTGTTGCATGATCAGATATTTTATGGCCTTCCCGTTCCTCCATTCGGGTGCCCAAAACTTCAAATGTACCGACAGTTACGTCTTTTAAAACTCGAGTCTTTTATTATGTACGAATCTCTATGTCATTGTAGCATCGTGAGTCCGATTACCATCCGGTCAGCTTCGTGTCCTTTAACTGAGTCTGTTGCATGATCAGATATTTTATGGCCTTCCCGTTCCTCCATTCGGGTGCCCAAAACTTCAAATGTATCGATAGTTATGTCCTTTAAAACTCGAGTATTTTCTTCTATACGAATCTCTATGTCATTGTCGCATCGTGAGTCCGATTACCATCCGGTTTGCTTCGCATCCTTTATCTGAGTCTGTAGCATGATTAGATATCTTATGGCCTTCACGTTCCTCCATTAGGGTGCCCGAAGCTTCAAATGTACCGATAGTTACGTCCTTTAAAACTTGAGTCTTTTCTTGTGTACGAATCTCTATCTCATTGTCGCATCGTGTGTCCGATTGCTATCCGGTCTGCTTCGTAAACTTTATCTGAGTCTGTTGCATGATCAGATATCTTATGGCCTTCCCGTTCCTCCATTCGGGTGCCCAAAACATCAAATGTACAGAAAGTTACGTTCTTTAAGACTTGAGTCTTTTCTTGTGTACGAATCTCTATGTCATTGTCGCATCGTGAGTCCGATTACCATCAGGTCTGCTTCGTAACCTTTATTTGAGTCTGTTGCATGATTAGATATCTTATGGCCATCCCGTTCGTCCATTCGGGTGCCCAAAACTTCAAATGTACAGATAGTTACGTCCTTTAAAACGCGAGTCTTTTCTTGTGTACGAATCTCTATGTCATTGTCGCATCGTGAGTCCGATTACCATCAGGTCTGCTTCGTAACCTTTATCTGAGTCTGTTGCATGATCAGATATCTTATGGCCTTCACGTTCCACCATTCGGGTGCCCGAAACTTCAAATGTACCGATAGTTACGTCCTTTAAAACTTGAGTCTTTTCTTATGTACGAATCTCTAAGTCATTGTCCCATCGTGAGTCCGATTACCATCCGGTCAGCTTCATATCCTTTATCTGAGTCTGTAGCATAATTAGATATCTCATGGCCTTCACGTTCCTCCATTAGGGTGCCTGAAACTTCAAATGTACCGATAGTTACGTCCTTTAAAACTTGAGTCTTTTCTTGTGTACGAATCTCTATGTCATTGTCGCTTCGTGAGTCCGATTACCATCCGGTATGCTTCGTAAACTTTATCCGAGTCTGTTGCATGATTAGATATCTTATGGCCTTCCCGTTCCTCCATTCGGGTGCCCAAAACTTCAAATGTACAGATAGTTACGTTCTTTAAGGCGCGAGTCTTTTCTTCTGTACGAATCTATATGTCATTGTCGCATCGTGAGTCCGATTACCAACCGGTCAGCTTGGTATTCTTTATCTGAGTCTGTTGCATGATCAGATATCTTATGGCCTTCTCGATCCTCTATTCGGGTGCACGAAACATCAAATGTACCGATAGTTACGTCTTTTAAACCTCGAGTCTTTTCTTGTGTACAAATCTCTATGTCATTGTCGCATCGTGAGTCCGATTAACGTCCTTTCCGCTTCGTATCCTTAATTTGAGTCTGTAGCATGATCAGATATCATTTGGCCTTCACGTTCCTCTATTCGGGTGCCCAAGACTTCAATTGTACCGATAGTTACTTCATTTAAAACGCGAGTCTTTTCTTCTGTACTAATCTCTATGTCATTGTCGCACCGTGAGTCCAATTACCGTCCGGTCTGCTTCGTATCCTTTATCTGAGTCTGTTGCATGATCAAATATTTTATGAGCTTCCCGTTCCTCCATTCGGGTGCCCAAAACTTCAAATGTACCGATAGTTACGTCCTTTAAAACTTGAGTCTTTTCTTGTGTACGAATCTCTATGTCATTGTCGCATCGTGAGTCCGTTTACCATCCGGTCAGTTTGGTATCCTTTATCTAAGTCTGTTTCATGATCAGATATTTTATGGCCTTCCCGTTCCTCCATTTGGGTGCCCCAAACTTCAAATGTACCGATAGTTACGTCTTTTAAAACTCGAGTCTTTTCTTGTGTACGAATCTCTATGTCATTGTCGCATCGTGAGTCCGTTTACCATCCGGTCAGTTTGGTATCCTTTATCTAAGTCTGTTTCATGATCAGATATTTTATGGCCTTCCCGTTCCTCCATTTGGGTGCCCCAAACTTCAAATGTACCGATAGTTACGTCTTTTAAAACTCGAGTCTTTCTTGTGTACGAATCTCTTTGTCATTGTAGCATCGTGAGTCCGATTACCGTCCGGTCTGCTTCGTAACCTTTATCTGAGTCTGTTGCATGATCAGATATCTTATGTCCTTCCCGTTCCTCCATTCGGGTGCCCAAAACTTCAAATGTACCGTTAGTTACGTCCTTTAAAACGCGAGTAGTTTCTTCTGTACGAATCTCTATGTCATTGTCGCATCGTGAGTCCGATTACCATCCGGTCAGCTTCGTATCCTTTATCTGAGTCTGTTGCATGATCAGATATTTTATGGCCTTCCCGTTCTTCCATTCGGGTGCCCAAAACTTCAAATGTACCGATTGTTATGTCCTTTAAAACTTGAGTCTTTTCTTCTATACGAATCTCTATATCATTGTCGCATCATGAGTCCGATTACCATCCGGTCTGCTTCGTATCCTTTATCTGAGTCTGTAGCATGATTAGATATCTTATGGCCTTCACGTTCCTCCATTAGGGTGCCCGAAACTTCAAATGTACCGATAGTTACGTCCTTTAAAACCTGAGTCTTTTCTTGTGTACGAATCTCTATGTCATTGTCGCATCGTGTGTCCGATTACCATCCGGTCTTCTTCGTAAACTTTATCTTAGTCTGTTGCATGATTAGATATCTTATGGCCTTCCCGTTCATCCATTCGGGTGCCCAAAATTTCAAATGTACCGATAGTTACGTCCTTTAAAACTTGAGTCTTTTCTTGTGTACGAATCTCTATGTCATTGTCGCATCGTGAGTCTGATTACAATCCGGTCTGCTTCGTAACCTTTATCTGAGTCTTTTGGATGATCAGATATCTTATGGCCTTCCCGTTCCTCCATTAGGGTGCCCAAAACTTCAAATGTACAAATAGTTACGTCCTTAAAAACGCGAGTCTGTTCTTCTGTACGAATCTCTATGTCATTGTCGCATCGTGAGTCCAATTACAATCTGGTCAGTTTGGTATCCTTTATCTGAGTCTGTTTCATGATCAGATATCTTATGGCCTTCACGTTCCTCCATTAGGGTGCCCGAAGCTTCAAATGTACCAAAAGTTACGTCCTTTAAAACTTGAGTCTTTTCTTGTGTACGAATCTCTATGTCATTGTCGCATCGTGTGTCCGATTGCTATCCGGTCTGCTTCGTAAACTTTATCTGAGTCTGTTGCATGATTAGATATCTTATGGCCTTCCCGTTCCTCCATTCGGGTGCCCAAAACATCAAATGTACAGAAAGTTACGTTCTTTAAGACTTGAGTCTTTTCTTGTGTACGAATCTCTATGTCATTGTCGCATCGTGAGTCCGATTACCATCAGGTCTGCTTCGTAACCTTTATTTGAGTCTGTTGCATGATTAGATATCTTATGGCCATCCCGTTCGTCCATTCGGGTGCCCAAAACTTCAAATGTACAGATAGTTACGTCCTTTAAAACGCGAGTCTTTTCTTGTGTACGAATCTCTATGTCATTGTCGCATCGTGAGTCCGATTACCATCAGGTCTGCTTCGTAACCTTTATCTGAGTCTGTTGCATGATCAGATATCTTATGGCCTTCACGTTCCACCATTCGGGTGCCCGAAACTTCAAATGTACCGATAGTTACGTCCTTTAAAACTTGAGTCTTTTCTTATGTACGAATCTCTAAGTCATTGTCCCATCGTGAGTCCGATTACCATCCGGTCAGCTTCATATCCTTTATCTGAGTCTGTAGCATAATTAGATATCTCATGGCCTTCACGTTCCTCCATTAGGGTGCCTGAAACTTCAAATGTACCGATAGTTACGTCCTTTAAAACTTGAGTCTTTTCTTGTGTACGAATCTCTATGTCATTGTCGCTTCGTGAGTCCGATTACCATCCGGTATGCTTCGTAAACTTTATCCGAGTCTGTTGCATGATTAGATATCTTATGGCCTTCCCGTTCCTCCATTCGGGTGCCCAAAACTTCAAATGTACAGATAGTTACGTTCTTTAAGGCGCGAGTCTTTTCTTCTGTACGAATCTATATGTCATTGTCGCATCGTGAGTCCGATTACCAACCGGTCAGCTTGGTATTCTTTATCTGAGTCTGTTGCATGATCAGATATCTTATGGCCTTCTCGATCCTCTATTCGGGTGCCCGAAACATCAAATGTACCGATAGTTACGTCTTTTAAACCTCGAGTCTTTTCTTGTGTACAAATCTCTATGTCATTGTCGCATCGTGAGTCCGATTACCGTCCTTTCCGCTTCGTATCCTTAATTTGAGTCTGTAGCATGATCAGATATCATTTGGCCTTCACGTTCCTCTATTCGGGTGCCCAAGACTTCAATTGTACCGATAGTTACTTCATTTAAAACGCGAGTCTTTTCTTCTGTACTAATCTCTATGTCATTGTCGCACCGTGAGTCCAATTACCGTCCGGTCTGCTTCGTATCCTTTATCTGAGTCTGTTGCATGATCAGATATTTTATGAGCTTCCCGTTCCTCCATTCGGGTGCCCAAAACTTCAAATGTACCGATAGTTACGTCCTTTAAAACTTGAGTCTTTTCTTGTGTACGAATCTCTATGTCATTGTCGCATCGTGAGTCCGTTTACCATCCGGTCAGTTTGGTATCCTTTATCTAAGTCTGTTTCATGATCAGATATTTTATGGCCTTCCCGTTCCTCCATTTGGGTGCCCCAAACTTCAAATGTACCGATAGTTACGTCTTTTAAAACTCGAGTCTTTTCTTGTGTACGAATCTCTATGTCATTGTCGCATCGTGAGTCCGTTTACCATCCGGTCAGTTTGGTATCCTTTATCTAAGTCTGTTTCATGATCAGATATTTTATGGCCTTCCCGTTCCTCCATTTGGGTGCCCCAAACTTCAAATGTACCGATAGTTACGTCTTTTAAAACTCGAGTCTTTCTTGTGTACGAATCTCTTTGTCATTGTAGCATCGTGAGTCCGATTACCGTCCGGTCTGCTTCGTAACCTTTATCTGAGTCTGTTGCATGATCAGATATCTTATGTCCTTCCCGTTCCTCCATTCGGGTGCCCAAAACTTCAAATGTACCGTTAGTTACGTCCTTTAAAACGCGAGTAGTTTCTTCTGTACGAATCTCTATGTCATTGTCGCATCGTGAGTCCGATTACCATCCGGTCAGCTTCGTATCCTTTATCTGAGTCTGTTGCATGATCAGATATTTTATGGCCTTCCCGTTCTTCCATTCGGGTGCCCAAAACTTCAAATGTACCGATTGTTATGTCCTTTAAAACTTGAGTCTTTTCTTCTATACGAATCTCTATATCATTGTCGCATCATGAGTCCGATTACCATCCGGTCTGCTTCGTATCCTTTATCTGAGTCTGTAGCATGATTAGATATCTTATGGCCTTCACGTTCCTCCATTAGGGTGCCCGAAACTTCAAATGTACCGATAGTTACGTCCTTTAAAACCTGAGTCTTTTCTTGTGTACGAATCTCTATGTCATTGTCGCATCGTGTGTCCGATTACCATCCGGTCTTCTTCGTAAACTTTATCTTAGTCTGTTGCATGATTAGATATCTTATGGCCTTCCCGTTCATCCATTCGGGTGCCCAAAATTTCAAATGTACCGATAGTTACGTCCTTTAAAACTTGAGTCTTTTCTTGTGTACGAATCTCTATGTCATTGTCGCATCGTGAGTCTGATTACAATCCGGTCTGCTTCGTAACCTTTATCTGAGTCTTTTGGATGATCAGATATCTTATGGCCTTCCCGTTCCTCCATTAGGGTGCCCAAAACTTCAAATGTACAAATAGTTACGTCCTTAAAAACGCGAGTCTGTTCTTCTGTACGAATCTCTATGTCATTGTCGCATCGTGAGTCCAATTACAATCTGGTCAGTTTGGTATCCTTTATCTGAGTCTGTTTCATGATCAGATATCTTATGGCCTTCCCGTTCCTCCATTTGGGTGCCCCAAGCTTCAAATGTACCGATAGTTACGTCTTTTAAAACTCGAGTCTTTTCTTGTGTACGAATCTCTATGTCATTGTAGCATCGTGAGTCCGATTACCATCCTCTCAGCTTCGTATCTTTTATCTGAGTCTGTTGCATGATCAGATATCTTATGGCCTTCCCGTTCTTCCATTCGGGTTCCCAAAACTTTAAATGTACCAACACTTACGTCCTTTTAAACTTGAGTCTTTTTTTGTGTACAAATCTCTATGTCATTGTCGCATCGTCTGTCCGATTACCATCCAGTCTGCTTCGTAACCTTTATCTGAGTCTGTTGCATGATCAAATATCTTATGTCCTTCTCGTTCCTCCATTCGGGTGCCCAAAACTTCAAATGTACCGTTAGTTACGTCCTTTAAAACGCGAGTATTTTCTTCTGTACGAATGTCTATGTCATTGTCGCATCGTGAGTGCGATTACCATCCGGTCAGCTTCGTATCCTTTAACTGAGTCTGTTGAATGATCAGATATTTAATGGCCTTCCCGTTCCTCCATTCGGGTGCCCAAACCTTCAAATGTACCGATAGTTATGTCCTTTAAAACTCGAGTCTTTTCTTCTATACGAATCTCTATGTCATTGTCGCATCGTGAGTCCGATTACCGTCCGGTCTGCTTCGTATCCTTTATCTGAGTCTGTAGCATGATTAGATATCTTATGGCCTTCACGTTCCTCCATTTGGGTGCCCGAAACTTCAAATGTACCGATAGTTACGTCCTTTAAAACTTGAGTCTTTTCTTGTGTGCGAATCTCTATGTCATTTTCGCATCGTGTGTCCGATTACCATCCGGTCTGCTTCGTAAACTTTATCTGAGTCTGTTGCATGATCAGATATCTTATGGCCTTCCCGTTCTTCCATTCGGGTGCCCAAAACTATAAATGTACCAATACTTACGTCTTTTAAAACTTGAGTCTTTTCTTGTGTACAAATCTCTATGTCATTGTCGCATCGTGAGTCCGATTACCGTCCTTTCCGCTTCGTATCCTTAATTTGAGTCTGTAGCATGATCAGATATCATTTGGCCTTCACGTTCCTCCATTCGGGTACCCAAAACTTCAAATGTACCGATATACTTCATTTAAAACGCGAGGCTTTTCTTCTATACTAATCTCTATGTCATTGTCGCACCGTGAGTCCAATTACCGTCCGGTCAGCTTCGTATCCTTTATCTGAGTCTGTTGCATGATCAGATATTTTATGAGCTTCCCGTTCCTCCATTCGGGTGCCTAAAACTTCAAATGTACCGATAGTTATGACCTTTAAAATTCGAGTCTTTTCTTCTGTATGAATCTCTATGTTATTGTCGCATCGTGTGTCCGATTAACGTCCTGTTTGCTTCGTATCCTTTATCTGAGTCTGTTGCATGATTCTTATGGCCTTCACGTTCCTCCATTCGGGTGCCCAAAACTTCAAATGTACCGATAGTTACGTCCTTTAAAACTTGAGTCTTTTCTTGTGTACGAATCTCTATGTCATTGTCGCATCGTGAGTCCGATTACCATCCGGTCTGCTTCGTAACCTTTATCTGAGTCTTTTGGATGATCAGATATCTTATGGCCTTCCCGTTCCTCCATTCGGGTGCCCAAAACTTCAAATGTACAAACAGTTACGTCCTTAAAAACGCGAGTCTTTTTTTCTGTACGAATCTCTATGTCATTGTCGCATCCGGAGTACGATTACCATCCGGTCAGTTTGGTATCCTTTATCTGAGTCTGTTTCATGATCAGATATCTTATGGCCTTCCCGTTCATCCATTCGGGTGCCCAAAATTTCAAATGTACCGATAGTTACGTCCTTTAAAACTTGAGTCTTTTCTTGTGTACGAATCTCTATGTCATTGTCGCATCGTGAGTCTGATTACAATCCGGTCTGCTTCGTAACCTTTATCTGAGTCTTTTGGATGATCAGATATCTTATGGCCTTCCCGTTCCTCCATTAGGGTGCCCAAAACTTCAAATGTACAAATAGTTACGTCCTTAAAAACGCGAGTCTGTTCTTCTGTACGAATCTCTATGTCATTGTCGCATCGTGAGTCCAATTACAATCTGGTCAGTTTGGTATCCTTTATCTGAGTCTGTTTCATGATCAGATATCTTATGGCCTTCACGTTCCTCCATTAGGGTGCCCGAAGCTTCAAATGTACCGATAGTTACGTCCTTTAAAACTTGAGTCTTTTCTTGTGTACGAATCTCTATGTCATTGTCGCATCGTGTGTCCGATTGCTATCCGGTCTGCTTCGTAAACTTTATCTGAGTCTGTTGCATGATCAGATATCTTATGGCCTTCCCGTTCCTCCATTCGGGTGCCCAAAACATCAAATGTACAGAAAGTTACGTTCTTTAAGACTTGAGTCTTTTCTTGTGTACGAATCTCTATGTCATTGTCGCATCGTGAGTCCGATTACCATCAGGTCTGCTTCGTAACCTTTATTTGAGTCTGTTGCATGATTAGATATCTTATGGCCATCCCGTTCGTCCATTCGGGTGCCCAAAACTTCAAATGTACAGATAGTTACGTCCTTTAAAACGCGAGTCTTTTCTTGTGTACGAATCTCTATGTCATTGTCGCATCGTGAGTCCGATTACCATCAGGTCTGCTTCGTAACCTTTATCTGAGTCTGTTGCATGATCAGATATCTTATGGCCTTCACGTTCCACCATTCGGGTGCCCGAAACTTCAAATGTACCGATAGTTACGTCCTTTAAAACTTGAGTCTTTTCTTATGTACGAATCTCTAAGTCATTGTCCCATCGTGAGTCCGATTACCATCCGGTCAGCTTCATATCCTTTATCTGAGTCTGTAGCATAATTAGATATCTCATGGCCTTCACGTTCCTCCATTAGGGTGCCTGAAACTTCAAATGTACCGATAGTTACGTCCTTTAAAACTTGAGTCTTTTCTTGTGTACGAATCTCTATGTCATTGTCGCTTCGTGAGTCCGATTACCATCCGGTATGCTTCGTAAACTTTATCCGAGTCTGTTGCATGATTAGATATCTTATGGCCTTCCCGTTCCTCCATTCGGGTGCCCAAAACTTCAAATGTACAGATAGTTACGTTCTTTAAGGCGCGAGTCTTTTCTTCTGTACGAATCTATATGTCATTGTCGCATCGTGAGTCCGATTACCAACCGGTCAGCTTGGTATTCTTTATCTGAGTCTGTTGCATGATCAGATATCTTATGGCCTTCTCGATCCTCTATTCGGGTGCCCGAAACATCAAATGTACCGATAGTTACGTCTTTTAAACCTCGAGTCTTTTCTTGTGTACAAATCTCTATGTCATTGTCGCATCGTGAGTCCGATTACCGTCCTTTCCGCTTCGTATCCTTAATTTGAGTCTGTAGCATGATCAGATATCATTTGGCCTTCACGTTCCTCTATTCGGGTGCCCAAGACTTCAATTGTACCGATAGTTACTTCATTTAAAACGCGAGTCTTTTCTTCTGTACTAATCTCTATGTCATTGTCGCACCGTGAGTCCAATTACCGTCCGGTCTGCTTCGTATCCTTTATCTGAGTCTGTTGCATGATCAGATATTTTATGAGCTTCCCGTTCCTCCATTCGGGTGCCCAAAACTTCAAATGTACCGATAGTTACGTCCTTTAAAACTTGAGTCTTTTCTTGTGTACGAATCTCTATGTCATTGTCGCATCGTGAGTCCGTTTACCATCCGGTCAGTTTGGTATCCTTTATCTAAGTCTGTTTCATGATCAGATATTTTATGGCCTTCCCGTTCCTCCATTTGGGTGCCCCAAACTTCAAATGTACCGATAGTTACGTCTTTTAAAACTCGAGTCTTTTCTTGTGTACGAATCTCTATGTCATTGTCGCATCGTGAGTCCGTTTACCATCCGGTCAGTTTGGTATCCTTTATCTAAGTCTGTTTCATGATCAGATATTTTATGGCCTTCCCGTTCCTCCATTTGGGTGCCCCAAACTTCAAATGTACCGATAGTTACGTCTTTTAAAACTCGAGTCTTTCTTGTGTACGAATCTCTTTGTCATTGTAGCATCGTGAGTCCGATTACCGTCCGGTCTGCTTCGTAACCTTTATCTGAGTCTGTTGCATGATCAGATATCTTATGTCCTTCCCGTTCCTCCATTCGGGTGCCCAAAACTTCAAATGTACCGTTAGTTACGTCCTTTAAAACGCGAGTAGTTTCTTCTGTACGAATCTCTATGTCATTGTCGCATCGTGAGTCCGATTACCATCCGGTCAGCTTCGTATCCTTTATCTGAGTCTGTTGCATGATCAGATATTTTATGGCCTTCCCGTTCTTCCATTCGGGTGCCCAAAACTTCAAATGTACCGATTGTTATGTCCTTTAAAACTTGAGTCTTTTCTTCTATACGAATCTCTATATCATTGTCGCATCATGAGTCCGATTACCATCCGGTCTGCTTCGTATCCTTTATCTGAGTCTGTAGCATGATTAGATATCTTATGGCCTTCACGTTCCTCCATTAGGGTGCCCGAAACTTCAAATGTACCGATAGTTACGTCCTTTAAAACCTGAGTCTTTTCTTGTGTACGAATCTCTATGTCATTGTCGCATCGTGTGTCCGATTACCATCCGGTCTTCTTCGTAAACTTTATCTTAGTCTGTTGCATGATTAGATATCTTATGGCCTTCCCGTTCATCCATTCGGGTGCCCAAAATTTCAAATGTACCGATAGTTACGTCCTTTAAAACTTGAGTCTTTTCTTGTGTACGAATCTCTATGTCATTGTCGCATCGTGAGTCTGATTACAATCCGGTCTGCTTCGTAACCTTTATCTGAGTCTTTTGGATGATCAGATATCTTATGGCCTTCCCGTTCCTCCATTAGGGTGCCCAAAACTTCAAATGTACAAATAGTTACGTCCTTAAAAACGCGAGTCTGTTCTTCTGTACGAATCTCTATGTCATTGTCGCATCGTGAGTCCAATTACAATCTGGTCAGTTTGGTATCCTTTATCTGAGTCTGTTTCATGATCAGATATCTTATGGCCTTCCCGTTCCTCCATTTGGGTGCCCCAAGCTTCAAATGTACCGATAGTTACGTCTTTTAAAACTCGAGTCTTTTCTTGTGTACGAATCTCTATGTCATTGTAGCATCGTGAGTCCGATTACCATCCTCTCAGCTTCTTATCTTTTATCTGAGTCTGTTGCATGATCAGATATCTTATGGCCTTCCCGTTCTTCCATTCGGGTTCCCAAAACTTTAAATGTACCAACACTTACGTCCTTTTAAACTTGAGTCTTTTTTTGTGTACAAATCTCTATGTCATTGTCGCATCGTCTGTCCGATTACCATCCAGTCTGCTTCGTAACCTTTATCTGAGTCTGTTGCATGATCAAATATCTTATGTCCTTCTCGTTCCTCCATTCGGGTGCCCAAAACTTCAAATGTACCGTTAGTTACGTCCTTTAAAACGCGAGTATTTTCTTCTGTACGAATGTCTATGTCATTGTCGCATCGTGAGTGCGATTACCATCCGGTCAGCTTCGTATCCTTTAACTGAGTCTGTTGAATGATCAGATATTTAATGGCCTTCCCGTTCCTCCATTCGGGTGCCCAAACCTTCAAATGTACCGATAGTTATGTCCTTTAAAACTCGAGTCTTTTCTTCTATACGAATCTCTATGTCATTGTCGCATCGTGAGTCCGATTACCGTCCGGTCTGCTTCGTATCCTTTATCTGAGTCTGTAGCATGATTAGATATCTTATGGCCTTCACGTTCCTCCATTTGGGTGCCCGAAACTTCAAATGTACCGATAGTTACGTCCTTTAAAACTTGAGTCTTTTCTTGTGTGCGAATCTCTATGTCATTTTCGCATCGTGTGTCCGATTACCATCCGGTCTGCTTCGTAAACTTTATCTGAGTCTGTTGCATGATCAGATATCTTATGGCCTTCCCGTTCTTCCATTCGGGTGCCCAAAACTATAAATGTACCAATACTTACGTCTTTTAAAACTTGAGTCTTTTCTTGTGTACAAATCTCTATGTCATTGTCGCATCGTGAGTCCGATTACCGTCCTTTCCGCTTCGTATCCTTAATTTGAGTCTGTAGCATGATCAGATATCATTTGGCCTTCACGTTCCTCCATTCGGGTACCCAAAACTTCAAATGTACCGATATACTTCATTTAAAACGCGAGGCTTTTCTTCTATACTAATCTCTATGTCATTGTCGCACCGTGAGTCCAATTACCGTCCGGTCAGCTTCGTATCCTTTATCTGAGTCTGTTGCATGATCAGATATTTTATGAGCTTCCCGTTCCTCCATTCGGGTGCCTAAAACTTCAAATGTACCGATAGTTATGACCTTTAAAATTCGAGTCTTTTCTTCTGTATGAATCTCTATGTTATTGTCGCATCGTGTGTCCGATTAACGTCCTGTTTGCTTCGTATCCTTTATCTGAGTCTGTTGCATGATTCTTATGGCCTTCACGTTCCTCCATTCGGGTGCCCAAAACTTCAAATGTACCGATAGTTACGTCCTTTAAAACTTGAGTCTTTTCTTGTGTACGAATCTCTATGTCATTGTCGCATCGTGAGTCCGATTACCATCCGGTCTGCTTCGTAACCTTTATCTGAGTCTTTTGGATGATCAGATATCTTATGGCCTTCCCGTTCCTCCATTCGGGTGCCCAAAACTTCAAATGTACAAACAGTTACGTCCTTAAAAACGCGAGTCTTTTTTTCTGTACGAATCTCTATGTCATTGTCGCATCCGGAGTACGATTACCATCCGGTCAGTTTGGTATCCTTTATCTGAGTCTGTTTCATGATCAGATATCTTATGGCCTTCCCGTTCATCCATTCGGGTGCCCAAAATTTCAAATGTACCGATAGTTACGTCCTTTAAAACTTGAGTCTTTTCTTGTGTACGAATCTCTATGTCATTGTCGCATCGTGAGTCTGATTACAATCCGGTCTGCTTCGTAACCTTTATCTGAGTCTTTTGGATGATCAGATATCTTATGGCCTTCCCGTTCCTCCATTAGGGTGCCCAAAACTTCAAATGTACAAATAGTTACGTCCTTAAAAACGCGAGTCTGTTCTTCTGTACGAACCTCTATGTCATTGTCGCATCGTGAGTCCAATTACAATCTGGTCAGTTTGGTATCCTTTATCTGAGTCTGTTTCATGATCAGATATCTTATGGCCTTCACGTTCCTCCATTAGGGTGCCCGAAGCTTCAAATGTACCGATAGTTACGTCCTTTAAAACTTGAGTCTTTTCTTGTGTACGAATCTCTATGTCATTGTCGCATCGTGTGTCCGATTGCTATCCGGTCTGCTTCGTAAACTTTATCTGAGTCTGTTGCATGATCAGATATCTTATGGCCTTCCCGTTCCTCCATTCGGGTGCCCAAAACATCAAATGTACAGAAAGTTACGTTCTTTAAGACTTGAGTCTTTTCTTGTGTACGAATCTCTATGTCATTGTCGCATCGTGAGTCCGATTACCATCAGGTCTGCTTCGTAACCTTTATTTGAGTCTGTTGCATGATTAGATATCTTATGGCCATCCCGTTCGTCCATTCGGGTGCCCAAAACTTCAAATGTACAGATAGTTACGTCCTTTAAAACGCGAGTCTTTTCTTGTGTACGAATCTCTATGTCATTGTCGCATCGTGAGTCCGATTACCATCAGGTCTGCTTCGTAACCTTTATCTGAGTCTGTTGCATGATCAGATATCTTATGGCCTTCACGTTCCACCATTCGGGTGCCCGAAACTTCAAATGTACCGATAGTTACGTCCTTTAAAACTTGAGTCTTTTCTTATGTACGAATCTCTAAGTCATTGTCCCATCGTGAGTCCGATTACCATCCGGTCAGCTTCATATCCTTTATCTGAGTCTGTAGCATAATTAGATATCTCATGGCCTTCACGTTCCTCCATTAGGGTGCCTGAAACTTCAAATGTACCGATAGTTACGTCCTTTAAAACTTGAGTCTTTTCTTGTGTACGAATCTCTATGTCATTGTCGCTTCGTGAGTCCGATTACCATCCGGTATGCTTCGTAAACTTTATCCGAGTCTGTTGCATGATTAGATATCTTATGGCCTTCCCGTTCCTCCATTCGGGTGCCCAAAACTTCAAATGTACAGATAGTTACGTTCTTTAAGGCGCGAGTCTTTTCTTCTGTACGAATCTATATGTCATTGTCGCATCGTGAGTCCGATTACCAACCGGTCAGCTTGGTATTCTTTATCTGAGTCTGTTGCATGATCAGATATCTTATGGCCTTCTCGATCCTCTATTCGGGTGCCCGAAACATCAAATGTACCGATAGTTACGTCTTTTAAACCTCGAGTCTTTTCTTGTGTACAAATCTCTATGTCATTGTCGCATCGTGAGTCCGATTACCGTCCTTTCCGCTTCGTATCCTTAATTTGAGTCTGTAGCATGATCAGATATCATTTGGCCTTCACGTTCCTCTATTCGGGTGCCCAAGACTTCAATTGTACCGATAGTTACTTCATTTAAAACGCGAGTCTTTTCTTCTGTACTAATCTCTATGTCATTGTCGCACCGTGAGTCCAATTACCGTCCGGTCTGCTTCGTATCCTTTATCTGAGTCTGTTGCATGATCAGATATTTTATGAGCTTCCCGTTCCTCCATTCGGGTGCCCAAAACTTCAAATGTACCGATAGTTACGTCCTTTAAAACTTGAGTCTTTTCTTGTGTACGAATCTCTATGTCATTGTCGCATCGTGAGTCCGTTTACCATCCGGTCAGTTTGGTATCCTTTATCTAAGTCTGTTTCATGATCAGATATTTTATGGCCTTCCCGTTCCTCCATTTGGGTGCCCCAAACTTCAAATGTACCGATAGTTACGTCTTTTAAAACTCGAGTCTTTTCTTGTGTACGAATCTCTATGTCATTGTCGCATCGTGAGTCCGTTTACCATCCGGTCAGTTTGGTATCCTTTATCTAAGTCTGTTTCATGATCAGATATTTTATGGCCTTCCCGTTCCTCCATTTGGGTGCCCCAAACTTCAAATGTACCGATAGTTACGTCTTTTAAAACTCGAGTCTTTCTTGTGTACGAATCTCTTTGTCATTGTAGCATCGTGAGTCCGATTACCGTCCGGTCTGCTTCGTAACCTTTATCTGAGTCTGTTGCATGATCAGATATCTTATGTCCTTCCCGTTCCTCCATTCGGGTGCCCAAAACTTCAAATGTACCGTTAGTTACGTCCTTTAAAACGCGAGTAGTTTCTTCTGTACGAATCTCTATGTCATTGTCGCATCGTGAGTCCGATTACCATCCGGTCAGCTTCGTATCCTTTATCTGAGTCTGTTGCATGATCAGATATTTTATGGCCTTCCCGTTCTTCCATTCGGGTGCCCAAAACTTCAAATGTACCGATTGTTATGTCCTTTAAAACTTGAGTCTTTTCTTCTATACGAATCTCTATATCATTGTCGCATCATGAGTCCGATTACCATCCGGTCTGCTTCGTATCCTTTATCTGAGTCTGTAGCATGATTAGATATCTTATGGCCTTCACGTTCCTCCATTAGGGTGCCCGAAACTTCAAATGTACCGATAGTTACGTCCTTTAAAACCTGAGTCTTTTCTTGTGTACGAATCTCTATGTCATTGTCGCATCGTGTGTCCGATTACCATCCGGTCTTCTTCGTAAACTTTATCTTAGTCTGTTGCATGATTAGATATCTTATGGCCTTCCCGTTCATCCATTCGGGTGCCCAAAATTTCAAATGTACCGATAGTTACGTCCTTTAAAACTTGAGTCTTTTCTTGTGTACGAATCTCTATGTCATTGTCGCATCGTGAGTCTGATTACAATCCGGTCTGCTTCGTAACCTTTATCTGAGTCTTTTGGATGATCAGATATCTTATGGCCTTCCCGTTCCTCCATTAGGGTGCCCAAAACTTCAAATGTACAAATAGTTACGTCCTTAAAAACGCGAGTCTGTTCTTCTGTACGAATCTCTATGTCATTGTCGCATCGTGAGTCCAATTACAATCTGGTCAGTTTGGTATCCTTTATCTGAGTCTGTTTCATGATCAGATATCTTATGGCCTTCCCGTTCCTCCATTTGGGTGCCCCAAGCTTCAAATGTACCGATAGTTACGTCTTTTAAAACTCGAGTCTTTTCTTGTGTACGAATCTCTATGTCATTGTAGCATCGTGAGTCCGATTACCATCCTCTCAGCTTCTTATCTTTTATCTGAGTCTGTTGCATGATCAGATATCTTATGGCCTTCCCGTTCTTCCATTCGGGTTCCCAAAACTTTAAATGTACCAACACTTACGTCCTTTTAAACTTGAGTCTTTTTTTGTGTACAAATCTCTATGTCATTGTCGCATCGTCTGTCCGATTACCATCCAGTCTGCTTCGTAACCTTTATCTGAGTCTGTTGCATGATCAAATATCTTATGTCCTTCTCGTTCCTCCATTCGGGTGCCCAAAACTTCAAATGTACCGTTAGTTACGTCCTTTAAAACGCGAGTATTTTCTTCTGTACGAATGTCTATGTCATTGTCGCATCGTGAGTGCGATTACCATCCGGTCAGCTTCGTATCCTTTAACTGAGTCTGTTGAATGATCAGATATTTAATGGCCTTCCCGTTCCTCCATTCGGGTGCCCAAACCTTCAAATGTACCGATAGTTATGTCCTTTAAAACTCGAGTCTTTTCTTCTATACGAATCTCTATGTCATTGTCGCATCGTGAGTCCGATTACCGTCCGGTCTGCTTCGTATCCTTTATCTGAGTCTGTAGCATGATTAGATATCTTATGGCCTTCACGTTCCTCCATTTGGGTGCCCGAAACTTCAAATGTACCGATAGTTACGTCCTTTAAAACTTGAGTCTTTTCTTGTGTGCGAATCTCTATGTCATTTTCGCATCGTGTGTCCGATTACCATCCGGTCTGCTTCGTAAACTTTATCTGAGTCTGTTGCATGATCAGATATCTTATGGCCTTCCCGTTCTTCCATTCGGGTGCCCAAAACTATAAATGTACCAATACTTACGTCTTTTAAAACTTGAGTCTTTTCTTGTGTACAAATCTCTATGTCATTGTCGCATCGTGAGTCCGATTACCGTCCTTTCCGCTTCGTATCCTTAATTTGAGTCTGTAGCATGATCAGATATCATTTGGCCTTCACGTTCCTCCATTCGGGTACCCAAAACTTCAAATGTACCGATATACTTCATTTAAAACGCGAGGCTTTTCTTCTATACTAATCTCTATGTCATTGTCGCACCGTGAGTCCAATTACCGTCCGGTCAGCTTCGTATCCTTTATCTGAGTCTGTTGCATGATCAGATATTTTATGAGCTTCCCGTTCCTCCATTCGGGTGCCTAAAACTTCAAATGTACCGATAGTTATGACCTTTAAAATTCGAGTCTTTTCTTCTGTATGAATCTCTATGTTATTGTCGCATCGTGTGTCCGATTAACGTCCTGTTTGCTTCGTATCCTTTATCTGAGTCTGTTGCATGATTCTTATGGCCTTCACGTTCCTCCATTCGGGTGCCCAAAACTTCAAATGTACCGATAGTTACGTCCTTTAAAACTTGAGTCTTTTCTTGTGTACGAATCTCTATGTCATTGTCGCATCGTGAGTCCGATTACCATCCGGTCTGCTTCGTAACCTTTATCTGAGTCTTTTGGATGATCAGATATCTTATGGCCTTCCCGTTCCTCCATTCGGGTGCCCAAAACTTCAAATGTACAAACAGTTACGTCCTTAAAAACGCGAGTCTTTTTTTCTGTACGAATCTCTATGTCATTGTCGCATCCGGAGTACGATTACCATCCGGTCAGTTTGGTATCCTTTATCTGAGTCTGTTTCATGATCAGATATCTTATGGCCTTCCCGTTCCTCCATTTGGGTGCCCCAAACTTCAAATGTACCGTTAGTTACGTCTTTTTAAACTCGAGTCTTTTCTTGTGTACGAATCTCTTTGTCATTGTAGCATCGTGAGTCCGATTACCATCCGCTCAGCTGCGTATCTTTTATCTGAGTCTGTTTCATGATTAGATATCTTATGGCCTTCCCGTTCTTCCCTTCGGGTGCCCAAAACTATAAATTTACCAATACTTACGTCTTTTAAAACTTGAGTCTTTTCTTGTTTACAAATCTCTATGTCATTGTCGCATCGTCAGTCCGATTACCGTCCGGTCTGCTTCGTAACCTTTATCTGAGTCTGTTGCATGATCAGATATCTTATGTCCTTCCCGTTCCTCCATTCGGGTGCCCAAAACTTCAAATGTACCGATAGTTATGTCCTTTAAAACTTGAGTCTTTTCTTCAATACGAATCTCTATGTCATTGTCGCATCGTGAGTCCGATTACCATCCGGTCTGCTTCGTATCCTTAATCTGAGTCTGTAGCATGATTAGATATCTTATGGCCTTCACGTTCCTCCATTAGGGTGCCCGAAAATTCAAATGTACCGATAGTTACGTCCTTTAAAACCTGAGTCTTTTCTTGTGTACGAATCTCTATGACATTGTCGCATCGTGTGTCCGATTACCATCCGGTCTTCTTCATAAACTTTATCTGAGTTTGTTGCATGATCAGATATCTTATGGCCTTCCCGTTCCTCCATTTGGGTGCCCCAAGCTTCAAATGTACCGATAGTTACGTCTTTTAAAACTCGAGTCTTTTCTTGTGTACGAATCTCTATGTCATTGTAGCATCGTGAGTCCGATTACCATCCTCTCAGCTTCGTATCTTTTATCTGAGTCTGTTGCATGATCAGATATCTTATGGCCTTCCCGTTCTTCCATTCGGGTTCCCAAAACTTTAAATGTACCAACACTTACGTCCTTTTAAACTTGAGTCTTTTTTTGTGTACAAATCTCTATGTCATTGTCGCATCGTCTGTCCGATTACCATCCAGTCTGCTTCGTAACCTTTATCTGAGTCTGTTGCATGATCAAATATCTTATGTCCTTCTCGTTCCTCCATTCGGGTGCCCAAAACTTCAAATGTACCGTTAGTTACGTCCTTTAAAACGCGAGTATTTTCTTCTGTACGAATCTCTATGTCATTGTCGCATCGTGAGTGCGATTACCATCCGGTCAGCTTCGTATCCTTTATCTGAGTCTGTTGCATGATCAGATATTTTATGGCCTTCCCGTTCCTCCATTCGGGTGCCCAAACCTTCAAATGTACCGATAGTTATGTCCTTTAAAACTCGAGTCTTTTCTTCTATACGAATCTCTATGTCATTGTCGCATCGTGAGTCCGATTACCGTCCGGTCTGCTTCGTATCCTTTATCTGAGTCTGTAGCATGATTAGACATCTTATGGCCTTCACGTTCCTCCATTAGGGTGCCCGAAACTTCAAATGTACCGATAGTTACGTCCTTTAAAACTTGAGTCTTTTCTTTTGTACGAATCTCTATGTCATTTTCGCATCGTGTGTCCGATTACCATCCGGTCTGCTTCGTAAACTTTATCTGAGTCTGTTGCATGATCCGATATCTTATGGCCTTCCCGTTCTTCCATTCGGGTGCCCAAAACTATAAATGTACCAATACTTACGTCTTTTAAAACTTGAGTCTTTTCTTGTGTACAAATCTCTATGTCATTGTCGCATCGTGAGTCCGATTACCGTCCTTTCCGCTTCGTATCCTTAATTTGAGTCTGTAGCATGATCAGATATCATTTGGCCTTCACGTTCCTCCATTCGGGTACCCAAAACTTCAAATGTACCGATATACTTCATTTAAAACGCGAGGCTTTTCTTCTGTACTAATCTCTATGTCATTGTCGCACCGTGAGTCCAATTACCGTCCGGTCAGCTTCGTATCCTTTATCTGAGTCTGTTGCATGATCAGATATTTTATGAGCTTCCCGTTCCTCCATTCGGGTGCCCAAAACTTCAAATGTACCGATAGTTATGACCTTTAAAATTCGAGTCTTTTCTTCTGTATGAATCTCTATGTTATTGTCGCATCGTGTGTCCGATTAACGTCCGGTTTGCTTCGTATCCTTTATCTGAGTCTGTTGCATGATTCTTATGGCCTTCACGTTCCTCCATTCGGGTGCCCAAAACTTCAAATGTACCGATAGTTACGTCCTTTAAAACTTGAGTCTTTTCTTGTGTACGAATCTCTATGTCATTGTCGCATCGTGAGTCCGATTACAATCCGGTCTGCTTCGTAACCTTTATCTGAGTCTTTTGGATGATCAGATATCTTATGGCCTTCCCGTTCCTCCATTCGGGTGCCCAAAACTTCAAATGTACAAACAGTTACGTCCTTAAAAACGCGAGTCTTTTTTTCTGTACGAATCTCTATGTCATTGTCGCATCCGGAGTACGATTACCATCCGGTCAGTTTGGTATCCTTTATCTGAGTCTGTTTCATGATCAGATATCTTATGGCCTTCCCGTTCCTCCATTTGGGTGCCCCAAACTTCAAATGTACCGTTAGTTACGTCTTTTAAAACTCGAGTCTTTTCTTGTGTACGAATCTCTTTGTCATTGTAGCATCGTGAGTCCGATTACCATCCGCTCAGCTTCGTATCTTTTATCTGAGTCTGTTTCATGATTAGATATCTTATGGCCTTCCCGTTCTTCCCTTCGGGTGCCCAAAACTATAAATGTACCAATACTTACGTCTTTTAAAACTTGAGTCTTTTCTTGTGTACAAATCTCTATGTCATTGTCGCATCGTCAGTCCGATTACCGTCCGGTCTGCTTCATAACCTTTATCTGAGTCTGTTGCATGATCAGATATCTTATGTCCTTCCCGTTCCTCCATTCGGGTGCCCAAAACTTCAAATGTACCGATAGTTATGTCCTTTAAAACTTGAGTCTTTTCTTCTATACGAATCTCTATGTCATTGTCGCATCGTGAGTCCGATTACCATCCGGTCTGCTTCGTATCCTTTATCTGAGTCTCTAGCATGATTAGATATCTTATGGCCTTCACGTTCCTCCATTAGGGTGTCCGAATATTCAAATGTACCGATAGTTACGTCCTTTAAAACCTGAGTCTTTTCTTGTGTACGAATCTCTATGTCATTGTCGCATCGTGTGTCCGATTACCATCCGGTCTTCTTCATAAACTTTATCTGAGTTTGTTGCATGATCAGATATCTTATGGCCTTCACGTTCCTCCATTAGGGTGCCCGAAAATTCAAATGTACCGATAGTTACGTCCTTTAAAACCTGAGTCTTTTCTTGTGTACGAATCTCTATGTCATTGTCGCATCGTGTGTCCGATTACCATCCGGTCTTCTTCATAAACTTTATCTGAGTTTGTTGCATGATCAGATATCTTATGGCCTTCCCGTTCCTCCATTCGGGTGTCCAAAACTTCAAATGTACCGATAGTTATGTCCTTTAAAACTTGAGTCTTTTCTTGTGTACGAATCTCTATGTCATTGTCGCATCGTGAGTCCGATTACCATCCGGTCTGCTTCGTAACCTTTATCTGAGTCTTTTGGATGATCAGATATCTTATGGCCTTCCCGTTCCTCCAATCGGGTGCCCAAAACTTCAAATGTACAAATAGTTACGTCCTTAAAAACGCGAGTCTGTTCTTCTGTCCGAATCTCTATGTCATTGTAGCATCGTGAGTCCGATTACCATCCTCTCAGCTTCGTATCTTTTATCTGAGTCTGTTGCATGATCAGATATCTTATGGCCTTCTCGTTCTTCCATTCGGGTTCCCAAAATTTTAAATGTACCAACACTTACGTCCTTTAAAACTTGAGTCTTTTTTTGTGTACAAATCTCTATGTCATTGTCGCATCGTCAGTCCGATTACCATCCAGTCTGCTTCGTAACCTTTATTTGAGTCTGTTGCATGATCAAATATCTCATGTCCTTCTCGTTCCTCCATTCGGGTGCCCAAAACTACAAATGTACCGTTAGTTACGTCCTTTAAAACGCGAGTATTTTCTTCTGTACGAATCTCTATGTCATTGTCGCATCATGAGTCCGATTACCATCCCGTCAGCTTCGTATCCTTTATCTGAGTCTGTTGCATGATCAGATATTTTATGGCCTTCCCGTTCCTCCATTCGGGTGCCCAAAACTTCAAATGTACCGATAGTTACGTCCTTTAAAACTCGAGTCTTTTCTTCTATACGAATCTCTATGTCATTGTCGCATCGTGAGTCCGATTACCGTCCGGTCTGCTTCGTATCCTTTATCTGAGTCTGTAGCATGATTAGATATCTTATGGCCTTCACGTTCCTCCATTAGGGTGCCCGAAACTTCAAATGTACCGATATTTTTGTCCTTTAAAACTTGAGTCTTTTCTTGTGTACGAATCTCTATATCATTGTCGCATCTTGTGTCCGATTACCATCCGGTCTGCTTCGTAAACTTTATCTGAGTCTGTTGCATGATCAGATATCTTATGGACTCCCCGTTCCTCCATTCGGGTGCCCCAAACTTCAAATGTACAGATAGTTACGTTCTTTAAGACGCGAGTCTTTTCTTCTGTACTAATCTCTATGTCATTGTCACATCGTGAGTCCGATTACGATCCGGTCAGCTTGGTATCCTTTACCTGAGTCTGCTGCAAGATCAGATATCTTATGGCCTTCCCGTTCCTCCATTCGGGTGCCCGAAAATTCAAATGTACCGATAGTTACGTCTTTTAAAACTCGAGTCTTTTCTTGTGTACGAATCTCTATGTCATTGTAGCTTCGTGAGTCCGATTATCATCCGCTCAGCTTTGTATCCTTTATTTGAGTCTGTTGCATGATCAGATATCTTATGGTCTTCCCGTTCTTCCATTCGGGTGCCCAAAACTTTAAATGTACCAATGCTTACGTCCTTTAAAACTTGAGTCTTTTCTTGTGTACAAATCTCTATGTCATTGTCGCATCGTCAGTTCGATTACCGTCCGGTCTGCTTCGTAACCTTTATCTGAGTCTGTTGCATGATCAGATATCTTAGGGCCTTCCCGTTCCTCTATTCGGGTTCCCGAAACTTCAAATGTACCGACAGTTACGTCTTTTAAAACTCGAGCCTTTTATTGTGTACGAATCTCTATGTCATTGTCGCATCGTGAGTCCGATTACCATCCGGTCTGCTTCGCATCCTTTATCTGAGTCTGTAGCATGATTAGATATCTTATGGCCTTCACGTTCCTCCATTAGGGTGCCCGAAAATTCAAATGTACCGATAGTTACGTTCTTTAAAACTTGAGTCTTTTCTTGTGTACGAATCTCTATGTCATTGTCGCTTCGTGAGTCCGATTACCATCCGGTATGCTTCGTAAACTTTATCCGAGTCTGTTGCATGATTAGATATCTTATGGCCTTCCCGTTCCTCCATTCGGGTGCCCAAAACTTCAAATGTACATATAGTTACGTTCTTTAAGGCGCGAGTCTTTTCTTCTGTACGAATCTATATGTCATTGTTGCATCGTGAGTCCGATTACCATCCGGTCAGCTTGGTATCCTTTATCTGAGTCTGTTGCATGATCAGATATCTTATGGCCTTCCCGTTCCTCTATTCGGGTGCCCGAAACTTCAAATGTACCGATAGTTACGTCTTTTAAACCTTGAGTCTTTTATTGTGTATGAATCTCTATGTCATTGTAGCATCGTGAGTCCGATTACCATCCGCTCAGCTTCGTATCCTTTATCTGAGTCTGTTGCATGATCAGATATCTTATGGCCTTCCCGTTCTTCCATTCGGGTGCCCAAAACTATAAATGTACCAATACTTACGTCTTTTAAAACTTGCGTCTTTTTTTGTGTACAAATCTCTATGTCATTGTCGCATCGTGAGTCCGATTACCGTCCTTTCTGCATCGTATCCTTAATTTGAGTCTGTAGCATGATCAGATATCATTTGGCCTTCACGTTCCTCCATTCGGGTGCCCAAAACTTCAAATGTACCGATAGTTACTTCTTTTAAACCTCGAGTCTTTTATTGTGTATGAATCTCTATGTCATTGTAGCATCGTGAATCCGATTACCATCCGCTCAGCTTCATATCCTTTATCTGAGTCTGTTGCATGATCAGATATCTTATGGCCTTCCCGTTCCTCCATTCGGGTGCCCCAAACTTCAAATGTACAGATAGTTACGTTCTTTAAGACGCGAGTCTTTTCTTCTGTACGAATCTCTATGTCATTGTCGCATCGTGAGTCCGATTACCACCCGGTCTGCTTGGTATCCTTTATCTGAGTCTGTTGCAAGATCAGATATCTTATGGCCTTCCCGTTCCTCCATTCGGGTGTCCAAAACTTTAAATGTACCAATACTTACGTCCTTTAAAACTTGAGTCTTTTCTTGTGTACAAATATCTATGTCATTGTCGCATCGTCAGTCCGATTACCGTCTGGTCTGCTTCGTAACCTTTATCTGAGTCTGTTGCATGATCAGATATCTTAGGGCCTTCCCGTTCCTCTATTCGGGTGCCCGAAACTTCAAATGTACCGACAGTTACGTCTTTTAAAATTCGAGTCTTTTATTGTGTATGAATCTCTATGTCATTGTAGCATCGTGAGTCCGATTACCAGCTTCGTGTCCTTTATCTGAGTCTGTTGCATGATCAGATATTTTATGGCCTTCCCGTTCCTCCATTCGGGTGCCCAAAACTTCAAATGTACCGATAGTTATATCCTTTAAAACGCGAGTCTTTTCTTGTGTACGAATCTCTATGTCATTGTCGCATCGTGAGTCCGATTACCATCAGGTCTGCTTCGTAACCTTTATCTGAGTCTGTTGCATGATCAGATATCTTATGGCCTTCACGTTCCACCATTCGGGTGCCCGACACTTCAATTGTACCAATAGTTACGTCCTTTAAAACTTGAGTCTTTTCTTCTGTACGAATCTCTAAGTCATTGTCCCATCGTGAGTCCGATTACCATCCGGTCAGCTTCATATCCTTTATCTTAGTCTGTAGCATGATTATATATCTCATGGCCTTCGCGTTACTCCATTAGGGTGCCCGAAACTTTAAATGTACTGATAGTTACGTCCTTTAAAACTTGAGTCTTTTCCTGTGTACGAATCTCTATGTCATTGTCGCTTCGTGAGTCCGATTACCATCCGGTATGCTTCGTAAACTTTATCCGAGTCTGTTGCATGATTAGATATCTTATGGCCTTCCCGTTCCTCCATTCGGGTGCCCAAAACTTCAAATGTACAGATAGTTACGTTCTTTAAGGCGCGAGTCTTTTCTTCTGTACGAATCTATATGTCATTGTCGCATCGTGAGTCCGATTACCATCCGGTGAGCTTGGTATCTTTTATCTGAGTCTGTTGCATACTCAGATATCTTATGGCCTTCCCGTTCCTCTATTCGGGTGCCCGAAACTTCAAATGTACCGATAGTTACGTCTTTTAAACCTCGAGTCTTTTATTGTGTATGAATCTCTATGTCATTGTAGCATCGTGAGTCCGATTACCATCCGCCCAGCTTCGTATCCTTTATCTGAGTCTGTTGCATGATCAGATATCTTATGGCCTTCTTGTTCCTCCGTTCGGGTGCCCCAAACTTCAAATGTACAGATAGTTACATTCTTTAAGACGCGAGTCTTTTCTTCTATACGAATCTCTATGTCATTGTCGCATCGTGAGTCCGATTACCATCCGGTCTGCTTGGTATCCTTTATCTGAGTCTGTTGCAAGATCAGATATCTTATGGCCTTCCCGTTCCTCCATTCGGGTGCCCGAAAATTCAAATGTACCGATAGTTACGTCTTTTAAAACTCAAGTCTTTTCTTGTGTACGAATCTCTATGTCATTGTAGCTTCGTGAGTCCGATTACCATCCGCTCAGCTTCGTATCCTTTATCTGAGTCTGTTGCATGATCAGATATCTTATGGCCTTCCCGTTCTTCCATTCGGGTGCCCAAAACTTTAAATGTACCAATACTTACGTCCTTTAAAACTTGAGTCTTTTCTTGTGTACAAATCTCTATGTCATTGTCGCATCGTCAGTCCGATTACCGTCCGGTCTGCTTCGTAACCTTTATCTGAGTCTGTTGCATGATCAGATATCTTAGGGCCTTCCCGTTCCTCTATTCGGGTGCCCGAAACTTCAAATGTACCGACAGTTACGTCTTTTAAAACTCGAGTCTTTTATTGTGTATGAATCTCTATGTCATTGTAACATCGTGAGTCCGATTACCAGCTTCGTGTCCTTTATCTGAGTCTGTTGCATGATCAGATATTTTATGCCCTTCCCGTTCCTCCATTCGGGTGCCCAAAACTTCAAATGTACCGATAGTTATATCCTTTAAAACGCGAGTCTTTTCTTGTGTACGAATCTCTATGTCATTGTCGCATCGTGAGTCCGATTACCATCTGGTCTGCTTCGTAACCTTTATCTGAGTCTGTTGCATGATCAGATATCTTATGGCCTTCCCGTTCTTCCATTCGGGTGCCCAAAACTTTAAATGTACCAATACTTACGTCCTTTAAAACTTGAGTCTTTTCTTGTGTACAAATCTCTATGTCATTTTCGCATCGTCAGTCCGATTACCGTCCGGTCTGCTTCGTAACCTTTATCTGAGTCTGTTGCATGATCAGATATCTTAGGGCCTTCCCGTTCCTCTATTCGGGTGCCCGAAACTTCAAATGTACCGACAGTTACGTCTTTTAAAACTCGAGTCTTTTATTGTGTATGAATCTCTATGTCATTGTAGCATCGTGAGTCCGATTACCGGCTTCGTGTCCTTTATCCGAGTCTGTTGCATGATCAGATATTTTATGGCCTTCCCGTTCCTCCATTCGGGTGCCCAAAACTTCAAATGTACCGATAGTTATATCCTTTAAAACGCGAGTCTTTTCTTGTGTACAAATCTCTATGTCATTGTCGCATCGTGAGTCCGATTACCATCAGGTCTGCTTCGTAACCTTTATCTGAGTCTGTTGCATGATCAGATATCTTATGGCCTTCACGTTCCACCATTCGGGTGCCCGAAACTTCAATTGTACCGATAGTTACGTCCTTTAAAACTTGAGTCTTTTCTTCTGTACAAATCTCTAAGTCATTGTCCCATCGTGAGTCCGATTACCATCCGGTCAGCTTCATATCCTTTATCTGAGTCTGTAGCATGATTAGATATCTCATGGCCTTCGCGTTACTCCATTAGGGTGCCCGAAACTTCAAATGTACTGATAGTTACGTCCTTTAAAACTTGAGTCTTTTCTTGTGTATGAATCTCTATGTCATTGTCGCTTCGTGAGTCCGATTACCATCCGGTATGCTTCGTAAACTTTATCCGAGTCTGTTGCATGATTAGATATCTTATGGCCTTCCCGTTCCTCCATTCGGGTGCCCAAAACTTCAAATGTACAGATAGTTACGTTCTTTAAGGCGCGAGTCTTTTATTCTGTACGAATCTATATGTCATTGTCGCATCGTGAGTCCCATTACCATCCGGTGAGCTTGGTATCCTTTATCTGAGTCTGTTGCATGATCAGATATCTTATGGCCTTCCCGTTCCTCTATTCGGGTGCCCGAAACTTCAAATGTACCGATAGTTACGTCTTTTAAACCTCGAGTCTTTTATTGTGTATGAATCTCTATGTCATTGTAGCATCGTGAGTCCGATTACCATCCGCTCAGCTTCGTATCCTTTATCTGAGTCTGTTGCATGATCAGATATCTTATGGCCTTCTTGTTCCTCCATTCGGGTGCCCCAAACTTCAAATGTACAGATAGTTACGTTCTTTAAGACGCGAGTCTTTTCTTCTGTACGAATCTCTATGTCATTGTCGCATCGTGAGTCCGATTACCATCCGGTCTGCTTGGTATCCTTTATCTGAGTCTGTTGCAAGATCAAATATCTTATGGCCTTCCCGTTCCTCCATTCGGGTGCCCGAAAATTCAAATGTACCGATAGTTACGTCTTTTAAAACCCAAGTTTTTTCTTGTGTACGAATCTCTATGTCATTGTAGCTTCGTGAGTCCGATTACCATCCGCTCAGCTTCGTATCCTTTATCTGAGTCTGTTGCATGATCAGATATCTTATGGCCTTCCCGTTCTTCCATTCGGGTGCCCAAAACTTTAAATGTACCAATACTTACGTCCTTTAAAACTTGAGTCTTTTCTTGTGTACGAATCTCTATGTCATTGTCGCATCGTGAGTCCGATTAGCTTCAGGTCTGCTTCGTAACCTTTATCTGAGTCTGTTGCATGATCAGATATCTTATGGCCTTCCCGTTCTTCCATTCGGGAGCCCAAAACTTTAAATGTACCAATACTTACGTCCTTTAAAACTTGAGTCTTTTCTTGTGTACAAATCTCTATGTCAATGTCGCATCGTCAGTCCGATTACCGTCCGGTCTGCTTCGTAACCTTTATCTGAGTCTGTTGCATGATCAGATATCTTTGGGCCTTCCCGTTCCTCTATTCGGGTGCCCGAAACTTCAAATGTACCGACAATTACGTCTTTTAAAACTCGAGTCTTTTATTGTGTATGAATCTCTATGTCATTGTAGCATCGTGAGTCCGATTACCAGCTTCGTGTCCTTTATCTGAGTCTTTTGCATGATCAGATATTTTATGGCCTTCCCGTTCCTCCATTCGGGTGCCCAAAACTTCAAATGTACCGATAGTTATGTCCTTTAAAACTCGAGTATTTTCTTCTATACGAATCTCTATGTCATTGTCGCATCGTGAGTCCGATTACCATCCGGTCTGCTTCGCATCCTTTATCTGAGTCTGTAGCATGATTAGATATCTTATGGCCTTCACGTTCCTACATTAGGGTGCCCGAAGCTTCAAATGTACCGATAGTTACGTCCTTTAAAACTTGAGTCTTTTCTTGTGTACGAATCTCTATGTCATTGTCGCATCGTGTGTCCGATTGCTATCCGGTCTGCTTCGTAAAGTTTATCTGAGTCTGTTGCATGATCAGATATCTTATGGCCTTCCCGTTCCTCCATTCGGGTGCCCAAAACTTCAAATGTACAGATAGTTACGTTCTTTAAGACTTGAGTCTTTTCTTGTGTACGAATCTCTATGTCATTATCGCATCGTGAGTCCGATTACCATCCGGTCCGCTTGGTATCCTTTATCTGAGTCTGTTGCAAGATCAGATATCTTATGGCCTTCCCGTTCCTCCATTCGGGTGCCCGAAAATTCAAATGTACCGATAGTTACTTCTTTTAAAACTTGAGTCTTTTCTTGTGTACGAATCTCTATGTCATTGTAGCTTCGTGAGTCCGATTACCATCCGCTCAGCTTCGTATCCTTTATCTGAGTCTGTTGCATGATCAGATATCTTATGGCTTTCCCATTCTTCCATTCGGGTGTCTGAAACTTCTAATGTACCGATACTTACGTCCTTTAAAACGCGAGTCTATTCTTCTGTACGAATCTCTATGTCTTTGTAGCATCGTGAGTCCGATAACCGTCCAGTCTGCTTCGTAACCTTTATCTGAGTCTGTTGCATGATCAGATATCTTATGGCCTTCCCGTTCCTCTATTCGGGTGCCCAAAACTTCATGTTTACCGATAGTTACGCCTTTTAAAACTCGAGTCTTTTATTGTGTACGAATCTCTATGTCATTGTAGCATCGTGAGTCCGATTACCATCCGCTCAGCTTTGTATCCTTTATCTGAGTCTGTTGCATGATCAGATATCTTATGGCCTTCCCGTTCTTCCATTCGGGAGCCCAAAACTTTAAATGTACCAATACTTACGTCCTTTAAAACTTGAGTCTTTTCTTGTGTACAAATCTCTATGTCATTGTCGCATCGTCAGTCCGATTACCGTCCGGTCTGCATCGTAATCTTTATCTGAGTCTGTTGCATGATCAGATATCTTATGGCCTTCCCGTTCCTCCATTCGGGTGCCCAAAACTTCAAGTGTACAGATAGTTACGTTCTTTAAGACTTGAGTCTTTTCTTGTGTACGAATCTCTATGTCATTGTTGCATCGTGAGTCCGATTACCATCTGGTCTGCTTCGTAACCTTTATTTGAGTCTGTTGCATGATCAGATATCTTATGGCCATCCCGTTCCTCCATTCGGGTACCCAAAACTTCAAATGTACAGATAGTTACGTCCTTTAAAACGCGAATCTTTTCTTGTGTACGAATCTCTAAGTCATTGTCCCATCGTGAGTCCGATTACCATCCGGTCAGCTTCATATCCTTTATCTGAGTCTGTAGCATGATTAGATATATCATGGCCTTCACGTTCCTCCATTAGGGTGCCCGAAACTTCAAATGTACCGATAGTTACGTCCTTTAAAACTTGAGTCTTTTCTTGTGTACGAATCTCTATGTCATTGTCGCTTCGTGAGTCCGATTACCATCCGGTATGCTTCGTAAACTTTATCCGATTCTGTTGCTTGATTAGATATCTTATGGCCTTCCCGTTCCTCCATTCGGGTGCCCAAAACTTCAAATGTACATATAGTTACGTTCTTTAAGGCGCGAGTCTTTTCTTCTGTACGAATCTATATGTCATTGTCGCATCGTGAGTTCGATTACCATCCGGTCAGCTTGGTATCCTTTATCTGAGTCTGTTGCATGATCAGATATCTTATGGCCTTCCCGTTCCTCTATTCTGGTGCCCGAAACTTCAAATGTACCGATAGTTACGTCTTTTAAACCTCGAGTCTTTTATTGTGTATGAATCTCTATGTCATTGTAGCATCGTGAGTCCGATTACCATCCGGTCAGCTTGGTATCCTTTATGTGAGTCTGTTGCATGATCAGATATCTTATGGCCTTCCCGTTCCTCTATTCGGGTGCCCGAAACTTCAAATGTACCGATAGTTACGTCCTTTAAAACTTGAGTCTTTTCTTGTGTACAAATCTCTATGTCATTGTCGCATCGTGAGTCCGATTACCGTCCTTTCCTCATCGTATCCTTAATTTGAGTCTGTAGCATGATCAGATATCATTTGGCCTTCACGTTCCTCCATTCGGGTGCCCAAAACTTCAAATGTACCGATAGTTACTTCATTTAAAACGCAAGTCTTTTCTTCTGTACTAATCTCTATGTCATTGTCGCACCGTGAGTCCAATTACCGCCCGGTCAGCTTCGTATCCTTTATCTGAGTCTGTTGCATGATCAGATATTTTATGAGCTTCCCGTTCCTTCATTCGGGTGCCCAAAACTTCAAATGTACCGATAGTTATGTCCTTTAAAATTCGAGTCTTTTCTTCTGTATGAATCTCTATGTTATTGTCGCATCGTGAGTCCGATTACCGTCCGGTTTGCTTCGTATCCTTTATCTGAGTCTGTAGCATGATTATATATCTTATGGCCATCATGTTCCTCCATTCGGGTGCCCAAAACTTCAATTGTACCGATAGTTACGTCCTTTAAAACTTGAGTCTTTTCTTGTGTACGAATCTCTATGTCATTGTCGCATCATGAGTCCGCTTACCATCCGGTCTGCATCGTAACCTTTATCTGAGTCTGTTGCATGATCAGATATCTTATGGCCTTCCCGTTCTTCCATTCGGGTGCCCAAAACTATAAATGTACCAATACTTACGTCTTTTAAAACTTGAGTCTTTTCTTGTGTACAAATCTCTATGTCATTGTCGTATCGTCAGTCTGATTACCGTCCGGTCTGCTTCGTAACCTTTATCTGAGTCTGTTGCATGATCAGTTATTTTAGGGCCTTCCCGTTCTTCCATTCGGGTGCCCAAAACTTCAAATGTACCATTACTTACGTCTTTTAAAACTTGAGTCTTTTCTTGTGTACAAATCTCTATGTCATTGTCGCATCGTGAGTCCGATTACCATCCGGTCAGCTTCGTATCCTTTATCTGAGTTTGTTGCATGATCAGATATTTTATGGGCTTCCCGTTCTTCAATTCGGGTGACCAAAACTTCAAATGTACCGATAGTTATGTCCTTTAAAATTCGAGTCTTTTCTTCTGTATGAATCTCTATGTTATTGTCGCTTCGTGAGTCCGATTACCGTCCGGTTTGCTTCCTATCTTTTATCTGAGTCTGTAGCATGATTATATATCTTATGGCCTTCACGTTCCTCCATTCGGGTGCCCAAAACTTCAAATGTACCGATAGTTACGACCTTTAAAACTTGAGTCTTTTCTTGTGTACGAATCTCTATGTCATTGTCGCATCGTGAGTCCGATTAATATCTGGTCTGCTTCGTATCCTTTATCTGAGTCTGTTTCTTGATCAGATATCTTATGGCCTTCCCGTTCCTCCATTTGGGAGCCCCAAACTTCAAATGTACCGATAGTTACATCTTTTAAAACTCGAGTCTTTTCTTGTGTACGAATCTCTTTGTCATTGTAGCATCGTGAGTCCAATTACCATCCGCTCAGCTTCGTATCCTTTATCTAAGACTGTTGCATGATCAGATATCTTATGGCCTTCCCGTTCTTCCATTCGGGTGCCCAAAACTTTAAATGTACCAATACTTACGTCCTTTAAAACTTGAGTCTTTTCTTGTGTACAAATCTCTATGTCATTGTCGCATCGTCAGTCCGATTACCGTCCGGTCCGCTTCGTAACCTTTATCTGAGTCTGTTGCATGATCAGATATCTTATGTCCTTCCCGTTCCTCCATTCGGGTGCCCAAAACTTCAAATGTACCGTTAGTTACGTGCTTTAAAACGCTAGTATTTTCTTCTGTACGAATCTCTATGTCATTGTCGCATCGTGAGTCCGATTACCATCCGGTCAGCTTCGTATCCTTTATCCGAGTCTGTTGCATGATCAGATATTTTATGGCCTTCCCGTTCTTCCATTCGGGTGCCCAAAACTTCAAATGTACCGATAGTTATGTCCTTTAAAACTCGAGTCTTTTCTTCTATACGAATCTCTATTTCATTGTCGCATCGTGAGTCCGATTACCATCCGGTCTGCTTCGTATCCTTTATCTGAGTCTGTAGCAGGATTAGATTTCTTATGGCCTTCACGTTCCTCCATTAGGGTCCCCGAAACTTCAAATGTACCGATAGTTACGTCCTTTAAAACCTGAGTCTTTTCTTGTGTACGAATCTCTATGTAATTGTCGCATCGTGTGTCCGATTACCATCCGGTCTGCTTCGTAAACTTTATCTGAGTCTGTTGCATGATCAGATATCTTATGTCCTTCCCGTTCCTCCATTCGGATGCCCAAAACTTCAAATGTACCGTTAGTTACGTCCTTTAAAACGCTAGTATTTACTTCTGTACGAATCTCTATGTCATTGTCGCATCGTGAGTCCGATTACCATCCGGTCAGCTTCGTATCCTTTATCTGAGTCTGTTGCATGATCAGATATTTTATGGCCTTCCCGTTCTTCCATTCGGGTGCCCAAAACTTCAAATGTACCGATAGTTATGTCCTTTAAAACTCGAGTCTTTTTTACTATACGAATCTCTATGTCATTGTCGCATCGTGAGTCCGATTACCATCCGGTCTGCTTCGTATCCTTTATCTGAGTCTGTAGCATGATTAGATATCTTATGGCCTTCACGTTCCTCCATTAGGGTGCCCGAAACTTCAAATGTACCGATAGTTACGTCCTTTAAAACCTGAGTCTTTTCTTGTGTACGAATCTCTATGTCATTGTCGCATCGTATGTCCGATTACCATCCGGTCTGCTTCGTAAACTTTATCTGAGTCTGTTGCATGATCAGATATCTTATGGCCTTGCCCTTCCTACATTTGGGTGCCCAAACTTCAAATGTACCGATAGTTACGTCTTTTAAAACTCGAGACTTTTCTTGTGTACGAATCTCTTTGTCATTTTAGCATCGTGAGTCCGATTACCATCCGCTCAGCTTCGTATCCTTTATCTGAGTCTGTTGCATGATCAGATATCTTATGGCCTTCCCGTTCTTCCATTCGGGTGCCCAAAACTATAAATGTACCAATACTTACGTCTTTTAAAACTTGAGTCTTTTCTTGTGTACAAATCTCTATGTCATTGTCGCATCGTCAGTCCGATTACCGTCCGGTCTGCTTCGTAACCTTTATCTGAGTCTGTTGCATGATCAGATATCTTATGTCCTTTCCGTTCCTCCATTCGGGTGCCCAAAACTTCAAATGTACCGATAGTTACGTCCTTTAAAACTTGAGTCTTTTCTTGTGTACGAATCTCTAAGTCATTGTCGCATCGTGAGTCTGATTACCATCCGGTCTGCTTCGTAACCTTTATCTGAGTCTGTTGCATGATCAGATATCTTATGGCCTTCCCGTTCCTCCATTCGGGTGCCAAAAACTTCAAATGTACAGATAGTTACGTCCTTTAAAATGCGAGTCGTTTCTTCTATACGAATCTCTATGACATTGTCGCATCGTGCGTCCGATTACCATCCGGTCAGCTTGGAATCCTTTTTTTTTTTTTTTTTTTGGTAAAAGGAGGCGGCACTCCTGGTAAATTTTATTAATCACAAAAAATATATACACCTAAGGGATCGGCATCCCGGGACATACCCCAAGGACCAAAACCCGATCCCAAGCCTATGGTCTAACAATGGGACTATCCAAACGTCCCGACCATAAGCTCAACTATCAATCAAAAACAAATAAAAAAAAAACCACATAGCTACTAGACCAAAGCCACACCCGGCTTATGGTCAAAGTCTCAAACCAAACAAACATACTAACTAATAAAATCCAAACTAAAAACATAAACATCAAATACATCAAAACCCAATACAGCAGCAGCCTCCCAGCAATTCTTCTATCTTCAAGACTAGATCTTCTCAATCTGCCAAGACAGCTGCACACTCCATCAGCAACATAACCTTCTCTAATCTGCCCACCTTCAATATCCAGCTGCAAAAAACCCTCCTTTAAGTTATTAACAGCATCAGCACCTGCATACCTGTAATCCCATAACATAACATTCCTCAGCTGCCAAAGACCATCCATAACATAGTAAATAGCCCAAAAGACCTTCAGCCTTTCATTAGCATCATAAAGCACCATAAAGAACACCTGCACTATACCACCACCTGGGTCAAAAGGAATACAACCTATAGCCTTTTGACCCATTCTCCAAACATACCATATCTCAAACAGCATCAGAACTGCTATCATTATTATTAGATTTCTGAACCTTTACATTCCAAGCAGCAATAGCCAAATCATCAACTTGATTGCTTTTAAACTCAATACCTTCTAACTTCCAAGAAACACTGCCCAAAATAGCCTTAAAAACCACATCAGCAGATCTCTTTTTACCACTAAAAATTCTATTATTTCTCTCCTGCCAAATAGTATAAACAGCAGCAGCTAACACAAGTTTTTTAATAGTACCCCATGCCTTATTATTATTCCTCATCCTTTCCACATAAAGAACAATCCTCTCCCATTCAGCTTGGAATCCTTTATCTGAGTCTGTTGCATGATCGGATATCTTATGGCCTTCCCGTTCCTCCATTTGGGTGCCCCAAACTTCAAATGTACCGATAGTTACATCTTTTAAAACTCGAGTCTTTTCTTGTGTACAAATCTCCTTGTCATTGTAGCATCGTGAGTCCGATTACCATCCGCTCAGCTTCGTATCCTTTATCTGAGTCTGTTGCATGATCAGATATCTTTTGGCCTTCCCGTTCTTCCATTCGGGTGCCCGAAACTTTAAATGAGACGCGGGTCTTTTCTTCTGTATGAATCTATATGTCATTGTCGCATCGTGAGTCCGATTACCATCCAGTCAGATTGGTATCTTTATCTGAGTCTGTTGCATGATCAGATATCTTATGGCCTTCCCGTTCCTCTATTCGGGTGCCCGAAACTTCAAATGTACCGATAGTTACGTCTTTTAAAACTCGAGGCTTTTATTGTGTACGAATCTCTATGTCATTGTAGCATCGTGAGTCCGATTACCATACGCTCAGCTTCGTATCCTTTATCTGTGTCTGTTGCTTGATCAGATATCTTATGGCCTTCCCGTTCTTCCATTCGGCTGCCCGAAACTTTAAATGAGACGCGGGTCTTTTCTTCTGTACGAATCTATATGTCATTGTCGCATCGTGAGTCCGATTACCATCCAGTCAGATTGGTATCTTTATCTGAGTCTGTTGCATGATCAGATATCTTATGGCCTTCCCGTTCCTCTATTCGGGTGCCCGAAACTTCAAATGTACCGATAGTTACGTCTTTTAAAACTCGAGGCTTTTATTGTGTACGAATCTCTATGTCATTGTAGCATCGTGAGTCCGATTACCATACGCTCAGCTTCGTATCCTTTATCTGTGTCTGTTGCTTGATCAGATATCTTATGGCCTTCCCGTTCTTCCATTCGGCTGCCCGAAACTTTAAATGTACCGACTATTATGTCCTTTAAAACTCGAGTCGTTTTCTGTGTTCGAATCTCTATGTAATTGTCGCATCGTGAGTCCGATTACCATCCTTTCCGCTTCGTATCCTTAATTTGAGTCTGTAGCATGATCAGATATCTTATGGCCTTCACGTTCCTCCATTCGGGTGCCCAAAACTTCAAATATACCGATAGTTACGTCATTTAAAACGCGAGTCTTTTCTTCTGTACTAATCTCTTTGTCATTGTCGCACCGTGAGTCCAATTACCGTCCGGTCAGCTTCGTATCCTTTATCTAAGTCTGTTGCATGGTCAGATATTTTATGGCCTTCCCGTTCCTCCATTCAGGTGCCCAAAACTTCAAATGTTCCGATAGTTACGTCATTTAAAACGCGAGACTTTTCTTCTGTACTAATCTCTTTGTCATTGTCGCATCGTGAGTCCGATTACTATCCGGTCTGCTTCGTAACCTTTATCTGAGTCTGTTGCATGATCAGATATTTTATGGCCTTCCCGTTCCTCCATTCGGGTGCCAAAAACTTCAAATGTACAGATAGTTACGTCCTTTAAAACGCGAGTCGTTTCTTCTGTACGAATCTCTATGTCATTGTCGCATCGTGAGTCCGATAACCATCCGGTCAGCTTGGTATCCGTTATCTGAGTCTGTTGCATGATCAGATATCTTATGGCCTTCCCGTTCCTCCATTTGGGTTCCCCAAACTTCAAATGTACCGATAGTTACGTCTTTTAAAACTCGAGTCTTTTATTGTGTACGAATCTCTATGTCATTGTAGCATCGTGAGTCCGATTACCATACGCTCAGCTTCGTATCCTTTATCTGTGTCTGTTGCTTGATCAGATATCTTATGGCCTTCCCGTTCTTCCATTTGACTGCTCGAAACTTTAAATGTACCGACTATTATGTCCTTTAAAACTCGAGTCGTTTTCTGTGTACGAATCTCTATGTAATTGTCGAATCGTGAGTCCGATTACCATCCTTTCCGCTTCGTATCCTTAATTTGAGTCTGTAGCATGATCAGATATCTTATGGCCTTCACGTTCCTCCATTCGGGTGCCCAAAACTTCAAATGTACCGATAGTTACGTCATTTAAAACGCGAGTCTTTTCTTCTGTACTAATCTCTTTGTCATCGTCGCACCGTGAGTCCAATTACCGTCCGGTCAGCTTCGTATCCTTTATCTGAGTCTGTTGCATGGTCAGATATTTTATGGCCTTCCCGTTCCTCCATTCAGGTGCCCAAAACTTCAAATGTACCGATAGTTACGTCATTTAAAACGCGAGACTTTTCTTCTGTACTAATCTCTTTGTCATTGTCGCATCGTGAGTCCGATTACTATCCGGTCTGCTTCGTAACCTTTATCTGAGTCTGTTGCATGATCAGATATCTTATGGCCTTCCCGTTCCTCCATTCGGGTGCCAAAAACTTCAAATGTACAGATAGTTACGTCCTTTAAAACGCGAGTCGTTTCTTCTGTACGAATCTCTATGTCATTGTCGCATCGTGAGTCCGATAACCATCCGGTCAGCTTGGTATCCGTTATCTGAGTCTGTTGCATGATCAGATATCTTATGGCCTTCCCGTTCCTCCATTTGGGTGCCCCAAACTTCAAATGTACCGATAGTTACATCTTTTAAAACTCGAGTCTTTTCTTGTGTACGAATCTCTTTGTCATTGTAGCATCGTGAGTCCGATTACCATCCGCTTAGCTTCGTATCCTTTATCTATGTCTGTTGCATGATCAGATATCTTATGGTCTTCCCGTTCTTCCATTCGGGTGCCCAAAACTTTAAATGTACCAATACTTGCGTCCTTTAAAACTTGAGTCTTTTCTTGTGTACAAATCTCTATGTCATTGTCGCATCGTCAGTCCGATTACCGTCCGGTCTGCTTCGTAACGTTTATCTGAGTCTGTTGCATGATCAGATATCTTATGTCCTTCCCATTCCTCCATTCGGGTGCCCAAAACTTCAAATGTACCGTTAGTTACGTCCTTTAAAACTCTAGTATTTACTTCTGTACGAATCTCTATGTCATTGTCGCATCGTGAGTCCGATTACCATCCGGTCAGCTTCGTATCCTTTATCTGAGTCTGTTGCATGATCAGATATTTTATGGCCTTCCCGTTCTTCCATTCGGGTGCCCAGAACTTCAAATGTACCGATAGTTATGTCCTTTAAAACTCGAGTCTTTTCTTCTATACGAATCTCCATGTCATTGTCGCATCATGAGTCCGATTACCATCTGGTCTGCTTCGTATACTTTATCTGAGTCTGTAGCATGATTAGATATCTTATGGCCTTCACGTTCCTCCATTAGGGTGCCCGAAACTTCAAATGTACCGATAGTTACGTCCTTTAAAACCTGAGTCTTTTCTTGTGTACGAATCTCTATGTCATTGTCGCATCGTGTGTCCGATTACCATCCGGTCTGCTTCGTAAACTTTATCTGAGTCTGTTGCATGATCAGATATCTTATGGCCTTCCCGTTCCTCCATTCGGTTGCCCAAAACTTCAAATGTACAGATAGTTACGTTCTTTAAGACGCGGGTCTTTTCTTCTGTACGAATCTATATGTCATTGTCGCTTCGTGAGTCCGATTACCATCCGGTCAGATTGGTATCCTTTATCTGAGTCTGTTGCATGATCAGATATCTTATGGCCTTCCCGTTCCTCTATTCGGGTGCCCGAAACTTCAAATGTACCTATAGTTACGTCTTTTAAAACTCGAGTCTTTTATTGTGTACGAATCTCTATGTCATTGTAGCATCGTGAGTCCGATTACCATCCGCTCAGCTTCGTATCCTTTATCTGTATCTGTTGCTTGATCAAATATCTTATGGCCTTCCCGTTCTTCCATTCGGCTGCCCGAAACTTTAAATGAGACCCGGGTCTTTTCTTCTGTACGAATCTATATGTCATTGACGCATCGTGAGTCCGATTACCATCCAGTTAGATCGGTATCCTTTATCTGAGTCTGTTGCATGATCAGATATCTTATGGCCTTCCCGTTCCTCTATTCGGGTGCCCGAAACTTCAAATGTACCGATAGTTACGTCTTTTAAAACTCGAGTCTTTTATTGTGAACGAATCTCTATGTCATCGTAGCATCGTGAGTCCGATTACCATCCGCTCATCTTCGTATCCTTTATCTGTGTCTGTTGCTTGATCAGATATCTTATGGCCTTCCCGTTCTTCCATTCGGCTGCCCGAAACTTTAAATGTACCGACTGTTATGTCCTTTAAAACTCGAGTCGTTTTCTGTGTACGAATCTCTATGTCATTGTCGCATCGTGATTCCGATTACCATCCTTTCAGCTTCATATCCTTAATTTGAATCTGTAGCATGATCAGATATCTTATGGCCTTCACGTTCCTCCATTCGGGTGCCCAAAACTTCAAATGTACCGATAGTTACGTCATTTAAAACGCGAGTCTTTTCTTCTGTACTAATCTCTTTGTCATTGTCACACCGTGAGTCCAATTACCGTCCGGTCAGCTTCGTATCCTTTATCTGAGTCTGTTGCATGGTCAGATATTTTATGGCCTTCCCGTTCCTCCATTCGGGTGCCCAAAACTTCAAATGTATCGATAGTTACGTCCTTTAAAACCTAAGTCTTTTCTTGTGTACGAGTCTCTATGTCATTGTCGCATCGTGTGTCCGATTACCATCTGGTCTGCTTCGTAACCTTTATCTGAGTCTTTTGGATGATCAGATATCTTATGGCCTTCCCGTTCCTCCATTCGGGTGCCCAAAACTTCAAATGTACAAATAGTTACGTCCTTAAAAACGCGAGTCTTTTCTTCTGTAAGAATCTCTATGTCATTGTCGCATCGTGATTACGATTACCATCTGGTCAGTATGGTATCCTTTATCTGAGTCTGTTGCATGATCAGATATCTTATGTCCTTCCCGTTCCTCCATTCGAGTGCCCAAAACTACAAATTTACCGATAGTTACGTCTTTTAAAACTCGAGACTTTTCTTGTGTCCGAATCTCTATGTCATTGTAGCATCGTGAGTCCGATTACCATCCGCCCATCTTCGTATCCTTTATCTGAGTCTATTGCATGATCAGACATCTTTTATCTGAGTCTGTGGCATGATTATATATCTTATGGCCTTCACGTTCCTCCATTCGGGTGCCCAAAACTTCAAATGTACCGATAGTTACGTCCTTTAAAACTTGAGTCTTTTCTTGTGTACGAATCTCTATGTCATTGTCGCATCGTGTGTCCGATTACCATCCGGTCTGCTTCCGTAAACTTTATCTGAGTCTGTTGCATGATCAGATATCTTAAGGCCTTCCCGTTCCTCCATTCGGGTGACCAAAACTTCAAATGTACAGATAGTTACGTTCTTTAAGACGCGAGTTTTTTCTTCTGTACGAATCTCTATGTCATTGTTGCATCGTGAGTCTGATTACCATCCGGTCAGCTTGGTATCCTTTATCTGAGTCTGTTGCAAGATCAGATATCTTATGGCCTTCCCGTTCCTCCATTCGGGTGCCCGAAACTTCAAATGTACCGATAGTTACGTCTTTTAAAACTCGAGTCTTTTCTTGTGTACGAATCTCTATGTCATTGTAGCATCGTGAGTCCGATTACCATCCACTCAGCTTCGTATTCTTTATCTGAGTCTGTTGCATGATCAGATATCTTATGGCTTTCCCATTCTTCCATTCGGGTGCCTGAAACTTCAAATGTACCGATACTTATGTCCTTTAAAACTCGATTCTTTTCTTGTTTACGAATCTCTATGTCTTTGTCGCATCGTGAGACCGATAACCGTCCAGTCTGCTTCGTAACCTTTATCTGAGTCTGTTGCATGATCAGATATCTTATGGCCTTCCCGTTCCTCCATTCGGGTGACCAAAACTTCAAATGTACAGATAGTTACGTCCTTTAAGACGCGAGTCTTTTCTTCTGTACGAATCTCTATGTCATTGACGCATCGTGAGTCCGATTACCATCCGGTCAGCTTGGTATCCTTTATCTGAGTCTGTTGCAAGATCAGATATCTATGGCCTTCCCGCTCCTCCATTCGGGTGCCAAAACTTCAAATGTACAGATAGTTACGTCCTTTAAAACGCGAGTCTTTTCTTCTATACGAATCTTTATGTCATTGTCGCATCGTGATTCCGATTTCCATCCGGTCAGCTCGGTTTCCTTTATCTGAGTCTGTTGCATGATCAGATATCTTATGGCCTTCCCGTTCCTCCATTCGGGTGCCCTAAACTTCAAATGTACAGATAGTTACGTCCTTTAAAACGTGAGCCTTTTCTTCTGTATGAATCTCTATGTCATTGTCGCATCGTGAGTCCGATTACCATCCGGTCAGCTTTGTATCCTTTATCTATATCTGTTGCATGATCAGATATCTTATGGCCTCTCCGTTCCTCCATTCGGGTGCCCGAAACTTCAAATGTACCGATAGTTACATCTTTTAAAACTCGAGTCTTTTCTTGTGTACGAATCTCTAAGTCATTGTAGCATCGTGAGTCCGGCTACCGTCCGGTCCGCTTCGTATTCTTTATCTGAGTTTGTTGCATGATTAGATATTTTATGGCCTTCCCGTTCCTCCATTCGGGTGCCCAAAACTTCAAATTTACCGATAGTTACGTCCTTTAAAACTTGAGTCTTTTCTTGTGTACGAATCTCGATGTCATTGTCACATCGTTAGTCCGTTAGCGTCCAGTTTGCCTCGTATCCTTTATCTGAGTATGTTGCATTATCAGATACTTAATTGCCTTCCCATTCGTCCATTCGGGTGCCCGAAACTACAAATGTACCGATTGTTATGTCCTTTAAAACTCGAGTCATTTTTTGTGTACGTATCTCGATATCATTTTCGCATCGTGAGTCCGATTACCGTTCTGTCTGCTTCGTATCCTTTATCTGAGTCTGTAGCATGATCAGATATCTTATGGCCTTTCCGTTCCTCCATTCGGGTGCCCAAAACTTCAAATGTACCGATAGATACGTCCTTTAAAACACGAGTCTTTTCTTCTGTACTAATCTCTATGTCATTGTCGCACCGTGAGTCCAATTACCGTCCAGTAAGCTTCGTATCCTTTATCTGAGTCTGTTGCAGGATCAGATATTTTATGGCCTTCTCGTTCCTCCATTCGGGTGCCCGAAACTTCAAATGTACAGGTAGTTACGTCCTTTAAAACGCGACTCTTTTCTTCTGTACGAATCTCTATGTCATTGTCGCATTGTGAGTCCGATTACCATCCGGTCAGCTTGGTATCCTTTATCTGAGTCTGTTGCATGATCAGATATCATATGGCCTTCCCGTTCCTCCTTTCGGGTGCCCGAAACTTCAAATGTACCGATAGTTACATCTTTTAAAAGTCGAGTCTTTTCTTGTGTACGAATCTCTATGTCATTGTAGCATCGTGAGTCCGGATACCGTCCGGTCCGCTTCCTATCCTTTATCTGAGTCTGTTGCATGATCAGATATTTTATGGCCTTCCCGTTCCTCCATTCGGGTGCCCAAAACTTCATATGTACCGATAGTTACGTCCTTTAAAACTTGAGTCTTTTCTTCTTTACGAATCTCTATGTCATTGTCGCATCGTGTGTCCGATTACCATCCGGTCACCTTAGTATCCTTTATCTGAGTCTATTGCATGATCAGATATCTTATGTCCTTCCCGTTCCTCCATTCGGGTGCCCAAAACTACAAATTTACAGATAGTTACGTCCTTTAAAACGCGAGTCTTTTCTTCTGTACGAATCTCTATGTCATTGTCGCATCGTGAGTCCGATTAGCGTCCAGTTAGCCTCGTATCCTTTATCTAAGTCTGTTTCATTAACAGATACTAAATGGCCTTCCCGTTCGTCCATTCGGGTGCCCGAAATTACAAATGTACCGATTGTTATGTCCTTTAAAACTCGAGTCATTTTTTGTGTACGAATCTCTATGTCATTGTCGCATCGTGAGTCTGATTAACGTTCGGTCTTCTTCGTATCCTTTATTTGAGTCTGTAGCATGATCAGATATCTTTTTGCCTTTCCGTTCCTCCATTCGGGTGCCCAAAACTTCAAATGTACCGATAGTTACGTCCTTTAAAACACGAGTCTTTTCGTCTGTACTAATCTTTATGTCATTGTCGCACCGTGAGTCCAATTACTGTCCGGTCAGCTTCGTATCCTTTATCTGAGTCTTTTGCATGATGATATATTAAATGGACTTCCCGTTCCTCCATTCGGGTGCCCGAAACATCAAATGTACCGATAGTTATGTCTTTTAAAACTCGAGTCTTTTCTTCTGTACGAATCTCTATGTCATTGTCACATCGTGAGTCCGATTACCGTCCGGTCTGCTTCGTATCCTTTATCTGAGTCTGTAGCATGATTAGATCTCTTATGGCCTTCACGTTCCTCCATTCGGGTGCCCGAAACTTCAAATGTACCGATAGTTACGTCCTTTAAAACTTGAGTCTTTTCTTGTGTACGAATATCTATGTCGTTGTCGCATTGTGAGTCCGATTACCATCCGGTCTGCTTCGTAACCTTTATCTGAGTCTGTTTCATGATCAGATATCTTATGGCCTTCCCGTTCCTCCATTCGGGTGCCAAAACTTCAAATGTACAGATAGTTTTTTTTTTAGAAAAAGGGGAAAACCCCGGCAAACAATTATTGATCAAAAAAGAGGTACAAGACAAAGACTAACCTAGACCCGGGACATAAACCCAAGATCTTAAGTTAGCCCAAAAAGAAACAAACAAAAACAAAAAATAAAAGCGGGCCAAATCTAACATCAAGCTCCTAAGCCCAAGTACAATATTAAAAGCCCAACAAAGCTTCTGAATGTAAAGTAAAAACCGTAACAGCCCACCCCAGGCCCAACCACAAACTATCATAATCCAATCAGCCAGGCCCATAATTCTTCGATTGTCATATATCAGCCCACACCTCCTATCCAGCCTTCGAAATAGTCTTCGACCAGAACACCAAACAAGGCCCATAACTCTTCGCTTATCCTGTTGCAGCCCATACCTTCCAAACCAACCATCTTTCAGCATTTTAAAAACAATCCAGCCCAGCAGAAAACAAATTCTATACTTATTAGCCCAATATACCACAAAATCCAGTTTCCACCCATTGTCATACCATATAACCAGCCCAATCCAGCACATAAAATTAATCCACCACAGAAACCCATAACCACTTTGGTCCTTAGTCACTCTATTACCCTCAAACCAATACACATAGCTCCTCGGCCCACCTCCATACCCAAACCTATAAACCAAGCATATCCTACTCCAATATCCTATCACCTCAGCAGTAAGTATACTCAAATAAAATCTATAAATCTTCCAGATAACCATAAACCACCATCCTTCAAGAAAAATCTTCTTTAACCAACTGCCAAAGAAGTTACCCAACCAAAGACAATATGTAACCTTCCAAACCCTTCAAACAACAGTTTGGAAGAGCAAATGAACTAGGCTTTCAAATGCTATCATAGAAATAGAGATCAATTTGATCATGCTTAGAACAAGCACCAGACAGACAAAAACATCAAATTGAACCATTCCTATAATGCCACATAAGTACCATAAAAAGACAGAGGGACCTTTGAATTTACTACAAAGTAATAAACACAAAGGCAGCTTGTAACAGGGCAAAGCTGCAACTAAAAAATGCAAAAACAGCCTGTAATCTTTTAAAACCTCCATCAGAGTAATGGCTTTACTAGGCTCTTTCACACCCTTAATTCCCCTCTTCAATCTAAACATCAGAAAACACACACCACAAATCACATACCTGAGCCACTTCTGTTGCTGAATCAACACAATAAAGCATACCTTTCTATACCAGAAAATCACCCATTGCTTCCTTTTATTCGTACCACTTCCTTCCATCACAAATCTGCTTATCTTAGAAACAAGATCAATCAGCCTCAACAGCCTATTGAACCATACCTCCCAGACCCATATAAGTATATAACACACCCATAATCTGTTTAACTTCACCAGCCACCAACTCTGCATACTTCCTTTAAAAAAGACTTTTCTACCCCTGCAGCCTAAATCATCTTGCCAACTCTTATTCCCACTGAAGACATACCCTGCACCCCTTCTGACAAGCTTCCTAAGAAATTTCAACCCCATAACAACTCCAGGCTCCCCTCTACTGAACATATCAACCCAACCCATAGTAACCAGCCCAAGACAAGTCCCAAGTGGGACTGACTCAAAAGACTCAAGACTCCAAAAGCAAGAAAAAAGGTATAGAAAGAATACCAAAGTAATGCATTGGGTTTCTATGCTGCTGTACAGATCTAGAAAATAAAAATAGAACCAGAGAAATAATGTCCTACTAACAGCAGCATAGTCCATCCTTATGTCTCCCGGTTGAACACACTCCCAGTGTTTGTACAAACCTAAAAACCCCTTATCAAACGCAGAGCTGAACCAGAGTGTCAAAAAAGGACCAAATTCTCTGGCCAGAGATCTTTCCCAAATATGAATTATGATCCCACCCTCCCTGACCCAAAGACAGACCACAACACAGGAATAGAATAAGAAATGAATCCAGATATCTACCCAACGTATTTTAAGTCTCCTCCAAACTCCTTGATCCCATAATGACCCTCCCCCCCCCCCTAGGCAAGTGCCCAAATAAAGACACACACAGGCTATATACACCAATAAACTCACACAAAAGTATATGGTTCCTATGCCACTTCCAGGTGCTATAAAATACAAAATTTGAGGGGGTGAGGAATAATGTCCTAAGGACAGTGGCATAGTTCCTCCTTATCTCTCCATGTTGAATGCAAACCTCCTGCATAATAAATCCTAAATACCACCAGGCTAAGGTAAAAGCAAACCATAAAGTAGATAAAGTACTAATATGGCTGCAATGACCTAAAATCCTATGGTTAAAACACAAAAGAAACCACACAGGTGTATGAAAGACACACCAATTCACCATATCAGGCAAGGGACTACTTCTAAGGTTAACTACCCAAGGCCATTTCAAGTTCCTCCAAACTCCATGGTACCCAAAATACCCCCCACCCCAACTCCAGAAGGAGTGGACAGACTCAAGACTCAAAAGCAAGAAAAGGTTTAGAATCAAAACAAACACAAGGTTTTCAGGGCCATATCTAGTGCTAGGAAAAGAGAAAAACACAAGAAAAAAGGAGAACCTAACAATATGACCCTGATCCATCCTTATAGCTCCCAGTTTAAGTCTTGTCCCAAGACACTCAACTCCTAACCCCAAATTCACAGAAAAAAGAGAGCACACAGGAAAAGAGTCCAGAACACAACTCAAAAGACCAGGACTAAGGTTAAAAAAGACTTTCAACATAGTAAATACCACAACACACACAGAGAAAGAGAAAGGAAGGCACAAAAGCCAGAAAACTACCCCAAGCTGAAAGAAACTCCATATCACTCCCAAATTCCCAAAATACCCCCCACCCCAGAACATGACAGACTTTAAACCCATGTTACCCACCCCACCATTACAGTACACCATATTACCTATCCAGACATTATTCCATTTCAATCCTTTAAACATCCTAACAGAAACAGAACCCAACCCATAAAATAAACCACACCAGACAGACCAGGCAGAAGCCACACCCAGCCCAACTCCCACCCCACCCAACCAGAATAACCAAATAACATTGGTTAACCTGTTTAGCAGGGTCCCTCCATACCACCTTGAATCCCCAAATCTTACTCAGATGAATACTGCAAGGGGAAGCATAAATCTTAAGGCCCAAAAGCCTTAATCTAACAGTCCCCTCAATCAACTTACACAAATCCAAAACTGATCTAGACTTGCTTTGAAAAATCCTCAGGTTTCTTTCTTGCCAAATGAAGTACACCAAGGCAGCAAGCATCAGCCTCTGAATAATACCCTTGATGGACTTCCTACCAGGGATCAAAGACAGTTCAAGGATACATTCATCCAAACTATGAGGCATATTTTCTAATCCAGCAATAACTTTAAGCCCATCCCACACTGCAGCCGGGTAGTGGCACTCAAAGAAAAGATGACTATGACTATCACAGACCTCCCCACAGAAAGAACAGAGAAGCTGATCCTTAATCTCCCATCTCATAAGCCTGTCCTGGGTCACAAGTCTATGTTGACAGGCTAACCACAAGACAAAGGCATGCTTAGGAATAGCTTGGCTAAACCAGATACTCCTAGCCCAGGGGACCTCAGGTTTACCAACACTAAAGTCCTTGAAGGCTATACCAGTTTCAAATTGAACCAGAGTCTCCTCCTTAGTTTTCCAAAAAGTGATATCCCTCTTCCCCTCAGTCAACAAGGGAGGAGACATCTGAAACAAACAAGGGAACTTAGCTCTCCAAATCTCAGGCCAATTCCAACCCCCCCTCCCATCAATAACATCAGCAACAGTGGTAGTAAGAGAGAAACCCCCACCATGAATATCCCTAGGAGAGATAAACAAACTTAAGGGACTTAAAGGGCACCAGTTATCATACCAGACTGAGGTTGACCTGCCATCCCCAATACACTGCAAACAATGAGGCCAAATAACCTCTCTAAAATCAAGCATACTTTTCCAACTCCAACAAGCGTCCCTTTTATTGCTGAAACCCCAGAAACTTAACCCTTTTAGTTTATACGATTTAATCCACCTAGTCCAAATAGAGTCCTTTCCAGAGACCAAGTTCCAAACATGCCTGGATAGGAGAGCCTGGTTTCTAATTCTCAAAGACCTTATTCCTAATCCACCCTGACTCCTAGGCAAACACACTGACTCCCAAGAGACTCTAACTTTCCCTTTAGCAGAATCAGCCTGAGACCAAAGAAAACCACCCATAATCCTTTCTATATCATCAATGACACTACCAGGTAACCTAAAAACAGCAGCCCAGTAGACCTGAAGGGAAGACAGAACAGACTTAATAAGTTGCAGCCTTCTAGCAAAGGATAAAACCTTGTTCTTCCAGTCCTCTACCCTTTTCCTCACTTTATCTACAAGCACTTTACAGTCCTTGGTATATAATCTCTTAGATAAAAGGGGAACTCCAAGGTACCTCACAGGAAGAGTCCCTTCCTTAAAAGGTAATAAATTCTTCAACCTCACCTTAATCCTATCAGTGACATTCCCAAAAAACATAGTACTCTTACCTAAATTAGGAACCAGCCCAGAGACTGAACTAAACTCCTCCAAAACAGCTTTGACAACCCTAATGGATGCTGAATTAGCATAAGAAAAAACCAGCAAATCATCTGCAAAACACACATGAGTTAGATTAAGGCCCTCACAACCCCAATGATATTTAAACTGCCCACTTTCAGCAATTTTCCTATCAAAAATGAGCTTGAAGACCTGCATCACAATGGTAAACAGATAGGGTGACATAGGGTCACCCTGCCTCAAACCCCTTTTCCCCTGAAAATAACCAATCATTTCCCCATTGACATTGATAGAATAAGCAGCAGATCTTAAACAGGTCATAATCCAAGCAATCATACAAGGGTGAAACCCAAAGTTCACCAAGCAGGCTTCTAAAAAATCATGGTTAACAGTATCATAAGCCTTTTGCAGGTCTATCTTCAAAGCAACTCTAGGAGCCCTCACTTTCAAATGATAGTGCCTTAATAACTCCTGAGACAATAAAATGTTATCACTAATTTGCCTCCCAGGGATAAAAGCACTTTGACAATCATTGACAATCAGATCCAAAGACCCCTTAATCCTTTCACATATGATTTTGGAGATGACTTTGTATAGAACATTGCAACAAGCAATTGGCCTATAGTCAGTCACACTTCTAGCATTGGCACACTTAGGAACCAAAGAAATAATAGTAGCATTAACTTCCTTCAGGAGCTTCCCATTATAAAAGAACTCCTTAATAGCACTATACACCTCATCCCCTATCACAGACCAAGAAGATTTAAAAAACTTAGAAGAGAACCCATCAGGCCCAGGAGCCTTATCCACATCAATATCAAACAAAGCAGACTTAATCTCTTCATCAGAGACCTCCCTTACCATAAGATCAGCCACATCCCTAGGCAATTTAGAAGGAAAAAGACCAGCAGGATCCCTAATCTGATCAACCCTACTATTACTACCCATAAAACCCTCAAAGTGTCTAACAAAAACAGCCCCCACATCCTGCCCTTCAAAGAAAGCCCCCTCCTTATCAAGCACAGAATTAATCCTTCCCCTACTCAATCTACCCTTAATGACTTTGTGAAAGTAGGCTGTATTCTGATCACCAGCTTTAAGCCAGTCCACCTTAGCCCTTTGTTTAAGAAAGGATTCCTCATCCAAAGCAGCCTGCTTAAGAGCACTCACAAGAATCACCTCCTCCTCCCTAATGGCAGGATTATGAGGATCATCCACCACAGCACTCTGAACTTTCCCCAATTCTTCAGAAATCTTTTTAACCTTCTTAGAAAGATCACCCTGCAATCTCCCTAACTTCCTAAGAGGCTTTTTAAGACTTTTTAATTTGGAAACCACAGAATACATGGCACAACCCTGGATATTCTTCTTCCAACAAGCCTCAACAGTAGGCAAAAACTGGGGTTTAGCCGCCAAGTAATTCATGAACTTAAAGGGTCTAGGCTTCCAAGAAGACTGCCCCTTAAGAGTTAACAAAGCAGGAGCATGATCAGAGTGGTAGAAAGGAAGAAAAGAAGCCACAAAACCTTTAAAAACATTCATAAAGGACAGATTACTCATCATTCTATCCAACTTCTTTAGCAGCCCAGAAGTCTTACCAGGGCATTTATTCCAGGTAAACTTCAAACCAGAGGAAGGAATATCCTCAACATTAATATTCTGGCAGCATTCCCAAAGGTCCACCATAGCACTATTCATATCAGAAGAACCCATGGATCTTTCAGAAGGGTCCATAATAGCATTAAAATCTCCCTGAATCAGCCAAGGTTCATCATTCAGAGAGGCTGCAAAAAGCTGTAAATCATGCCATAACACCCTTCTCTGAACCTTATTGACTGAGCCATACACAAAAGAGCAGAAAAAAGAAGGGGAACCATCAAGAGGTTTAACCAAACAATGGATAACCTGGGAAGTCATTTCCACCACCATAACATCCACCAAATTTGGTTTCCAGGCCACAATAATTCTCACCCAACTAGGACAATAGACATTATTAGAGATCCATTGCCAGTTATTCAACACCCTGCCACAAACCTTATTAAGATTCTGACTCTTCACATGAGTTTCCAGTAAACCACATAAACCAATATCCTTTTCACTCAATAAGTTCAAGACCTGATTCTGATTAGCAAGCTTCATGAGACCTCTCACATTCCAGGACAAAATATTCAGATTCTGACCCATCATTAGTAACCAGAGTTAGCAATAGAAGAGGACAATACACGATCCTCCTCTGAATGACCACACTCATCAAGCTTCATAAATTCAGCAGTCTCATCACCTTCTGAGGACACCTCATTATTCTCATTCTCTAAAATAGCATCCTCTACCCCATCATAGTCCAAACCAGCAGCAAAATCATATTTGAAACACATTTTAATAAAGAATTGTGTCTGCTCAAAATCCCAAACCAGCACCTGATCCTTAGAAGGAGTAATTCTGTTATTAACATAGAACATCACATCATCCATTTGTTGCTGAGATAAAACAACAAGACTGTCCTCAATAACAGTGTTTCCAGAACCCAAATTAGCACCAGGAGTGTAGGGAGTAGCAGGAGTAGCCCTCCCTGCCTTAACAGGTTTCCCCATTGGCAAAGGCTCAGAAAGAGGGACAGGAGGTAAAGAGGAGGAACTACTGTTAAGAGGTCCTTGTTTTAAAGGAGAAGGACCACTAACAGGAACAGGCTTAGAACCAGCAGAAGAGTTCTTAGCAGAAACAGCACTAGCAGGATTAGAAACTGCTCTAGCCTTAACCTTAGCTGGAGAAGCATTTGACCCCAAAGCAGCAGAAGAATTGACTTCCATAGGATCCTCAACTTCCAATAGATCAAACCTATTCTTGACTTCCAATCCAGCTACTTCCTGAACTTGCTTCTTACCCTTATCAGTCTTCCTTCCCTTCTGCTGATTCTGAACTTTACTACTTCTAACATTATCCCTAACCTCCTGAGCATCAGCCTTCTTACTCCCTGAAGTAGAAGCACCCTCAGTACCAGCCTTCTTCTTTTCCTGTTCTAATTCATACTCAATAACAGCCTGTTTAGTTTTAAAAGCTTTAATTCTTTCCTGCAATTTAACCTCCTTATTATTACTCTTATCCCCCATATTTCTTTGCCTAAGAGCTCCACCCCCAAGCACCCCATTACCACTTCTAGGCTGATTTTGGAATTTATTATTATTCCTAGCAGCCAAGCTCTTGTTCCATACAGTTTCAAAACCCTCCTCATCAACATTCCTATTAATAGAACCATCCTGAACCCCAGCCTTCACATCATCAATCTTCTTCTGCCTAGCTTCTCTCTCTTCTTCAGTCAATGCTCTAACATTACAATCTTCAAAAGAGTGCCCAAACACTTTGCAATGAGAACAATTAATAGGGACCTTCTGGAACTCAATAACAATCTCAGCAATCCTATCCTCCTTGCCCTCTTCTTTTGGATAAAAAGCTCTCACAACCTCAGGCCTATTATCACCAGCAGCAATCTCAACTAGAATTCTAGCAAAACCTGCCTGCACATCATTGTTCAAACATTTATCAACAGTTATATTATCAAATAAAAGGGGTTTACCAATACAACTGGCCACCTCACAAAGCCCCTGCACATTCCATAATTCAATAGGAACTTCCTTAAATAGGACCCAAACTGGAACTCTATCAGGCTCTTTCTTCACTATAGCAGCACCAACTTCCCACTGCTGAATAACCAAAGGAATCCCATTCACAACCCAAGGGCCAGCCTTCAAAGCATCCAACATCCCTTCTTCAGTAGAAAATTTAAAATAAAAGAGGCCCTTACCATTAGTAGAGATATCCTCCACACCATACTTCTTCCACATCTTAAATAGGTTAAACCTAACCCAAGCAATAGAGCAGAAAGATCCAACAAAGTAACCATAAAGATGTTTAGCAAAAGTCTGCCTAACCTTTTCAACCAGCTCCTGTTTAATGATGACAACTTTCTCCCCACTCTCTAGGGTAGCAGGAGGACAATACACTATCTGCTTAATAAGATCAGCCATCTTCTCACCTTTAACAGCATTGGCATAGGAAACTTTATTGATAGACTCCTCCTTTTTAGAAGACTCAGAACCCAAAACTGGTGAAGCAGCATCAGCTGCACCCTTAGGGACACTGGAGGAAGCCTTAAACACAGGTTTAATCCCAGAATCAATACCACAAAAAGGAGCCTTTAGCAGGATCTCCTTGCCCTTATCATAAAGAATATCCTGCTTCTTAGCTAACAGCTCCTTAGCCTTACCCAATCCAACCACCAACTCCCTCATTCTAGCCTCTTTCTTTTTATTATTCTCCCTAATTTCCTTAGCAGAGAACTCTCCCCCTAAAAAGCCAAGGTTAGCCTTAGCATCAGAATCAACTTCCCAAGGATCAAAAATCAAACCTGAGGCAGTTTTATAACCCACAGGAGATTTAACCATACCCCCCAATTTCTTTAACTCACTAATCTCTTTCTCTATATCAGCAATAGACATTGATTCAATGGGAGTAGAACCAATATCATCATAACAAGGGCCCATTCTGAAAATAGGGATAACAGGGACAGCAGCATCTTTATCAAATACAAATCTTCTAGCTGTCTTTTTGTTTTTAGACAAGAGAATCTTCATAATTTTCCTCCCTTCACTATTGACAAAGACTTGCTTCTTAGGTTCTGCCTTCTTACCCTCAACCTCCTCTGCAGAGAACTTAAGCTTTTTCTCCACAGCAGTGACCCTCTCTTTGCTTCCAGCAATGTTACTAATGTCTGAAAGGCCACCAAAGGAGCACTCCTTCTCAAATACCTTCCTTTTAAGAGACCTTTCAGACATCACATCATATAGAGATTCATCCCCAACATCTCTACACTTGTTATTGACCCATTTGGACAGAGCAATAACAATTTTAAAATCATACTCAAACACCTCCTCTATACAACAGCCTACTACCTCAACAAACTTCATATGGTAGTACTTATGAAAAGCAGTCAAACTATCAACAGAATCAGTAATTTTCAGTCTCTGTACCAGGTCATCACATAAGTCCCTGAATACCTGCAAGTCAAACTGCAACAGACAACCTTTTATTTCATAGACATTCCCATCAGCTTTACTCACCTTCTCAGAAGGTTCCAATCCAGCTCTACTACTATCCATATCCCTACACACAACTATCAGCATCCTATGCTCATTCTTATCACAAACATTCATAACAAAGTTCATAAACTCAACACACTTCCCACTAAATTGCACACAAGCACTCTCCTCAGGGATAGCCCCAGCATCAGCCTCAATAATCTTCATTAACAAATCCCCAAACCTCAACACAAAACTCTCATTCTTATAATTCATATTGATAAACCAGTTCATAGCAGACACAAAAGAATTATCAGTACAGGTTTTATCAATCAATACCTGCAAAGCTTCCCCAATAGTCAAGTCAGTAAACACCAACTGTTCAGAACCAAAAAACTGCCAGTAAGACACAGATGGAGCACTCTCTGACATCAGCTGATCCTGACCACTTCCTATCAAACCATTCTCCCTAGAGTGAAGAATATGTTTCCGCCAATCCATCATAAACGGAGCAGACATAGCATGAACACTCAAATCCAGAGCACTACCAAAAGGATTAGGGTTCAGAGGGGAATTAGGAGAAGCACGAGACTCGACAAAATCCTCAGGAACACCTATAGAAGGTGAATCACAAAAACTCTCTGACATAGTCAGATCTGAAGGCAAATCAGAGGGAATACTAGCATTAGGAACAGATGAGGCATTATCACTTGATAACAAGGACGAATTAAGAAGGAATGTAGAATCCGATTGAATTTTCAGTAACCAATCATCGCCCAACGTATCCTTCAGATAAACCAGATCTCCAGCAGATAACGAACAGGATTCAACCTTACCTCCAACCTCTCAACTCAGACAAAACCTCCCCTCACTAATCTCCTTCAGCTCAAACCCTTGATTACTCACCAGATCTGGAGGAATATCAGGAGGTATACCCCGATTAGGATCAGTGAACGACTGATCCATAACAAACGAAGAAGAATAGAAGAAAAATCAAGCAAAAACAATGAAACAGTACTCCGAAGAGAAGAAGAAAGACCGGGAAAAGGAAGAACAGAAACCAAAAAACTCAGATCGCCAAAATCGCCCAGAGAAAAAGTCCCAAATGTGTCGATAAATGTACAGATAGTTACGTCCTTTAAAACGCGAGTCTTTTCTTCTATACGAATCTCTATGTCATTGTCGCATCGTGATTCCGATTTCCATCCGGTCAGCTCGGTTTCCTTTATCTGAGTCTGTTGCATGATCAGATATCTTATGGCCTTCCCGTTCCTCCATTCGGGTGCCCAAAACTTCAAATGTACAGATAGTTACGTCCTTTAAAACGGGAGTCTTTTCTTCTGTATGAATCTCTATGTCATTGTCGCATCGTGAGTCCGATTACCATCCGGTCAGCTTTGTATCCTTTATCTATGTCTGTTGCATGATCAGATATCTTATGGCCTTCCCGTTCCTCCATTCGGGTGCCCGAAACTTCAAATGTACCGATAGTTACATCTTTTAAGACTCGAGTCTTTTCTTGTGTACGAATCTCTAAGTCATTGTAGCATCGTGAGTCCGGCTACCGTCCGGTCCGCTTCGTATCCTTTATCTGAGTCTGTTGCATGATCAGATATTTTATGGCCTTCCCGTTCCTTCATTCGGGTGCCCAAAACTTCAAATTTACCGATAGTTACGTCCTTTAAAACTTGAGTTTTTTCTTGTGTACGAATCTCTATGTTATTGTCGCATCGTGAGTCCGATTAGCGTCCAGTTAGCCTCGTATCCTTTATCTGAGTCTGTTGCATTATCAGATACTTAATTGCCTTCCCATTCGTCCATTCGGGTGCCCGAAACTACAAATGTACCGATTGTTATGTCCTTTAAAACTCGAGTAATTTTTTGTGTACGTATCTCTATGTCATTTTCACATCGTGAGTCCGATTACCATCTGCTCAGCTCGGTTTCCTTTATCTGAGTCTGTTGCATGATCAGATATCTTATGGCCTTCCCGTTCCTCCATTCGGGTGCCCAAAACTTCAAATGTACAGATAGTTACGTCCTTTAAAACGGGAGTCTTTTCTTCTGTATGAATCTCTATGTCATTGTCGCATCGTGAGTCCGATTACCATCCGGTCAACTTGGTATCCTTTATCTGAGTCTGTTGCATGATCAGATATCTTATGTCCTTCCCGTTCCTCCATTCGGGTGCCCAAAACTAAAAATTTACCGATAGTTACGTCCTTTAAAACGCGAGACTTTTCTTCTGTACTAATCTCTATGTCATTGTAGCATCGTGAGTCCGAGTACCATCCGAACAGCTTCGTAACCTTTATCTGAGTTTGTTGCATGATCAGATATTTTATGGCCTTCTCGTTCCTCCATTCGGGTGCACAAAACTTCAAATGTACCGATAGTTATGTCCTTTAAAACTCGTGTCTTTTCTTCTGTACGAATCTCTATGTAATTGCCGCATCGTGAGTCTGATTACCGTCCTGTCTACTTCGTATCCTTCGTTTGAGTCTGTAGCATGGGTAGATATCTTATGGCCTTCACGTTCCTCCGTTCGGGTGCCCAAAACTTCAACTGTACCGATAGTTACGTCCCTTAAAACTTGAGTCTTTTCTTGTGTACGAATCTCTATGTCGTCGCATCGTGAGTCCGATTACCATCCGGTCTGCTTCGTAACCTTTATTTGAGTCTGTTGCATGATCGGATATCTTATGGCCTTCCCGTTCCTCCATTCGGGTGCCCAAAACTTCAAATGTACAGATAGTTACGTCCTTTAAAATGCGAGTCGTTTCTTCTGTACGAATCTCTATGTCATTGTCGCATCGTGAGTCCGATTACCATCCGGTCAACTTGGTATCCTTTATCTGAGTCTGTTGCATGACCAGATATCTTATGGTCTTCCCGTTCCTCCATTCGGGTGCCCGAAACTTCAAATGTACTGATAGTTACGTCCTTTAAAACTTGATTCTTTTCTTGTATACGAATCTCTATGTCATAGTCGCATCGTGACTCCGATTACCATCCGGTCTGCTTCGTAACCTTTATCTGAGACTGGTGCATGATCAAATATCTTATGGCCTTCCTGTTCCACCATTCGGGTGCCCCAAACTTCAAATGTACAGATAGTTACGTTCTTTAAAATGCGAGTCTTTTCTTCTGTACGAATCTCTATGTCATTGTCGCATCGTGAGTCCGATTACCATCCGGTCTGCTTCGTAACCTTTATCTGAGTCTGTTGCATGATCAGATATCTTATGGCCTTCCCGTTCCTCCATTCGGGTGCCCAATACTTCAAATGTACAGATAGTTACGTCCTTTAAAACGCGAGTCGTTTCTTCTGTACGAATGTCTATGTCATTGTCGCATCTTGAGTCCGATTACCATCCGGTCAGCTTGGTATCCTTTATCTGAGTCTGTTGCATGATCAGATATCTTATGGCCTTCCCATTCCTCCATTCGGGTGCCCGAAACTTCAAATGTACTGATAGTTACGTCTTTTAAAACTTGACTCTTTTCTTGTGTACGAATCTCTATGTCATTGTCGCATCGTGACTCCGATTACCATCCGGTCTGCTTCGTAACCTTTATCTTAGTCTGTTGCATGATCAGATATCTTATGGCCTTCCTGTTCCTCCATTCGGGTGCCCCAAACTTCAAATGTACAGATAGTTACGTCCTTTAAAACGCGAGTCTTTTCTTCTGTACGAATCTCTATGTCATTGTCGCATCGTGAGTCCGATTACCAACCGGTCAGCTTGGTATCCTTTATCTGTGTCTGTTGCATGATCAGATATCATATGTCCTTCCCGTTCCTCCATTCGGGTGCCCAAAACTACAAATTTACCGATAGTTACGTCCTTTAAAACGCGAGACTTTTCGTCTGTACTAATCTCTATGTCATTGTCGCATCGTGAGTCCGAGTACCATCCGAACAGCTTCGTATCCTTTATCTGAGTCTGTTGCATGATCAGATATTTTATGGCCTTCCCGTTCCTCCATTCCGGTGCACAAAACATCAAATGTACCGATAGTTATGTCCTTTAAAACTCGTGTCTTTTCTTCTGTACGAATCTCTATGTCATTGTCGCATCGTGAGTCTGATCACCATCCGGTCTGCTTCGTAACCTTTATCTGAGTCTGTTGCATGATCAGATATCTTATGGCCTTCCTGTTCCTCCATTCGGGTGCCCCAAACTTCAAATGTACAGATAGTTACGTCCTTTAAAACGCGAGTCTTTTCTTCTGTACGAATCTTTATGTCATTGTCGCATCGTGAGTCCGATTACCATCTAGTCAGCTTGGTATCCTTTATCTGAGTCTGTTGCATGATCAGATATCTTATGGCCTTCCCGTTCCTCCATTCGGGTGCCCCAAACTTCAAATGTACAGATAGTTACGTCTTTTAAAACTTGATTCTTTTCTTGTGTACGAATCTCTATGTCATTGTCGCATCGTGACTCCGATTACCATCCGGTCTGCTTTGTAACCTTTATCTTAGTCTGTTGCATGATCAGATATCTTATGGCCTTCCTGTTCCTCCATTCGGGTGCCCCAAACTTCAAATGTACAAATAGTTACGTCCTTTAAAACGCGAGTCTTTTCTTCTGTACGAATCTCTATGTCATTGTCGCATCGTGAGTCCGATTACCATCCGGTCAGCTTGGTATCCTTTATCTGTGTCTGTTGCATGATCAGATATCATATGTCCTTCCCGTTCCTCCATTCGGGTGCCCAAAACTACAAATTTACCGATAGTTACGTCCTTTAAAACGCGAGACTTTTCGTCTGTACTAATCTCTATGTCATTGTCGCATCGTGAGTCCGAGTACCATCCGAACAGCTTCGTATCCTTTATCTGAGTCTGTTGCATGATCAGATATTTTATGGCCTTCCCGTTCCTCCATTCCGGTGCACAAAACATCAAATGTACCGATAGTTATGTCCTTTAAAACTCGTGTCTTTTCTTCTGTACGAATCTCTATGTCATTGTCGCATCGTGAGTCTGATCACCATCCGGTCTGCTTCGTAACCTTTATCTGAGTCTGTTGCATGATCAGATATCTTATGGCCTTCCTGTTCCTCCATTCGGGTGCCCCAAACTTCAAATGTACAGATAGTTACGTCCTTTAAAACGCGAGTCTTTTCTTCTGTACGAATCTCTATGTCATTGTCGCATCGTGAGTCCGATTACCATCTAGTCAACTTGGTATCCTTTATCTGAGTCTGTTGCATGATCAGATATCTTATGGCCTTCCCGTTCCTCCATTCGGGTGCCCCAAACTTCAAATGTACAGATAGTTACGTCCTTTAAAACTCGTGTCTTTTCTTCTGTACGAATCTCTATGTCATTGTCGCATCGTGAGTCTGATTACCGTCCTGTCTGCTTTGTATCCTTCATTTGAGTCTGTAGCATGGTTAGATATCTTATGGCCTTCACGTTCCTGCATTCGGGTGCCCAAAACTTCAACTGTACCGATAGTTACGTCCTTTAAAACTTGAGTCTTTTCTTGTGGACGAATCTCCATGTCATAGTCGCATCATGACTCCGATTACCATCCGGTCTGCTTCGTAACCTTTATCTGAGTCTCTTGCATGATCAGATATCTTATGGCCTTCCTGTTCCTCCATTCGGGTGCCCCAAACTTCAAATGTACAGATAGTTACGTCCTTTAAAACGCGAGTCTTTTCTTCTGCACGAATCTCTATGTCATTGTCGCATCGTGAGTCCGATTACCATCCGGGCAGCTTGGTATTCTTTATCTGTGTCTGTTGCATGATCAGATATCTTATCTCCTTCCCGTTCCTCCATTCGGGTGCCCAAAACTACAAATTTACCGATAGTTACGTCCTTTAAAACGCGAGACTTTTCTTCTGTACTAATCTCTATGTCATTGTCGCATCGTGAGTCCGAGTACCATCCGAACAGCTTCGTATCCTTTATCTGAGTCTGTTGCATGATCAGATAAATTATGGCCTTCACGTTCCTCCATTCGGGTGCCAAAAACTTCAACTGTACCGATAGTTACGTCCTTTAAAACTTGAGTCTTTTCTTGTGTACGAATCTCTATGTCATTGTCGCATCGTGAGTCTGATTACCGTCCTGTCTGCTTTGTATCCTTCATTTGAGTCTGTAGCATGGTTAGATATCTTATGGCCTTCACGTTCCTCCATTCGGGTGCCCAAAACTTCAACTGTACCGATAGTTACGTCCTTTAAAACTTGAGTCTTTTCTTGTGTACGAATCTCTATGTCATAGTCGCATCGTGACTCCGATTACCATCCGGTCTGCTTCGTAACCTTTATCTGAGTCTTTTGCATGATCAGATATCTTATGGCCTTCCTGTTCCTCCATTCGGGTGCCCCAAACTTCAAATGTACAGATAGTTACGTCCTTTAAAACGCGAGCCTTTTCTTCTGTACGAATCTCTATGTCATTGTCGCATGGTGAGTCCGATTTCCATCCGGTCAGCTTGGTATCCTTTATCTGTGTCTGTTGCATGATCAGATATCATATGTCCTTCCCGTTCCTCCATTCGGGTGCCCAAAACTACAAATTTACCGATAGTTACGTCCTTTAAAACGCGAGACTTTTCGTCTGTACTAATCTCTATGTCATTGTCGCATCGTGAGTCCGAGTACCATCCGAACAGCATCGTATCCTCTATCTAAGTCTGTTGCATGATCAGATATTTTATGGCCTTCCCGTTCCTCCATTCCGGTGCACAAAACATCAAATGTACCGATAGTTATGTCCATTAAAACTCGTGTCTTTTCTTCTATACGAATCTCTATGTCATTGTCGCATCGTGCGTCTGATTACCATCCTGTCTGCTTCGTATCCTTCATTTGAGTCTGTATCATGGTTAGATATCTTATGGCCTTCACGTTCCTCCATTCGGGTGCCCAAAACTTCAACTGTACCGATAGTTACGTCCTTTAAAACTTGAGTCTTTTCTTGTGTACGAATCTCTATGTCATTGTCGCATCGTGAGTCTGATTACCGTCCTGTCTGCTTTGTATCCTTCATTTGAGTCTGTAGCATGGTTAGATATCTTATGGCCTTCCCGTTCCTCCATTCCGGTGCACAAAACATCAAATGTACCGATAGTTATGTCCTTTAAAACTCGTGTCTTTTCTTCTGTACGAATCTCTATGTCATTGTCGCATCGTGAGTCTGATCACCATCCGGTCTGCTTCGTAACCTTTATCTGAGTCTGGTCCATGATCAGATATCTTATGGCCTTCCTGTTCCTCCATTCGGGTGCCCCAAACTTCAAATGTACAGATAGTTACGTCCTTTAAAACGCGAGTCTTTTCTTCTGTACGAATCTCTATGTCATTGTCGCATCGTGAGTCCGATTACCATCTGGTCAGCTTGGTATCCTTTATCTGAGTCTGTTGCATGATCAGATATCTTATGGTCTTCCTGTTCCTCTATTCGGGTGCCCGAAACTTCAAATGTACTGATAGTTACGTCCTTTAAAACTTGATTCTTTTCTTGTGTACGAATCTCTATGTCATAGTCGCATCGTGACTCCGATTACCATCCGGTCTGCTTCGTAACCTTTATCTGAGTCTGTTGCATGATCAGATATTTTATGGCCTTCCCGTTCCTCCATTCGGGTGCACAAAACTTCAAATGTACCGATAGTTATGTCCTTTAAAACTCGTGTCTTTTCTTTTGTACGAATCTCTATGTCATTGTCGCATCGTGAGTCTGATTACCGTCCGGTCTGCTGTGTATCCTTCATTTGAGTCTGTAGCATGGTTAGATATCTTATGGCCTTCACGTTCCTGCATTCGGGTGCCAAAAACTTCAACTGTACCGATAGTTACGTCCTTTAAAACTTGAGTCTTTTCTTGTGGACGAATCTCTATGTCATAGTCGCATCATGACTCAGATTACCATCCGGTCTGCTTCGTAACCTTTATCTGAGTCTCTTGCATGATCAGATATCTTATGGCCTTCCAGTTCCTCCATTCGGGTGCCCCAAACTTCAAATGTACAGATAGTTACGTCCTTTAAAACGCGAGTCTTTTCTTTTGCACGAATCTCTATGTCATTGTCGCATCGTGAGTCCGATTACCATCCGGTCAGCTTGGTATTCTTTATCTGTGTCTGTTGCATGATCAGATATCTTATCTCCTTCCCGTTCCTCCATTCGGGTGCCCAAAACTACAAATTTACCGATAGTTACGTCCTTTAAAACGCGAGACTTTTCTTCTGTACTAATCTCTATGTCATTGTCGCATCGTGAGTCCGAGTACAATCCGAACAGCTTCGTATCCTTTATCTGAGTCTGTTGCATGATCAGATAAATTATGGCCTTCACGTTCCTCCATTCGGGTGCCAAAAACTTCAACTGTACCGATAGTTACGTCCTTTAAAACTTGAGTCTTTTCTTGTGTACGAATCTCTATGTCATTGTCGCATCGTGAGTCTGATTACCGTCCTGTCTGCTTTGTATCCTTCATTTGAGTCTGTAGCATGGTTAGATATCTTATGGCCTTCACGTTCCTCCATTCGGGTGCCCAAAACTTCAACTGTACCGATAGTTACGTCCTTTAAAACTTGAGTCTTTTCTTGTGTACGAATCTCTATGTCATAGTCGCATCGTGACTCCGATTACCATCCGGTCTGCTTCGTAACCTTTATCTGAGTCTTTTGCATGATCAGATATCTTATGGCCTTCCTGTTCCTCCATTCGGGTGCCCCAAACTTCAAATGTACAGATAGTTACGTCCTTTAAAACGCGAGCCTTTTCTTCTGTACGAATCTCTATGTCATTGTCGCATGGTGAGTCCGATTTCCATCCGGTCAGCTTGGTATCCTTTATCTGTGTCTGTTGCATGATCAGATATCATATGTCCTTCCCGTTCCTCCATTCGGGTGCCCAAAACTACAAATTTACCGATAGTTACGTCCTTTAAAACGCGAGACTTTTCGTCTGTACTAATCTCTATGTCATTGTCGCATCGTGAGTCCGAGTACCATCCGAACAGCATCGTATCCTCTATCTGAGTCTGTTGCATGATCAGATATTTTATGGCCTTCCCGTCCCTCCATTCCGGTGCACAAAACATCAAATGTACCGATAGTTATGTCCTTTAAAACTCGTGTCTTTTCTTCTATACGAATCTCTATGTCATTGTCGCATCGTGCGTCTGATTACCATCCTGTCTGCTTCGTATCCTTCATTTGAGTCTGTAGCATGGTTAGATGTCTTATGGCCTTCACGTTCCTCCATTCGGGTGCCCAAAACTTCAACTGTACCGATAGTTACGTCCTTTAAAACTTGAGTCTTTTCTTGTGTACGAATCTCTATGTCATTGTCGCATCGTGAGTCTGATTACCGTCCTGTCTGCTTTGTATCCTTCATTTGAGTCTGTAGCATGGTTAGATATCTTATGGCCTTCCCGTTCCTCCATTCCGGTGCACAAAACATCAAATGTACCGATAGTTATGTCCTTTAAAACTCGTGTCTTTTCTTCTGTACGAATCTCTATGTCATTGTCGCATCGTGAGTCTGATCACCATCCGGTCTGCTTCGTAACCTTTATCTGAGTCTGGTGCATGATCAGATATCTTATGGCCTTCCTGTTCCTCCATTCGGGTGCCCCAAACTTCAAATGTACAGATAGTTACGTCCTTTAAAACGCGAGTCTTTTCTTCTGTACGAATCTCTATGTCATTGTCGCATCGTGAGTCCGATTACCATCTGGTCAGCTTGGTATCCTTTATCTGAGTCTGTTGCATGATCAGATATCTTATGGTCTTCCTGTTCCTCTATTCGGGTGCCCGAAACTTCAAATGTACTGATAGTTACGTCCTTTAAAACTTGATTCTTTTCTTGTGTACGAATCTCTATGTCATAGTCGCATCGTGACTCCGATTACCATCCGGTCTGCTTCGTAACCTTTATCTGAGTCTGTTGCATGATCAGATATTTTATGGCCTTCCCGTTCCTCCATTCGGGTGCACAAAACTTCAAATGTACCGATAGTTATGTCCTTTAAAACTCGTGTCTTTTCTTTTGTACGAATCTCTATGTCATTGTCGCATCGTGAGTCTGATTACCGTCCTGTCTGCTTTGTATCCTTCATTTGAGTCTGTAGCATGGTTAGATATCTTATGGCCTTCACGTTCCTGCATTCGGGTGCCCAAAACTTCAACTGTACCGATAGTTACGTCCTTTAAAACTTGAGCCTTTTCTTGTGGACGAATCTCTACGTCATAGTCGCATCATGACTCAGATTACCATCCGGTCTGCTTCGTAACCTTTATCTGAGTCTCTTGCATGATCAGATATCTTATGGCCTTCCTGTTCCTCCATTCGGGTGCCCCAAACTTCAAATGTACAGATAGTTACGTCCTTTAAAACGCGAGTCTTTTCATCTGCACGAATCTCTATGTCATTGTCGCATCGTGAGTCCGATTACCATCCGGTCAGCTTGGTATTCTTTATCTGTGTCTGTTGCATGATCAGATATCTTATCTCCTTCCCGTTCCTCCATTCGGGTGCCCAAAACTACAAATTTACCGATAGTTACGTCCTTTAAAACGCGAGACTTTTCTTCTGTACTAATCTCTATGTCATTGTCGCATCGTGAGTCCGAGTACCATCCGAACAGCTTCGTATCCTTTATCTGAGTCTGTTGCATAATCAGATAAATTATGGCCTTCACGTTCCTCCATTCGGGTGCCCAAAACCTCAACTGTACCGATAGTTACGTCCTTTAAAACTTGAGTCTTTTCTTGTGTACGAATCTCTATGTCATTGTCGCATCGTGAGTCTGATTACCGTCCTGTCTGCTTTGTATCCTTCATTTGAGTCTGTAGCATGGTTAGATATCTTATGGCCTTCACGTTCCTCCATTCGGGTGCCCAAAACTTCCACTGTACCGATAGTTACGTCCTTTAAAACTTGAGTCTTTTCTTGTGTACGAATCTCTATGTCATAGTCGCATCGTGACTCCGATTACCATCCGGTCTGCTTCGTAACCTTTATCTGAGTCTTTTGCATGATCAGATATCTTATGGCCTTCCCGTTCCTCCATTCGGGTGCCCAAAACTTCAAATGTACAGATAGTTACGTCCTTTAAAACGCGAGTCGTTTCTTCTATACGAATCTCTATGTCATTGTCGCATCGTGAGTCCGATTACCATCCGGTCTGCTTCGTAACCTTTATCTGAGTCTGTTGCATGTTCAGATATCTTATGGCCTTCCCGTTCCTCCATTCGGGTGCCCAAAACTTCAAATGTACAGATAGTTACGTCCTTTAAAACGCGAGTCGTTTCTTCTGTACGAAACTCTATGTCATTGTCGCATCGTGAGTCCGATTACCATCCGGTCAGCTTGGTATCCTTTATCTGAGTCTGTTGCATGATCAGATATCTTATGGCCTTCCCGTTCCTCCATTCGGGTTCCCGAAACTTCAAATGTACTGATAGTTACGTCCTTTAAAACTTGAGTCTTTTCTTGTGTACGAATCTCTATGTCATTGTCGCATCGTGAGTCCGATTACCATCCGGTCAGCTTGGTATCCTTTATCTGAGTCTGTTTCATGATCAGATATCTTATGGCCTTCCCGTTCCTCCATTCGGGTTCCTGAAACTTCAAATGTACTGATAGTTACGTCCTTTAAAACTTGATTCTTTTCTTGTGTATGAATCTCTATGTCATAGTCGAATCGTGACTCCGATTACCATCCGGTCTACTTCGTAACCTTTATCTGAGTCTGTTGCATGATCAGATATCTTATGGCCTTCCTGTTCCTCCATTCGGGTGCCCCAAACTTCAAATGTACAGATAGTTACGTCCTTTAAAACGCAAGTCTTTTCTTCTGTATGAATCTCTATGTCAATGTCGCATCGTGAGTCCGATTACCATCCGGTCAGCTTGGTATCCTTTATCTGTGTCTGTTGCATGATCAGATATCTAATGTCCTTCCCGTTCCTCCATTCGGGTGCCCAAAACTACAAATTTACCGATAGTTATGTCCTTTAAAACGCGAGACTTTTCTTCTGTACTAATCTCTATGTCATTGTCGCATCGTGAGTCTGATTAACGTCCTGTCTGCTTTGTATCCTTCATTTGAGTCTGTAGCATGGTTAGATATCTTATGGCCTTCACGTTCCTCCATTCGGGTGCCCAAAACTTCAACTGTACCGATAGTAACGTCCTTTAAAACTTGAGTCTTTTCTTGTGTACGAATCTCTATGTCATAGTCGCATCATGACTCCGATTACCATCCGGTCTGTTTCGTAACCTATATCTGAGTTTGTTGCATGATCATATATCTTATGGCCTTCCCGTTCCTCCATTCGGGTGCCCAAAACTTCAACTGTACCGATAGTTACGTCCTTTAAAACTTGAGTCTTTTCTTGTGTACGAATCTCAATGTCATTGTCGCATCGTGAGTCCGATTACCATCCGGTCTGCTTCGTAACCTTTATCTGAGTCTGTTGCATGATCAGATATCTTATGGCCTTCCCGTTCCTCCATTCGGGTGCCCAAAACTTCAAATGTACAGATAGTTTCGTCCTTTAAAACGCGAGTCGTTTCTTCTATACGAATCTCTATGTCATTGTCGCATCGTGCGTCTGATTACCATCCTGTCTGCTTCGTATCCTTCATTTGAGTCTGTAGCATGGTTAGATATCTTATGGCCTTCACGTTCCTCCATTCGGGTGCCCAAAACTTCAACTGTACCGATAGTTACGTCCTTTAAAACTTGAGTCTTTTCTTGTGTACGAATCTCTTTGTCATTGTCGCATCGTGAGTCTGATTACCGTCCTGTCTGCTTTGTATCCTTCATTTGAGTCTGTAGCATGGTTAGATATCTTATGGCCTTCCCGTTCCTCCATTCCGGTGCACAAAACATCAAATGTACCGATAGTTATGTCCTTTAAAACTCGTGTCTTTTCTTCTGTACGAATCTCTATGTCATTGTCGCATCGTGAGTCTGATCACCATCCGGTATGCTTCGTAACCTTTATCTGAGTCTGGTGCATGATCAGATATCTTATGGCCTTCCTGTTCCTCCATTCGGGTGCCCCAAACTTCAAATGTACAGATAGTTACGTCCTTTAAAACGCGAGTCTTTTCTTCTGTACGAATCTCTATGTCATTGTCGCATCGTGAGTCCGATTACCATCCGGTCAGCTTGGTATCCTTTATCTGAGTCTGTTGCATGATCAGATATCTTATGGCCTTCCCGTTCCTCCATTCGGGTTCCCGAAACTTCAAATGTACTGATAGTTACGTCCTTTAAAACTTGAGTCTTTTCTTGTGTACGAATCTCTATGTCATTGTCGCATCGTGAGTCCGATTACCATCCGGTCAGCTTGGTATCCTTTATCTGAGTCTGTTTCATGATCAGATATCTTATGGCCTTCCCGTTCCTCCATTCGGGTTCCTGAAACTTCAAATGTACTGATAGTTACGTCCTTTAAAACTTGATTCTTTTCTTGTGTATGAATCTCTATGTCATAGTCGAATCGTGACTCCGATTACCATCCGGTCTACTTCGTAACCTTTATCTGAGTCTGTTGCATGATCAGATATCTTATGGCCTTCCTGTTCCTCCATTCGGGTGCCCCAAACTTCAAATGTACAGATAGTTACGTCCTTTAAAACGCAAGTCTTTTCTTCTGTATGAATCTCTATGTCAATGTCGCATCGTGAGTCCGATTACCATCCGGTCAGCTTGGTATCCTTTATCTGTGTCTGTTGCATGATCAGATATCTAATGTCCTTCCCGTTCCTCCATTCGGGTGCCCAAAACTACAAATTTACCGATAGTTATGTCCTTTAAAACGCGAGACTTTTCTTCTGTACTAATCTCTATGTCATTGTCGCATCGTGAGTCTGATTAACGTCCTGTCTGCTTTGTATCCTTCATTTGAGTCTGTAGCATGGTTAGATATCTTATGGCCTTCACGTTCCTCCATTCGGGTGCCCAAAACTTCAACTGTACCGATAGTAACGTCCTTTAAAACTTGAGTCTTTTCTTGTGTACGAATCTCTATGTCATAGTCGCATCATGACTCCGATTACCATCCGGTCTGTTTCGTAACCTATATCTGAGTTTGTTGCATGATCATATATCTTATGGCCTTCCCGTTCCTCCATTCGGGTGCCCAAAACTTCAACTGTACCGATAGTTACGTCCTTTAAAACTTGAGTCTTTTCTTGTGTACGAATCTCAATGTCATTGTCGCATCGTGAGTCCGATTACCATCCGGTCTGCTTCGTAACCTTTATCTGAGTCTGTTGCATGATCAGATATCTTATGGCCTTCCCGTTCCTCCATTCGGGTGCCCAAAACTTCAAATGTACAGATAGTTTCGTCCTTTAAAACGCGAGTCGTTTCTTCTATACGAATCTCTATGTCATTGTCGCATCGTGCGTCTGATTACCATCCTGTCTGCTTCGTATCCTTCATTTGAGTCTGTAGCATGGTTAGATATCTTATGGCCTTCACGTTCCTCCATTCGGGTGCCCAAAACTTCAACTGTACCGATAGTTACGTCCTTTAAAACTTGAGTCTTTTCTTGTGTACGAATCTCTTTGTCATTGTCGCATCGTGAGTCTGATTACCGTCCTGTCTGCTTTGTATCCTTCATTTGAGTCTGTAGCATGGTTAGATATCTTATGGCCTTCCCGTTCCTCCATTCCGGTGCACAAAACATCAAATGTACCGATAGTTATGTCCTTTAAAACTCGTGTCTTTTCTTCTGTACGAATCTCTATGTCATTGTCGCATCGTGAGTCTGATCACCATCCGGTCTGCTTCGTAACCTTTATCTGAGTCTGGTGCATGATCAGATATCTTATGGCCTTCCTGTTCCTCCATTCGGGTGCCCCAAACTTCAAATGTACAGATAGTTACGTCCTTTAAAACGCGAGTCTTTTCTTCTGTACGAATCTCTATGTCATTGTCGCATCGTGAGTCCGATTACCATCTGGTCAGCTTGGTATCCTTTATCTGAGTCTGTTGCATGATCAGATATCTTATGGTCTTCCTGTTCCTCTATTCGGGTGCCCGAAACTTCAAATGTACTGATAGTTACGTCCTTTAAAACTTGATTCTTTTCTTGTGTACGAATCTCTATGTCATAGTCGCATCGTGACTCCGATTACCATCCGGTCTGCTTCGTAACCTTTATCTGAGTCTGTTGCATGATCAGATATTTTATGGCCTTCCCGTTCCTCCATTCGGGTGCACAAAACTTCAAATGTACCGATAGTTATGTCCTTTAAAACTCGTGTCTTTTCTTTTGTACGAATCTCTATGTCATTGTCGCATCGTGAGTCTGATTACCGTCCTGTCTGCTTTGTATCCTTCATTTGAGTCTGTAGCATGGTTAGATATCTTATGGCCTTCACGTTCCTGCATTCGGGTGCCCAAAACTTCAACTGTACCGATAGTTACGTCCTTTAAAACTTGAGCCTTTTCTTGTGGACGAATCTCTATGTCATAGTCGCATCATGACTCAGATTACCATCCGGTCTGCTTCGTAACCTTTATCTGAGTCTCTTGCATGATCAGATATCTTATGGCCTTCCTGTTCCTCCATTCGGGTGCCCCAAACTTCAAATGTACAGATAGTTACGTCCTTTAAAACGCGAGTCTTTTCATCTGCACGAATCTCTATGTCATTGTCGCATCGTGAGTCCGATTACCATCCGGTCAGCTTGGTATTCTTTATCTGTGTCTGTTGCATGATCAGATATCTTATCTCCTTCCCGTTCCTCCATTCGGGTGCCCAAAACTACAAATTTACCGATAGTTACGTCCTTTAAAACGCGAGACTTTTCTTCTGTACTAATCTCTATGTCATTGTCGCATCGTGAGTCCGAGTACCATCCGAACAGCTTCGTATCCTTTATCTGAGTCTGTTGCATAATCAGATAAATTATGGCCTTCACGTTCCTCCATTCGGGTGCCCAAAACCTCAACTGTACCGATAGTTACGTCCTTTAAAACTTCAGTCTTTTCTTGTGTACGAATCTCTATGTCATTGTCGCATCGTGAGTCTGATTACCGTCCTGTCTGCTTTGTATCCTTCATTTGAGTCTGTAGCATGGTTAGATATCTTATGGCCTTCACGTTCCTCCATTCGGGTGCCCAAAACTTCTACTGTACCGATAGTTACGTCCTTTAAAACTTGAGTCTTTTCTTGTGTACGAATCTCTATGTCATAGTCGCATCGTGACTCCGATTACCATCCGGTCTGCTTCGTAACCTTTATCTGAGTCTTTTGCATGATCAGATATCTTATGGCCTTCCTGTTCCTCCATTCGGGTGCCCCAAACTTCAAATGTACAGATAGTTACGTCCTTTAAAACGCGAGTCTTTTCTTCTGTACTAAACTCTATGTCATTGTCGCATCGTGAGTCCGATTACCATCCGGTCAGCTTGGTATCCTTTATCTGAGTCTGTTGCATGATCAGATATCTTATGGCCTTCCCGTTCCTCCATTCGGGTTCCCGAAACTTCAAATGTACTGATAGTTACGTCCTTTAAAACTTGATTCTTTTCTTGTGTATGAATCTCTATGTCATAGTCGAATCGTGACTCCGATTACCATCCGGTCTACTTCGTAACCTTTATCTGAGTCTGTTGCATGATCAGATATCTTATGGCCTTCCTGTTCCTCCATTCGGGTGCCCCAAACTTCAAATGTACAGATAGTTACGTCCTTTAAAACGCAAGTCTTTTCTTCTGTATGAATCTCTATGTCAATGTCGCATCGTGAGTCCGATTACCATCCGGTCAGCTTGGTATCCTTTATCTGTGTCTGTTGCATGATCAGATATCTAATGTCCTTCCCGTTCCTCCATTCGGGTGCCCAAAACTAAAAATTTACCGATAGTTACGTCCTTTAAAACGCGAGACTTTTCTTCTGTACTAATCTCTATGTCATTGTCGCATCGTGAGTCTGATTACCGTCCTGTCTGCTTTGTATCCTTCATTTGAGTCTGTAGCATGGTTAGATATCTTATGGCCTTCACGTTCCTCCATTCGGGTGCCCAAAACTTCTACTGTACCGATAGTTACGTCCTTTAAAACTTGAGTCTTTTCTTGTGTACGAATCTCTATGTCATAGTCGCATCGTGACTCCGATTACCATCCGGTCTGCTTCGTAACCTTTATCTGAGTCTTTTGCATGATCAGATATCTTATGGCCTTCCTGTTCCTCCATTCGGGTGCCCCAAACTTCAAATGTACAGATAGTTACGTCCTTTAAAACGCGAGTCTTTTCTTCTGTACGAAACTCTATGTCATTGTCGCATCGTGAGTCCGATTACCATCCGGTCAGCTTGGTATCCTTTATCTGAGTCTGTTGCATGATCAGATATCTTATGGCCTTCCCGTTCCTCCATTCGGGTTCCCGAAACTTCAAATGTACTGATAGTTACGTCCTTTAAAACTTGATTCTTTTCTTGTGTATGAATCTCTATGTCATAGTCGAATCGTGACTCCGATTACCATCCGGTCTACTTCGTAACCTTTATCTGAGTCTGTTGCATGATCAGATATCTTATGGCCTTCCTGTTCCTCCATTCGGGTGCCCCAAACTTCAAATGTACAGATAGTTACGTCCTTTAAAACGCAAGTCTTTTCTTCTGTATGAATCTCTATGTCAATGTCGCATCGTGAGTCCGATTACCATCCGGTCAGCTTGGTATCCTTTATCTGTGTCTGTTGCATGATCAGATATCTAATGTCCTTCCCGTTCCTCCATTCGGGTGCCCAAAACTAAAAATTTACCGATAGTTACGTCCTTTAAAACGCGAGACTTTTCTTCTGTACTAATCTCTATGTCATTGTCGCATCGTGAGTCTGATTAACGTCCTGTCTGCTTCGTATCCTTCATTTGAGTCTGTAGCATGGTTAGATATCTTATGGCCTTCACGTTCCTCCATTCGGGTGCCCAAAACTTCAACTGTACCGATAGTAACGTCCTTTAAAACTTGAGTATTTTCTTGTGTACGAATCTCTATGTCATAGTCGCATCATGACTCCGATTACCATCCGGTCTGTTTCGTAACCTATATCTGAGTTTGTTGCATGATCATATATCTTATGGCCTTCCCGTTCCTCCATTCGGGTGCCCAAAACTTCAACTGTACCGATAGTTACGTCCTTTAAAACTTGAGTCTTTTCTTGTGTACGAATCTCAATGTCATTGTCGCATCGTGAGTCCGATTACCATCCGGTCTGCTTCGTAACCTTTATCCGAGTCTGTTGCATGATCAGATATCTTATGGCCTTCCCGTTCCTCCATTCGGGTGCCCAAAACTTCAAATGTACAGATAGTTACGTCCTTTAAAACGCGAGTCGTTTCTTCTATACGAATCTCTATGTCATTGTCGCATCGTGCGTCTGATTACCATCCTGTCTGCTTCGTATCCTTCATTTGAGTCTGTAGCATGGTTAGATATCTTATGGCCTTCACGTTCCTCCATTCGGGTGCCCAAAACTTCAACTGTACCGATAGTTACGTCCTTTAAAACTTGAGTCTTTTCTTGTGTACGAATCTGTTTGTCATTGTCGCATCGTGAGTCTGATTACCGTCCTGTCTGCTTTGTATCCTTCATTTGAGTCTGTAGCATGGTTAGATATCTTATGGCCTTCCCGTTCCTCCATTCCGGTGCACAAAACATCAAATGTACCGATAGTTATGTCCTTTAAAACTCGTGTCTTTTCTTCTGTACGAATCTCTATGTCATTGTCGCATCGTGAGTCCGATTACCATCTGGTCAGCTTGGTATCCTTTATCTGAGTCTGTTGCATGATCAGATATCCTATGGCCTTCCCGTTCCTCTATTCGGGTGCCCAAAACTTCAAATGTACTGATAGTTACGTCCTTTAAAACTTGATTCTTTTCTTGTGTACGAATCTCTATGTCATAGTCGCATCGTGACTCCGATTACCATCCGATCTGCTTTGTAACCTTTATCTGAGTTTGTTGCATGATCAGATATTTTATAGCCTTTCCGTTCCTCCATTCGGTTGCACAAAACTTCAAATGTACAGATAGTTATGTCCTTTAAAACTCGTGTCTTTTCTTCTGTACGAATCTCTATGTCATTGTCGCATCGTGAGTCTGATTACCGTCCTGTCTGCTTTGTATCCTTAATTTGAGTCTGTAGCATAGTTAGATATCTTATGGCCTTCACGTTCCTGCATTCGGGTGCCCAAAACTTCAAGTGTAACGATAGTTACGTCCTTTAAAACTTGAGTCTTTTCTTGCGTACGAATCTCTATGTCATTGTCGCATCGTGAGTCCGATTACCATCCGGTCTGCTTCGTAACCTTTATCTGAGTCTGTTGCATGATCAGATATCTTATGGCCTTCCCGTTCCTCCATTCGGGTGCCCAAAACTTCAAATGTACAGATAGTTACGTCCTTTAAAACGCGAGTCGTTTCTTCTGTACGAATCTCTATGTCATTGTCGCATCGTGAGTCCGAGTACCATCCGAACAGCTTCGTATCCTTTATCTGAGTCTGTTGCATGATCAGATATTTTATGGCCTTCCCGTTCCTCCATTCGGGTGCACAAAACTTTAAATGTACCGATAGTTATGTCTTTTAAAACTCTTGTCTTTTCTTCTGTACGAATCTCTATGTCATTGTCGCATCGTGAGTCTGATTAACGTCCTGTCTGCTTCGTATCCTTCATTTGAGTCTGTAGCATGGTTAGATATCTTATGGCCTTCACGTTCCTCCAATCGGGTGCCCAAAACTTCAACTGTACCGATAGTTACGTCCTTTAAAACTTGAGTCTTTTCTTGTGTACGAATCTCTATGTCATAGTCGCATCATGACTCCAATTACCATCCGGTCTGCTTCGTAACCTTTATCTTAGTCTGTTGCATGATCAGATATCTTATGGCCTTCCTGTTCCTCCATTCGGGTGCCCCAAACTTCAAATGTACAGATAGTTACGTCCTTTAAAACGCGAGTCTTTTCTTCTGTACGAATCTCTATGTCATTGTCGCATCGTGAGTCCGATTACCATCCGGTCAGCTTGGTATCCTTTATCTGTGTGTGTTGCATGATCAGATATCTTATCTCCTTCCCGTTCCTCCATTCGGGTGCCCAAAACTACAAATTTACTGCTAGTTACGTCCTTTAAAACGCGAGACTTTTCTTCTGTACTAATCTCTATGTCATTGTCGCATCGTGAGCTCGAGTACCATCCGAACAGCTTCGTATCCTTTATCTGATTCTGTTGCATGATCAGATATTTTATGGCATTCCCGTTCCTCCATTCGGGTGCCCAAAACTTCAACTGTACCGATAGTAACGTCCTTTAAAACTTGAGTCTTTTCTTGTGTACGAATCTCTATGTCATAGTCGCATCATGACTCCGATTACCATCTGGTCTGCTTCGTAACCTATATCTGAGTTTGTTGCATGATCATATATCTTATGGCCTTCCCGTTCCTCCATTCGGGTGCCCAAAACTTCAACTGTACCGATAGTTACGTCCTTTAAAACTTGAGTCTTTTCTTGTGTACGAATCTCTATGTCATTGTCGCATCGTGAGTCCGATTATCATTCGGTCTGCTTCGTAACCTTTATCTGAGTCTGTTGCATGATCAGATATCTTATGGCCTTCCCGTTCCTCCATTCGGGTGCCCAAAACTTCAAATGTACAGATAGTTACGTCCTTTAAAACGCAAGTCGTTTCTTCTATACGAATCTGTATGTCGTTGTCGCATCGTGAGTCCGATTACCATCCGGTCTGCTTCGTAACCTATATCTGAGTTTGTTGCATGATCAGATATCTTATGGCCTTCCCGTTCCTCCATTCGGGTGCCCAAACCTTCAAATGTACAGATAGTTACGTCCTTTAAAACGCGAGTCGTTTCTTCTGTACGAATCTCTATGTCATTGTCGCATCGTGAGTCCGATTACCATCCGGTCAGCTTGGTATCCTTTATCTGAGTCTGTTGCATGATCAGATATCTTATGGCCTTCCTATTCCTTTATTCGGGTGCCCGAAACTTCAAATGTACTGATAGTTACGTCCTTTAAAACTTGATTCTTTTCTTGTGTACGAATCTTTATGTCATAGTCGCATCATGACTCCGATTACCATCCGGTCTGCTTCGTAACCTTTATCTGAGTCTGTTGCATGATCAGATATCTTATGGCCTTCCTGTTCCTCCATTCGGGTGCCCCAAACTTCAAATGTACACATAGTTACGTCCTTTAAAACGCGAGTCTTTTCTTCTGTACGAATCTCTATGTCATTGTCGCATCGCGAGTCCGATTACCATCCGGTCAGCTTGGTATCCTTTATCTGTGTCTGTTGCATGATCAGATATCTTATGTCCTTCCCGTTCCTCCATTCGGGTGCCCAAAACTACAAATTTACTGATAGTTACGTCCTTTAAAACGTGAGACTTTTCTTCTGTACTAACCTCTATGTCATTGTCGCATCGTGAGTCCGAGTACCATCCGAACAGCTTCGTATCCTTTATCTGAGTCTGTTGCATGATCAGATATTTTATGGCGTTCCCGTTCCTCCATTCGGGTGTACAAAACTTCAAATGTACCGATAGTTAAGTCCTTTAAAACTCGTGTGTTTTCTTCTGTACGAATCTCTATGTCATTGTCGCATCGTGAGTCTGATTACCGTCATGTCTGCTTTGTATCCTTCATTTGAGTCCGTAGCATGGTTAGATATCTTATGGCCTTCACGTTCCTCCATTCGGGTGCCCAAAACTTCAACTGTACCGATAGTTACATCCATTAAAACTTGAGTCTTTTCTTGTGTACGAATCTCTATGTCATTGTCGCATCGTGAGTCCGATTACCATCCGGTCTGCTTCGTAACGTTTATCTGAGTCTGTTGCATGATCAGATATCTTATGGCCTTCCCGTTCCTCCATTCGGGTGCCCAAAACTTCAAATGTACAGATAGTTACGTCCTTTAAAACGCGAGTCGTTTCTTCTGCACGAATCTCTATGTCATTGTCGCATCATGAGTCCGATTACCATCCGGTCAGCTTGTATCCTTTATCTAACTCTGTTGCATGATCAGATATCTTATGGCCTTCCCGTTCCTCCATTCGGGTGCCCGAAACTTAAAATGTACTGATAGTTACGTCTTTTAAAACTTGATTCTTTTCTTGTGTACGAATCTCTATGTCATAGTCGCATCGTGACTCCGATTACCATCCGGTGTGCTTCGTAACCTTTATCTTAGTCTGTTGCATGATCAGATATCTTATGGCCTTCCTGTTCCTCCATTCGGGTGCCCCAAACTTCAAATGTACAGATAGTTACGTCCTTTAAAACGCGAGTCTTTTCTTCTGTACGAATCTCTATGTCATTGTCGCATCATGAGTCCGATTACCATCCGGTCAGCTTGGTATCCTTTATCTGTGTCTGTTGCATGATCAGATATCTTATGTCCTTCCCGTTCCTCCATTCGGGTGCCCAAAACTACAAATTTACCGATAGTTACGTCCCTTAAAACGCGAGACTTTTCTTCTGTACTAATCTCTATGTCATTGTCGCATCGTGAGTCCGAGTACCATCCGAACAGCTTGGTATCCTTTATCTGAGTCTGTTGCATGATTAGATATTTTATGTCCTTCCCGTTCCTCCATTCGGGTGCACAAAACTTCAAATGTACCGATAGTTATGTCCTTTAAAACTCGTGTCTTTTCTTCTGTACGAATCTCTATGTCATTGTCGCATCGTGAGTCTGATTACCATGCTGTCTGCTTCGTATCCTTCATTTGAGTCTGTAGCATGGTTAGATATCTTATGGCCTTCACGTTCCTCAATTCGGGTGCCCAAAACTTCAACTGTACCGATAGTTACGTCCTTTAAAACTTGAGTCTTTTCTTGTGTACGAATCTCTATGTCATAGTCGCATCGTGACTCCGATTACCATCCGGTCTGCTTCGTAACCTTTATCTGAGTCTGTTGCATGATCAGATATCTTATGGCCTTCCTGTTCCTCCATTCGGGTGACCCAAACTTCAAATGTACAGATAGTTACGTCCTTTAAAACGCGAGTCTTTTCTTCTGTACGAATCTCTATGTCATTGTCGCATCGTGAGTCCGATTACCATCTGGTCAGCTTGGTATCCTTTATCTGAGTCTGTTGCATGATCAGATATCCTATGGCCTTCCCGTTCCTCTATTCGGGTGCCCAAAACTTCAAATGTACTGATAGTTACGTCCTTTAAAACTTGATTCTTTTCTTGTGTACGAATCTCTATGTCATAGTCGCATCGTGACTCCGATTACCATCCGATCTGCTTTGTAACCTTTATCTGAGTCTGTTGCATGATCAGATATTTTATAGCCTTTCCGTTCCTCCATTCGGTTGCACAAAACTTCAAATGTACAGATAGTTATGTCCTTTAAAACTCGTGTCTTTTCTTCTGTACGAATCTCTATGTCATTGTCGCATCGTGAGTCTGATTACCGTCCTGTCTGCTTTGTATCCTTCATTTGAGTCTGTAGCATGGTTAGATATCTTATGGCCTTCACGTTCCTCCATTCGGGTGCCCAAAACTTCAACTGTACCGATAGTTACGTCCTTTAAAACTTGAGTCTTTTCTTGTGTACGAATCTCTATGTCATAGTCGCATCGTGACTGCGATTACCATCCGGTCTGCTTCGTAACCTTTATCTGAGTCTTTTGCATGATCAGATATCTTATGGCCTTCCTGTTCCTCTATTCGGGTGCCCCAAACTTCAAATGTACAGATAGTTACGTCCTTTAAAACGCGAGTCTTTTCTTCTGTACTAATCTCTATGTCATTGTCGCATCGTGAGTCCGATTTCCATCCGGTCAGCTTGGTATCCTTTATCTGTGTCTGTTGTATGATCAGATATCTTATGTCCTTCCCGTTCCTCCATTCGGGTGCCCAAAACTACAAATTTACCGATAGTTACGTCCTTTAAAACGCGAGTCTTTTCTTCTGTACGAATCTCTATGTCGTTGTCGCATCGTGAGTCCGATTACCATCCGGTCAACTTGGTATCCTTTATCTGAGTCTGTTGCATGATCAGATAGATATCTTATGGCCTTCCCGTTCCTCCATTCGGGTGCCCGAGACTTCAAATGTACTGATAGTTACGTCCTTTAAAACTTGATTCTTTTCTTGTGTACGAATCTCTATGTCATAGTCGCACCGTGACTCCGATTACCATCCGGTCTGCTTCGTAACCTTTATCTGACTCTGTTGCATGATCAGATATCTTATGGCCTTCCTGTTCCTCCATTCGGGTGCCCCAAACTTCAAATGTACAGATAGTTACGTCCTTTAAAACGCGAGTCTTTTCTTCTGTACGAATCTCTATGTCATTGTCGCATCGTGAGTCTGATTACCATCCGGTCAGCTTGGTATCCTTTATCTATGTCTGTTGCATGATCAGATATCTTATGTCCCTCCCGTTCCTCCATTCGGGTGCCCAAGACTACAAATTTACCGATAGTTACCTCCTTTAAAATGCAAGACTTTTCTTCTATACTAATCTCTATGTCATTGTCGCATCGTGAGTCCGAGTACCATCCGAACAGCTTCGTATCCTTTATCTGAGTCTGTTGCATGATCAGATAAATTATGGCCTTCACGTTCCTCCATTCGGGTGCCAAAAACTTCAACTGTACCGATAGTTACGTCCTTTAAAACTTGAGTCTTTTCTTGTGTACGAATCTCTATGTCATTGTCGCATCGTGAGTCTGATTACCGTCCTGTCTGCTTTGTATCCTTCATTTGAGTCTGTAGCATGGTTAGATATCTTATGGCCTTCACGTTCCTCCATTCGGGTGCCCAAAACTTCAACTGTACCGATAGTTACGTCCTTTAAAACTTGAGTCTTTTCTTGTGTACGAATCTCTATGTCATAGTCGCATCGTGACTCCGATTACCATCCGGTCTGCTTCGTAACCTTTATCTGAGTCTTTTGCATGATCAGATATCTTATGGCCTTCCTGTTCCTCCATTCGGGTGCCCCAAACTTCAAATGTACAGATAGTTACGTCCTTTAAAACGCGAGCCTTTTCTTCTGTACGAATCTCTATGTCATTGTCGCATGGTGAGTCCGATTTCCATCCGGTCAGCTTGGTATCCTTTATCTGTGACTGTTGCATGATCAGATATCATATGTCCTTCCCGTTCCTCCATTCGGGTGCCCAAAACTACAAATTTACCGATAGTTACGTCCTTTAAAACGCGAGACTTTTCGTCTGTACTAATCTCTATGTCATTGTCGCATCGTGAGTCCGAGTACCATCCGAACAGCATCGTATCCTCTATCTGAGTCTGTTGCATGATCAGATATTTTATGGCCTTCCCGTTCCTCCATTCCGGTGCACAAAACATCAAATGTACCGATAGTTATGTCCTTTAAAACTCGTGTCTTTTCTTCTATACGAATCTCTATGTCATTGTCGCATCGTGCGTCTGATTACCATCCTGTCTGCTTCGTATCCTTCATTTGAGTCTGTAGCATGGTTAGATATCTTATGGCCTTCACGTTCCTCCATTCGGGTGCCCAAAACTTCAACTGTACCGATAGTTACGTCCTTTAAAACTTGAGTCTTTTGTTGTGTACGAATCTCTATGTCATTGTCGCATCGTGAGTCTGATTACCGTCCTGTCTGCTTTGTATCCTTCATTTGAGTCTGTAGCATGGTTAGATATCTTATGGCCTTCCCGTTCCTCCATTCCGGTGCACAAAACATCAAATGTACCGATAGTTATGTCCTTTAAAACTCGTGTCTTTTCTTCTGTACGAATCTCTATGTCATTGTCGCATCGTGAGTCTGATCACCATCCGGTCTGCTTCGTAACCTTTATCTGAGTCTGATGCATGATCAGATATCTTATGGCCTTCCTGTTCCTCCATTCGGGTGCCCCGAACTTCAAATGTACAGATAGTTACGTCCTTTAAAACGCGAGTCTTTTCTTCTGTACGAATCTCTATGTCATTGTCGCATCGTGAGTCCGATTACCATCTGGTCAGCTTGGTATCCTTTATCTGAGTCTGTTGCATGATCAGATATCTTATGGTCTTCCTGTTCCTCTATTCGGGTGCCCGAAACTTCAAATGTACTGATAGTTACGTCCTTTAAAACTTGATTCTTTTCTTGTGTACGAATCTCTATGTCATAGTCGCATCGTGACTCCGATTACCATCCGGTCTGCTTCGTAACCTTTATCTGAGTCTGTTGCATGATTAGATATTTTATGGCCTTCCCGTTCCTCCATTCGGGTGCACAAAACTTCAAATGTACCGATAGTTATGTCCTTTAAAACTCGTGTCTTTTCTTTTGTACGAATCTCTATGTCATTGTCGCATCGTGAGTCTGATTACCGTCCTGTCTGCTTTGTATCCTTCATTTGAGTCTGTAGCATGGTTAGATATCTTATGGCCTTCACGTTCCTGCATTCGGGTGCCCAAAACTTCAACTGTACCGATAGTTACGTCCTTTAAAACTTGAGTCTTTTCTTGTGGACGAATCTCTATGTCATAGTCGCATCATGACTCAGATTACCATCCGGTCTGCTTCGTAACCTTTATCTGAGTCTCTTGCATGATCAGATATCTTATGGCCTTCCTGTTCCTCCATTCGGGTGCCCCAAACTTCAAATGTACAGATAGTTACGTCCTTTAAAACGCGAGTCTTTTCTTCTGCACGAATCTCTATGTCATTGTCGCATCGTGAGTCCGATTACCATCCGGTCAGCTTGGTATTCTTTATCTGTGTCTGTTGCATGATCAGATATCTTATCTCCTTCCCGTTCCTCCATTCGGGTGCCCAAAACTAAAAATTTACCGATAGTTACGTCCTTTAAAACGCGAGACTTTTCTTCTGTTCTAATTTCTATGTCATTGTCGCATCGTGAGTCCGAGTACCATCCGAACAGCTTCGTATCCTTTATCTGAGTCTGTTGCATAATCAGATAAATTATGGCCTTCACGTTCCTCCATTCGGGTGCCCAAAACCTCAACTGTACCGATAGTTACGTCCTTTAAAACTTGAGTCTTTTCTTGTGTACGAATCTCTATGTCATTGTCGCATCGTGAGTCTGATTACCGTCCTGTCTGCTTTGTATCCTTCATTTGAGTCTGTAGCATGGTTAGATATCTTATGGCCTTCACGTTCCTCCATTCGGGTGCCCAAAACTTCCACTGTACCGATAGTTACGTCCTTTAAAACTTGAGTCTTTTCTTGTGTACGAATCTCTATGTCATAGTCGCATCGTGACTCCGATTAACATCCGGTCTGCTTCGTAACCTTTATCTGAGTCTTTTGCATGATCAGATATCTTATGGCCTTCCCGTTCCTCCATTCGGGTGCCCAAAACTTCAAATGTACAGATAGTTACGTCCTTTAAAACGCGAGTCGTTTCTTCTATACGAATCTCTATGTCATTGTCGCATCGTGAGTCCGATTACCATCCGGTCTGCTTCGTAACCTATATCTGAGTCTGTTGCATGTTCAGATATCTTATGGCCTTCCCGTTCCTCCATTCGGGTGCCCAAAACTTCAAATGTACAGATAGTTACGTCCTTTAAAACGCGAGTCGTGTCTTCTGTACGAAACTCTATGTCATTGTCGCATCGTGAGTCCGATTACCATCCGGTCAGCTTGATATCCTTTATCTGAGTCTGTTGCATGATCAGATATCTTATGGCCTTCCCGTTCCTCCATTCGGGTGCCCGAAACTTCAAATGTACTGATAGTTACGTCCTTTAAAACTTGATTCTTTTCTTGTGTATGAATCTCTATGTCATAGTCGAATCGTGACTCCGATTACCATCCGGTCTACTTCGTAACCTTTATCTGAGTCTGTTGCATGATCAGATATCTTATGGCCTTCCTGTTCCTCCATTCGGGTGCCCCAAACTTCAAATGTACAGATAGTTACGTCCTTTAAAACGCAAGTCTTTTCTTCAGTATGAATCTCTATATCAATGTCGCATCGTGAGTCCGATTACCATCCGGTCAGCTTGGTATCCTTTATCTGTGTCTGTTGCATGATCAGATATCTAATGTCCTTCCCGTTCCTCCATTCGGGTGCCCAAAACTACAAATTTACCGATAGTTACGTCCTTTAAAACGCGAGACTTTTCTTCTGTACTAATCTCTATGTCATTGTCGCATCGTGAGTCTGATTAACGTCCTGTCTGCTTCGTATCCTTCATTTGAGTCTGTAGCATGGTTAGATATCTTATGGCCTTCACGTTCCTCCATTCGGGTGCCCAAAACTTCAACTGTACCGATAGTAACGTCCTTTAAAACTTGAGTCTTTTCTTGTGTACGAATCTCTATGTCATAGTCGCATCATGACTCCGATTACCATCCGGTCTGTTTCGTAACCTATATCTGAGTTTTTTGCATGATCATATATCTTATGGCCTTCCCGTTCCTCCATTCGGGTGCCCAAAACTTCAACTGTACCGATAGTTACGTCCTTTAAAACTTGAGTCTTTTCTTGTGTACGAATCTCAATGTCATTGTCGCATCGTGAGTCCGATTACCATCCGGTCTGGTTCGTAACCTTTATCTGAGTCTGTTGCATGATCAGATATCTTATGGCCTTCCCGTTCCTCCATTCGGGTGCCCAAAACTTCAAATGTACAGATAGTTACGTCCTTTAAAACGCGAGTCGTTTCTTCTATACGAATCTGTATGTCGTTGTCGCATCGTGAGTCCGATTACCATCCTGTCTGCTTCGTAACCTATATCTGAGTTTGTTGCATGATCAGATATCTTATGGCCTTCCCGTTCCTCCATTCGGGTGCCCAAAGCTTCAAATGTACAGATAGTTACGTCCTTTAAAACGCGAGTCGTTTCTTCTGTACGAATCTCTATGTCATTGTCGCATCATGAGCCCGATTACCATCCGGTCAGCTTGGTATCCTTTATCTGAGTTTGTTGCATGATCAGATATCTTATGGCCTTCCCATTCCTCTATTCGGGTGCCCGAAACTTCAAATGTACTGATAGTTACGTCCTTTAAAACTTGATTCTTTTCTTGTGTACGAATCTCTATGTCATAGTCGCATCATGACTCCGATTACCATCCGGTCTGCTTCGTAACCTTTATCTGAGTCTAATGCATGATCAGATATCTTATGGCCTTCCTGTTCCTCCATTCGGGTGCCCCAAACTTCAAATGTACACATAGTTACGTCCTTTAAAATGCGAGTCTTTTCTTCTGTACGAATCTCTATGTCATTGTCGCATCGTGAGTCCGATTACCATCCGGTCAGCTTGGTATCCTTTATCTGAGTCTGTTGCATGATCAGATATCTTATGGCCTTCCCGTTCCTCCATTCGGGTGCCCGAAACTTCAAATGTACTGATAGTTACGTCCTTTAAAACTTGATTCTTTTCTTGTGTATGAATCTCTATGTCATAGTCGCATCGTGACTCCGATTACCATCCGGTCTACTTCGTAACCTTTATCTGAGTCTGTTGCATGATCAGATATCTTATGGCCTTCCTGTTCCTCCATTCGGGTGCCCCAAACTTCAAATGTACAGATAGTTTTTTTTTAGAAAAAGGGGAAAACCCCGGCAAAAATTTATTGATCAAAAAAGAGGTACAAGACAAAGACTAACCTAGACCCGGGACATAAACCCGATATCTTAAGTTAGCCCAAAAAGAAACAAACAAAAACAAAAAATAAAAGTGGGCCAAATCTAACATCAAGCTCCTAAGCCCAAGTACAATATTAAAAGCCCAACATAGCTTCTGAATGTAAAGTAAAAACCGTAACAGCCCACCCCAGGCCCAACCACAAACTATCTTAATCCAATCGGCCAGGCCCATAATTCTTCGATTGTCATATATCAGCCCACACCTCCTATCCAGCCTTCGTAATAGTCTTCGACCAGAACACCAAACAAGGCCCATAACTCTTCGCTTATCCTGTTGCAGCCCATACCTTCCAAACCAACCATCTTTCAGCATTTTAAAAACAATCCAGCCCAGCAGAAAACAAATTCTATACTTATTAGCCCAATATACCACAAAATCCAGTTTCCACCCATTGTCATACCATATAACCAGCCCAATCCAGCACATAAAATTAATCCACCACAGAAACCCATAACCACTTTGGTCCTTAGTCACTCTATTACCCTCAAACCAATACACATAGCTCCTCGGCCCACCTCCATACCCAAACCTATAAACCAAGCATATCCTACTCCAATATCCTATCACCTCAGCAGTAAGTATACTCAAATAAAATCTATAAATCTTCCAGATAACCATAAACCACCATCCTTCAAGAAAAATCTTCTTTAACCAACTGCCAAAGAAGTTACCCAACCAAAGGCAATATGTAACCTTCCAAACCCTCCAAACAACAGTTTGGAAGAGCAAATGAACTAGGCTTTCAAATGCTATCATAGAAATAGAGATCAATTTGATCATGCTTAGAACAAGCATCAGACAGACAAAAAAATCAAATTGAACCATTCCTATAATGTTACATAAGTACCATAAAAAAACAGAGGGACCTTTGAATTTACTACAAAGTAATAAACACAAAGGCAGCTTGTAACAGGGCAAAGCTGCAACTAAAAAATGCAAAAACAGCCTGTAATCTTTTAAAACGTCCATCAGAGTAATGGCTTTACTAGGCTCTTTCACATCCTTAATTCCCCTCTTCAATCTAAACATCAGAAAACACACACCACAAATCACATACCTGAGCCACTTCTGTTGCTGAATCAACACAATAAAGCATACCCTTCTATACCAGAAAATCACCCATTGCTTCCTTTTATTCGTACCACTTCCTTCCATCACAAATCTGCTTATCTTAGAAACAAGATCAATCAGCCTCAACAGCCTATTGAACCATACCTCCCAGACCCATATAAGTATATAACACACCCATAATCTGTTTAACTTCACCAGCCACCAACTCTGCATACTTCCTTTAAAAAAGACTTTTCTACCCCTGCAGCCTAAATCATCTTGCCAACTCTTATTCCCACTGAAGACATACCCTGCACCCCTTCTGACAAGCTTCCTAAGAAATTTCAACCCCATAACAACTCCAGGCTCCCCTCTACTAAACATATCAACCCAACCCATAGTAACCAGCCCAAGACAAGTCCCAAGTGGGACTGACTCAAAAGACTCAAGACTCCAAAAGCAAGAAAAAAGGTATAGAAAGAATACCAAAGTAATGCATTGGGTTTCTATGCTGCTGTACAGATCTAGAAAATAAAAATAGAACCAGAGAAATAATGTCCTACTAACAGCAGCATAGTCCATCCTTATGTCTCCCGGCTGAACACACTCCCAGTGTTTGTACAAACCTAAAAACCCCTTATCAAACGCAGAGCTGAACCAGAGTGTCAAAAAAGGACCAAATTCTCTGGCCAGAGATCTTTCCCAAATATGAATTATGATCCCACCCTCCCTGACCCAAAGACAGATCACAACACAGGAATAGAATAAGAAATGAATCCAGATATCTACCCAACGTATTTTAAGTCTCCTCCAAACTCCTTGTTCCCATAATGACCCTCCCCCCCTGGGCAAGTGCCCAAATAAAGACACACACAGGCTATATACACCAATAAACTCACACAAAAGTATATGGTTCCTATGCCACTTCCAGGTGCTATAAAATACAAAATTTGAGGGGGTGAGGAATAATGTCCTAAGGACAGTGGCATAGTTCCTCCTTATCTCTCCATGTTGAATGCAAACCTCCTGCATAATAAATCCTAAATACCACCAGGCTAAGGTAAAGGCAGACCATAAAGTAGATAAAGTACTAATATGGCTGCAATGTCCTAAAATCCTATGGTTAAAACACAAAAGAAACCACACAGGTGTATGAAAGACACACCAATTCACCATATCAGGCAAGGGACTACTTCTAAGGTTAACTACCCAAGGCCATTTCCAGTTCCTCCAAACTCCATGGTACCCAAAATACCCCCCACCCCAACTCCAGAAGGAGTGGACAGACTCAAGACTCAAAAGCAAGAAAAGGTTTAGAATCAAAACAAACACAAGGTTTTCAGGGCCATATCTAGTGCTAAGAAAAGAGAAGAACACAAGAAAAAAGGAGAACCTAACAATATGACCCTGATCCATCCTTATAGCTCCCAGTTTAAGTCTTGTCCCAAGACACTCAACTCCTAACCCCATATTCACAGAGAAAAGAGAGCACACAGGAAAAGAGTCCAGAACACAACTCAAAAGACCAGGACTAAGGTTAAAAAAGACTTTCAACATAGTAAATACCACAACACACACAGAGAAAGAGAAAGGAAGGCACAAAAGCCAGAATACTACCCCAAGCTGAAAGAAACTCCATATCACTCCCAAATTCCCAAAATACCCCCCACCCCAGAACATGACAGACTTTAAACCCATGTTACCCACCCCACCATTACAGTACACCATATTACCTATCCAGACATTATTCCATTTCAATCCTTTAAACATCCTAACAGAAACAGAACCCAACCCATAAAATAAACCACACCAGACAGACCAGGCAGAAGCCACACCCAGCCCAACTCCCACCCCACCCAACCAGAATAACCAAATAAAAATCACAAACCACATTGGTTAACCTGTTTAGCAGGGTCCCTCCATACCACTTTGAATCCCCAAATCTTACTCAGATGAATTTTGCAAGGGGAAGCATAAATCTTAAGGCCCAAAAGCCTTAATCTAACAGTCCCCTCAATCAACTTACATAAATCCAAAACTGATCTAGACTTGCTTTGAAAAATCCTCAGGTTTCTTTCTTGCCAAATGAAGTACACCAAGGCAGCAAGCATCAGCTTCTGAATAATACCCTTGATGGACTTCCTACCAGGGATCAAAGACAGTTCAAGGATACATTCATCCAAACTATGAGGCATACTTTCTAATCCAGCAATAACTTTAAGCCCATCCCACACTGCAGCCGGGTAGTGGCACTCAAAGAAAAGATGACTATGACTATCACAGACCTCCCCACAGAAAGAACAGAGAAGCTGATCCTTAATCTCCCATCTCATAAGCCTGTCCTGGGTCACAAGTCTATGTTGACAGGCTAACCACAAGACAAAGGCATGCTTAGGAATAGCTTGGCTAAACCAGATACTCCTAGCCCAGGGGACCTCAGGTTTACCAACACTAAAGTCCTTGAAGGCTATACCAGTTTCAAATTGAACCAGAGTCTCCTCCTTAGTTTTCCAAAAAGTGATATCCCTCTTCCCCTCAGTCAACAAGGGAGGAGACATCTGAAACAAACAAGGGAACTTAGCTCTCCAAATCTCAGGCCAATTCCAACCCCCCCTCCCATCAATAACATCAGCAACAGTGGTAGTAAGAGAAAAACCCCCACCATGAATATCCCTAGGAGAGATAAACAAACTTAAGGGACTTAAAGGGCACCAGTTATCATACCAGACTGAGGTTGACCTGCCATCCCCAATACACTGCAAACAATGAGGCCAAATAACCTCTCTAAAATCAAGCATACTTTTCCAACTCCAACAAGCATCCCTTTTATTGCTGAAACCCCAGAAACTTAACCCTTTTAATTTATACAATTTAATCCACCTAGTCCAAATAGAGTCCTTTCCAGAGACCAAGTTCCAAACATGCCTGGATAGGAGAGCCTGGTTTCTAATTCTCAAAGACCTTATTCCTAATCCACCCTGACTCCTAGGCAAACACACTGACTCCCAAGAGACTCTAACTTTCCCTTTAGCAGAATCAGCCTGAGACCAAAGAAAACCACCCATAATCCTTTCTATATCATCAATGACACTACCAGGTAACCTAAAAACAGCAGCCCAGTAGACCTGAAGGGAAGACAGAACAGACTTAATAAGTTGCAGCCTTCCAGCAAAGGATAAAACCTTGTTCTTCCAGTCCTCTACCCTTTTCCTCACTTTATCTACAAGCACTTTACAGTCCTTGGTATATAATCTCTTAGATAAAAGGGGAACTCCAAGGTACCTCACAGGAAGAGTCCCTTCCTTAAAAGGTAATAAATTCTTCAACCTCACCTTAATCCTATCAGTGACATTCCCAAAAAACATAGTACTCTTACCTAAATTAGGAACCAGCCCAGAGACTGAACTAAACTCCTCCAAAACAGCTTTGACAACCCTAATGGATGCTGAATTAGCATAAGAGAAAACCAGCAAATCATCTGCAAAACACACATGAGTTAGATTAAGGCCCTCACAACCCCAATGATATTTAAACTGCCCACTTTCAGCAATATTCCTATCAAAAATGAGCTTGAAGACCTGCATCACAATGGTAAACAGATAGGGTGACATAGGGTCACCCTGCCTCAAACCCCTTTTCCCCTGGAAATAACCAATCATTTCCCCATTGACATTGATAGAATAAGCAGCAGATCTTAAACAGGTCATAATCCAAGCAATCATACAAGGGTGAAACCCAAAGTTCACCAAGCAGGCTTCTAAAAAATCATGGTTAACAGTATCATAAGCCTTTTGCAGGTCTATCTTCAAAGCAACTCTAGGAGCCCTCACTTTCAAATGATAGTGCCTTAATAACTCCTGAGACAATAAAATGTTATCACTAATTTGCCTCCCAGGGATAAAAGCACTTTGACAATCATTGACAATCAGATCCAAAGACCCCTTAATCCTTTCACATATGATTTTGGAGATGACTTTGTATAGAACATTGCAACAAGCAATTGGCCTATAGTCAGTCACACTTCTAGCATTGGCACACTTAGGAACCAAAGAAATAATAGTAGCATTAACTTCCTTCAGGAGCTTCCCATTATAAAAGAACTCCTTAATAGCACTACACACCTCATCCCCTATCACAGACCAAGAAGATTTAAAAAACTTAGAAGAGAACCCATCAGGCCCAGGAGCCTTATCCACATCAATATCAAACAAAGCAGACTTAATCTCTTCATCAGAGACCTCCCTTACCATAAGATCAGCCACATCCCTAGGCAATTTAGAAGGAAAAAGACCAGCAGGATCCCTAATCTGATCAACCCTACTATTACTACCCATAAAACCCTCAAAGTGTCTAACAAAAACAGCCCCCACATCCTGCCCTTCAAAGAAAGCCCCCTCCTTATCAAGCACAGAATTAATCCTTCCCCTACTCAATATACCCTTAATGACTTTGTGAAAGTAGGCTGTATTCTGATCACCAGCTTTAAGCCAGTCCACCTTAGCCCTTTGTTTAAGAAAGGATTCCTCATCCAAAGCAGCCTGTTTAAGAGCACTCACAAGAATCACCTCCTCCTCCCTAATGGCAGGATTATGAGGATCATCCACCACAGGACTCTGAACTTTCCCCAATTCTTCAGAAATCTTTTTAACCTTCTCAGAAAGATCACCCTGCAATCTCCCTAACTTCCTAAGAGGCTTTTTAAGACTTTTTAATTTGGAAACCACAGAATACATGGCACAACCCTGGATATTCTTCTTCCAACAAGCCTCAACAGTAGGCAAAAACTGGGGTTTAGCCGCCAAGTAATTCATGAACTTAAAGGGTCTAGGCTTCCAAGAAGACTGCCCCTTAAGAGTTAACAAAGCAGGAGCATGATCAGAGTGGTAGAAAGGAAGAAAAGAAGCCACAAAACCTTTAAAAACATTCATAAAGGACAGATTACTCATCATTCTATCCAACTTCTTTAGCAGCCCAGAAGTCTTACCAGGGCATTTATTCCAGGTAAACTTCAAACCAGAGGAAGGAATATCCTCAACATTAATATTCTGGCAGCATTCCCAAAGGTCCACCATAGCACTATTCATATCAGAAGAACCCATGGATCTTTCAGAAGGGTCCATAATAGCATTAAAATCTCCCTGAATCAGCCAAGGTTCATCATTCAGAGAGGCTGCAAAAAGCTGTAAATCATGCCATAACACCCTTCTCTGAACCTTATTGACTGACCCATACACAAAAGAGCAGAAAAAAGAAGGGGAACCATCAAGAGGTTTAACCAAACAATGGATAACCTGGGAAGTCATTTCCACCACCATAACATCCACCAAATTTGGTTTCCAGGCCACAATAATTCTCACCCAACTAGGACAATAGACATTATTAGAGATCCATTGCCAGTTATTCAACACCCTGCCACAAACCTTATTAAGATTCTGACTCTTCACATGAGTTTCCAGTAAACCACATAAACCAATATCCTTTTCACTCAATAAGTTCAAGACCTGATTCTGATTAGCAAGCTTCATGAGACCTCTCACATTCCAGGACAAAATATTTAGATTCTGACCCATCATTAGTAACCAGAGTTAGCAATAGAAGAGGACAATACACGATCCTCCTCTGAATGACCACACTCATCAAGCTTCATAAATTCAGCAGTCTCATCACCTTCTGAGGACACCTCATTATTTTCATTCTCTAAAATAACATCCTCTACCCCATCATAGTCCAAACCAGCAGCAAAATCATATTTGAAACACATTTTAATAAAGAATTGTGTCTGCTCAAAATCCCAAACCAGCACCTGATCCTTAGAAGGAGTAATTCTGTTATTAACATAGAACATCACATCATCCATTTGTTGCTGAGATAAAACAACAAGACTGTCCTCAATAACAGTGTTTCTAGAACCCAAATTAGCACCAGGAGAGTAGGGAGTAGCAGGAGTAGCCCTCCCTGCCTTAACAGGTTTCCCCACTGGCAAAGGCTCAGAAAGAGGGACAGGAGGTAAAGAGGAGGAACTACTGTTAAGAGGTCCTTGTTTTAAAGGAGAAGGACCACTAGCAGGAACAGGCTTAGAACCAGCAGAGGAGTTCTTAGCAGAACCAGCACTAGCAGGATTAGAAACTGCTCTTGCCTTAACCTTAGCTGGAGAAGCATTTGACCCCAAAGCAGCAGAAGAATTGACTTCCATAGGATCCTCAACTTCCAATAGAGCAAACCTATTCTTGACTTCCAATCCAGCTACTTCCTGAACTTGCTTCTTACCCTTATCAGTCTTCCTTCCCTTCTGCTGATTCTGAACTTTACCACTTCTAACATTATCCCTAACCTCCTGAGCATCAACCTTCTTACTCCCTGAAGTAGAAGCACCCTCAGTACCAGCCTTCTTCTTTTCCTGTTCTAATTCATACTCAATAACAGCCTGTTTAGTTTTAAAAGCTTTAATTCTTTCCTGCAATTTAACCTCCTTATTATTACTCTTATCCCCCATATTTCTTTGCCTAAGAGCTCCACCCCCAAACACCCCATTACCACTTCTAGGCTGATTTTGGAATTTATTATTATTCCTAGCAGCCAAGCTCTTGTTCCATACAGTTTCAAAACCCTCCTCATCAACATTCCTATTAATAGAACCATCCTGAACCCCAGCCTTCACATCATCAATCTTCTTCTGCCTAGCTTCTCTCTCTTCTTCAGTCAATGCTCTAACATTACAATCTTCAAAAGAGTGCCCAAACACTTTACAATGAGAACAATTAATAGGGACCTTCTGGAACTCAATAACAATCTCAGCAATCCTATCCTCCTTGCCCTCTTCTTTTGGATAAAAAGCTCTCACAACCTCAGGCCTATTATCACCAGCAGCAATCTCAACTAGAATTCTAGCAAAACCTGCCTGCACATCATTGTTCAAACATTTATCAACAGTTATATTATCAAATAAAAGGGGTTTACCAATACAACTGGCCACCTCACAAAGCCCCTGCACATTCCATAATTCAATAGGAACTTCCTTAAACAGGACCCAAACTGGAACTCTATCAGGCTCTTTCTTCACTATAGCAGCACCAACTTCCCACTGCTGAATAACCAAAGGAATCCCATTCACAACCCAAGGGCCAGCCTTCAATGCATCCAACATCCCTTCTTCAGTAGAAAATTTAAAATAGAAGAGGCCCTTACCATTAGTAGAGATATCCTCCACACCATACTTCTTCCACATCTTAAATAGGTTAAACCTAACCCAAGCAATAGAGCAGAAAGATCCAACAAAGTAACCATAAAGATGTTTAGCAAAAGTCTGCCTAACCTTTTCAACCAGCTCCTGTTTAATGATGACAACTTTCTCCCCACTCTCTAGGGTAGCAGGAGGACAATACACTATCTGCTTAATAAGATCAGCCATCTTCTCACCTTTAACAGCATTGGCATAGGAAACTTTATTGATAGACTCCTCCTTTTTAGGAGACTCAGAACCCAAAACTGGTGAAGCAGCATCAGCTGCACCCTTAGGGACACTGGAGGAAGCCTTAAACACAGGTTTAATCCCAGAATCAATACCACAAAAAGGAGCCTTTAGCAGGATCTCCTTGCCCTTATCATAAAGAATATCCTGCTTCTTAGCTAACAGCTCCTTAGCCTTACCCAATCCAACCACCAACTCCCTCATTCTAGCCTCTTTCTTTTTATTATTCTCCCTAATTTCCTTAGCAGAGAACTCTCCCCCTAAAAAGCCAAGGTTAGCCTTAGCATCAGAATCAACTTCCCAAGGATCAAAAATCAAACCTGAGGCAGTTTTATAACCCACAGGAGAATTAACCATACCCCCCAATTTCTTTAACTCACTAATCTCTTTCTCTATATCAGCAATAGACATTGATTCAATGGGAGTAGAACCAATATCATCATAACAAGGGCCCATTCTGAAAATAGGAATAACAGGGACAGCAGCATCTTTATCAAATACAAATCTTCTAGCTGTCTTTTTGTTTTTAGACAAGAGAATCTTCATAATTTTCCTCCCTTCACTATTGACAAAGACTTGCTTCTTAGGTTCTGCCTTCTTACCCTCAACCTCCTCTGCAGAGAACTTAAGCTTTTTCTCCACAACAGTAACCCTCTCTTTACTTCCAGCAATGATACTAATATCTGAAAGGCCACCAATGGAGAACTCCTTATCAAATACCTTCCTTTTAAGAAGAATTTTAAGGGACCTCTCAGACATCACATCATACAGAGATTCATCCCCAACATCTCTACACTTGTTATTGACCCATTTAGACAGAGCAATAACAATTTTAAAATCATACTCAAACACCTCCTCAATACAACAGCCTACTACCTCAACAAACTTCATATGGTAGTACTTATGAAAAGCAGTCAAACTATCAACAGAATCAGTAATTTTCAGCCTCTGCACCAGGTCATCACATAAATCTCTGAATACCTGCAAGTCAAACTGCAACAGACAACCTTTTGTCTCATAATTATTCCCATCAGTATCACTCACCTTCTCAGAAAGTTCCAACCCAACTCTACTACTATCCATATCCCTACACACAACTATCAGCATCCTATGCTCATTCTTATCACATACATTCATAACAAAGTTCATAAACTCAACACACTTCCCACTAAATTGCACACAAGCACTCTCATCAGGGATAGCCCCAGCATCAGCCTCAATAATCTTCATTAACAAATCCCCAAACCTCAACACAAAGCCCTCATTCTTATAATTCATATTGATAAACCAGTTCATAGCAGACACAAAAGAATTATCAGTACAGGTTTTATCAATCAATACCTGCAAAGCTTCCCCAATAGTCAAATCAGAAACTACCAACTGTTCAGAGCCAAAAAACTGCCAGTAAGTCACACATGGAGCACTCTCTAACATCAGCTGATCCTGACCACTTCCTATCAAACCATTCTCCCTAGAGTGAAGGAGATGTTTTCGCCAATCCATCATATAAGGAGCAGACATAGCATGAACACTCAATTCCAGAGCACTACCAAAAGGATTAGGGTTCAGAGGAGAATTAGGAGAGGCACGAGACTCAACAAAATCCTCAGGAACACCTATAGAAGGTGAATCACAAAAACTCTCAGACATAGTCAGATCTGAAGGCAAATCAGAGGGAATACTAGCATTAGGAACAGACGAGGCATTATCACTGGATAACAAGGACGAATTAAGAAGGAATGTAGTATCCGATTGAATTTTCAGTAACCAATCATCACCCAACGTATCCTTCAGATACACCAGATCGCCAGCAGATAACGAACAGGATTCAACCTTTCCCCCAATTTCTCTACTCAGACAAAACCTCCCCTCACTAATCTCCTTTAGCTCAAACCCTTGATTATTCACCAGATCTGGCAGAATATCAGGTGGTATACCCCGATTAGGATCAGTGAACGACTGATCCATAACAAACGAAGAAGAACAGAAGAAAAATCAAGCAAAAACAATGAAACAGTACTCCGAAGAGAAGAAGAAAGACCGGGAAAATGAAGAACAGAAACCAAAAACACAAATCGCCAAAATCGCCCAGAGAAAAAGTCAAAAAGTCAAAGCCCCAAATCAAAATAAAATGTACCGATCAAATGTACAGATAGTTACGTCCTTTAAAACGCAAGTCTTTTCTTCTGTATGAATCTCTATGTCAATGTCGCATCGTTAGTCCGATTACCATCCGGTCAGCTTGGTATCCTTTATCTGTGTCTATTGCATGATCAGATATCTAATGTCCTTCCCGTTCCTCCATTCGGGTGCCCAAAACTACAAATTTACCGATAGTTACGTCCTTTAAAACGCGAGACTTTTCTTCTGTACTAATCTCTATGTCATTGTCGCATCGTGAGTCTGATTAACGTCCTGTCTGCTTCGTATCCTTCATTTGAGCCTGTAGCATGGTTAGATATCTTATGGCCTTCACGTTCCTCCATTCGGGTGCCCAAAACTTCAACTGTACCGATAGTAACGTCCTTTAAAACTTGAGTCTTTTCTTGTGTACGAATCTCTATGTCATAGTCGCATCATGACTCCGATTACCATCCGGTCTGCTTCGTAACCTATATCTGAGTTTGTTGCATGATCATATATCTTATGGCCTTCCCGTTCCTCCATTCGGGTGCCCAAAACTTCAACTGTACCGATAGTTACGTCCTTTAAAACTTGAGTCTTTTCTTGTGTACGAATCTCTATGTCATTGTCGCATCGTGAGTCCGATTATCATTCGGTCTGCTTCGTAACCTTTATCTGAGTCTGTTGCATGATCAGATATCTTATGGCCTTCCCGTTCCTCCATTCGGGTGCCCAAAACTTCAAATGTACAGATAGTTACGTCCTTTAAAACGTGAGTCGTTTCTTCTATACGAATCTGTATGTCGTTGTCGCATCGTGAGTCCGATTACCATCCGGTCTGCTTCGTAACCTATATCTGAGTTTGTTGCATGATCAGATATCTTATGGCCTTCCCGTTCCTCCATTCGGGTGCCCAAAGCTTCAAATGTACAGATAGTTACGTCCTTTAAAACGCGAGTCGTTTCTTCTGTACGAATCTCTATGTCATTGTCGCATCGTGAGTCCGATTACCATCCGGTCAGCTTGGTATCCTTTATCTGAGTCTGTTGCATGATCAGATATCTTATGGCCTTCCTATTCCTTTATTCGGGTGCCCGAAACTTCAAATGTACTGATAGTTACGTCCTTTAAAACTTGATTCTTTTCTTGTGTACGAATCTTTATGTCATAGTCGCATCATGACTCCGATTACCATCCGGTCTGCTTCGTAACCTTTATCTGAGTCTGTTGCATGATCAGATATCTTATGGCCTTCCTGTTCCTCCATTCGGGTGCCCCAAACTTCAAATGTACACATAGTTACGTCCTTTAAAACGCGAGTCTTTTCTTCTGTACGAATCTCTATGTCATTGTCGCATCGCGAGTCCGATTACCATCCGGTCAGCTTGGTATCCTTTATCTGTGTCTGTTGCATGATCAGATATCTTATGTCCTTCCCGTTCCTCCATTCGGGTGCCCAAAACTACAAATTTACTGATAGTTACGTCCTTTAAAACGTGAGACTTTTCTTCTGTACTAACCTCTATGTCATTGTCGCATCGTGAGTCCGAGTACCATCCGAACAGCTTCGTATCGTTTATCTGAGTCTGTTGCATGATCAGATATTTTATGGCCTTCCCGTTCCTCCATTCGGGTGTACAAAACTTCAAATGTACCGATAGTTAAGTCCTTTAAAACTCGTGTGTTTTCTTCTGTACGAATCTCTATGTCATTGTCGCATCGTGAGTCTGATTACCATCATGTCTGCTTTGTATCCTTCATTTGAGTCCGTAGCATGGTTAGATATCTTATGGCCTTCACGTTCCTCCATTCGGGTGCCCAAAACTTCAACTGTACCGATAGTTACATCCATTAAAACTTGAGTCTTTTCTTGTGTACGAATCTCTATGTCATTGTCGCATCGTGAGTCCGATTACCATCCGGTCTGCTTCGTAACCTTTATCTGAGTCTGTTGCATGATCAGATATCTTATGGCCTTCCCGTTCCTCCATTCGGGTGCCCAAAACTTCAAATGTACAGATAGTTACGTCCTTTAAAACGCGAGTCGTTTCTTCTGCACGAATCTCTATGTCATTGTCGCATCATGAGTCCGATTACCATCCGGTCAGCTTGTATCCTTTATCTAACTCTGTTGCATGATCAGATATCTTATGGCCTTCCCGTTCCTCCATTCGGGTGCCCGAAACTTAAAATGTACTGATAGTTACGTCTTTTAAAACTTGATTCTTTTCTTGTGTACGAATCTCTATGTCATAGTCGCATCGTGACTCCGATTACCATCCGGTGTGCTTCGTAACCTTTATCTTAGTCTGTTGCATGATCAGATATCTTATGGCCTTCCTGTTCCTCCATTCGGGTGCCCCAAACTTCAAATGTACAGATAGTTACGTCCTTTAAAACGCGAGTCTTTTCTTCTGTACGAATGTCTATGTCATTGTCGCATCGTGAGTCCGATTACCATCCGGTCAGCTTGGTATCCTTTATCTGTGTCTGTTGCATGATCAGATATCTTATGTCCTTCCCGTTCCTCCATTCGGGTGCCCAAAACTACAAATTTACCGATAGTTACGTCCTTTAAAACGCGAGACTTTTCTTTTGTACTAATCTCTAAGTCATTGTCGCATCGTGAGTCCGAGTACCATCCGAACAGCTTGGTATCCTTTATCTGAGTCTGTTGCATGATTAGATATTTTATGTCCTTCCCGTTCCTCCATTCGGGTGCACAAAACTTCAAATGTACCGATAGTTATGTCCTTTAAAACTCGTGTCTTTTCTTCTGTACGAATCTCTATGTCATTGTCGCATCGTGAGTCTGATTACCATCCTGTCTGCTTCGTATCCTTCATTTGAGTCTGTAGCATGGTTAGATATCTTATGGCCTTCACGTTCCTCAATTCGGGTGCCCAAAACTTCAACTGTACCGATAGTTACGTCCTTTAAAACTTGAGTCTTTTCTTGTGTACGAATCTCTATGTCATAGTCGCATCGTGACTTCGATTACCATCCGGTCTGCTTCGTAACCTTTATCTGAGTCTGTTGCATGATCAGATATCTTATGGCCTTCCTGTTCCTCCATTCGGGTGACCCAAACTTCAAATGTACAGATAGTTACATCCTTTAAAACGCGAGTCTTTTCTTCTGTACGAATCTCTATGTCATTGTCGCATCGTGAGTCCGATTACCATCTGGTCAGCTTGCTATCCTTTATCTGAGTCTGTTGCATGATCAGATATCCTATGGCCTTCCCGTTCCTCTATTCGGGTGCCCAAAACTTCAAATGTACAGATAGTTACGTCCTTTAAAACTTGATTCTTTTCTTGTGTACGAATCTCTATGTCATAGTCGCATCGTGACTCCGATTACCATCCGATCTGCTTTGTAACCTTTATCTGAGTCTGTTGCATGATCAGATATTTTATAGCCTTTTCGTTCCTCCATTCGGTTGCACAAAACTTCAAATGTACAGATAGTTATGTCCTTTAAAACTCGTGTCTTTTCTTCTGTATGAATCTCTATGTCATTGTCGCATCGTGAATCTGGTTACCGTCCTGTCTGCTTTGTATCCTTAATTTGAGTCTGTAGCATAGTTAGATATCTTATGGCCTTCACGTTCCTGCATTCGGGTGCCCAAAACTTCAAGTGTAACGATAGTTACGTCCTTTAAAACTTGAGTCTTTTCTTGTGTACGAATCTCTATGTCATTGTCGCATCGTGAGTCCGATTACCATCCGGTCTGCTTCGTAACCTTTATCTGAGTCTGTTGCATGATCAGATATCTTATGGCCTTCCCGTTCCTCCATTCGGGTGCCCAAAACTTCAAATGTACAAATAGTTACGTCCTTTAAAACGCGAGTCGTTTCTTCTGTACGAATCTCTATGTCATTGTCGCATCGTGAGTCCGAGTACCATCCGAACAGCTTCGTATCCTTTATCTGAGTCTGTTGCATGATCAGATATTTTATGGCCTTCCCGTTCCTCCATTCGGGTGCACAAAACTTTAAATGTACCGATAGTTATGTCCTTTAAAACTCTTGTCTTTTCTTCTGTACGAATCTCTATGTCATTGTCGCATCGTGAGTCTGATTAACGTCCTGTCTGCTTCGTATCCTTCATTTGAGTCTGTAGCATGGTTAGATATCTTATGGCCTTCACATTCCTCCATTCGGGTGCCCAAAACTTCAACTGTACCGATAGTTACGTCCTTTAAAACTTGAGTCTTTTCTTGTGTACGAATCTCTATGTCATAGTCGCATCATGACTCCAATTACCATCCGGTCTGCTTCGTAACCTTTATCTGAGTCTGTTGCATGATCAGATATCTTATGGCCTTCCTGTTCCTCCATTCGGGTGCCCCAAACTTCAAATGTACAGATAGTTACGTCCTTTAAAACGCGAGTCTTTTCTTCTGTACGAATCTCTATGTCATTGTCGCATCGTGAGTTCGATTACCATCCGGTCAGCTTGGTATCCTTTATCTGTCTGTGTTGCATGATCAGATATCTTATCTCCTTCCCGTTCCTCCATTCGGGTGCCCAAAACTACAAATTTACTGCTAGTTACGTCCTTTAAAACGCGAGACTTTTCTTCTGTACTAATCTCTATGTCATTGTCGCATCGTGAGCTCGAGTACCATCCGAACAGCTTCGTATCCTTTATCTGATTCTGTTGCATGATCAGATATTTTATGGCCTTCCCGTTCCTCCATTCGGGTGCACAAAACTTCAAATGTACTCATAGTTATGTCCTTTAAAACTCGTGTCTTTTCTTATGTACGAATCTCTATGTCATTGTCGCATCGTGAGTCTGATTACCGTCCTGTCTGCTTTGTATCCTTCATTTGAGTCTGTAGCATGGTTAGATATCTTATGGCCTTCACGTTCCTCCATTCGGGTGCCCAAAACTTCAACTGTACCGATAGTTACGTCCTTTAAAACTTGAGTCTTTTCTTGTGTACGAATCTCTATGTCATAGTCTCATCGTGACTGCGATTACCATCCGGTCTGCTTCGTAACCTTTATCTGAGTCTTATGCATGATCAGATATCTTATGGCCTTCCTGTTCCTCTATTCGGGTGCCCCAAACTTCAAATGTACAGATAGTTACGTCCTTTAAAACGCGAGTCTTTTCTTCTGTACTAATCTCTATGTCATTGTCGCATCGTGAGTCCGATTTCCATCCGGTCAGCTTGGTATCCTTTATCTGTGTCTGTTGTATGATCAGATATCTTATGTCCTTCCCGTTCCTCCATTCGGGTGCCCAAAACTACAAATTTACCGATAGTTATGTCCTTTAAAACTCGTGTCTTTTCTTCTGTACGAATCTCTCTCTCATTGTCGCATCGTGAGTCTGATTACCGTCCTGTCTGCTTCGTATCCTTCATTTAAGTCTGTAGCATGGTTAGATATCTTATGGCCTTCACGTTCCTCCATTCGGGTGCCCAAAACTTCAACTGTACCGATAGTTAAGTCCTTTAAAACTTGAGTCTTTTCTTCTGTACGAATCTCTCTCTCATTGTCGCATCGTGAGTCTGATTACCGTCCTGTCTGCTTCGTATCCTTCATTTAAGTCTGTAGCATGGTTAGATATCTTATGGCCTTCACGTTCCTCCATTCGGGTGCCCAAAACTTCAACTGTACCGATAGTTACGTCCTTTAAAACTTGAGTCTTTTCTTGTGTACGAATCTCTATGTCATTGTCGCATCGTGAGTCCGATTACAATCTGGTCTGCTTCGTAACCTTTATCTGAGTCTGTTGCATGTTCAGATATCTTATGGCCTTCCCGTTCCTCCATTCGGGTGACCAAAACTTCAAATGTACAGATAGTTACGTCCTTTAAAACGCGAGTCGTTTCTTCTGTACGAATCTCTATGTCATTGTCGCATCGTGAGTCCGATTACCATCCGGTCAGCTTGGTATCTTTTATCTGAGTCTGTTGCATGATCAGATATCTTATGGCCTTCCCGTTCCTCCATTCGAGTGCCCGAAACTTCAAATGTACTGATAGTTACGTCCTTTAAAACTTGATTCTTTTCATGTGTATGAATCTCTATGTCATAGTCGCACCGTGACTCCGATTACCATCCGGTCTGCTTCGTAACCTTTATCTAACTCTGTTGCATGATCAGATATCTTATGGCCTTCCTGTTCCTCCATTCGGGTGCCCCAAACTTCAAATGTACAGATAGTTACGTCCTTTAAAACGCGAGTCTTTTCTTCTGTACGAATCTCTATGTCGTTGTCGCATCGTGAGTCCGATTACCATCCGGTCAACTTGGTATCCTTTATCTGAGTCTGTTGCATGATCAGATAGATATCTTATGGCCTTCCCGTTCCTCCATTCGGGTGCCCGAGACTTCAAATGTACTGATAGTTACGTCCTTTAAAACTTGATTCTTTTCTTGTGTACGAATCTCTATGTCATAGTCGCACCGTGACTCCGATTACCATCCGGTCTGCTTCGTAACCTTTATCTGACTCTGTTGCATGATCAGATATCTTATGGCCTTCCTGTTCCTCCATTCGGGTGCCCCAAACTTCAAATGTACAGATAGTTACGTCCTTTAAAACGCGAGTCTTTTCTTCTGTACGAATCTCTATGTCATTGTCGCATCGTGAGTCTGATTACCATCCGGTCAGCTTGGTATCCTTTATCTGTGTCTGTTGCATGATCAGATATCTTATGTCCCTCCCGTTCCTCCATTCGGGTGCCCAAGACTACAAATTTACCGATAGTTACCTCCTTTAAAATGCAAGACTTTTCTTCTATACTAATCTCTATGTCATTGTCGCATCGTGAGTCCGAGTACCATCCAAACCGCTTCGTATCCTTTATCTGAGTCTGTTGCAAGATCATATATTTTATGGCCTTCCCGTTCCTCCATTCGGGTGCCCAAAACTTCAAATGTACCGATAGTTATGTCCTTTAAAACTCGTGTCTTTTCTTCTATACGAATCTCTATGTCATTGTCGCATCGTGAGTCTGATTACCGTCCTGTCTGCTTCGTATCCTTCATTCGAGTCTGTAGCATGGTTAGAAATCTTATGGCCTTCACGTTCCTCCATTCGGGTGCCCAAAACTTCAATTGTACCGATAGTTACGTACTTGAGTCTTTTCTTGTGTACGAATCTCTATGTCATTGTCGCATCGTGAGTCCGATTACCATCCGGTCTGCATCGTAACCTTTATCTGAGTCTGTTGCATGATCAGATATCTTATGGCCTTCCTGTTCCTCCATTCGGGTGACAAAAACTTCAAATGTACAGATAGTTACGTCCTTTAAAACGCGAGTCATTTCTTCTGTACGAATCTCTATGTCATTGTCGCATCGTGAGTCCGATTACCATCCGGTCAGCTTGGTATCCTTTATCTGAGTCTGTTGCATGATCAAATATCTTATGGCCTTGACGTCCATTCGGGTGCCCGAAACTTCAAATGTACTGATAGTTACGTCCTTTGAAACATGATTCTTTTCTTGTGTACGAATATCTATGTCATAGTCGCACCGTGACTCCGATTACCATCCGGTCTGCTTCGTAACCTTTATCTAACTCTGTTGCATGATCAGATATCTTATGGCTTTCCCGTTCCTCCATTCGGGTGCCCGAAACTTAAAATGTACTGATAGTTACGTCTTTTAAAACTTGATTCTTTTCTTGTGTACGAATCTCTATGTCATAGTCGCATCGTGACTCCGATTACCATCCGGTGTGCTTCGTAACCTTTATCTTAGTCTGTTGCATGATCATATATCTTATGGCCTTCCTGTTCCTCCATTCGGGTGCCCCAAACTTCAAATGTACAGATAGTTACGTCCTTTAAAACGCGAGTCTTTTCTTCTGTACGAATCTCTATGTCATTGTCGCATCGTGAGTCCGATTACCATCCGGTCAGCTTGGTATCCTTTATCTGTGTCTGTTGCATGATCAGATATCTTATGTCCTTCCCGTTCCTCCATTCGGGTGCCCAAAACTACAAATTTACCGATATTTACGTCCTTTAAAACGCGAGACTTTTCTTCTGTACTAATCTCTATGTCATTGTCGCATCGTGAGTCCGAGTACCATCCGAACAGCTTGGTATCCTTTATCTGAGTCTGTTGCATGATTAGATATTTTATGTCCTTCCCGTTCCTCCATTCGGGTGCACAAAACTTCAAATGTACCGATAGTTATGTCCTTTAAAACTCGTGTCTTTTCTTCTGTACGAATCTCTATGTCATTGTCGCATCGTGAGTCTGATTACCATCCTGTCTGCTTCGTATCCTTCATTTGAGTCTGTAGCATGGTTAGATATCTTATGGCCTTCACGTTCCTCAATTCGGGTGCCCAAAACTTCAACTGTACCGATAGTTACGTCCTTTAAAACTTGAGTCTTTTCTTGTGTACGAATCTCTATGTCATAGTCGCATCGTGACTCCGATTACCATCTGGTCTGCTTCGTAACTTTTATCTGAGTCTGTTGCATGATCAGATATCTTATGGCCTTCCTGTTCCTCCATTCGGGTGACCCAAACTTCAAATGTACAGATAGTTACGTCCTTTAAAACGCGAGTCTTTTCTTCTGTACGAATCTCTATGTCATTGTCGCATCGTGAGTCCGATTACCATCTGGTCAGCTTGGTATCCTTTATCTGAGTCTGTTACATGATCAGATATCCTATGGCCTTCCCGTTCCTCTATTCGGGTGCCCAAAACTTCAAATGTACTGATAGTTACGTCCTTTAAAACTTGATTCTTTTCTTGTGTACGAATCTCTATGTCATAGTCGCATCGTGACTCCGATTACCATCCGATCTGCTTTGTAACCTTTATCTGAGTCTGTTGCATGATCAGATATTTTATAGCCTTTCCGTTCCTCCATTCGGTTGCACAAAACTTCAAATGTACAGATAGTTATGTCCTTTAAAACTCGTGTCTTTTCTTCTGTACGAATCTCTATGTCATTGTCGCATCGTGAGTCTGATTACCGTCCTGTCTGCTTTGTATCCTTAATTTGAGTCTGTAGCATAGTTAGATATCTTATGGCCTTCACGTTCCTGCATTCGGGTGCCCAAAACTTCAAGTGTAACGATAGTTACGTCCTTTAAAACTTGAGTCTTTTCTTGTGTACGAATCTCTATGTCATTGTCGCATCGTGAGTCCGATTACCATCCGGTCTGCTTCGTAACCTTTATCTGAGTCTGTTGCATGATCAGATATCTAATGGCCTTCCCGTTCCTCCATTCGGGTGCCCAAAACTTCAAATGTACAGATAGTTACGTCCTTTAAAACGCGAGTCGTTTCTTCTGTACGAATCTCTATGTCATTGTCGCATCGTGAGTCCGAGTACCATCCGAACAGCTTCGTATCCTTTATCTGAGTCTGTTGCATGATCAGATATTTTATGGCCTTCCCGTTCCTCCATTCGGGTGCACAAAACTTCAAATGTACCGATAGTTATGTCCTTTAAAACTCTTGTCTTTTCTTTTGTACGAATCTCTATGTCATTGTCGCATCGTGAGTCTGATTAACGTCCTGTCTGCTTCGTATCCTTCATTTGAGTCTTTAGCATGGTTAGATATCTTATGGCCTTCACGTTCCTCCATTCGGGTGCCCAAAACTTCAACTGTACCGATAGTTACGTCCTTTAAAACTTGAGTCTTTTCTTGTGTACGAATCTCTATGTCATAGTCGCATCATGACTCCAATTACCATCCGGTCTGCTTCGTAACCTTTATCTGAGTCTGTTGCATGATCAGATATCTTATGGTCTTCCTGTTCCTCCATTCGGGTGCCCCAAACTTCAAATGTACAGATAGTTACGTTCTTTAAAACGCGAGTCTTTTCTTCTGTACGAATCTCTATGTCATTGTCGCATCGTGAGTCCGATTACCATCCGGTCAGCTTGGTATCCTTTATCTGTGTCTGTTGCATGATCAGATATCTTATCTCCTTCCCGTTCCTCCATTCGGGTGCCCAAAACTACAAATTTACTGCTAGTTACGTCCTTTAAAACGCGAGACTTTTCTTCTGTACTAATCTCTATGTCATTGTCGCATCTTGAGCTCGAGTACCATCCGAACAGCTTCGTATCCTTTATCTGATTCTGTTGCATGATCAGATATTTTATGTCCTTCCCGTTCCTCCATTCGGGTGCACAAAACTTCAAATGTACTCATAGTTATGTCCTTTAAAACTCGTGTCTTTCCTTCTGTACGAATCTCTATGTCATTGTCGCATCGTGAGTCTGATTACCGTCCTGTCTGCTTTGTATCCTTCATTTGAGTCTGTAGCATGGTTAGATATCTTATGGCCTTCACGTTCCTCCATTCGGGTGCCCAAAACTTCAACTGTACCGATAGTTACGTCCTTTAAAACTTGAGTCTTTTCTTGTGTACGAATCTCTATGTCATAGTCGCATCGTGACTGCGATTACCATCCGGTCTGCTTCGTAACCTTTATCTGAGTCTTTTGCATGATCAGATATCTTATGGCCTTCCTGTTCCTCTATTCGGGTGCCCCAAACTTCAAATGTACAGATAGTTACGTCCTTTAAAACGCGAGTCTTTTCTTCTGTACGAATCTCTATGTCATTGTCGCATCGTGAGTCCGATTTCCATCCGGTCAGCTTGGTATCCTTTATCTGTGTCTGTTGTATGATCAGATATCTTATGTCCTTCCCGTTCCTCCATTCGGGTGCCCAAAACTACAAATTTACCGATAGTTATGTCCTTTAAAACTCGTGTCTTTTCTTCTGTACGAATCTCTCTCTCATTGTCGCATCGTGAGTCTGATTACCGTCCTGTCTGCTTCGTATCCTTCATTTAAGTCTGTAGCATGGTTAGATATCTTATGGCCTTCACGTTCCTCCATTCGGGTGCCCAAAACTTCAACTGTACCGATAGTTACGTCCTTTAAAACTTGAGTCTTTTCTTCTGTACGAATCTCTCTCTCATTGTCGCATCGTGAGTCTGATTACCGTCCTGTCTGCTTCGTATCCTTCATTTAAGTGTGTAGCATGGTTAGATATCTTATGGCCTTCACGTTCCTCCATTCGGGTGCCCAAAACTTCAACTGTACCGATAGTTACGTCCTTTAAAACTTGAGTCTTTTCTTGTGTACGAATCTCTATGTCATTGTCGCATCGTGAGTCCGATTACAATCTGGTCTGCTTCGTAACCTTTATCTGAGTCTGTTGCATGTTCAGATATCTTATGGCCTTCCCGTTCCTCCATTCGGGTGACCAAAACTTCAAATGTACAGATAGTTACGTCCTTTAAAACGCGAGTCGTTTCTTCTGTACGAATCTCTATGTCATTGTCGCATCGTGAGTCCGATTACCATCCGGTCAGCTTGGTATCTTTTATCTGAGTCTGTTGCATGATCAGATATCTTATGGCCTTCCCGTTCCTCCATTCGTGTGCCCGAAACTTCAAATGTACTGATAGTTACGTCCTTTAAAACTTGATTCTTTTCATGTGTATGAATCTCTATGTCATAGTCGCACCGTGACTCCGATTACCATCCGGTCTGCTTCGTAACCTTTATCTGACTCTGTTGCATGATCAGATATCTTATGGCCTTCCTGTTCCTCCATTCGGGTGCCCCAAACTTCAAATGTACAGATAGTTACGTCCTTTAAAACGCGAGTCTTTTCTTCTGTACGAATCTCTATGTCGTTGTCGCATCGTGAGTCCGATTACCATCCGGTCAACTTGGTATCCTTTATCTGAGTCTGTTGCATGATCAGATAGATATCTTATGGCCTTCCCGTTCCTCCATTCGGGTGCCCGAGACTTCAAATGTACTGATAGTTACGTCCTTTAAAACTTGATTCTTTTCTTGTGTACGAATCTCTATGTCATAGTCGCACCGTGACTCCGATTACCATCCGGTCTGCTTCGTAACCTTTATCTGACTCTGTTGCATGATCAGATATCTTATGGCCTTCCTGTTCCTCCATTCGGGTGCCCCAAACTTCAAATGTACAGATAGTTACGTCCTTTAAAACGCGAGTCTTTTCTTCTGTACGAATCTCTATGTCATTGTCGCATCGTGAGTCTGATTACTATCCGGTCAGCTTGGTATCCTTTATCTGTGTCTGTTGCATGATCAGATATCTTATGTCCCTCCCGTTCCTCCATTCGGGTGCCCAAGACTACAAATTTACCGATAGTTATGTCCTTTAAAACTCGAGTCTTTTCTTCTATACGAATCTCTATGTCATTGTCGCATCGTGAGTCTGATTACCGTCCTGTCTGCTTCGTATCCTTCATTCGAGTCTGTAGCATGGTTAGAAATCTTATGGCCTTCACGTTCTTCCATTCGGGTGCCCAAAACTTCAACTGTACCGATAGTTACGTACTTGAGTCCTTTCTTGTGTACGAATCTCTATGTCATTGTCGCATCGTGAGTCCGATTACCATCCGGTCTGCATCGTAACCTTTATCTGAGTCTGTTGCATGATCAGATATCTTATGGCCTTCCTGTTCCTCCATTCGGGTGACAAAAACTTCAAATGTACAGATAGTTACGTCCTTTAAAACGCGAGTCATTTCTTCTGTACGAATCTCTATGTCATTGTCGCATCGTGAGTCCGATTACCATCCGGTCAGCTTGGTATCCTTTATCTGAGTCTGTTGCATGATCAAATATCTTATGGCCTTCACGTCCATTCGGGTGCCCGAAACTTCAAATGTACTGATAGTTACGTCCTTTGAAACATGATTCTTTTCTTGTGTACGAATATCTATGTCATAGTCGCACCGTGACTCCGATTACCATCCGGTCTGCTTCGTAACCTTTATCTGAGTCTGTTGCATGATCAGATATCTTATGGCCTTCCTGTTCCTCCATTCGGGTGACAAAAACTTCAAATGTACAGATAGTTACGTCCTTTAAAACGCGAGTCATTTCTTCTGTATGAATCTCTATGTCATTGTCGCATCGTGAGTCCGATTACCATCCGGTCAGCTTGGTATCCTTTATCTGAGTCTGTTGCATGATCAGATATCTTATGTCCTTCCCGTTAATCCATTCGGGTGCCCAACACTACAAATTTACCGATAGTTACGTCCTTTAAAACGCGAGTCTTTTCTTCTGTACTAATCTCTATGTCATTGTCGCATCCTGAGTCCGGGTACCATCCGAATAGCTTCGTATCCTTTATCTGAGTCTGTTGCATGATCAGATATTTTATGTCCTTCCCGTTCCTCCATTCGGGTGCCCAAAACTTCAAATGTACCTATAGTTATGTCATTTAAAACTCGAGGCTTTTCTTCTGTAAGAATCTCTATGTCATTGTCACATCGTGAGTCTGATTACCATCCTGTCTGCTTCGTATCCTTCATTTGAGTCTGTAGCATGGTTAGATATCTTATGGCCTTCACGTTCCTCCATTCGGGTGCACAAAACTTCAACTGTACCGATAGTTACGTCCTTTATAACTTGAGTCTTTCCTTGTGTACGAATCTCTATGTCATTGTCGCATCGTGAGTCCGATTACCATCCGGTCTGCTTCGTAACCTTTATCTGAGTCTGTTGCATGATCAGATATCTTATGGCCTTCCCATTCCTCCATTCGGGTGCCCAAAACTTCAAATGTACAGATAGTTACGTCCTTTAAAACGCAAGTCTTTTCTTCTGTACGAATCTCTATGTCATTGTCGCATCGTGAGTCCGATTACCATCCGGTCAGCTTGGCATCCTTATTCTGAGTCTGTTGCATGATCAGATATCTTATGGCCTTCCCATTCCTCCATTCGGGTGCCCGAAACTTCAAATGTACCGACAGTTACGTCTTTTAAAACTCGAGTCTTTTCTTGTGTACGAATCTCTATGTCATTGTAGCATCGTGAGTCCGATTACCATCTGCTCAGTTCGTATCCTTTATCTGAGTCTGTTGCATGATCAGATATCTTATGGCCTTCCCGTTCCTACAATCGGGTGCCCAAAACTTCAAATGTACAGATAGTTACGTCCTTTAAAACACGAGTCTTTCTTCTGTACGAATCTATATGTCATTGTCGCATCGTGAGTCCGATTACCATCCGGTCAGCTTGGTATCCTTTATCTGAGTCTGTTGCATGATCAAATATCTTATGGCCTTCTCGTTCCTACATTCAGGTGCCCGAAACTTCAATTGTACCGATAGTTACGTCTTTTAAAACTCGAGTCTTTTCTTGTGTACGAATCTCTATGTCATTGTAGCCTCGTGAGTCCGGCTACCGTCCGGTCTGCTTCGTATCCTTTATCTGAGTCTGTTGCATGATCAGATATTTATGGCCTTCCCGTTCCTCCATTCGGGTGCCCAAAACTTCAAATGTACCGATAGTTACGTCCTTTAAAATTTGAGTGTTTTTTTGTGTACGAATCTCTATGTCATTGTTGCATCGTGAGTCCGGTTACCATCCGGTTTGGTATCCTTTATCTGAGTCTGTTGCGTGATCAGATATCTGATGGCCTTCACGTTCCTCCATTCGGGTGCCTGAAACTTCAAATTTGCAGATTGTTATGTCCTTCAAAACTCGAGTCGTTTTTTGTTTACAAATCTCTATGTCATTGTCGCATCGTGAGTCCGATTGCCGCCCGGTCTGCTTCGTATCCTTTATTTGAGTCTGTAGCATGATTAGATATCTTATGGCCTTCACGTTCCTCCATTTGGGTGCCTGAAACTTCAAATGTACCGATAGTTACGTCCTTTAAAACTTGAGTCTTTTCTTGTATACGAATCTCTATGTCATTGTCGCATCGTGAGTCCGACTACCGTCCGGTCTGCTTCGTATCCTTTATTTGAGTCTGTAGCATGATCAGATATCTTATGGCCTTCACGTTCCTCCATTCGGGTGCCTGAAACTTCAAATGTACCGATAGTTACGTCTTTTAAAACTCGAGTCTATTCTTGTGTACGAATCTCCATGTCATTGTAGCATCGTGAGTCCGATTACCATTCGCTCAGAGTCGTATACTTTATCTGAGTCTGTTTCATGATCAGATATCTTATGGCCTTCCCGTTCTTCCATTCGAGTGCCCGAAACTTCAAATGTACCGATACTTATGTCCTTTAAAACTCCATTCTTTTCTTGTGTACGAATCTCTATGTCATTGTCGCATCGTGAGTCCAATTAGCGTACAGTTAGCCTTGTATCCTTTATCTAAGTCTGTTTCACGATCAGATACTTAATGGCCTTCCCGTTCGTCCATTTGGGTGCCCGAAACTACAAATGTACCGATTGTTATGTCCTTTAAAACTCGAGTCGTTTTTTGTGTACGAATCTCTATTTCATTATCGCATCGTGAGTCCGATTACCGTCTGGTCTGCTTCGTATCCTTTATTTGAGTCCGTAGCATGATCAAATATCTTATTGCCTTCACGTTCCTCCATTCGGGTGCCTGAAACTTCAAATGTACCGGTAGTTACGTCCTTTAAAACTTGAGTCTTTTCTTGTGTACGAATCTCTATGTCACTATCGCATCATGAGTCCGATTACCATACGGTCAGCTTCGTATCCTTTATCTTAGTTTGTTGCATGATCAGATATCTTATGGCCTTCCCGTTCCTCCATTCGGGTGCCCAAAACTTCAAATGTACTGATAGTTACGTCCTTTAAAACGCGAGTCTTTTCTTCTGTGCGAATCTCTATGTCATTGTCGCATCGTGAGTCCGATTACCATCCGGTCAGCTTGGTATCCTTTATCTGAGTCTGTTGCATGATCAAATATCTTATGGCCTTCCCGTTCCTCCATTCGGGTGCCCGAATCTTCAAATGTACCGATAGTTACGTCTTTTAAAACTCTAGTCTTTGCTTGTGTACGAATCTCTATGTCATTATCGCACCGTGAGTCCAATTACCGTCTGGTCAGCTTCAAATCCTTTATCTGAGTCTGTTGCATGATCAGATACTTAATGGCCTTCCCGTTCGTCCATTCGGGTGCCCGAAACTACAAATGTTCCGATTGTTATGTCCTTTAAAACTCGAGTCATTTTTTGTGTACGAATCTCTATGTCATTGTCGCATCGTGAGTCCGATTACCGTTCGGTCTGCTTCGTATCCTTTATCTGAGTCTGTAGCATGATCAGATATCTTATGGCCTTCATGTTCCTCCATTCTGGTGCCCGAAACTTCAAATGTACCGATAGTTACGTCCTTTAAAACGCAAGTCTTTTCTTCTGTACTAATCTCTATGTCATTGTCGCACCGTGAGTCCAATTACCGTCCAGTCAGCTTCGTATCCTTTATTTGAGTCTGTTGCATGATCAGATATTTTATGGCCATCCCGTTCCTCCATTCGGGTGCCCGAAACTTCAAATGTACCGATAGTTATGTCCTTTAAAACTCGAGTCTTTTCTTCTGTACGAATCTCTATGTCATTCTCGCATCGTGAGTTCGATTACCGTCCGGTCTGCTTCGTATCCTTTATCCAAGTCTGTAGCATTATTAGATATCTTATGGCCTTCACGTTCCTCCATTCGGGTGCCCGAAACTTCAGATGTACCGATAGTTACGCCCTTTAAAACTTGAGTCTTTTCTTGTGTACGAATCTCTATGCCATTGTCGCATCGTGAGTCCGATTACCATCCGGTGTGCTTCGTAACCTTTATCTGAGTCTGTTGCATGATCAGATATCTTATGTCCTTCCCGATCCTCCATTCGGGTGCCCAAAACTACAAATTTACCGATATACGTCCTTTAAAACTCGAGTCTTTTCTTCTGTACGAATCTCTATGTCAATGTCGCATCGTGAATCCGAGTACCATCCGAACAGCTTCGTATCCTTTATCTGAGTCTGTTGCGTGTTCAGATATTTTATGGCCTTCTCGTTCCTCCATTCGGGAGCACGAAACTTCAAATGTACCGATAGTTATGTCCTTTAAAACTCGGGTCTTTTCTTGTGTACGAATCTCTATGTCATTGTAGCATCGTGAGTCCGTTTACCATCCGGTCTGCTTCGTAACCTTTATCTGAGTCGGTTGCATGATCAGATATCTTATGGCCTACCCGTTGCTCCATTCGGGTGCCCAAAACTTCAAATGTACAGATAGTTACGTCTTTTAAAACGCGAGTCTTTTCTTCTGTACGAATCTCTATGTCATTGTCGCATCGTGAGTCTGATTACCATCCGGTCAGCTTGGTATCCATTATCTGAGTCTGTTGCATGATCAGATATCTTATGTCCTTCCCGTTCCTCCATTCGGGTGCCCAAAACTACAAATTTACCGATATACGTCCTTTAAAACGCGAGTCTTTTCTTCTGTACGAATCTCTCTATCATTGTCGCATCGTGAATCCGAGTACCATCCAAACAGCTTCGTATCCTTTATCTGAGTCTGTTGCATGTTCAGATATTTTATGGCCATCCCGTTCCTCCATTCGGGTGCCCGAAACTTCAAATGTACTCATAGTTATGTCTTTTAAAACTCGAGTCATTTCTTGTGTACGAATCTCTATGTCATTGTAGCATCGTGAGTCCGATTACCATCCGCTCAGCTCCGTATCCTTTATCTGCGTCTGTTGCATGATCAGATATCTTATGGCCTTCCCGTTCTTCCATTCGGGTGCCCGAAACTTCAAATGTACCGATAGTTATGCCCATTAAAACTCGATTCTTTTCTTGTGTATGAATCTCTATGTCATTGTCGCATCGTGAGTCCGATTAGCGTCCAGTTAGCCTCGTATCCTTTATCTGAGTCTGTTGCATGATCAGATACTTAATGGCCTTCCCGTTTGTCCATTTGGGTGCCCAAAACTTCAAATGTACCGATAGTTACGTCCTCTAAAACGTGAGTCTTTTCTTCTGTACGAATCTCTATGTCATTGTCGCATCGTGAGTTCGATTACCATCCGGTCAGCTTGGTATCCTTTACCGATAGTTATGTCTTTTAAAACTCTAGTCTTTGCTTGTGTACGAATCTCTATGTCATTGTTGCATCGTGAGTCCGATTACCATCTGCTCAGCTTCGTATCCTTTATTTGAGTCTGTTACAGTAGGAGATATCTTATGGCCTTCCCGTTCTTCCATTCGAGTGCCCGAAACTTCAAATGTACCGATAGTTACGTCCTTTAAAACGCGAGTCTTTTCTTCTGTACTAATCTCTATGTCATTGTCGCACCGTGAGTCCAATTACAGTCCGGTCAGCTTCAAATCCTTTATCTGAGTCTGTTGCATGATCAGATACTTAATGGCTTCCCGTTCGTCCATTCGGGTGCCCGAAACTACAAATGTTCCGATTGTTATGTCCTTTAAAACTCGAGTCATTTTTTGTGTACGAATCTCTTTGTCATTGTCGCATCGTAAGTCCGATTACCGTCCGGTCTGCTTTGTATCCTTTATACGAATCTCTATGTCATTCTGGTGCCCGAAACTTAAAATGTACCGATAGTTACGTCCTTTAAAACGCGAGTCTTTTCTTCTAAACTAATCTCTATGTCATTGTCGCACCGTGAGTCCAAATACCGTCCAGTCAGCTTCGTATCCTTTATTTGAGTCTGTTGCATGATCAGATATTTTACGGCCTTCCCGTTCCTCCATTCGGGTGCCCGAAACTTCAAATGTACCGATAGTTATGACCTTTAAAACTCGAGTCTTTTCTTCTGTACGAATCTCTATGTCATTGTCTCATCGTGAGTTCGATTACCGACCGGTCTGCTTCGTATCCTTTATCTAAGTCTGTAGCATGATTAGATATCTTATAGCCTTCATGTTCCTCCATTCGGGTGCCCGAAACTTCAGATGTACCGATAGTTACGTCCTTTAAAGCTTGAGTCTTTTTTTTGTGTACGAATCTCTATGTCATTGTCGCATCGTAAGTCCGGTTACCATCCGGTGTGCTTTGTAACCTTTATCTGAGTCTGTTGCATGATCAGATATCTTATGCCTTCCCGTTCCTCCATTCGGGTGCCCAAAACTTCAAGTGTACAGATAGTTACGTCCTTTAAAACGCGAGTATTTACTTCTGTACGAATCTCTATGTCATTGTTGCATCGTGAGTCCGATTTCCATCCGGTCAGCTTGGTATCCTTTATCTGAGTCTGTTGCATGATCAGATATCTTATGGCCTTCACCTTCCTCCATTCGGGTGCCCGAAACTTCAAATGTAGCGATAGTTACGTCCTTTAAAACTTGAGTCTTTTCTTGTGTACGAATCTCTATGTCATTGTAGCATCGTGAGTCCGATTACCATCCGGTCTGCTTCGTAACCTTTTTCTGAGTCTGTTGCATGATCAGATATGTTATGGCCTACCCGTTGCTCCATTCGGGTGCCCAAAACTTCAAATGTACAGATAGTTACGTCCTTTAAAACGCGAGTCTTTTCTTCTGTACGAATCTCTATGTCATTGTCGCATCGTGAGTCCGATTACCATCCGGTCAGCTTGATATCCTTTAACTGAGTCTGTTGCATGATCAGATATCTTATGGCCATCCCGTTCCTCCATTCGAGTGCCCGAAACATCAAATGTACTGATAGTTACGTCCTTTAAAACATGATTCTTTTCTTGTGTACGAATCTCTATGTCATAGTCGCATCGTGACTCCGATTACCATCCGGTCTGCTTCGTAACCTTTATCTGAGTCTGTTGCATGATCAGATATCTAATGGCCATCCCGTTCCTCCATTCGGGTGCCCGAAACTTCAAATGTACCGATAGTTACGTCTTTTAAAACTCGAGTCTTTTCTTGTGTACGAATCTCTGTCATTGTAGCATCGTAAGTCCGATTACCATCCACTCAGCTTCGTATCCTTTATCTGAGTCTGTTGCATTATCATATATCTTATGGCCTTCCCGTTCTTCCATTCGGGTGCCCGAAACTTCAAATGTACCGATAGTTATGCCCATTAAAACTCGATTCTTTTCTTGTGTACGAATCTCTATGTCATTGTTGCATCGTGAGTCCGATTAGCGTCCAGTTAGCCTCGTATCCTTTATCTGAGTCTGTTGTATGATCAGATACTTAATGGCCTTCCCGTTTGTCCATTCGGGTGCCCAAAACTTCAAATGTACCGATAGTTACGTCCTTTAAAATGCGAGTCTTTTCTTCTGTACGAATCTCTATGTCATTGTCGCATCGTGAGCCCGATTCCCATCCGGTCAGCTTGGTATCCTTTATCTGAGTCTGTTGCATGATCAGATATCTTATGGCCATCCTGTTCCTCCATTCGGGTGCCCGAAACTTCAAATGTACCGATAGTTACGTCTTTTAAAACTCGAGTCTTTTCTTGTGTACGAATCTCTATGTCATTGTAGCATCGTGAGTCCGATTACCATCCGCTCAGCTTCGTATCCTTTTTTTGTGTAAAGGAGTCGGTACTCCGGTAAATATTATAAACCACAAATAATATGTCCAAACAAACCGGCTTCATGGACTTTACAAAAATAATACCTATAAACTATAGTCCATAAAGCCAAGACCACAAATCCACTAAACACCACTCTCATAACCCACTAACCATAGTCTAAACAAACAAAAGCCCAAACCCAAAGCCGACTACCTCTAAAAACCCATACAATCATAGCCCACAAAACAACTAAAACAAACTCTTTACTTAAGTCTTCATGCTGCACTCTAAATTTTGACCATTCAGACTTTAACTCATTGCTGCTATCTTTGTCAATCCTTAAACTTCCCATACAGCCATCCATCTCAGCTTTAATCCATAATCTTTTAATCTCCTGCTGGTCCAACAAAGCCTTGAACATAGCCCATCTATCCACATTATTCTTTGACCCATATTCTGCAAAACCAGCCGTTGCTTTCCATCTTTTCTCTATAAACACTTGATTCCAAACAGCTACATTTGAATCTTTCAAATCCATGCAAAACTTCAGCTTTCCTTTGGAGCACCAGCATACACTCCACACATATAAGCTAACTAGAACAATCCAGCAGCCTTTAACCAACCCAAACCCATTCACCATCATAACCATCTCAACACAAATGATAGAATAAACTACACCACCCAACCCATTGATAACCAAATCCCATAAATGACCAAAAAACACAGACTCAAAACCTAAGCTAAAATCAAGAAACAAATTAAGAAAAGAAAACATAATATCATAGGTTTTGCATCTTTGCTTGGTACTAGAAAGTATAAAAAAATTTGGGGAGGAGGTCAATGTCCTAATAGCAAAGATGGAGTCCATCCTTATCTCTCCAAGTGTAATGCTCCCCTTGAGCTCAAAACAACCTAACCACCAATTATTCAACGCAAAACTGGGCTCAATTTCATAAATGGAAACAAAACCCAGCAGAAACAACTCAAGCAAGACCATACCATGAAATGAACAGAAACAAAAGGAAGGCTTAAAAGCCCAGATCTCTACCCAAACGTTTTTAGTACTCCTTATTCCTGCAAGTTCCCATATATATGACCCAATCCCTCCCATAGGCAAGTGCCTAGACAGACTGACAGACTCAAACTTCAAATGAAATAGGCTCAACAAAAACCATTTACAGGTATAGGTTCCTGACCAGTGATTGGTGCTAAAAAATAAAAAATTTATGAAAGAGAATAATGTCCTAAAACCACTGATCAGTGCCATCCTTATCTCTCCATGGTGTATGCTTTCTCCAAGCCTCAACAATCCTAAAATCCCCTTTAACCAGGTAGAACTGAATTCAATTTCAATAAGAAACATGAAATCCAGCAGAACATTTTTTAATAAAACATAAACACAAAACCACTTTTGAGATAAAAAAGGAAGCTTTAACAGCCAGATTTCTACCCACACGCTTATAGTTCTCCAGATTACTGCAAGTTCCCATTAATATAATCCCTCCCCCCCACTAGGCAAAAGCCTATAAACACAGACCCTTGACAACTCAGAAATGAAAAGGCTCAACGAAGACACATGAACTTCAAGGTTTTCCAGTCAGTGGAGGGTGCTAAAAATACAAAATTTAAGGTGGAAAATAATGTCCTAAACCCACTGGCTAGATCCATCATTATAACTCCCAGTGTGTGGCTTACTCCAAGCCCAAAAATTCCTAAATCTCCATATATACCCGCAGAACTGATACCTTCCTTAAACAAAAGAAAATATATCAGCAGAATATTTAAATCAAAATCAAAACAATGCACTTTTTTGACAAGTTCAGAGTAAAAAATAGGAAGCTTTAAAAGCCAGATCTCTACCCTTTCGCTTTTTGTACACCTTATTATCGCAAGTTCCCAAAGATATAACCCCTCCCACCCCATAGGCCAAAGCCCAAAAAAGGAGACAGACTCATACCAGCAAAGAAACAGGCTCAACAAATGTTCATAACAAACAAGGGTTCTTGACCAGTGGTGGTAACTATAAAATAAAACTAAAAACAGAAAGAACATGACCCTAAAACCACTGGTCAAATCCAACCATATGCCTCCCAGTTTAAGGCTGACTCCCAACCATCTCAATCCTAAACCTCCAATAAGCTCAGCAGAGATGCTTACCAAGAAAAGCACCAGAACAGTTTTAAAAACAAAAAAAATAGAATTTTGAATAAACACAGGAAGGTTCAAAGAACCAGAGCACTACCCAAACGGACTTTAGTCTCCAGATTACTGCAAATTTCCCATAACAAACCCCCCCATTCCCAATAAAGATAATATACCCCAGCCCATTTTTCCAACCTAGGCCACCATAACCCCTTACATCCTTCTCCATACCTCTAACACACTTCAGTAACCCCACCCTTTGAACAACTCTATACCACATACTCCCTACTCTCATTATAAAAGGAACCATCCTCATACTTAACATTCTAGACTGACTCACTAAAGGATCCCTCTGAGATGCCTTAAACTTCATACCAGCCAGCTTAAGTTGGACTGTATCCTGCACCTGTATACATATGACCCTCGCAGATCTCTTTTTGCCATTAAACAGCCTATTGTTTCATTCCTGCCATACAGCATAAACATTTGCAGCTAGAACCAATCTTTTTATCCTATCCCACATAGATTTTCCAACATTCATTTTACTAATATATCCTACTATCCCTTCCCAATCATCAGGCATCTTCTCCATTTTGGCCAACACCTTCATTCTCCACCATACCAATCTAGAGAACTCACATAAGAAAAACAAATGGTTATGACTGTCTATACATTTCCCACATAAACTGCACTTAAACACCTGTTTCATATTCCACCTTTCCATCCTATCCTGAGTAGGAAGCTTGAATTTAAAAGCCAGCCATGTAATAAAAGAATGTCTAGGTATATTATTACTAAACCAGACAAACTTATGCCAACTAACAACATCCCCCCTCCTAACAAGATCATCATACACCACCTTGGAAGAAAAAGGCACAAATTTATCCTTTTTATTCACCCATCCAAATTTATCACTTCTATCAACATGCAGCACAAGCATAACCTCTTCAAACAACCAAGGATATTTAATCCTCCACTCCTCAGGAACCATCCACCCATTATCTCCAATTAACCCAGCAACCTTTAACTTCATATCAAACCCAGCAGCCCTTATATCCCTCATATTGATCAAATTAATAAGAGGACCTTTGGAATGCCATTTATCAAACCAAGCATTAATCAACTTCCCATCCCCTATCCTAGCAACACACTTATCTCTAAACATACCCCTACACCCCAAAATCTGTTTCCAAGTCCAAGAATCAGCATTAGCTTCCTCAACCTCCCAAAAACTACACCCTCTCAACTTATATTCATTGATCCACTGAACCCATAAAGATCCTTTATTGTTCAAGATATTCCAAATATGCTTAGCCATCAAAGCACAGTTTCTCTCTTTCAACCTAGCAATACCCAAACCCCCTTAACTCTTTTTTAAACAAAGTTCATCCCAACCCACTTTAGCACATCCTTGCCTAAACTCCCCTTGACACCATAAAAACCCTCTACAAATCCTATTTACATCTTCCAGAATATTATCAGGAAGCATAAACAAGGATGACCAATAAACAGTTAAAGAGGATAGAACATATTTTAATAATTGTACTCTACTAGCATAAGAAAGAAATTGATTCTTCCAATCTGTAATTCTCCTCTTAACCTTGTCCAATAACACACCACAATCCTTTTGATAAAGCCTTTTAGAAGCCAAAGGGATACCTAGATATTTCATAGGTAGACCTCCCACTCTAAAGTGCAATATATCCAGAATATTCTTTTGAACCTCACTATCCACATTTCCAAACACAATTTCACTCTTCCCCATATTAGGTTTAAGTCCAGAACACCCTCCAAATTCCTCAAGAGCCTCCTTCATCACCTGTATGGACTTAACATCTGCATTACAAAAAATAAACAGATCATCAGCAAAACATAAATGAGTTAAATTTAATTTTTCGCACTTCCAATGATACTTGAAGTCCTCATTATTCATGATTCTCCTTATCATCATCAAATTCAAAACCTCCATTACTAAAGTAAACAGATAAGGCGACATAGGATCCCCTTGTCTCAATCCCTTCTCCCCCCCTGAAATAGCCATACAGATTCCCATTCAGGTTGATAGAGTAGGACACTGTTCTGATACAAGTCATAACCCAGCCCACAAATTTGACAGGGAACCCAAAGAGAATGAAACACCTTTCCAAAAATCCATGATCCACAGAATCATAGGCCTTCTGCAAATCCACTTTTATAGCCACTCTAGGGTATCCTCTCTTCCAATCATAACCCTTAACCAATTCCTGAGCTAACAAAATGTTATCACTAATCAACCTGCCAGGTACAAATGCACTCTGAGCTTTATCAACCAAAGAATCTAAAACCCTCATCAATCTGTTACAAATAACTTTACTAATGCACTTATAGATAACATTACAGCATGAAATTGGTCTGAATTCAGTCACCACACTAGGAGAAATCACCTTAGGCACCAGAGAGATAGTAGTAGCATTTATCTGTTTTAAAATTTTCCCAGTTTCAAAAAACTCTCTAACAGCCCCACAGACGTCACCCCCCAATAATCCCCCAGGAAGCCTAAAAAAAATTAGCTGGAAACCCATCAGGGCCAGGTGCCTTATTGTCATCTATCTGGAATAAAGCATTCTTAACTTCATCATTAGAAACCTTAGCCACAAGCCCATCAACATAACTGGAACCCAATTTATTAAAAAACAAAGAATCCTCCTCAATCATACCATCCACCCTATCCTTTTTCCCCATCAGCCCCATAAAGAATTTAACAAAAGCATCCCCAATATTACCATCCCTATATTCATTACCTTCACTATCATAAATCTGATCCAACTTACCCCTGGCCTGCCTCTGTTTTACAGAGTGAAAAAAATACTTATTATTTTGATCACCCACCTTCAACCAATGCATTTTAGATTTTTGCTTAAGCATACTTTCCTCATCTCTCAATGCCTCATTAAACGCATCCAAATAAACTAACTCCTCCTGCCTTAAGTCTTCATTCTCAGGGTTCACAGAAACCTCCTCCTGTACTCTCTCCAATTCCACCTTGATCCTCTCCACTTTTCTAGCTAAATTCCCTTGCTGAAAATTAAGTTTCCTCAAAGGTTTCTTCAACACCTTTAACTTACTAACCACCCCAAACATCTTACATCCCTGCACCTCCTTATTCCACACATCCCTCACAATAGGTAGAAACTCCTTCTTATCAACTAAAAAATTCCAAAATTTAAATGGCTTAGGACTATTATCCTGAGAATCCACAAAAGATACCACCACAGGAGAATGATCAGAAGAGTAGTAAGGCAGGAATTTCACTCCCACATTACAAAACACCTCCCTAAACTTATCATTTCCCATAGCCCTATCTAACTTTTCCATAATGCCATCAGATTTCCCTGGCTTCTGGTTCCAAGTATAAAACAACCCAGAACTAGGAAGATCACAAACATTTATAGTATCAACACATGTCTTAAACTCCTCCATCCCATAAATAGAAGGCCCCACAGCAGTACTCTTCTCACTAGGGTCCAAAATAGCATTATAATCTCCCATAACAACCCATGGGTTATTCACAATAACACTAGAATGCCCAATCAAATCAGCCCACAACTCCCTTCTACCAATAACATTAGTAACCCCATAGATGAAAGAACAAAAAAATCTATCTCCACCACCTAAAGGACACACTAAGCAATGGATAACCTGTTCCCTCTTTTGCAAAATCACCACATCCATAACCCTTTTATCCCATCCTACCACAATTCTAACCCAGCTAGAGCATTGATCAGCATTAGAACACCAATCCCAATTCCTCATAATTCCCTTACACACCCTCTCAATCCCATTCTTATTAACTCTGGTTTCAACCAACCCACACAACTTAATACCATTTTCAGTAATCACTCTAGAAATCTGCCTTTGTTTAGAAGCACTTAACATACCCCTAACATTCCAAGCAAGAAAACCAGTCTTCATTTAAACAGGAATAGCAGCATCAGAATTCTTCATTCCAGAAGAACCCTCAACATCATTATCACCCTTCTCAGTACCCTGCACCACAAAATCCACAGAAACACTACTGCTTCTATTGGCCTCAACCAGTTTAGAAAACATAATTTTATCCCATTTTTCACAAAACACTTTAACTTGACCTATATTCCATTTTTTCATAATTTCATTTGATGGACAAGTTTTAGTAAGAACATAATGGGCAACCTCATTAAACTGAGCATCATTCATCTTGAAATACGCAGATTTGACATTAACATTAGTTTCAATTTTATTCCTAATATCAGAATCCACATCCATATTCAAAACCTCACTAGCACTACCCACATGACCAACACCAGACCCCTTCCCAGAATCCTTAACCAAATTCTCTCTATCATTACCAACCACAGACCCCTTCCCAGAATCATTTTCAACATTCTCCATATTACCAACCCCAGACCCTCTAACGGACTTCTTAACAGGTTCCTTCTTAACAATATTCACCCCCTTACCATTCCCAGAAGTTTGCCCAACATTATCAACCAAAATCGCCTTCCCCTTATCACTACCATTTTCACTATTACCCTCCCCCAACTCATCCCTTAAGACTGCAAAAGTATTCTTAACATTGATATTATTATTATCATTACTCCTTTTATTCTCAAAACTCTTTTTCAAATCATTCTTATTCACCCATTGTCTCCCACCATTAACATTCCCTTGACCCTTATTCCCCCCCATTAAAACCCCCCTGATTCCCCTGACCTCTATTCCCATTATTCCTCCCATTAAAATTCCCTCCCTGGTTTCTCTCATGTCCATTACCCTGAAAACCCCCACCCCTATTACCAACATTATTCATCACCCTATTCCTCCTACCCACATTTTGATACCCCTCAGTATCAATCCCAGACACAGGAAATTCAGCTTAACTTGCCTGATACAACTCTTTAAGAAGCTGCTCAGTTTTCCCAGCCACCTCTTCAGCAGTCAGAACTCTATTCTTGCACCCTTCATAATCATGGCCAAACACTTTACAGGCAGAACACTTCTTTATCTTAACCTGATATTCCACTCTAACCTTCTGAATAAAAGCAGCCTTACCAACATCAGGGGGTAGTATGCATTAACAAACTCAGGCAACACCTTATCAGCTTTAACCTCTACCAAAACTCTAGCAAAACCAGCCATACCCTCCTTTTTGTTGCACCTCAATGCTGTCACTTTATCAAGCATTATAGGGTCACCAATACAACTCAACATACTACTTAAGCTCTCACTATTCTACAATTCCATAGGCATGTTAGGAACAGTAACCCAGATAGGAATGGAACTTGGCTCAACCCTCTCCAAATTAACTCCCACCTCCCACTTCCTAATACACAGAGGAACATCATTAATCAACCAAGGACCCTTATTAATAGTCTCCAATATACCCACTTCAGTCTTAAACCTAAAGAAAAATATACCACTCCCATTAGAAGATACCTCAACCAACCCATACTTCTTCCACATTCTAAACAAATGGTATCTAACCATACCAATAGAAAGAAATTGCCCAACACTATAACCATAAAGATAGGTACTATAAGCAACTCTAGCCTCCATCAATTTCTCAGGTTTAATCACTGCCACCACTTCTCCTGATTCAAGTACTTTGGGAGGGACAAAGGCCATTTTAGTTTCCAACACATCCAATGATTTATCTCTTGCAATATCAGCAAAAGATGCTTCTGACTTTCCTTTATCACTCCCAACCTCACCCTCCCTAACAGCATTAAACACCACATCTCCTGTCCCTAATCCTGTACTCATAATAGATCTAGGAGTAGGTTTTAATTTGCTAATAAAAGGCATATCCTCCTAGTGACTTTATAAGGACCCATTATAGCAGATATCTTACTGATCAACTTCTTCATAGAAGGAGTCTTCAATATTCCCCTCCAAGGCAACCTGGTAGTAATATCTCCCTTTTTAACAACCTCCTCACCACCCTCCTCCATAGTCTCTCTCTCCTCACTACCATTACCCTTCACATGATCCACATTCTCTTCCTTCTCCTCTTTATCCTCCTCTTTTTTACCCTTAGCATTATTGCTGCCACCACCCAAAGTAACATTTCCCTCATCATCAATAATAACTTTACTTCCTACCCCTGGACTATAAGACAACTGTGGGTTAGAAGCAGACAGCTGCAACCTCAACTCATTAGCTTTCCCCTCATCAACACCATTATTCTTCCTACCAACTTTCATCTTAACAGGAGCCACATTAGAGTTACCTTCATTAACCACTTTAAGTACTTCCTGAGCAGACACAACATCAGGTAGCATCTCTTCACTATTACCCAAACCATAATCACTTTCAATCCTCACATAAGTTCCTTCACCCCAAAGCACCTTCCTAGACTTCATATAAGAATTCTCATTCCTAATAGATCTCTTTTTCCTTTTCTCCATGAATACAAAATTAACCCCCAAACCAGCATCAAAAACATTAGAATTAACATCAGACTGAGCAAACAAAACTCCTTTACTCTCATCCTTCATCAAAACATCATTATCAGCAGAACAATTAGACAGGGAGCTACCATATCCCAACCTACTCATAAACCCTGCAACTACTTGCATAATAAGCCCATAACGCCCTGATAGCTTACTAGCAAAAGACAAATCCCTACCAGCAATTTCATCTTCAACCATACGATTAACAGTCTCCAATTTACCCAACCCAGCTAACTTGATAATTGGTAACGTTTTCATTCATCAACCGATGTTTCCAATTATCACCAAACAGAGTTAAGAACAAATTCACCACATCAGGAGTGAAAATAAGTGAATCCTTCTTACCTGAGATAATACGATTCAGGATAACCTGCTCCGAGATCATCTTCCCCTCTGATTCAGAAGACTTAGACCCTTCCATATCATTACTACCCAAAATATCAGGAGGACCCTTTGGAGGGGGCTCCGTAATCGGAACCCTAGCTACCGGATCCATGAGCAAACAACAACAGCAGATGAACAAAGAACAAAAACGGAGAAGAAGAGAGGGTTAGTAGAAGGCGGGAAAAGAGAAACACGAAGAAAAACCTCTGAATCGCCTGAATCGCCCAACTCAGAGAGAAAACCCTAAAGCTAGCTCCGCTTCGTATCCTTTAGCTTCGTATCCTTTATCTGAGTCTGTTGCATGATCAGATATCTTATGGCCTTCCCGTTCTTCCATTCGGGTGCCCGAAACTTCAAATGTACCGATAGTTATGCCCATTAAAACTCGATTCTTTTCTTGTGTACGAATCTCTATGTCATTGTCGCATCGTGAGTCCGATTAGCGTCCAGTTAGCCTCGTATCCTTTATCTGAGTCTGTTGCATGATCAGATACTTAATGGCCTTCCCGTTTGTCCATTCGGGTGCCCAAAACTTCAAATGTACCGATAGTTACGTCCTTTAAAATGCGAGTCTTTTCTTCTGTACTAATCTCTATGTCATTGTCGCACCGTGAGTCCAATTACCGTCCGGTCAGCTTCGTATCCTTTATCTGAGTCTGTTGCATGATCAGATATTTTATGGCCTTCCCGTTCCTCCATTCGGGTGCCCGAAACATCAAATGTACCGATAGTTATTTCCTTTAAAACTCGAGTCTTTTCTTCTGTACGAATCTCTATGTCATTGTCGCATCGTGAGTCCGATTACCGTTCGGTCTGCTTCTTATCCTTTATTTGACTCTGTAGCATGATTAGATATCTTATGGCCTTCACGTTCCTCCATTCCGGTGACCGAAACTTCAGATGTACCGATAGTTACGTCGTTAAAAACTTGAGTCATTTCTTGTGTACGAATCTCTATGTCATTGCCGCATCGTGAGTCGGATTACCATCCGGTCTGCTTCGTAAGCTTTATCTGAGTCTGTTGCATGATCAGATATCTTATGGCCTTCCCGTTCCTCCATTCGGGTGCCCAAAACATCAAATGTACAGATAGTTACGTCCTTTAAAACGCGAGTCTTTTCTTCTGTACGAATCTCTATGTCATTGTCGCATCGTGAGTCCGATAACCATCCGGTCAGCTTGGTATCCTTTATCTGAGTCTGTTGCATGATCAGTTATCTTATGTCCTTTCCGTTCCTCCATTCGGGTGCCCAAAACTACAAATTTACTGATAGTTACGTCCTTTAAAATGCGAGTCTTTTCTTCTGTACGAATCACTATGTCATTGTCGCATCGTGAGTCCGAGTACCACCTGAACAGCTTCGTATCCTTTATCTGTGTCTGTTGCATGATCGGATATCTTATGGCCTTCCCGTTCCTCCATTCGGGTGCCTGAAACTTCAAATGTACCGATAGTTACGTCTTTTAAAACTCGAGTCTTTTCTCGTGTACGAATCTCTATGTCATTGTAGCATCGTGAGTCCGATTACAATCCGCTCAGCTTGGTATCCTTTATCTGAATCTGTTGCGGTATCAGATATCTTATGGCCTTCCCGTTCTTCCATTCGGTTGCCCGAAAATTCAAATGTACCGATAGTTAAGTTCTTTAAAACTTGAGTCTTTTCTTGTGTACGAATCTCTATGTCGTTGTCGCATCGTGAGTCCGATTAACGTCCGGTCTGCTTCGTAACCTTTATCTGAGTCTGTTGCATGATCAGATATCTTATGGCCTTCCCGTTCCTGCATTCGGGTGCCCGAAACTTCAAACGTACCGATAGTTACGTCTTTTAAAACTCGAGTCTTTTCTTGTGTACGAATCTCTGTGTCATTGTAGCATCGTGAGTCCAACTACCGTCCGGTCAGCTTTGTATCCTTTATCTGAGTCTGTTGCATGATCAGATATTTTATGGCCTTCCCGTTCCTCCATTCGGATGCTCAAAACTTCAAATGTACCGATAGTTACGTCCTTTATAACTTGAGTCTTTTCTTGTGTACGAATCTCTATGTCATTGTCGCATCGTGAGTCCGATTAACGTACGGTCCACTTCGTAACCTTTATCTGAGTCTGTTGCATCATCAGATATCTTATGGCCTTCCTGTTCCTCGATTCGGGTGCCTGAAATTTCAAATATACCGATAGTTATGTCTATTAAATCTCGAGTCTTTTCTTGTGTACGAATCTCTATGTCATTGTAGCATCGTGAGTCCGATTACCATCCGCTCAGCTTTGTATCCTTTATCTGAGTCTGTTGCGGTATCAAATATCTTATGGGCTTCCCGTTCTTCCATTCGGTTGCCCGAAAATTCAAATGTACCGATAGTTACGCTCTTTAAAACTTGAGTCTTTTCTTGTGTACAAATCTCTATGTTGTTGTCGCATCGTGAGTCCGATTAACGTCCGGTCTGCTTCGTAACCTTTATCTGAGTCTGTTGTGTGATCAGATATCTTATGGCCTTCTCGTTCCTCCATTCGGGTGCCCGAAACTTCAAATGTACCGATAGTTACGTCTTCTAAAACTCGAGTCTTTTCTTGTGTACGAATCTCTATGTCATTGTAGTATCGTGGGTCCAACTACCGTCCGGTCAGCTTTGTAAACTTTATCTTAGTTTGTTGCATGATCAGATATTTTATGGCCTTCCCGGTCCTCCATTCGGGTGCTCAAAACTTCAAATTTACCGATAGTTACGTCCTTTAAAACTTGAGTCTTTTCTTGTGTACGAATCTCTATGTCATTGTCGCATCGTGAGTTCGATTAACGTATGGTCCACTTCGTAACCTTTATCTGAGTATGTTGCGTCATCAGATATCTTATGGCCTTTGTGTTCGTCCATTCGGGTGCCTGAAACTTCAAATATACCGATAGTTATGTCTTTTAAAACTCGAGTGTTTTCTTGTCTCCGAATCTCTATGTCATTGTAGCATCGTGAGTCCGATTACCATCCGCTCAGCTTCATATCCTTTATCTGAGTCTGTTGCGGTATCAGATATCTTATGGGCTTCCGTTCTTCCATTCGGTTGCCCGAAAATTCAAATATACCGATAGTTACGCTCTTTAAAACTTGAGTCTTTTCTTGTGTACGAATCTCTATGTTGTTGTCGCATCGTGAGTCCGATTAGCGTCCGGTCTGCTTCGTAACCTTTATCTCAGTCTGTTGCATGATCAGATATCTTATGGCCTTCCCGTTCCTCCATTCGGGTGCCCGGAATGTCAAATGTACCGATAGTTACGTCTGTTAAAACTCGAGTCTTTTCTTGTGTACGAATCTCTATGTCATTGTAGCATTGTGAGTCCGACTACCGTCCAGTCCGCTTCGTATCCTTTATTTGAGTCTGTAGCATGATCAGATATCTTATGGCCTTCACGTTCCTCCATTCGGGTGCCCGAAACTTCAAATGTACCGACAGTTACGTCCTTTAAAACTTGAGGCTTTTATTGTGTACGAATCTCTATGTCATGGTTGCATCGGGAGTCCGATTACCATCTGGTCTGCTTCGTAACCTTTATCTGAGTCTGTTGCATGATATCTTATGGCCTTCCTGTTCCTCCATTCGGGTGCCGAAAACTTCAAATGTACCGATAGTTATGTCCTTTAAAACTCGATTCTTTTCTTGTGTACGAATCTCTATGTCACTGTCGCATCGTGAGTCCGATTAGCGTCCAGTTTGCCTCGTATCCTTTATCTGAGTCTGTTGCATGATCATATACTTAATGGCCTTCCTGTTCGTCCATTCGGGTGCCAGAAACTAGAAATGTACCGATTGTTATGTTCTTTAAAACTCGAATCGTTTTTTGTGTACGAATCTCTATGTCATTGTCGCATCGTGAGTCTGATTACCATTTGGTCTGCTTCGTATCCTTTATTTGAGTCTGTAGCATGATCACATATCTAATGGCCTTCACGTTCCTCCATTCGGTTGCCTGAAAATTCAAATGTACCGATAGTTACGTTCTTTAAAACTTGAGTCTTTTCTAGTGTACGAATCTCTATGTCGTTGTCGTATCGTGAGTTCGATTAACGTCCGGTTTGCTTCGTAACCTTTATCTGAGTCTGTTGCGTGAACAGATATCTTATGGCTTTCCCGTTCCTCCATTCGGGTGCCCGAACTTCAAATGTACCGATAGTTACGTCTTTTAAAACTCGAGTCTTTTCTTGTGTACGAATATCTATGTCATTGTAGCATCGTGAGTCCAACTACCATCCAGTCAGCTTCGTATCCTTTATCTGAGTCTGTTGCATGATCAGATATTTTATGGCCTTCCCGTTCCTCCATTCGGGTGGTAAAAACTTCAAATGCACCGATAGTTAGGTCCTTTAAAACTTGAGTCTTTTCTTGTGTACGAATCTCTATGTCGTTGTCGCATCGTGAGTCCGATTAACGTTTGGTCTGCTTCGTAACCTTTATCTCAGTCTGTTGCATGATCAGATATCTTATGGCCTTCCCGTTCCTCCATTCGGGTGCCCAAAACTTCAAATGTACAGATAGTTACGTCTTTTAAAACTCGAGTCTTTTCTTGTGTACGAATCTCTATGTCGTTGTCGCATCGTGAGTCCGATTAACGTTTGGTCTGCTTCGTAACCTTTATCTCAGTCTGTTGCATGATCAGATATCTTATGGCCTTCCCGTTCCTCCATTCGGGTGCCCAAAACTTCAAATGTACAGATAGTTACGTCTTTTAAAACTCGAGTCTTTTCTTGTGTACGAATCTCTATGTCGTTGTCGCATCGTGAGTCCGATTAATGTCCGGTCTGCTTCATAACCTTTATTTGAGTCTGTTGCGTGATCAGATATCTTATGGCCTTCCCATTCCTCCATTCGGGTGCCCGAAACTTCAAATGTACCGATAGTTACGTCTTTTAAAACTCTAGTCTTTTCTTGTGTACGAATCTCTATGTCGTTGTCGCATCGTGAGTCCGATTAATGTCCGGTCTGCTTCATAACCTTTATTTGAGTCTGTTGCGTGATCAAATATCTTATGGCCTTCCCGTTCCTCCATTCGGGTGCCCGAAACTTCAAATGTACCGATAGTTACGTCTTTTAAAACTCGAGTCTTTTCTTGTGTACGTATCTCTATGTCATTGTAGCATCGTGAGTCCAACTACCGTCCGGTCAGCTTTGTATCCTTTATCTGGGTCTGTTGCATGATCAGATATTTTATGGCCTTCCCGTTCCTCCATTCGGGTGCTTAAAACTTCAAATGTACAGATAGTTACGTCCTTTAAAACTTGAGTCTTTTCTTGTGTACGAATCTCTATGTCATTGTCGTATCGTGAGTCCGATTAACGTCCGGTCTGCTTCGTAACCTTTATCTCAGTCTGTTGCATGATCAGATATCTTATGGCCTTCCCGTTCCTCCATTCGGGTGCCCGGAACTTCAAATGTACCGATAGTTACATCCTTTAAAACTTGAGTCTTTTCTTGTGTACGAATCTTTATGTCATTGTCGCATCGTGAGTCCAATTACCGTCCGGTCTGCTTCGTAACCTTTATCTGAGTCTGTTGCATGATCAGATATCTTATGTCCTTCCCGTTCCTCCATTCGGGTGCCTGAAACCTCAAATGTACCGATAGTTACGTCCTTTAAAACGCGAGTCTTTTCTTCTGTACGAATCTCTATGTCATTGTCGCATCGTGAGTCCGATTACCATCCGGTCAGCTTCATATCCTTTATCTGAGTCTGTAGCATGATTAGATATCTTATGGCCTTGATGTTCCCCCATTAGGGTGCCAGAAACTTCAAATGTACCGATAGTTACGTCCTTTAAAACTTGAGTTTTTTCTTGTGTACGAATCTCTATGTCATTGTCGCATCGTGAGTTCGATTACCGTCCGGTCTGCTTCGTATCCTTTATCTGAGTCTGTAGCATGATTGGATATATTATCGCCTTCATGTTCCTCCATTCGGGTGCCCGAAACTTCAAATGCACCGATAGTTACGTCCTTTAAAACTTGAGTCCTTTCTTGTGTACGAATCTCAATGTCATTTTCGCATCGTGAGTCCGATTACCATCCGGTCTGCTTCGTAACCTTTTATCTGAGTCTGTTGCATGATCAGATATCTTATGGCCTTCCCGTTCCTCCATTCGGGAGCCTAAAACTTCAAATGTACCGATAGTTACGTCCTTTAAAACTCGAGTCTTTTCTATTGTACGAATCTCTATGTCATTGTCGCATCGTGAGTCCGATTACCATCCGGTCAGCTTGGTATCCTTTATCTGAGTCTGTTTCATGATTAGTTATCTTATGGCCTTCACGTTCCTCCATTAGGGTGCCCGAAACTTCAAATGTACCGATAGTTACGTCCTTTAATACTTGACTCTTTTCTTGTGTACGAATCTCTATGTCATTGCCGCATCGTGAGTACGATTACTGTCCGGTCTGCTTGATATCCTTTATCTGAGTCTGTAGTATGATTGGATATCTTATGGCCTTCACGTTCCTCCATTCGGGTGCCCGAAACTTCAAATGTACCGATAGTTACGTCCTTTCAAACTTGAGTCTTTTCTTGTGTACGAATCTCTATGTTATTGTCGCATCGTGAGTCAGATTACCGTCCGGTCTGCTTCGTAACCTTTTATCTCAGTCTGTTGCATGATCAGATATCTTATGGCCTTCTCGTTCCTCCATTCGGGTGCCCAAAACTTCAAATGTACTGATAGTTACGTCTTTTAAAACTCGAGTCTTTTCTTGTGTACGAATCTCTATGTCGTTGTCGCATCGTGAGTCCGATTACCATCCGCTCAGCTTCGTATCCTTTATATGAATCTGTTGCGGTATCAGATATCTTATGGCCTTCCCGTTCTTCCATTCGGTTGCCCGAAAATTAAAATATACCGATAGTTACGCTCTTTAAAACTTGAGTCTTTTCTTGTGTACGAATCTCTATGTTGTTGTCGTATCGTGAGTCCGATTAACGTCCGGTCTGCTTCGTAACCTTTATCTCAGTCTGTTGCATGATCAGATATCTTATGGCCTTCCCGTTCCTCCATTCGGGTGCCCGGAACTTCAAATGTACCGATAGTTACGTCTGTTAAAACTCGAGTCTTTTCTTGTGTACGAATCTCTATGTCATTGTAGCATCGTGAGTCCGACTACCGTCCAGTCCGCTTCGTATCCTTTATTTGAGACTATAGCATGATCAGATATCTTATTGCCTTCACGTTCCTCCATTCGAGTGACCGAAACTTCAAATGTACCGATAGTTACGTCCTTTAAAACTTGAGTCTTTTCTTGTGTACGAATCTTTATGTCATTGTCACATCGTGAGTCCAATTACCGTCCGGTCTGCTTCGTAACCTTTATCTGAGTCTGTTGCATGATCAGATATCTTATGTCCTTCCAGTTCCTCCATTCGGGTGCCTGAAACTTCAAATGTACCGATAGTTACGTCCTTTAAAACGCGAGTCTTTTCTTCTGTACGAATCTCTATGTCATTGTCGCATCGTGAGTTCGATTACCATCCGGTCAACTTCATGTCCTTTATCTGAGTCTGTAGCATGATTAGATATCTTATGGCCTTGATGTTCCCCCATTAGGGTGCCCGAAACTTCAAATGTGCCAATAGTTACGTCCTTTAAAACTTGAGTTTTTTCTTGTGTACGAATCTCTATGTCATTGTCGCATCGGGAGTCCGATTACCGTCCGGTCTGCTTCGTAACCTTTTATCTGAGTCTGTTGCATGATCAGATATCTTATGGCCTTCCCGTTCCTCCATTCGGGTGCACAAAACTTCAAATGTATCGATAGTTATGTCCTTTAATACTCGATTCTTTTCTTGTGCACGAATCTCTATGTCATTGTAGCATCGTGAGTCCGACTAACGTCCAGTCCGCTTCGTATCCTTTATTTGAGACTGTAGCATGATCAGATATCTTATGGCCTTCACGTTCCTCCATTTGGGTGCCCAAAACTTCAAATGTACCGACAGTTACGTCCTTTAAAACTTGAGTCTTTTCTTGTGTACGAATCTCTATGTCATTGTTGCATCGGGAGTCCGATTACCGTCCGGTTCGCTTCGTATCCTTTATTTGAGTTTGTAGCATGATCAGATATCTTATTATCTTCACGTTCCTCCATTCGGGTGCCTGAAACTTCAAATGTACCAATAGTTACGTCCTTTAAAACTTGAATCATTTCTTGTGTACGAATCTCTATTTGTTTGAGCCAGATTTTATGGCTTTCACATTAGAAACTAAGTCCAAAAACAATCCCTGGGAAAGATTGAAGTCGGAGTCTGACAACATAGTCCCCAAGTATTGAATCCTTAATGGGATTTCATTGAAGGATGTGGTCTTAGCCGAGGCACAGAGAAGGAGAGTATGGAAGAAAAATTTCATGACTGGAGGGAAAAACTTTTTAAATAATGTTGATCCAGTCATCTGAGCATCATACCCTCTTTCCTGAAACTCTGTGTGAAGCTCTGTTTTAGGAAAAGAGTCCTTACCTGACAAGTCGTTGAGGGAGAAGGTTGTGGATATGAGTTCAGGTGTAATGGAGATGCTAGTGGCTCCAATTTTGGAAATAATGGATGTAGGCTGTTTGTCTTGAAACAAGACTTCAGCGTTAGCCCAAAATTCTTGGAGGGTTTCGAGATGGATGGGAGCATCAGCAGTTAGGATGTTTTTGTATTTTGAGTTATTAATGATGTCAATGGTGGAATGGAATGGTACGTTATCTTCTGTTTTAACCAGATATGGTAAGAAATTGTGGGTGGCTTTTGTTTGAAGATCCATTGTAATGGATTTCGAGTGTGAAAGTGACTGAAATTTGATTGGGGGTTTGAGGAAGACGAAGGCGGTTTTAGTATTTTGAATACAATGAGACAGTAAAACTGCTGTTGGGGGAAAACAGGGTTTTATAGCCTCTGGTGAAACCGCTAATGTGGCAAAACTCTGCTTTTGAGAGCAGACGTGGCAAACATCTGATGGTTTAAACATTTGGTGGTATACAGCTGTTTTGGTAAAAGTCTGTTGCCAACCTCTGTTGTTTAACCAAAAGACTGATGGAGTAACAATTGTTTTATCTGATCAGATGTTTGAAACAGATTTTTCAACCAACAGTGGATTGAATGAAACAGTGGTTGTTTTATCTGATCAGTGGTTTAAAACAGATTTTTCAACCAAAAGAGCTATTTTTAAGGAAAAATTGATTTTCTGAAAACATTTTAATGTTTTTATTGAAAACATTTTTGTTGTTTTAATCCACGTTTAACATTCCAATTCGAGAGATCAGATTTGTGAAGGTAGATGTGTCTAAAGATTTAGTCAACACATCTGCCAACTGATCCTCTGTTGGAACATGGTGCAGAGTAATCAAACCTTTTTCATAGCTATCTCTGACAAAATGATGTCTGATGTCTATGTGCTTTGTGGTTGAATGAGAGACTGGATTCTTGATGATATTTTCAGCAGCTTGACTATCCATCATGAGTGGAGTCCTTAGTGCAGTTATCCCAAAATCCAGCAGTTGACTTTGAAGCCACATGAGTTGGGCTGTACAGCTTGCAGCAGCAATATATTCAGCCTCAGCTGTTGAAGTTGAAACAGCTGCTTGCTTTTTGCTTTGCCATGAAACTAAGGCATTCCCTAGAAACTGGCACCCTCCAGATGTGGACTTCCTTGTGGTGTGGCAGCCAGCAAAATCACTGTCTGAATAACCTGAAAGCTCAATGTTTCCATTAGCAGGATACCAGATACCAAGTGTGGGAGCACCTTTTAGGTATCTGAATATCCTTTTCACAGCAATAAGGTTTGACTTTCTAGGTGAAGCCTGGGATCTTGCACAAACACAGGTTGCAAACATAATGTCTGGCCTGGATGCTGTTAAGTACAATAAAGACCCAATCATGCATCTGTAGTGTGTTTGATCAACCAGTTCATCTTTGTCATCATCAGTGAGTGGCTTGACTGTGCTCATGGGTGTACTACATGGCTTACAATCATTCATCTCAAATTTTGTTAACAGGTTTTTCACATATTTATTTTGATGAATGAATGTGCCATTTTGCAGCTGCTTCACTTGGAGACCAAGGAAGCACTGAAGTTCACCCATAGCACTCATTTCAAACTCTGCTGTCATGAGTTCCCTAAACTCCTCACACATTTTGTTACATGTGGATCCAAAAATGATATCATCCACATATATTTGAACAATTATTAAATCTTTCCCTTTCCATTTTAAAAATAAGGTTTTATCAATTTTACCTCTTGTGAAACCAATAGATAAGAGAAAAGTGGAGAGAGTTTCATACCAGGCTCTTGGTGCTTGTTTCAGTCCATACAAGGCTTTATTAAGCTTGTAGACATACTCAGGATGGAATGTGTCTTCAAAACCAGGTGGTTGACATACATAGACCTCCTCCTGAATTTTGCCATATAGGAAGGCACATTTGATGTCCATCTGATACACCTTGATGTTGTGGTTGACAGCAAAGGCTAGGAACAGTCTGATAGCTTCTAACCTTGCTACAGGGGCAAAGGTTTCATCATAGTCTATCCCTTCTTCTTGTCTGAAGCCTTGAACCACTAGCCTGGCCTTATTCTTGACAACTATACCCCTTTCATCAGTTTTGTTTTTGAAGACCCACTTTGTGCCAATTGGACAAACATCCTTAGGCAGTGGTACAAGTTCCCATACTTGTTGTCTTTTGAACTGAAGGAGCTCTTCTTGCATGGCTTCCACCCAACTGTTGTCTTTCAGTGCCTCTTGGTACTTGACTAGTTGTGTAAGGGAAAGAAAGCCTACAAAAAGACAGATATTTGAGGATTGGCTCCTTGTGAGCACACCTTCTCTGATGTTGCCAATGATTTGGTCTGGTGGATGAGCTCTAAGGTAGATTAGATCTCCCTGATATGGTATGATGGCATTTTGTGGTGAAGGACAGAGGTTTGGTGACTCTGTTGACATAACATCTGTTTGCACTTTTGTAGTGTCAACAGATGTTTGGAATGGAGGTGGAGGAATGGGTCCAAGTGGTGTAAAATTGGACTGACTTTTGTCAACAGATGTTTGACTGTTGTCAACAGATGATTGACTTTTGTCAACAGATGATTGAGCAGTGGACAAAATGGGTGAATCAGTGGTTTGGGGATAGGATTGGCCAACAGTGGCTGACTCAGCTGTGACAGAGTTTTGACAGTTGTTTTGAACTACTGCTTCCTCTGATACAGGATAGACTTTATAGTGATCTGGAATCACAACATCCATTCTGTAGTCTTGTTGTGGAGATTGTGGAGTACCTGCACTGTTAGTTTTGACAGTAATATCTTCAAATTTGAATTTATCCAAATCAAATAACTCAGCAGGGTTTGCTGGGATTTTTAAAGATGAAAGTTCATTGAACTTCACATTCAGAGTTTCTTCTATTGTCTTGGTCCTTGTGTTAAACACTTTATAGGCCTTGGCAGTAGAAGAATACCCCAGAAAATACCCACAATCTACTTTGGCTGCAAACTTTGAAATGGAATCTTTAAGATTTAAAATGAAACATGGGCAGCCAAAGACTTTGAAAAATGAGATCAGTGGTTTGATTTTGAACAAAATTTCATAAGCAGTCTTTTGATGTCTTGGGTTGATTAAAACTCTGTTTTGAACATAGCAAGCAGTGTTTACAGCTTCTGCCCAGAAGGACAGTGGCAAACCAGAATCTGCTAGCATTGTTCTTGCAGCTTCAATGAGAGTTCTGTTCTTCCTCTCAACCACCCCATTTTGCTCTGGTGTTCTTGGGATACTGTACTGCCTCACAATCCCTTTTGACACACAGAAATCATCCAACTCCTTATTTTTAAACTCTGTTCCATTGTCACTTCTAAAGACTTTTACTGGCAAGTCATATTGTTTTTCAACTTTGGTGACAAAGTCCTTCAAAATACCTGCAGTCTCATCCTTAGAATGTAAAAAGTAAGTCCATGTAAACCTAGAAAAATCATCAATTATGACAAGACAAAATCTCTTTCTTCTTAGACTCATGATTTTAACTGGGCCAAACAAGTCCATGTGCAACAATTGTAAACACTGACTAGTTTTGGACTCATCAATTGATTTTTAAGAGCTTTTATGTTGTTTTCCTTTTAGGCAGGAAACACAATGCTCATCACATTTGAATTCTTTTGATGGCAAACCTCTGACAAGGTTTTGTTTGGAGAGAGAGTTGATAGTTTGAAGGTTGGTGTGACCAAGTCTCCTATGCCACAATTCTGTCTCTTTGGTAGAGGCAGCAGAGAACAGACAGACATTTGCCATAGGGTTATCCTTCAACATATCAACTACATACACATTGCCACTTCTATGAGCAACAAGTTGTGCTTTACTCTCAGCAATGATGGTGTTAATCTTTTCAACCGCTTCTGGTCCAACAATCTTACATGTTTTCTTAGTGAAGAATGACCAATATCCTTTGTCACTCATTTGTGATACACTAAGTAGATTAAAGTTTAGATTGTCTATCAGATTAACATTTTCAAACTTAAGCCTCCCAGCTTGGACAGTTCCAGAACCCAACACTTTACCTTTAGAATCATTACCAAAGGATATATCACCCCCTCCATGTGCAAGAAAGTCCAGAAGAAGGGCTCTACATCCTGTCATGTGCCTGGAGCCTCCACTATCTACATACCATAAACTATCTAAGCAAGCAGAAGCTCCCTGCACATCAGTAAAGAGTTTAGTTTTGGTGAGTGTCCAAAGCCAAATTGGCTTTGGATGGGTTCTTAGATGTCTCAGCCTTAAGTTGTGGAGAATGATCAGTGGTTTGAACTAGCTTTTGGACTAGGTTCAACAGCTGTAGTTGACCATTTGCCAGTGCTTGTATGTCAACACTTGGTCCAACAGATGTTTGATCACTTCCTGTCAGATGCTGAAAATCATGAGGATGTCTGTTCACTTTTGGTTTTGAAGGCCTTTTGGGCTCTTCATAAACATGTGGCAGACGATGACAAGTTGGTTGTCCATATCCTCTTGGTAGTCTGGTAGCTGGTGGAACATCTGTTACCTGAACATCTCTGGGAGCAGAGTTTTTGTTCAGACCTTTGGTAACAGCTGTTTGGACTGGTTCAAAAGTCTGTTTGGGTTTTCCTTTTGGAGTACTCACCACTTGACTTTCAAGAGTTTTAGCCTTGTACTCTTTTATCTTTTCATCAAAATTTTTGAGATACAAGCACTCTTTTGTTTTGTGATTCTTTTTCTTACAGATTGAACATTCATTGGTTTTAGAATCATTTAAACTTGTTGCTTTGTTGATGTCATATGCTTTTAGAAGAAAACAGTTTTTGGTGACATGATTCTTCTTTTCACAAAAATCACAAAACAAGTTATCTTTGGCTTTCCCTTTTCCTTTCTTATTTTCAACAGATGTTTGATCATCTGTTGGAAGATCTCTCAAAGGGATAACTTTGGCCTGTGGTGCCTTTTTACCATCAGGGGTTTTGAAGGTCATTGGTTGAAAATTTTCAAGGACATCACACTCATCTGACCATGATGGTTTGAATTGATATTTTTCAATTTCATCAAATGAGGGTGTACCTTCCAACTTTTCAAGAATGATTTTCTTGCCATTGGGTTCAGTAACCTTGATTTCTTGACCTTTTGAATTGGTTGGGATGATTTCAACCAACTGTGGTTCCTTTTTGTCAGTGGTTTGTGAACTCTGAGCAGTGGTTTCTTGAAAACCAAAGCCAAATTTCACATGACTTTTAGATTGTTGGTTGACAATCATCTCAAAACCTTTTGATGATTCCACCCATTTCTGACATTCAACTTGGGTGGACTCAAGCTCGTTTTTACAACTATGATATTTGGTTATCATAGTCTGAAGCTGGTCTTTGGTTATGCTTGCTTCATGTTTTAAACTGCTGGTTTCAGATTCTTTTTCAGTTATTTTTTATTTTAACTCTTTAGTGAGTTTTTCAAACTGAATTTCATCTTCCAAAATTTTCTTTCTAAAGTTTTCATTCACCTCTTTTATCTTAGCAAATGCTACAATACATTTGTCTGAGCACAAGTCATTTAAGATTTGAGGAGATACCTTAGCAGCAGCCATCAAGGCACAGTTACACTGGCAATCACAATCATCACTACCCCAGGGGTCTGAGAGATTCACAACCTCTACTTCAGATTCTTCAGCTGAAACAACTTCATCAACAATACCATTAGTCACATTTTCAGACATAGACACCACTCCCTCAGAATCAGTCTCTTCAACAATTGTTTCTAGTGCCATAAAGCAAAAATTATTTTCAGAATTGGCAACTAAAGCAATGTTATCATCTGTTATCTCATCTGGTAGACTACTCCAATCAACAAAGCCTTGAGTGAAGAAACTCTGTTGACCTTGCTGACTGGTCTCTGCAGTAGCAGAGGGTGGAGCAGCAGTCATTGGCACTTGTGCCTGAGTAACAGGTGTTTGGAAATAGTGATACTGAGGAACAGTGGTTTGAACATAGTGCACAGGAACAGTGGTTTGGGTCTGTTCAAAGTGAGCAGTGTTTTGCACATTTGGTACATGGATGTTTTGATAAGTGTTGGTCTGAGGCCTTTGGTTTGGATAGGTGATCATAGGGGTACCATTTTGACTCCTACATTCCCTAGCAAAGTGACCCATTCTATGACACTTGTAACACTTGATCTTTGATTTATCCAACCCCACCTTTGACCCACCATGTAAACCTGGGTACCTCCTGCCAGTTTTCTTATAGAAGTTATTGGTTCTAATACTGAGCAGGGCAACCTGATGCAAGATGTCCATTTCTTCTAAGTCCAAAGGGTCAATATATTGAAGGTCATTGTACACAAAAGATGAATTATCAGATGCCTGGATATCACCATTTGCTGCAAAAGCATAGTTGGGTGATGAGTAAGAATCATTGTTAAAACCAGTGGTTATATCAATGTAATGATCATAACCCTGATCCTTACTACTTCCAGAACCCTCCTCTTGGCCCAAAAGTGTTGTATTCCCAAATACATAGTCATCAGACACTTTTCCAGAGTCCTGGAGCTTCTTTTTCTGGTTAAGCCCTCTCTCATAAGTCAAGAGCTTACCATGAAGCTGGGTCAGGGTCAGGTCTTTAAATCCGATAGAGTTTCTCATGACTATAGCTATAGTGTCCCATTTGTCCTGAAGTGATCTAAGAAACCTATGATTCAAGGTTGAATTAGGAAAAGTTAGACCAACCAGTTTTAGTTCACTAATCAGACAATTAAACCTTTCAAACTGTTGTGTTAACGACTCTCCCTTTATGTGACTAAACGTTTCATATTGTTGGTTAAGTATTTCACGGTTGTTTTCAATCACATCTTCAGTTCCCCCGAACTGCTCTTTAAGAGCATCCCACAATTCTTTAGCACTATTGCAGTGCAAGAGTCCGGCATAGATATCATTCGGTAGTGCCATGGCTACTATGCTAAAAGCCTTGGCATCTAACTCGATTTTTTGAAAATCTTGCTCTGAGTAGTTCTCAACACTCTTTGGTACTTGGATCTTTGGATCCTCGGCACTCGGTACCATTGGAACATGTGGTCCAAATACTACCGATTTCCAGCACCCTGTGTTCTGTTGTGCTAACACATGAGCCACCCGACGCTGCCAGATGTTGTACTCTGACCTGACAAGCATCGGAGGCTTGTTGCTAGTGCCAGTGTTGTGTGGATCTTGATTAAGAGAAGTCATTCTCTGATTTTTCGAAAACAAAATCTGTTTACTAACGGTTGAAACGAAAATAAACTATTACTCTGTTTTCAATCCGACAAACAAACTATATCAATAATTGTGAGCTGATCTGTTTATATTAAATTGATTTGTTAGATCGTATTTAATTAACCAAGCTCTGATACCAATTGTTAGGATCTGAGTTTGTTTGTTTTGATTGTTTAGACAAATATGAAATAAGTGAAGTGAAGTATAAATGGAAAGTACAGCGGAAAGATAAACTATAAATCAAAACAGGAGAATAATTGTTTTTAATCGAATGCTTTCATTAAGTTGAAAGATTACAATTGTACAATAAACTCCCCCTCAGCCTGATCACTCAGAGAATGTTTGTCTTAAGAGAATGACGAGTGATGAATAGAACAGTGCATTCATTGTTCTATTTATAAACTAAACTAAACCTCTGATGATCACTGCTGACGTCACCTAAGACAGCGACCTCTAACTGACTAACAACATTTAACATCTGCTAACTATAACTACTGTTACATTGAAAACACTGTTAATACAAAAGTAAAGGAAAGCTCTGATGGTCTCTATCATCTGTTGAACCAAAGTGCTGTTGGTTCAACAGACCTTTGTTCTTCAGTACTTGATTAGCAGTTGTTTCTTCATCAGACCTTTGTCTATCAGTCGTTTGTTCAGCAGACCTTTCAGCAGCAGCAGTTGTCTTTATCAGTTGTTTGGTGTAGCAGTTGTTAGGGTCAACAGTCTTTTGGGGAAAGCTTCTTGTAACAACTGTTTTATTCAAAGGATCAAAAGATAGAATACTTTGTCTTTCTAATCATCTGTTCTTCTCCAGGTCAGCAGACCCAACATTCACTTTGTATACTTTATCTAAGTCTGTTGCATGATCAGATACCTTATGGCCTTCCTGTTCCTCCATTCGAGTCCCTGAAACTCCAAAAGTACCGATAGTTACAGTCTTTTAAACTGGAGTCTTTTCTTGTGTATGAATCTCTACGTAATTGTCTCATTGTGAGTCCGATTACCGTTCGGTCACCTTCGTATGCTTTATCTGATTCTGTAGCATGATCAGATACCTTATGGCTTTCCAGTTGCTCTATTCTGGTCGATGAAACCCCAAAAGTAACGATATTTACGGTCATTTAAACTGAAGTGCTTTCCTGTGTACGAATCTCTACGTAATTCTCGTATTGTGATTCCGATTGTAGAGTATCGTTTTGTCAAAAACAGTTAGATTTGATCATACAAGTCTATGTTCTAGGTGCGGAAACCCTAGAACAGTTACAAAATGATAGTTAACGAATTAAACACACAAATTCACATTTTCAATTGTTGTTTCCACTAATAACTTGTTAAAATATGATCACATAAACGATTACAAGTTAATCTGACTGATTTCAAATACTTAGGAACACTAGAGAGCACTAGCCTGACTCACACACTCTAAATGATCAAAGTTACAATGAAAAATAAACTTTAAGCTTTTATATGCCTGCACGTTCGCCCCTAACGTATGGTCGAATGTGGAAGTTTTCCACATTCGCCCTCTTTGTCTGGTACGAATCTGGAACTATCTTCAATCAATTTTACCTTCGACCTTCAGTATTCACATTCGCCCTTTCTATTTTCACCTTCGACCCTATGTAAATCAACAAAACAACTTTGCTTTTGCAATCCAAAGCACTAGTCGCACATTATGCATCAACACCGATTACCATCTTCTCATCTTCGTATCCTTTATCTTAGTATGTAGCATGATCATATACCTTATGGCTTTCCAGTTCCTCCATTCGGGTTCCTGAAATCCAAAAGTACCGATAGTTACGGTCTTTTAATCTGGAGTATTTTCCTGTGTACGAATCTCTACGCAATTGTCACATTGAGAGTCCATGTACAGTAGGGTCAGCTTTTTGTCCTTTATCCGAGTCTATAGCATGTTCAGATACCTTATGGCCTTCCTGTTCCTCCATTCAGGTCCCTGAAACTACAAAAGTACCGATATTTATGATCTTTTAAACTAGAGGCTTTTCCTTTGTACGAATCTCTATGTAATTGGCACATTGTGAGTCCGGTTACCGTCCGGTCAGATTCGTATCCGTTATCCGAGTCGGTAGCATTATCAGATACCTTATGGCCTTTCCGTTCCTCCATTCGGGTCCCTGAAACTCCATAAGTAACGATCGTTACTGTATTTTAAACTAGAGTCTTTTCCAGTATACGAATCTCTACGTAACTGTCGCATTGTGAGTCCGATTAACCTCCGGTCATCTTCATATCCCTTATCTAAGTCTATAGCATTATCTGATACCTTATGGCATTCCCGTTCCTCCATTCGGGTCCCCGAAGGTCCAAAAGTTCCGATAGTTAAGGTCTTTTAAACTGGAGACTTTTCCTGTGTACGAATCTCTACGAAGTTGTCACGTTGTGAGTTCGATTACCATCAGGTCAGTTTCATATCCTTTATTTGAGTCTGTAACATGATCAGATACTTTATAGCCTTCCTGTTCGTCCATTCGGGTCCCCGAAACTCCAAATGTACCGATAGTTACGATCTTTTAAACTGGAGTCTTTTCCTGTGTACGAATCTCTACGCAATTATAGCATTGTGAGTCCGGTTACCTTCCGCTCAGCTTCCTATCCTCTATCTGAGTCTGTAGCATGATAAGATACCTTACAGCGTTCCCGTTCCTCCATTCGGGTCCTCAAAACTCAAAATGTACCGATAGTTACGGTCTTTTAAACTGGAGTCCTTTATTGAGTACAAATTTCTACATAATTGTCGCATTGTGAGTCCGATTACCGTCCGATCAACTTTGTGTAATTTATCTAAGTCTGTTGCATGATTAGATACCTTACGGCTTTCCTGTTCCTCAATTCGGGTCCCTAAAACTCCAAAAGTAATGATAGCTACGGTCTTTTAAACTGAAGTGCTTTCCTGTATACGAATTGTGAATCCGATTAGGAACCGAATTCGTGGATCGAATACGCGTAAACAACTCGATTTCAGACGGGAGATTCGAGACGAGACAGAAATTAACGATAACAAAGTCATCACAGATTCGTATTACTACAGAAACGGTTACAGACACTGTCATCAGTAGGATAAACATCTATCTCGTGGCCGGGGGAGGTCGGGCATGACCTCCCCCTTGAGAGCATTCAAAGTACAAACTCAAATCACCAAATGAAAACCAACACATGAGATTGCTATTTATAGTCCAATACACATGTTCCACCTTTGCCCCTTAGTGATGGTCGAATGTGGAGTATTTCCACATTCGCCCCTTTGTAATGGTCGAATGTGGAAAACTTCCACATTCGCCCCTTGTATAAAGGTCGAACCTGGCTTTGTGTATTGTCCTATATTTTACAAATGCGTCAGATCCATAAAATGCCCTTATGGATCACCACAATCTCATGTAACACAATTCAAAGACTCAACCCTAGTCTATTCGACAGTGACGTCCACAGAAAGTGCATCAACACGAATCTCTACGTAATTCTTGCATTGTGATTCCAATTACCGTCATGTCAGCTTTGTATCCTTTATCTGAGTGTTTAGCATGAGCAGATACCTTATGGCCTTCCCGTTCCTCCATTTGGGTTCCTGAAATTCCAAAAGTACCGATAGTTACAGTCTTTTAAACTAGAGTGTTTTCCTGTGTACGAATCTCTACGTAATTCTCGCATTGTGAGTCCGATTACTGTCCGGCCAGCTTCGTTTCCTTTATTTGAGTCTCTAGCATGATCAACTAACTTATGGCCTTCGCATTCATCCATTCGAATCCTTGAAACTCCAAAAGAGATAGTTACGGTCTTTTAAACTGGAGTGTTTTCCGGTGTACGAATCTCTACGCTATAGACACATTATGAGTTCGATTACCGTCTGGTCTGCTTTGTATCCTATATCTGAGTCTGTAGCATGATCAGATATCTTATGTCTTTCCCGTTCCACCATTCGGCTCCCGAAACTCCTAAAGTACCGATAGTTACGGTCTTTTAAACTGGAGTCTTTTCTTGTGAATGAATCTCTACGAAGTTGTCGCATTGTGAGTCCGATTACCTTCCGGTCAGCTTCCTACCCTTTATCTGAGTCTGTAGCATGATCAGATAACTTATGGCCTTCCCGTTCGTCCACTCAGGTCCCGGAAACTCCAAATGTACCGATAGTTACGGTCTTTTAAACTGGAGTCATTTCTTGTGTATGAATCTCCACATAATTGTTACATTATGAGTCCGATTACCGTCCGATTCACTTTGTATACTTTATCTAAGTCTTTTGCATGATCAGATACCTTATAGCCTTCCCGTTCCTCCATTCGAGTCCCTGAAACTCCAAAAGTACCGATAGTTACTGTCTTTTAAACTGGAGTCTTTTCTTGTGTATGAATCTCTACGTAATTGTCGCATTGTGAGTCTGATTACCGTCCGGTCACCTTCGTATGCTTTATCTGATTCTGTAGCATGATCAGATACCTTATGGCTTTCCAGTTCCTCTATTCTGGTCCATGAAACCCAAAAGTAACGATATTTACGGTCTTTTAAACTGAAGTGCTTTCCTGTGTACGAATCTCTACGTAATTCTCGTATTGTAATTCCGATTGTAGAGTATCGTTTTGTCAAAAACAGTTAGCTTTGATCATACGAGTCTCTGTTCTAGGTGCGGAAACCCTAGAATAGTTACAAAATGATAGTTAATGTAACACCCCGTTGTTAAGTACCCAAAATTATATATATAATCTATGATTAATTAACATAATTATCTAATATTATAGCTAAGCTAATCCGGCCCAATGGAATCGTCCCAATATATCAAGCCTACCCGATAATAGAAGACCAAAACATATTAGCCTATAACAATTGGACTCCATTTGTAAAAGCCCAATACCCTTTCAGCCCACCAAGTCTACCCGGCTCATCTACCCCCTGGCCCAAACCCACACTTGGTTATATCTCAACCTCATTTAGATAATGCACATGGAGCCCCTTTATCTGCTTATGTTTTACGCCCATGACACCTACGCAAGATTCATGCATCATCATAAATGTTCAATCACCCTTATCCATATTATGCATGCACCTTTACCCCTGTCCAAGAGTTAACTACATCATCACCATCTCATCTAATCTTAACTTTCATGCACACATGTGTTCTTCTTGGACCATCCACTAATCACAAACCTTCAAACCTTATCATTAAGTAATCATCACACCAATCATTATCTGTTCATCCTTTTATCATATTATAATATAAAGATGGAAAAGGAGACATGCTCTGTACAACATTCATGCATCTATATTCACACTTATCTAGCCACCTGCCAACCTTTACGTCATTACATTCATTCACTAGATAATATGTACAGCTCCATCATCATCATCATCATCATCATCATCTAATAATTGGAATGATATTATAAATACACTAACATAATAAGCATTCACAGCCTGCACCAATCGTATATGAGTGAAAGGGAGAGTACGTAAGAGGGAGAAAGAGATTAGAGAGATACCACCGATCAGTCACCTTCTCCGACCATTCTCCGGCTGATTTTCGATCACCGTAGACAACCACCCATGACTTTCCATGCAGCCATGATCCTCGCCTTCATGTTCCGATAACCAAACACCATAATATCACCTCATCATCTCCGAACACCTTTCACCTGTCTCCGACAAGGAATAACCGGCTCCGACCCTCTCTTCGGCAACATGACAGACGAACCTTTCCACCCTTCTGTCACTAAACATACAACTATATATAACCCAAACCTTCACCAGATACCTTCTTACGAACTAATATCATCCGGTTGTTTGTCTTCTCCGATAACCCATCACCATTATTACCCAGGTCCAGTCAACTCCTCCAGCACCGATCGCCTCACCTTGAACCCGTCTCTGTTACGACTGGTTCTGTTCAACCGTCCTGTTCTGATAAGCCATCATCTCCAAAATACCTCCTGATATGAACCGAATCGAACCCAACATCTACCTCCTACTCTTCTGTCGGAACCGACTCACTAGTTTGTATCAAAACATAAACCAACCCAAGTTCAAACCGTTTACATCTCGAAACCGTGCAGAACGTGGAAGCTACTAAGAGGTTATTATTATGATTATTTATAGTTATTATTATTATATTAATATTATTATTATTATTATTATTATTATTATTATTATTATTATAAACGTGGAAGCTACTAAGAGGTTATTATTATGATAATATTAACCCGACAATATTAAACCGGATATCTATATATATATATACACACACGAGAATATAAAAGAATATAATATTAAAGGATTGTCCCCAATGTTATCATGTGCACAAGCCTTGCACGCGCTAATGTTATTAAAATAGAATAGGTACAATAGATCTTGGAATATACTGATAAGGAATAGACTACAGAATCAGAAGAATATTATAAAAGTGAGTACATGACCCTTCCCCTTTTTATTTATAAAGCTTTTGGGGTGATTACATGCTTGTCCAATCATTATCAAGGTATTTTATATGGTTTATATTAAAAAAGTGTTATCGAGTTGTTAATAGAATATCATCGAATCATGATCATGTTATATAATAGAATTCGGTCGAATAGAAATCACGTAGAATGGATCCATTCGGTATCACGGGAATATATTTTTCTAAACCAAGTAGAGGTTTGGAACCACAATAAGCATTTGTATGGTGCTCCATCGATAATATATTCCACCTTAGAATGACCGAACCATATAGAAAGAGTTACATGTTTGTTAAACTTGAATTATTATTATTATCAGTATGTCTAAATCTCGGCATGTCTCACTAGTATGAAAATACTAACGTACTTTTAAGCATGTGGTCAGGTATTTATACAAGATATTAAAGAGAAAGCTGACGAATAGAAGATCTGGATAAGAGGAGGATGATATGGCTACATTTTATGTATTTCATTAGTATTGAAATTTAGTTTAATGTAATCATTACAATTAAACCTATTAATGCTAATCCGCTGCGCCACCTGCGTTGTTACAGGTGGTATCAGAGCAGCAGGTTTAATTAATAGAAATCCTCTTCTGATCCAAGATCAACCAAAAATATTTTAGAAACAAATATGTGTCAATAGAAATTATAAGAAAGTATAGAAAATTATCAAGGAAATTACTAGAATAATATTGTGAGGTAAATTGACAATTTTTGTGGCCAGGAAATTGTGAGTTTACAAGCACGATTGATTTCTAGAAAATTCTTTGGTAATACCAAAATATAAGAAATTCAAGAAATACGAATTATCTGTAAACAAGAATTTTATGAGGTATAGATAAGTTATTGTAAAAGTATTATTTCTATTTATCGTATCATTTAGAAAAATATAAGAGCAACATGTTAAGAAAAAGAATCCACATATAAATTCCATATCATATTACATGAGAAATTATCAAATTTATTATACCTATTCGAAAGATAAGAAAATCAAAGGTAGTAACTTTCCTCAGAAGAAATTTATGTTTAAAAGTATTGAAAATCAGACATAACTAGAAGAATATATCCGATTATTAAGGAAAAGTTATAAATCCTTACAAGTATTGTACTCCCACTTGAGCATTCATATGATCAAGTTTCCTAGAATGATATTATCTCTCTGACAACTCCGTTCTATATGCAGTATATGCAAATTCCATTCTAATAAAAACCAAGTGAACATAAATATATTCTATAAGAATATACCATTTCGTATAACTTATCATTTGAAACCATCAGTACAAATATTTTCACGAATATATCCGAAAATATATATATATATATATATATATATATATATATATATATATATATATATATTCTATAAATCCTTTTAAACTTCGTGCTATCCGCTTTGCAAGATCATTTCTTGAATCTAGGAAACTATTTCCAACTCAGAAATCTAATAAGAAATTGATAAAAGAATATCAGAATCCAACTCGTATTATCAAGAAATAGTATTAGTGTCATCTCGATCTGAACGAATCAACAGAAGTAAGATTAAAGCTTATATTAAATCGAGAAATTTAAAAGGTATTTTCATCCCATACGAATCAAATCTTAAAGTTCAAAAGTCTAGCTCGTTAGACTTAATTAAAATGTTTCACCTGAAAACTTCCTTGTATTACAATTCGGAACCTTATCAGTATATAATCACGTTCTTTTCCAAAAGTTTTGAGATCACTAGTATGACGAGACACGTGCAATCTGGAAGGGTGAGCGCCTGTATCCTGAGTTTTCTGTCTAAGGTTGGCATTTCGTATTAATCCTAATCAACCGCGGGACCCGTATGCCTACCTGGGAACTCTTGGGATGAGCATTCACTTATAGGCTAAAGCATGTCTCTCACAAGTCACTAGAAATTCTAGAATACTTTGGATATTCAAACATTTCCGTTGGAAATATTCCCGATCACTTTCCTTTTCTAGATTAAAGTTTAATATTCTCCCGTTGAACATTCAGTTCGATGTCATATCTAAAAACATCTCCGATATAAAAACCTAGCACCTCAACTTCATTCTCAGTAAAACTTTCACCATCTAGTTTGGTTCATCAAAGTTTGAAACCCGATTCTAAAATAAATTTATAGACGATATGTTCATATTATATATCAACGCTTCGGTTATCAGCACTATTATCAATCATTACTCTAGAATCCTAGAAACTACCCTCACCCGAACAATATCACTGCCCAACCTCAGTATATCATGTTCTTAACTTCATGTGAATAAAGCATATGTCGAAGTATCCCATATTTAGGTAAGACTTTGTAGTTTACTGAGATCTTTTAGTTATTTCTCCCAACTTATGATACCTTGAACCATTCTTTCGAAATAAACATTTTAAAACTCCGACCCGAATATTAGGCCCCACAGATAATCTAATGACATGTTCAAATTCTAGAAATTTATAAGTTACCTCATGGTAACTTAAGCTTTCAAACGTGAAGTTGATTATTTATTCTTAACATCATTTAAATAATACTATTGGAAATTAAGTTCGAAGACTTGCTAATTTGAGAAAGATGTTGAAATTGTAATACACCCATAGTATTACCACTACCATAGAGCCTCGAAGAAAAGAATAGGATATTTGATATAAAAAGAGTTAGAGCACTAAACCCGCTATGTAAAATTGTGACGACCATGGTTGCAATTTGAAGAATTCCAAAAACTTTTCTATCAGTATAACTAGTAGAACCCCCGATGATTATGAAGTCCTTCATGATATTGGTTTAATGTTTGAAAATGTGGTATTTAACCTGAAAAGTACATCTTTAGAAAAAAATACAAAACTATTATCATTCTCGAAATTATTTGTTTAAGGAATTTGGAGAAATTCTTGAACGATTATTATACTCGGTAACCTCCACCATTGAGTCACGAAACCTGAAACTGGTGATATATGATAAGAGGGCTTTGATTATACTAAAGGTGCAATATATCGAGATTCTGAATAATTAGACACGTTCATGGCAGCCTAGATCTTGAAATAAGAATCTTGTTCGTAACCATATTCATCCGTATACAGAACTGATTAAAATCTAACGATCAAATCAGTATGTAGAATTAAAGATGGCTGCATGTCCTCTATGCAACCCCTGTGGCAAAAAGAGATCCGGACCCTTATGAGAGGTATATCCAGACGTTTCCCACATAATTCTGTGTAGGGACATATGATACTGTGAAGGAAAAGATGCACCATCCAATGATCGAAAGAATTCTCACAAATCTACTACAGATGCTGCTAATATCCTAAGAATAGTATATTGAAATCCTTCAGTTTGGTCAACATAATATCTATGTTTTATTTGATACAAGAATGGCCTATTCTAAATAGTATCTTATAGACATGTTGACTTCCTTCGGTCATATTCTGGTCATTTCACATCAATAGAGAACTCTATCGTTCGCATACATAGAAAATATCCTATATGATGGGGATCAATTTTCAATATATATAGGAAAATACCTCTTAATATATCTTCTAAGATAGATTATTGTATCGACTTCATGAATAGTTATTCTAGGTCTTCATCATCTTAGTTGGTTATAAGAAATCCAGTATAAGAGTTACTCGTTAAAACCAACTTGATTCAATCACAATTTGACCATTTCGCTGGAAAAATTTATCATAATCATTTCCATATATAGAGAATACGTATTAAATCTCTTTCCAGTATATATATATATATATATATATATATATATATATATATATATATATATATATATATATATATATATATATATATATATATATATATATATGACATTGACGAATTATTCCCAGCATGAATATTTCTCTTGACATCATGTAAGTCTCGACGTATTATCTTCAATGATCTTCGTTTTTGTATGATAAAGGATTATGCTCCATAAAATCTCTTGAGAATTATTTATACGTTAAATATATTCCACCCAAGTACAAATGATACTTCGTAAAGACTTATTTTATACGGTTATTCATTTGAATTTTCTGCGAAGCCTAGTCTCAACCTGAATATCTATTACAGCTCGAAAATATCTATAGCTATCTACTCCTGAAAATATTCGTTTATGCTTATCAAACTCGAATAAGCCGACAAATTATAGAAAACAAATTAGAAATATCTATACTGTTCTACGTAAGCCGATAAATTATAGAAGATAATTTAAAGATTAATAAAATATCGTGAGTTATATGAATGTATATGCCTACGACAATTTAATAAGTCATTATCCGATGGTTATTTTCAGAATACATAAAATTTATCTAAGAGAAATTTGAAAGAAAATCCAAGATATCTTATATTATTGCTAACAAACCAAGGATAAATAAATTATCATCAAGATTATAATAGATACGTATCAAGAATATTAACTTAGTGTATACCGAGCCATTGTTATATAATGAAAGAATGGTTATGATACCACCACCAGAAAAATCGATAGTAAGAATCAGTATGGCTAGAAGATTGGCCAAGAATAAATTATCATAAGAATTATAATTCGTATAGATAGGTAAACTATATGCGTTAGATGAGTATGAATATCATTGTTTAAGAGAGATACTAAGGTATGAGGATATTATACCACCACAAGAAAGTTTATAATGATAATCGATGTGGCCAAAGGATTGGCCAAAGATAAATAATATTACGAGAAACCATTAAAAATAGAAAGCAACCTTAGTTTTATAGTCTGCTTTATATAACCCTTAAGGGAAAGCTTTAGGATTAGACATCCATAAATTTTTAACCATGTCCGTATAAGAATTTAGAATTTTATGATAAGACTCGGTATGGCCAAAGGATTGGCCAATGACAAAGAAAACACCCAGAAGTAAGAAACCGTCTTAGTCTTCATATCTTGATTATATAAGCAAACGGGAAAGGATTAGAAAGATTAAGAATCCAAGATATTAATTCTGTTTTTATAGGGATTAGTTTTTATTATCAGAAAAATAAGAGGGGGACAAGTTCTATAGGTTGGGGAGAACCTAATAATAGTATATAGATTATCAAAAATAGTAAAAAGATATTTATTAAACATTATAAGATAATTCGAATCGAATCTCGAGGAAGAGATTCCAATAGGTTGGGGAGAATGTAACACCCCGTTGTTAAGTACCCAAAATTATATATATAATCTATGATTAATTAACATAATTATCTAATATTATAACTAAGCTAATCCGGCCCAATGGAATCGTCCCAATATATCAAGCCTACCCGATAATAGAAGACCAAAACATATTAGCCTATAACAATTGGACTCCATTTGTAAAAGCCCAATACCCCTTCAGCCCACCAAGTCTACCCGGCTCATCTACCCCCTGGCCCAAACCCACACTTGGTTATATCTCAACCTCATTTAGATAATGCACATGGAGCCCCTTTCTCTGCTTATTTTTTACGCCCATGACACCTACGCAAGATTCATGCATCATCATCAATGTTCAATCACCCTTATCCATATTATGCATGCACCTCTACCTATACCTCTAAGACTTGAGCACCTGTCCAAGAGTTAACTTCATCATCACCATCTCATTTAATCTTAACTTTCATGCACACATGTGTTCTTCTTGGACCATCCACTAATCACCAACCTTCACACCTCATCATTAAGTAATCATCACACCAATCATTATCCGTTCATCCTTTTATCATATTATAATATAAATATGGAAAAGGAGACATGCTCTGTACAACATTCATGCATCTATATTCACACTTATCTCGCCACCTGCCAACCTTTACATCATTACATTCATTCACTAGATAATATGTAGAGCTCCATCATCATCATCATCTAATAATTGGAATGATATTATAAATACACTAACATAATAAGCATTCACAGCCTGCACCAATCGTATATGAGTGAGAGGGAGAATACGTAAGAGGGAGAAAGAGATTAGAGAGATACCACCGATCAGTCACCTTCTCCGACCATTCTCTGGCTGATTTCCGATCACCGTAGACAACCACCCATGACTTTCCATTCAACCATGATCCTCGCCTTCATGTTCCGATAACCAAACACCATAATATCACCTCATCATCTCCGAACACCTTTCACCTGTCTCCGACAAGGAATAACCGGCTCCGACCCTCTCTTCGGCAACATGACAGACGAACCTTTCCACCCTTCTGTCACTAAACATACAACTATATATAACCCAAACCTTCACCAGATACCTTCTTACGAACTAATATCATCCGGTTGTTTGTCTTCTCCGATAACCCATCACCATTATTACCCAGGTCCAGTCAACTCCTCCAGCACCGATTGCCTCACCTTGAACCCATCTCTGTTACGACTGGTTCTGTTCAACCGTCCTATTCTGATAAGCCATCATCTCCAAACTACCTCCTGATACGAACCGAATCGAACCCAACATCTACCTCCTACTCTTCTGTCGGAACCGACTCACCAGTTTGTATCAAAACATAAACCAACCCAAGTTCAAACCGTTTACATCTTGAAACCGTGCAGAACGTGGAAGCTACTAAGAGGTTATTATTATGATTATTTATAGTTATTATTATTATATTAATATTATTATTATTATTATTATTATTATTATTATTATTATTATTATTATTATAAACGTGAAACGTGCGGGACGATAATATCTGTCACACACTCAAATTTCCACTGCGGGGTTTTATCGCGAGGCGCATGACATACCAGGATCCCATAGCCATAAGTCATATGAACGAACTCTAAATGCCCAAACCATTTAGTTCGTTTTCAAAAACCAAGTTTAGTTAACCTGCGGAAGCGTAAACCAAATTAAACCTTTTAGAAACCATGCGCAAAACAACGCGCCCAAAATTAATGCCATATAAAAATAAAGGTAAAAGCATGATATGTAAATTAAGTGTATGCCCAAGACCCAATGCAATGAAACGTGCAGTGCTTCCTAATCGTGACACCGGAAGCTAACTACCTGCAAAAGCATGTAAATGGTGGGTCAACAAACAATGTTGGTGAGTTCACTAAGTAAAATAGGCGAGTAAGTAAAAGCGTAGGTTTCCCAAACCACGTAACCAAGTAAAAGCGTCGGTCTCCCAGACCACATAAAAACAAGTAAGAACGTCGGCCTCTCCGGCCACAAGTAAACAGCTAATTCACATGCCAGGGGTAGCTAACCCACTCATGATAACTAACACCGGCGAATACCGAACTACTAATGAACGAGTTCCCACAACAGGGAGTATAGTGCCTTGCGTCATTGCTCATCAACAATGACATATGTTTTAAGTTATTAGTTCACACCCATGCTCCCAGTACGATGTGAGGTTTGTTAAACCTAATAGCGCTATCAACTAGTAACCCACTTGCCCATCCGGCAATTGATTCGGTATTTTGAAGGACTTAAATGATAGGGTTGGTTTAGTTCATCAAGGACATATAGCATGAATTAGTAAAAGTAGATTCACCCCGTGAACCATGCACCCCAAAACCCGGGATGTGTAAGAGTAGTCCCAAACCGGACTAGAAACGTTAAATAAGTTGTCTCAACCCGAGACGCATGCTTTTGAGAAAAGAGTAGTGAAACTCACCTTAGGTTGCAAGCAAAAATATCCAAACTCCAAAGTAATAGAGACTCGCTACCGACTCCCTATTATATGTGTCACTATGTGAGTACATGTGCATAACCAATACACCATATAATTCGTTTATTCGAAACTTTCAAAAGTTCAAAACCGTGTAGTGACACCTAGTGACTCTACATGCACAAGTATGTCCTACGTATCCCGTTGGTGATCATGGTGATTATTATGAGTTTAACACATAAAATACATCTCATGCAACTTTCCACACAAGTACACGTCAATTGCATACCATATACAACTTCAAATAGTCACATAAAGACCTCGTACACAATCTGCGTTTTTAGGACAGATTGTGCGCTGTGAAAAACGCATCATTTAACCCACTTAACGAATGAATTAAAATCCCAAATTTTTACTGAGTATTCATGGGGATTCAGTTGCAAACCCCCTATTTTTATTTTGTCTTAAAACCAAACACAAAAATTATAAAAATTCGTACAACACAGCTATGTCCAGAAAATTTCCACAACAGGTCAGTTTAGTAGAAAAATTCCCAAAAATTGTGTATTCATCCAAACGGGATGAATCCACTTGGAAAATCCGAGTTTTTCCAATGTTGACCTACAGTAAAAATTTCATAACTTAATTCTTTGTAAATCTCCAGTTATGACCATTTAAAGTTGACCCAATTTTCAATTCCGAAAATCTGATATGACCCCTAATCAATTAAATTTCCAAAAACGACTCAAACGATGTCCAAAACTGATGGTTTTGCCCATTATGAAAAGCTAAGACTATGTACATCACAATCATGCAAAGAAATCATCAAAACCATCAATTTACCAACCCATTACAACCCCTACAAAACGTTCAAACGAATCTGCCACAATTTAAAACTTGTATCCCAAGTTATTCACAAACCTTAATCATGCTCAAAAATCTCTAACCCATGCATAATCCATACTCTCATGAACAAACACATATATTATCATGCAAAAACCCTAATCATGGCCACTAACAACAATCATCATCATTAAATCATCAAGAACATTCAAGAACTCCTATATATATATGCGATTATATATAGGTTGTTTTTAGAGTTTTTAAAGTTTTTCAAGTATCATAATTCATCAAAGAACGTATAAACGCATACCTTGCAATGCTAAAACTCCCTAGAGCCTTGAGATTAAACCCGAACTAGCTTGATTAAGTTAAAGATTGATTGATTGTTAGAAAATTGAGAGGGTATGGGGAAGGGGATGGCCACGGCGCAAATAAGAAAGAGGGTTAGGGTTTTTTTTTTTTGATCTATAATTATAAGATAGGTTGGCTTGTTGCCCAAGTAATTGGGTATTAGGGCCCTTCTAGTCCCTTAACTTGACCCGTTAATCATGTTCTAGTCCAATACCGGGCCCGATAATATTAATCACTCTAAATTGCATAAAAACTATTGTTTTTATTATTACATGAGATATTAATCATCAAGTGTACGTAATATTCATGGTTTACGTATTAACCTTCAGTCAAGTGATAATTCACATAATTCACATAAGCAGGCACTTCACGTCCATCATGATTTAATTGCACATATTATTATTATACATGCCATATAATTCACCAACGTTCGGGATACAGGACTCGTGTGTGTGTTAAACAATGATTTTCCTATTTAACGCATATGTTAATATCATCTAACATATGTTAGGCCTACTTAACTAACCCTAGTTAAGTATCTAACCATGTACGACACGTAAGTTAACTAGAGTATATCATGTAAGTTAACTAGAGTTCAGTAAAAGTATTAACCTGAAAATGCGGGGTGTCACATCATCCCCAAGTTGAAAAAAATTTCGTCCCGAAATTCAGCAAGTAAACAATAAAGGCAGCTATAAAAATGTGTGCTTGGTTCCCGGATGTCACATCATCCCCAAGTTGAAAGGAATTTCGCCATGAAATTCACTTTGAAAGAGCTGCTTTTTGTTTAGCGTTCGATCTATGTTCAGGTTCAGGTTCAGAAAAGAGGTGTGGGTATTTAAGCCGCATTTGATCCAAGCGTTCCCACGTGTATTCCGGTCCTAGACGGGAATTCTGTTGTACGTTAGTAATAGGTATAGTGTTTTGTTTGAGTTTCTTGACGCCCCGCTCAAGAATCTCCACTGGTTCTTCCATGAACCGTAGCCGATCGTCCACCTGGATCTCCTACAGTGGCACCATCGTGTACCCTACCAAGTTTGTTAAGCAGGTTTAACCTGTAAGCTACTAGACCAATCCTATCAACAATCTCGAATGGTCCAACGTTTCACGGGTTCATCTTCCCCCGTTTTCCAAAGCGTGTCACACCCTTTCAAGGTGACACCTTTAATAGTACCTTGTTCCTAATCCGGAGCTCTAAAGGTTTCCTACGCTTATCAGCGTAGCTTTTCTGTCGATCATGAGTAGCAGCCATCCGTTTTCTATTGCACTATCTTCTCAGAAGTTTCGTGCACAAGTTCGGGACCTGTCAGTTGGCTATCCCCAACTTCAGTCCAGCATACGGGAGATTTGCACTTCCGTTCATAAAGTGCCTCAAAAGGCGCACACTGAATCGAAGTGTAATAACTATTGTTATAAGAGAATTCAATCAAAGGCAAGTGCTTGTCCCAACTGTTTCCAAAGTCCACCACGCACGCTCGCAGTAGATCTTCTGTCCATCCGTCTGGGGGTGATAGGCTGTGCTCATGTCCAAACGAGTCCCCAAAGCATTTTGGAGAGTTTCCCAAAAATGGGAAGTAGATCGCGCGTCGCGATCCGATATGATAGAAGTAGGCACACCATGCCTAGAGGCAATTCTCGTAATACAAAGGCGGCTAGACGTTCCAACTTGTTCGTCTCTCTAATTGCCAAGAAATGCGCTGATTTGGTCAAATGGTCAATAATGACCCAAATCATATCGTGCCCGCTAGGCGTTTTAGGAAGTTTGGTGATAAAGTCCATGGAAATACCATCCCATCTCCACATGGGATTTTCCAGTTGCTGAAGTAGGCCCGAAGGTTTCTGATATTCAATCCTAACCTTGGCACACGTTAAGCACTTACTAACATAAGTGACTATCTCAGCTTTCATGTTTGGTCACCAGTAAAGAGTTTTGAGATCTTGGTACATTTTATCCGAACCAGGATGTACCGAATAATGAGAGGTGTGTGCCCCATCAAGCACTAGTTGTCTGAGATCTCCAATACGTGGAATCCAGGCCTGATTCATGAAGTGCTGAAGACCCTATGTCCTCCGTTCCAGGTGCTTCTCAGCACCGTGTAAGGTTTCAAGCCCGATGTTTTCCCTTTCAAAGCCATGCCCTGGGCTTTATGTATCTTAACAGGAAGATTAGATTGTAGGGTAAGTTGCAAGTCTCGCACTCGTTTGGGTTTTGTTTCCTTACGACTCAGGGCATCTGCTACTACATTAGCCTTCCCTGGATGCTACTTGATGGCACAGTCATAACCATTCTGGAGTTCGACCCATCGACGTTGTCGTATGTTTAGCACCTTCTGATCAAATATATGCTGGAGGCTCTTATGATCAGTGAAAATCGTGCACTTTGTCCCATAGAGATAGTGCCTCCAAATTTTGAGAGCGACGACCACCTCTCCCAGTTCCAAGTCATGAGTGGGGTAATTCTTCTCATGAACTTTTAGTTGTCGTGAAGCATATGCGATCACCTTTTCGCGTTGCATCAAAACACACCCTAGACCTTGGATAGATGCATCATAGTACTCCACAAAGTCCTCCGTACCCTCAGGTAGTGATAATATTGGTGCACTGCAAAGTTTAGTCTTTAATAACTGGAAAGCAGATCCTTGGGCATCTCCCCACTTGTAAGTAATCCCCTTCTGTGTCAGAGCAGTGAGGGGTTGAGAGATTTTTGAGAATCCCTCAATGAATCTGCGATAATATCCCGCAAGACCAAGGAACTGTCGCACCTCTATAGGAGTCTTAGGAGCCTCCCTCTTTCTAATCGCGTCAATCTTGGCGGGATCGACATGTATTCCTGCCTCGTTCACCACATGACCCAAGAATTGGACCTCACGAATCCAGAAGTCACACTTAAAGAATTTTGCATATAACTGCTCATTCCTCAGGAGTTCCAAGATTAGTCGCAGGTGTTGCTCATGCCCTTCCCTGCTCTTGGAATAGATCAAAGTGTCATCTATGAACACTATGGCAAATTTGTCCAAATAAGTCTTGCACACACGGTTCATAAGGTCCATGAACACAGCTGGTGCATTGGTCAGCCCGAATGGCATTACCAAAAATTCATAGTGCCCATAACGAGTTCGAAAGGCTGTCTTTGCTACATCCTCCTCCCGGACTCTTAGTTGGTGATACCCTGACCTTAAGTCAATCTTGGAATAGAAACTCGACCCCTGAAGCTGGTCGAATAAATCATCAATACGAGGTAAAGGGTAGCGGCTTTTAATTGTCACTTTATTCAATTCTCGGTAATCGATACACATACGGAAACTCCCATCCTTCTTCTTAACAAATAAGACTGGAGCTCCCCAAGGTGAAGAACTAGGTCTAATGAAATCCCTATCCAATAGCTCTTGGAGTTGGGTGGATAGTTCTTGAAGTTCGCCTGGTGCAAGGCGGTATGGTGCACGCGCAACTGGGGCGGCTCCTGGTGCAAGATCAATTTGAAACTCCACTTGACGAACATGTGGAAGTCCAGGCAGTTCCTCTGGGAAGACATCTGGGAAATCTTGGACCACAGGGATGTCCTCGATTTTTGTTTCGATTTCAGCTCGAGTATCAGAAATGTTAGCCAATATGGCTGGATAGCCCTTCCGAATGCACTTCTGGAGCTTCAAGTAAGAGATGATGCCCACCATGGCACCACCGCGATCACCCTGGACAGATAAGAGTTCTCCACTAGGGAGAGGGATACGAACAATTTTCTCCTGACAGAGAATTTCAGCGTGTTGCTTGAACAACCAGTCCATGCCAACCACGAGATCAAAGCTTCCTAGGGTGATAGGTAAGAGGTCGATGGCAAACAATTGTCCATCTAGTTCGAGCTTACAGTCACGATGGATGTGGGTTACCTCAACAGGCTTCCCATCAACTAACTCTAAAGAGTACGGGGTCTCAAGTAATGAAGGAACTATCCCTAGTTGTCTGCTAAGTTTTGATGACACAAAACTATAGTCTGCATCAGTATCATCTAAAACAAAAGCGAGAGTGTCGTTTAAGGAACACGTATCCGTCATGCCGTTGTTATCAGTCCTAGCCTCCCCAGAGCCTATCACAAATGCTTTTCCACGAGCCCCATTGTTGTTGTTACTGTTGTGGTTATTGTTGTTGAAGGACTTATACCTCATACTATCCCACGTTCTCTTGCTATCACCAAAAAGTAAAAGATGAAGCACCCTGCTTTGGGAAAGTACCTTGCTCAATAGCCTCGTCGGTGAGTTTGCGAGCCAGATGAAAGATTTGTTAGATTCTGGGTAGGTGAGCCGCAGTGGCCATGCCACGAATCTGAGAGACGCACCCTTTTGGTATGAAGCTCGATCCGTTTGTAAGGTAGGCTAAATATGTTTAAGCATATAGTAGCTAACTCCTGTAGCTTGGTAGTGTAGGCGTCGATTTCAGACCCAACCGTCTTTAGATAACAGATTTCTAAATTTCGTCACGGGGGTTACATTCTCCACCCAAGTATCTATAACTCATCGAGTGTGCATGTAGCATACATTACCCCACCCTGCCTGGGGCAAATGCACATGGCAAAGACTTATACTATCGAAGCAATCAGACGGTCTCCTTTAGTTCTGTTGGAGTTATCGAGGTTTACAACCAATAAAATCCTTGAAAATACGATGGCAGGTTGTTGGTGTTGTGGCATGTGCATTCAAGGTATAAGAAGGTTCAAATGCGAAAGTCAAGGGAAAAGAATGATTTAGCAACTTAAATCTTTACTAGCTTGAAAAAGATGTGAGGGCCTCAACCACTCTGTTATTGACAAGTGCAGTCAGCTCAGCTTGCGTTAGGTTGATGTTTCCTCGTCCGTGGCCTCTTCCGCCATAGTAGTTCTACACTTATACCATACCTATGAGAATGCAATCGTTCGCACACTCCAGTGTATTAGTATGTCACACACGTATGAATAATAAAATAAAGAGTTCAATCGATAGTAGTAATAAAATACCAACGTTCTAACACAAACCAAAGGATCATCAAGTCTCACGAGGTAGAATAAAAGTCATAACATACTAGGAACAAAATAAATAAATAAAAATAGAATCAATCGTCCTCTTGATCCGTAGACATATCAGACTCCTCATCCTTGCTCTCGATCTCAACCCTGAACGTGATTGGGTCATCCGGGTTGGCTTCTTCGTCTGTCTCAACATTTTCTACAAATGCTGCCTCAAGCGCCGCCTCAAGTTCTTTCGAACATCGCTCTCTCTCCTCTTCCTCCCGCTGGGCTATAACTTCCATGAGTTTATTACGAACGATGATTAGCTCTTGCCTAGTAGTGATCAGCTCTTGCTTTGTGTCGGCCACTTCCTGCCTAGCTACGGCCAAGTCGGCCATCACCTGATTGAGCCTCCTTTCTATATGCTGGAAGCGATAGTCAGATGTCTTTTGCCACCATTTGAAACGTTGAATATATGAGTTCACGGTATCGAACTGGGTAAGAAAATGCCTCACAATTCCTGCAATGGACTTCTCCCATGAGTCCAAAACGGGTGGTACCTTCTCAGGCACTCTACTACTGATCACCCACGTACGTATCATACTGGGATACCATGTCCATGGTCCATTTTCCGAGCCCAAAGGTGGACGACTTGTTACAGGTTCAGTCTCGTTAATGCGTTCAGAATTTTGGTTGACAGAAAACGACATTTCCTGTAATACATATCCATAAGGAAGTCTTAAATGTGCACTAATGTAGTAAGTGTATCAACGTATTTCTTATGCTATGATGATTATAGACTAGAATGCAATGCAATTCCTAGTTCACTATAACCAATGGCTCTGATACCAATCTGTCACACCCTCAAATTTCCACTGCGGGGTTTTACCGCGAGGCGCATGACATACCAGGATCCCATAGCCATAAGTCATATGAACGAACTCTAAATGCCCAAACCATTTAGTTCGTTTTCAAAAACCAAGTTTAGTTAAGCTGCGGAAGCGTAAACCAAATTAAACCTTTTAGAAACCATGCGCAAAACAACGCGCCCAAAATTAATGCCATATAAAAATAAAGGTAAAAGCATGATATGTAAATTAAGTGTATGCCCAAGACCCAATGCAATGAAACGTGCAGTGCTTCCTAATCGTGACACCGGAAGCTAACTACCTGCAAAAGCATGTAAATGGTGGGTCAACAAACAATGTTGGTGAGTTCACTAAGTAAAATAGGCGAGTAAGTAAAAGCGTAGGTTTCCCAAACCACGTAACCAAGTAAAAGCGTCGGTCTCCCAGACCACATAAAAACAAGTAAGAACGTCGGCCTCTCCGGCCACAAGTAAACAGCTAATTCACATGCCAGGGGTAGCTAACCCACTCATGATAACTAACACCGGCGAATACCGAACTACTAATGAACGAGTTCCCACAACAGGGAGTATAGTGCCTTGCGTCATTGCCCATCAACAATGACATATGTTTTAAGTTATTAGTTCACACCCATGCTCCCAGTACGATGTGAGGTTTGTTAAACCTAATAGCGCTATCAACTAGTAACCCGCTTGCCCATCCGGCAATTGATTCGGTATTTTGAAGGACTTAAATGATAGGGTTGGTTTAGTTCATCAAGGACATATAGCATGAATTAGTAAAAGTAGATTCACCCAGTGAACCATGCACCCCAAAACCCGGGATGTGTAAGAGTAGTCCCAAACCGGACTAGAAACGTTAAGTAAGTTGTCTCAACCCGAGACGCATGTTTTTGAGAAAAGAGTAGTGAAACTCACCTTAGGTTGCAAGCAAAAATATCCAAACTCCAAAGTAATAGACACTCGCTACCGACTCCCTATTATATGTGTCACTATGTGAGTACATGTGCATAACCAATACACCATATAATTCGTTTATTCGAAACTTTCAAAAGTTCAAAACCGTGTAGTGACACCTAGTGACTCTACATGCACAAGTATGTCCTACGTATCCCGTTGGTGATCATGGTGATTATTATGAGTTTAACACATCAAATACATCTCATGCAAGTTTCCCCACAAGTACACGTCAATTGCATACCATATACAACTTCAAATAGTCACATAAAGACCTCGTACACAATCTGCGTTTTTAGGATAGATTGTGCGCTGTGAAAAACGCATCATTTAACCCACTTAACGAATGAATTAAAATCCCAAATTTTTACTGAGTATTCATGGGGATTCAGTTGCAAACCCCCTATTTTTATTTTGTCTTAAAACCAAACACAAAAATTATAAATATTCGTACAACACAGCTATGTCCAGAAAATTTCCACAACAGGTCAGTTTAGTAGAAAAATTCCCAAACATTGTGTATTCATCCAAACGGGGTAAATCCACTTGGAAAAGCCTAGTTTTTCCAATGTTGACCTACTGTAAAAATTTCATAACTTAATTCTTTGTAAATCTCCAGTTATGACCATTTAAAGTTGACCCAATTTTCAATTCCGAAAATCTGATATGACCCCTAATCAATTAAAATTAAAAAAACGACTCAAACGATGTCCAAAACTGATGGTTTTGCCCATTATGAAAAGCTAAGACTATGTACATCACAATCATGCAAAGAAATCATCAAAACCATCAATTTACCAACCCATTACAGCCCCTACAAAACGTTCAAACGAATCTGCCACAATTTAAAACTTGTATCCCAAGTTATTCACAAACCCTAATCATGCTCGAAAATCTCTAACACATGCATAATCCATACTCTCATGATCAAACACATATATTATCATGCAAAAACCCTAATCATGGCCACTAACAACAATCATCATCATTAAATCATCAAGAACATTCAAGAACTCCTATATATATATGCGATTATATATAGGTTGCTTTTAGAGTTTTTAAAGTTTTTCAAGTATCATAATTCATCAAAGAACGTATAAACGCATACCTTGCAATGCTAAAACTCCCTAGAGCCTTGAGATTAAACCCGAACTAGCTTGATTAAGTGAAAGATTGATTGATTGTTTGAAAATTGAGAGGGTATGGGGAAGGGGATGGCCACGGCGCAAATAAGAAAGAGGGTTAGGGTTTTTTTTTTGATCTATAATTATAAGATAGGTTGGCTTGTTGCCCAAGTAATTGGGTATTAGGGCCCTTCTAGTCCCTTAACTTGACCCGTTAATCATGTTCTAGTCCAATACCGGGCCCGATAATATTAATCACTCTAAATTGCATAAAAACTATTGTTTTTATTATTACATGAGATATTAATCATCAAGTGTACGTAATTTGCATGGTTTACGTATTAACCTTCAGTCAAGTGATAATTCACATAATTCACATAAGCAGGCACTTCACGTCCATCATGATTTAATTGCACATATTATTATTATACATGCCATATAATTCACCAACGTTCGGGATACAGGACTCGTGTGTGTGTTAAACAATGATTTTCCTATTTAACGCATATGTTAATATCATCTAACATATGTTAGGCCTACTTAACTAACCCTAGTTAAGTATCTAACCATGTACGACACGTAAGTTAACTAGAGTATATCATGTAAGTTAACTAGAGTTCAGTAAAAGTATTAACCTGAAAATGCGGGGTGTCACAATATTAACCCGACAATACTAAACCGGATATCTATATATATATATACACACACACGAGAATATAAAAGAATATAATATTAAAGGATTGTCCCCATTGTTATCATGTGCACAAGCCTTGCACGCGCTAATGTTATTAAAATAGAATAGGTACAATAGATCTTGGAATATACTGATAAGGAATAGACTACAGAATCAGAAGAATATTATAAAAGTGAGTACATGACCCTTCCCCTTTTTATTTATAAAGCTTTTGGGGTGATTACATGCTTGTCCAATCATTATCAAGGTATTTTATATGGTTTATATTAAAAATGTGTTATCGAGTTGTTAATAGAACATCATCGAATCATGATCATATGATATAATAGAATTCGGTCGAATAGAAATCACGTAGAATGGATCCATTCGGTATCACGGGAATATATTTTTCTAAACCAAGTGGAGGTTTGGAACCACAATAAGCATTTGTATGGTGCTCCATCGATAATATATTCCACCTTAGAATGACCGAACCATATAGAAAGAGTTACATGTTTGTTAAACTTGAATTATTATTATCAGTATGTCTAAATCTCGGCATGTCTCACTAGTATGAAAATACTAACGTACTTTTAAGCATGTGGTCAGGTATTTATACAAGATATTAAAGAGAAAGCTGACGAATATAAGATCTGGATAAGAAGAGGATGATATGGCTACATTTTATGTATTTCATTAGTATTGAAATTTAGTTTAATGTAATCATTACAATTAAACCTGTTAATGCTAATCCGCTCCGCCACCTGGGTTGTTACAGTTAACGAATCAAACACACAAATTCACATTTTTAATTGTTGTTTCCACTAATAACTTTTTAAAATATTATCACATAAACGATTACAAGTTAATCTGATTGATTTCAAATACTTAGGAACACTAGAGAGCACTAGCCTGACTCATACACTCGAAATGATCAAAGTTACAATGAAAAATAAACTTTAAGCTTATATAGGCCTGCACGTTCGCCCCTAACGTATGGTCGAATGTGGAAGCTTTCCACATTCGCCCTCTTTGTCTGGTACGAATCTGGAACTATCTTCAATCAATTCTACCTTCGACCTTCAGTATTCACATTCGCCCTTTCTATTTTCACCTTCGACCCTACGTAAATCAACAAAACAACTTTGCTTTTGCAATCCAAAGCACTAGTTGCACATTATGCATCAACACCGATTACCATCTTCTCAGCTTCGTATCCTTTATCTTAGTATGTAGCATGATCAGATACCTTATGGCTTTCCAGTTCCTACATTCGGGTTCCTGAAATCCAAAAGTACCGATAGTTACGGTCTTTTAATCTGGAGTCTTTTCCTGTGTACGAATCTCTACGCAATTCTTTCATTGTGAGTCCGATTACTCACCGGTCAGCTTCGTATCCTTTATCTGGGTCTGTAGTATGATCAGATACCTTATGGCCTTCCCGTTCCTCCATTCAAGTCCCCGAAACTGGAAATATACCGATAGTTAGTTATGATCTTTTAAACTAGAGTCTTTTCCTGTGTACGAATCTCTATGAAATTGTCGCATTGTGAGTCCGATTAACTGCCAGTCAGCTTCCTATCCTATACTTGAGTCTGTAGCATGATCAGATAAACTATGGCCCTACCGTTCATCCATTCGGGTCCTTGAAACTCCAAAAGTACCGATAGTTACTGTAATATACGAAAAGAAAAGAAAACTCTAATAACATAACTACGACAAGTATTATGGCATTAGGTCGGATAACCAGTGTTTCGAACATTAGCTCATCTATATAAAATTTTGAAAACCTTAATAGTTCAAATATGATTAATCATATTCATGTTATGCGTTTAAATATACCACATAACCACAAGATATTTCAACATTTATAAACTCCATAAAAGGTTAGAGCTGAATACTAGATAAATTGCAATTACAAATCTTGTCATCTACTATTGTAACCGTAACCGACAAAAAGAAAAAGGATTTACTAATATAGATAGTAATGATATAATTGTATTAATTAGATGGAAAATTGTTTAACCTTCTTAAATGGACATGAAGAACTATATTGGCTCCTTCCTATAAGCATTTCCAAACTCACGCCTCAAATCACGGAAATTTCCAATTTTCCTATGCGAAGATATTAACCCAAACCCTATTTAGAGCCCTTGTCGTTCACAACCACAACTAAAAACTTCTCTCGCACTCACACATTACATTGCCATCTACAAACCACCATTAAATCACCCCTCATAGAACAACAACTACATCTCTGGTTCAACCATTTGTTCTATAAAACATTCACTGATTATCTTCCAGCAAGGAACTCCGACGTGACTGCATCGTGACAACTCAAAGATTTTCCGAATCAAGTTAATGCTGGTTGACATAATCGAGCTCACGCCTAACTGCAGAATTTAGCCACCCTGTTCAGTTTTTTTTGTTCGCATCACAGCGACCACCGAACGCACCACCGTGAAGCAACCTTCAGTGACTCGATCCGCATCACGCCAATCCACCTTGCTTGGCATCATACGGTACAAATACGAATCTGAAATTTCTCTGATTGTGATTCTTTTTAAATAACCATGGTCTCCGGCCACCGGAGGTTCTAACGAGGAAGATATAAAAAAAATTATGTTTATTAACTTATAGGCGACGTACACATTCAAAATGCGCTAAGTATAAAGAAATTTATATATGTATGTTACTGTTTAACCATGCCACAATTTCTATATCTTGTGTAAAGTATTGTTAGTAGAATAAAATGCAATAATATTGCTACTGTTTCGTAAAACCTTATTCTCTATTTAGTTTTATACAAGTGATAATCCTCAACCACATATTAGACAGCATTTTGACTTACGAAAATGAATTGAAATATGCAATAATTATAAATCATGATAAACATTCGGAAGTTATAATAATGGTGACATAAAATATAGATAAATCTAATTAAACCGTAACATATCCGTAGCTTCGTGATTGTTGAGAAAGAATTAGCTCTAGCATAGTGACTGAAGCCATTGATCAAGGTACGGATTCTATGGTCTCTTACTATTAGCGTTATAATGTTTTCATCGCTTTCCTAGTGTATGGATTTCGTGGTCCTTACTTGTCGCATTATTGTTTATTCGTTGTCCTCGTTTTATTTATTCGTGACCATTACTCAAACATTGATTTTCCATGCTCCCTAAATCATGGTCACTTATATCGTATCAATTTATTGTCATTGATATGCATGCGATGGGTTCGATTTTGTTTACACTCATCATCGCATGTTCCCATAATTATGAAGTGTTTGCTATTGACTAAATATTATTGACCCTTAGTGTATTGATATTCCATTTCATTGACTAGAGTGTACTATTTCTTTGACCTCAATACCCGAGCATATCCACCTATGGGGACATAGGGCGTCATCATTGGCACCGATGGCGTGCACCATCTGTGGCGGTGCGAAAGGCCACGGCGTCTCTATATTGTTAGTGTGTGCTAAGTAATTGCACTTATTGTTTATTTAAGAGGCGTATGGATCGATCCTAGGAGTGTTAGTGTTAGTGGTAGAGGGATAGGTGTGAGTGCCCACATCCCCTCTACATATTGGTACATTGGAACTGCAGCTAATGTACACAGTGTTTAGTGTTTATTGTTATTGGCTCACATGGGTATTTCTAAAATATATTGTTATTAATTCTTTAGTGATCGTTCAGCGTATAGTATCGTTTCTATCATTAAATTGTTATTGCTATTGTGTTCTCCGTTACTGGGCAACTTTGGCTCAGCCGTTTTCTTTTTGTTGTTTTCTCTTATTTTTAATACAGGTACTCAGGGGAACAAGGGAAATGTGTGCAGAGCGTTATAAAAAGGCTAGAGATTTGAAGATAGTAATCATTTTAAATAAAATGAGTGATCGAATAATTAAAGACGTTATTTTGTTTACCGCTAAGACCGTTGTACAGAATTTGGTTTTAAATTTTGACGTTAAGTTTTAATTAAATTAAATTTTGTCTCTGATTACTGTGTGACACGTCAGCCCTAAACGGGCGGGGTGTTACAGTTACGGTCTTTTACACTGAAGTCTTTTCCTGTGTACGAATCTCTACGCAATTGACGCATTGTGAGTACGATTACCGTACGGTCTGTTTTGTATCCTTTATCTAATTCTGTAGCATGATCAGATACCTTATGTCTTTCCCGTTCCTCCATTCGGGTCCCCGAAACTCCTAATGTACCGATAGTTATGGTCTTTTAAACTGAAGTCTTTTCCTATGTATGAATCTCTACGAAATTGTCACGTTGTGAGTCCGATTACCTTCCGGTCAGCTTCCTATCCTTTATCTGAGTCTGTAGCATGATCAGATAACTTATGGCCTTCCCTTTCGTCCATTCGGGTCCCCGAAACTCCAAATGTACCGATAGTTACGGTGTTTTGTGAGTGCACGGAATGTGACTTATTGCTTTTGGATTGTCATTATAGAGTTTTTGGAAGTTTTATGTTGAAGATATTACCCATTCGATCTAATGAGGGGTCGAAGGAAGAGTTCAAGAGGTCGAAGGACACATTCGACCTAGTCGTGGGGTCGAATATGCAGTAGTATAAATGCCTTAAGTTTTATTTTGTGCATATAGTTGGTCATTTTGGTTTGACTCTTGTGTGTGTTCTCTATCTAGGTTCTGGAAAGTTCTGTAACTAATCTATTTCATTGTAAACACTATCTAACAAGATTAATCAACATGTTTATGAATGAAATGTTTATTGAAAAGGATTTGATTGTGTTCTGATTTGATCTTTATCATATTGCATACGATCTAGGGTTTCCACACCTAGATTGTTTCACTTGTATGATAATCTAGTCGTTTTCTTTAAAACCGATCCTCTACAAAGTGGTATCAGAGACAATTGCAATTTGATAGATTTCGAAAAGATTATTCATCAAAAACACCTAAAATTTTTCTATTTTGCATGAACTTTGAATATTAATGGAGATTCATTGATTTTGACTTGATTTCATAGATAAAATGAAAATTTTCATTCATTAAAGTTGATCTCCATCAAATCCGAAGCAAAACCTGATTAAGATCATCAAAATCCATAAACTTTTGAAAAATTTAGATCAAAATAACTGATTTTTGAAGAATAACCATTTTCAAATGGGTCGGGTCGAACCAGAGAGAGTTAGGTCGAACGTGTGAGTTTTGGGGTCGAATCATTGTTTTTGGGTCGAACCAGAGGGGGGGTCGAACCAAAAGTTCTTGAGTGTGTTGTGTGTCCATTCGACCATCTGTGTTTCATTCGACCATACGCGAGGTCGAAGGAGTATTGTGTCAGGGTCGATCAAAGTCTAGTGTGTTACTTTTCTCTTTCGAGTCTATTACACGGGTCGAACCAGAGTCAAACCTACATTCGAACCCTCGATCAGTTCTTAGAGGTCGAACCTATTTCTGTTTTTGGAAAATTTTCTAAGTGTTTACATTCCGAGCATCATGGACAACATTTGGGGAATTCCTACGACACCTAGACCTGCAACAACACAGCAACAACATGTTCCAATGAATCCGTGGGCAGTGGCTTCTTAGAAGACGAACGCACAGTCATCTCAACCGATCAACTACATTGATATGACTAGTTCAACACCACCACTTGTTACTCAACCTCCACAACAACAAGTTAATGATTTTTGGGGAGTTGCAGTAGCAGCGGTGTAGTCTCAGACTACTAATGTGATAACCACATTGATCAATGATTTATCATCGGGAAGTGGGAATCGTCCTCCTAAGTTGTTGGACATGTCAGATTACTATCAGTGGCAAAAGAAATTTAAGATTCATCTAGAGGGTATGGGTTTGGAAGGAAGTGAAGCTTGGCAAATGATCGTAAAGGGATACATTGCTCCATGTTTTGAGAACACCGATATCCAAATTCCACTTGAAGAGTTAAAAAAAGACGAGAAGAAAAAGTTTGCAGTTGAGAAGAAAGCCTTTTCACAACTATCTCAGGCCTTGACTACAGATTTATTGCATCAATTTGGATCGTGTACTACATTAAAGAAACTCTGGGATGTTCTGAAGAACAGGCATGATGGTAATGAGAAGACAAGAAGACTCAGAATGGAATAGTTGAAGAAAGAGTTTGAAAATTTCAATTATGTTGGGAATGAAACTTTAAAACAAGTTGTTCCAAGATACTGTCATTTATTATCAGAGTTGTCAAACTATGAAATCAAGATTCCATTGACTAAATTGGTAGACAAGTTTGCTAACTCGTTGCCTCCATATTGGAGTCAACATGTTCAAATTTTGAAGGAAAAAGATGCTTATGCATATTGGACCATTAATGAGTTTATACAAAAGTTGGAGAACAAAGAGATGGAGGAGAAGAGAAATGCTAAACGAGCACAGTTTCCATAGAATCCGGAGCTGTATCATGCTTCATCATCTTCCTTTATGTTTAATTCATCAGTTGGTGGAAATGTTGCACCTTATATAGCTTGTGTTTCCAATGTTGTTGAACCACCAAGAAACCCAATCAATTATCTTGCACCAGGACCAACCTACACACCAACTAACACACCAAACTCTTATATACCAACTCAACCACAGATGTCTGCTGCTTGTTATACATCATCCATGAACACACCTCAACAACAACAATATGTTCCTCCAATGACCCAAGCATCTTCAAGCCAAAGTCCGAATGTGTTGGAAATTTCCAACGTGATCAATGTAACTGTAGAAGTGGCACAACAACACATTGCTTTAGTCTCAGCAATGGTCGCTTCATATAATGGACCAGTGGCAAGTCAGATAAGCAACAACAATCAGACTAATGAAGATTATGCTCAGATAGGTAAGGAAGTGATGGAACTAATTGATATTCAATGGGCTTTTCCAAGCATGATGAGAAGAGCTACCGAGTTTATCGAGAAGACCTGACAGAACTGATCTTGCTACCTCACCAAATACTACATATGGCTTCAACAAAGCTAAGGTAACTTGTTTCAACTGTGGTACTCGAGGTCATGTCAAGAGAGAGTGTACTCAACCGATGCAGCAAGATAACAGAAACCCGTTTAATTCCAAATATCAGAATCGTCAATCACAAAATCAGGTTACCTACCAAAGCCAAAACAACAACAACTATCCACAACAAAACAATTACCAAAACCAACAAAACACCTCTCAAAATACCACATCTAGACAAACATCTACAACCAATCAAACTCAAACTCAAATCCAAACTACATCTAACCCAACCAGAACCATTATTCCTATTTCTACACCAAACAGCCAACCTCAAAATGAGAACCAAAATCAGGCGTTAGTGATTCAGAAGGATGAGGGTTATGATTGGACTGCTATGCAATTGGGAATTGAGGAGACTACAGGTGGGAATGTAGCATGTCTTGCTAAAGAGATGGTTTTAGAGGAGTCAGTGATAGATGAAGATGTTTTGGAATCTGAGAAAGTGTCTAAGGTTGTGATTGAGGAGATTGTTGATGAAGTTAAAGTTTCTGTTGCTGAGAAGGTTGAAGACACACGTGCTGAGAAGGTTTCAGGGACTATTATTGACTTCGTTGCTAATGTCTCTGATGAACCAGAATCTGTCTATTCAGATTCAGAAAGTGAAGCTGATTCGTAAGCGAGTATTAATTCTTTGGATGATGATATTGAACAGTTGCTAGCCAAAGCAGACTTTTTGATGACGAAGAAATCATGCATAGTGGATGATGCCTTCACGAAGTTTGATTATTCTAAGTTCTTTGCTGGGAAGGAGGCTCACTTTGCATTGATGGCCATGACAGATCCGCCTAAATCGGTAAGTTCCGACTCTACTACTGACATGCGTAGTGATAAATATTGTGGTACTTGTGATAGATTGACTGAGGAGAACAAGCAACTCAATGTTCAACTTGAGAGTGCTAGAATCAACATTCAATCTTATCGTATGGATGCACATGATTTCAACAAAACACTTGAAGGGTATAAAAAGGACATTTCAGAATTAAAGAAAACTCTTTCTTTAAAAAAAATTGCCATTAACAATTATATTAATGAGCTTGAGGAAACAAAATTGGAAATGGCTACTATCAAGTGTTTTGCTGAAAAAGTCTATAAACAGTTAGAGAGTTATAAACATGTGGCTTATGTTGTGGACCACATTATTGAGGAACCATCACAATCCAATAGTATAAACTACAAATCTGTTCCTTCTCCATTATTATTTGAAAACCGCAATTTGAATTCAGTAACACCGGAGAGTTCAGTAAAATCGGATTCCTCATCGGACAATGAATCCAACACCTCAAGTGTTGGTGATCCTAACTCTGATGTGAGACCGATACTTGGATTGAATGATGAGGGAGTGGTCGCAGTAACTGATGATTCAGGTACTGAAGATGTTGAGATTCCATTGGAAAGTCACATCAGAACAAATGAAATTTCTCAGGTTCCTCATTTTCAGAAAACTGAAAACTAAACGATTCAATCAGTTAAGAAAACTATGAAAAATGAATCTGCGGACAAACCAGTCAAAGTTTTCTATCGAATGGAAGAATCTATTAAGATAATCTCTGATGTAGAATATCCTATACAGTTTGCCAATTATTCCAAAATTGACAAAATCTGGAAAGAGAGTACCATTTGGTTTCCTAAACATGAAAGGACAAATGATATTCCTCCCGAGTTAATTCGGAAACTGTATGGTGATAATTCTAAATAACAACCCTATTATCATTCCCTTGATTAATATTGACGATGGTTCTCAGGCTTGGGTTGAGTCTGTCAATGTTGTAGTTGCCATTATTCGAATGACTTATATTGAGCCTACGATCGTTCTCCCTAAAGAACAATATTGGCCCGATAAGTCTGCTAGAATATGCGGAACCCACCGTTCCCATTTCTGTTATGATTACGGATACCTTTGTTGACCCAATCGCTTCTACCATTGAGCCTACAGAGGATAGGTTTGAGGTCGAAGGCATGGATACAAATCCCGCCCCCCACAAGTGAGCTGAGACGCACCGGGATGCGTGCTCACCATAACGGAGTTTTCTGTTGTTGTGGACTGTGGATTTTTCATATTGAGCGTCATCCTGCCGTTGTGCATTCACGTTGTTGTCGTGTTTCACTGTTGACGTGTTGTTCCTGTGGCAGTGATACCTTGCTGTCGTGTTTCTCTATGTGCGGTTCCTGTTGCGGTGTTGTCTGGTTGACGTGCTTCCGTGTTGTCGAGTTGTTCCCGTTGCGGTGTTGTCTTGTCGTCATACTTCTCCGTCGTCATGTTGTCCCTGTGCGGTGTTCCATTGTTGATGTGTTTCATGGATGTGTTGCTGTCATGTCGTGTTATTTCTACTATCGTGTTGCTCCATGGATGTATTGCTGCAGCTGTTGGATTGCCTTGATGATGTGATGACTTGTCGTTTGCTTCACTCTTGGTTCCCTCGGGATGGAGACATCACCTAAACCCCTCGTGGCTGTCATTGTTCTATCTGTTTGATTGTTTGGTGTCGACATTGGCTATGAAGGATTCCGGGTGTCCAACGGACTTTCTAGAAGTCATACTAAGACACTCTAGTCTGAGTGTTAGCCCATGTATCCCTCTGAGTCTCGTGATTGTTTGGGTAATTGACCGAATCATGTGTCGACCCTTGATATGCTCACGCATTTCATGAGCGTTACGTCTCCAGAGTTTAAGGCATTAGTGACGCCATGTCAGCCTTAACCTTTCACACGCATTTGGTCGACTAACCACACTCGAATCAGGTCGGAAAGAAATCTCATGATTCACACATGACGAGGCGAGGCTCATCTTTATGATAAGGAATTTTGAATTCGAACCCTGAAGGTATCGAGTAATTGTGAGCGGTATTATGACCCATACCTTTGGGACTAGTAGGAGTTGAAAGATTCAATTCATTTATTGCTCATCCCATTGGATTCATTTGACGTCATACATGCCAACGTGTCGTACTGATGATTATGGAAATACCATTGTGGACCCACCTAACGCGTGTGCATTGGTGGAGTCCTTGGTACATGATTCGGAGGCCTTATGAAACCCTGAATCCAGAAGGGCGTGTAGCATTGTCTACACTATAAAGGCGCTACCCTATCGTGTTGAGATGATTGATCGTCTCGGCCCTTCGATTAATGTGGTTATTCCTTCGATGGTAGGTTTATCTTGCCTTGGTGTCGTTGCATGGAGTCTTGGAATAGTGGGACCATTTCGACCTTGAGTCGATACGGGTGTTCCCAGATTATCCTTAGGAAGCATTGCTCGCACTAGAGTAAAATCCCTCGTCTTTGACAGACACTGTTGGAGACACCATAGTAATGTGAACTGTCAGGTCAGTGCATTTAGTACCTAACTAGTCAAGATGAGCTCGAAGGCTTGCACCCATATGTGCGACTACCTGAGTCGTTGAATGAGATGCCTTATGGAAAAGCTCAAGACTATTGCTTGTAGTGCGACCTCAGTCGTTCGTTTGTTTGCTTTATGTAACAACTTTGGCGTATGAAGCTGTCAAGCCCAAACGTGAAATCATCTATGACTTGATTTCACCATTTACCTCGAAAGATTCCGAAATGAGGGAACCTTTGATGAGTGAGGGTTCCGGTTTCAGGACTCCTTTCACTCAAATCTCTGCATGAGATCTGATAGTCAGCTCAAGGGCGTGTAGCCTGTATTATTCAGAATTGACTTACTGGTTGCTAATGATGATAGGACATCAGTGCCCCTAAGGCACGTATAACAGGACAAGTACTGGATAGCCTTGTTTTGGGTGGCTACCGATTCTCTGTATACCGTTTCGGTGGAGACCAGTGTGTCAAGATGTTGTCGAAACCCTGTCCCCTGTTTGTTGCGGCAACCATAACATGATGAGTCATATGCATCATGCTCGTGTTGACCAATGTGACAAGGTGATGTGAGCCTCTAGTCATTTGTGTTTAAGTTGGCTTTTAATTCTCGTGGATTGTGGAACCGTACGGCCCGGGTGTCGTATATACACTGCTTACTGTCAGGGAACTGAGGGGTGAAAGCGGCGCAAAAACTTTTAACCCCCATCAGTCCCTACTAGACACCCTAGTGCCATTAACCACAATTGCTCAGGTGGAAAGTAGCATTTCAGTACCTAGAGGATTCTACGAAAATAAAGTCCCATTTTGAATATAGTTGTTCGGTCGACAAGAACCTAGTATATTTATCTTAATGGGGAGATAAATATATGGTAAAGTGAATCGAGCCGAAGGATAAACAAAGTGGAATACCCGACGAGGTTTCCAAGGGGACTTTTATAACTATCATGTGGTGCGGTAAGATCAAATGTTTAACATTACCATGCCACCCGAGGTGTCCCGTGGTCAGGATGTGACCCAAGTGATGATTGATTGACGTTTGGAACCCTCTCATTCCGTACTCATCTGTGGCTTCGAGATGAGGCATATGGATAGCTACCTATACTCTTGGAGAGTCGTGGCTAGACACTGGATTGCCGACTTCCATTATATCGGATTGTATTAGTCACTCTACCTCCAGTTCAACAAACTTTGTACACAAGCATGGGATACTCGATTTGAGATGAGTATGGCTTGTCATTTTCGGACAAATTGGACGTACTTGGCAGAATTGCTCCACGTTGACACGATTGTTGTCTGTGGCACATCGAATTCGTGTGCTTCATCACCAGAATTTCCTATGTGATAGGAATTATCATCCCAGCATCCGGGGGTGTACTGCTCAAAGCCCTTTGGAGGGCATACGTGTACATCTCTAGTACGTCGAATGACAGACGGAGATAGGCACATAATCTGGTTTGAGTTTTTCGAAAGATGGCTAATAAATCTTGCAGATTAGAGACTGCTTGGATGAGATGCGAACCTATTAAGAAGTCATACGGACAAGGCATAGGCCTTAATAACTTCGAACTAGTAATAGGTTTTCGTTGAGAGTTGTACTCTGAGGGAGTGCCGATAAGCATAGAAATTGTAGTAGGCCAAATTCTTGATACTCCAGTGGCACGGAGATATCGATCCAAAATTAGTCTTTTGATGAATAAGCTCAAACTATCGCAAGAGCTTAGTGGGACGCTTGATGAATCCCGCAAGTCTAGCCTGAGGAAGCATTGTCAATCCCTCGACCGACGGAAGTTCGGTTGGCGTTAAGCTCTACTGTTTTGGGAAACCGATAGATGTGTCAAATTGGGATGTCCAAGAGCTTAGTCGCAGTTGGATCATTATATTGTGTTTGTTAAAGCACTAAGTGTGAACCCAGCGAGAACCTGAGTTCACTTAGGAAAGAGGAGATCTCGTGAAGTGCAAACACTCCGCCCTGTTCAAGGATACTATTGTGATGGATAACTTGAATTGAATTCCGGGACGGAATTCTCTTAACGGAGGGAGAATGTAACATCCGGCAAAAATCGATGTGATTTCATACGTAATTAATATATATAATTAACGGTTTAAGTGCATATTTAAATTAATTGGATTAATTTAACTGATGCCTTAGAGAATAGCGAACTCCCCATAAGATGCATAGGGATGCACATGTTTAATGTTAAAGCACGACGAAATCGCGTGCGAATAAACTTGTCCGGAACGGACGTTGGTGATTACCCGGTAAAAATTAAATAAACGAAAAGGATCCCGGACACCCAGGATATAAAATAAAGGGTATTTTCATGAAATATAATGTGTTTTGGAACTCCAAAACCATAAATGAAAACTCTAAATACAAATCTCTCGGTGACGAATAAAGTGCGCGTATCGCACCCGGTACACGTATAACTTATAATTTCACCCAACGAAAGCCTAACCAACCAACCAACACTTAAACTAGGCTATGTTTAAGGGTTATTAGAGGCTAATATTATGTCCGGATAACGCGTAACTAAAAATCGATTAAAACACGAACAAAGGCCCAACTAAATAATAACTAGATTGTAGTAGATATTTGTGTGGTGGCCCCTACAAAATCCACTCCCAAATCTGTTCCTATCAACCTTCACATGCCAAAATCTTATTTTGGATAAGCTACTAGATTTGATGAAGATTTAAGGTATGGCTCTTGGATTTTTATAATCATAATTGTCCTTTGCAAGATCTTTATAATATCACATACATATTCATTTCCTAAAAAAAAAAACACAACACTCTTGCCTTGTTTCCTTTGAGCCGTAGCTTTCCACCCACCAAAATCACTTCAATTTTCAAGTGTATAACACTATAATCATCCAAAAAAACAAAACCCATTTCAAATTCCTTGTTAGTGTGTTATCAAGCTTGGAGCTTAACTATTTGGAAGAACACACAAAACCCCATAGAAATCAAGTGTTTTTATCTTCCCTAGCCTTGTGCTAGTTGTAAGTGTTCTTGATCTTGCTTTTGTTCTTGAAAGTTTATATTTTTTATGTTGTTAAAGTAAGTTGTACATGGAGATTGAAATATGATTTTAAACATAAGATATAATGTTTTTTTAGCAAGTTGGATGATCTTAAAAGGGGCATATGGGTCGTGGGTTTTTGTTGGTGATGTTATATTGTTTTCGTAAGTTATAAAGTTCACATACAGTTGCTTAAAAATAGTGATCTAAACATAGTTTGTAAATGTAACTTGAATATGCTCAAAGGTGGTTGTAATCATCATAAAATTACCATCTAAAGCATAGTATAAGTTTGATCTTGTTAGAAAATTAAAAATACAAAAGTTAAATAGTATAAGATATAGACATAAAATCATCAAGTTGGACAAAATGGACTTAATACACCAAATACACCTATTATTATCCTTAATAAGATGATATAAGACTATTAAAAGTGTTGAAACATGAAAATAAACTAACATGACAAAAATGATCCATTAAAGTCTACTAGTTTAGTAGAAAATTGCTATTCTTGAAAGATAGAATGGAAAAATGCAACTTTTATAAGTTAAAAGACTATTTTTGTAACTTTAAAAGTTGAGGGACTAAAGATGATATTTTTAGAAACTTGTGTCTAAAATATAACCATGGAAAGTTTGGTGTCAAAAGTGTAAATAATAATTTTTCAAGGTAGATTGGTAAATACTAGTAATTATACACATGTATTTTGTATAAAGGTGTATTTTTATAAAATAGAGTTTTGTAAAAATATGGACTCTTCTAACATATGAATATATATAAAAACAAAGGTTTTTATAAAAATGTTAGACAAATTAAAAACTTGGGAGAACTTATATGAAAATGAACACTTTTATATAAATGGGAATATAAAAGTGTTGGAGCATTTTTATACATAAGTTACCAAGTCTTGTGTTAAAAATACAAAGGTATTTATAAAACTTCCAAGTAATATGTGTAGTAAATTAAAGAGGTGAATAACTTTCCTAGAATACACATATTGGGAAACTTGGGAAAAATTAACTATATATATATATATAAGTTAAGTAATCGGACTTGGACGTGTTAACGAACTAAGACGTAAAAACAGACGGACGAGAAAAGTATCAATACGTCAAGATGAGTATAAATATATTTTAAGGATTTAAAATATATGATTTGGGTGAAAAATACATAACACTTTCCTAAGTGTTGGAAAATATTCGTGGGAGAAAAGTAACGTAAATAATCTAACGATTAAACGTTAAACAAGCGTATGGACCTAACAAGGAAAATATATATATATATATATTCGACTCGACGAAATCCTAGTATATTTATTTAATGGGAAAGTAAATATACGGGGAGGAAAGTCAAGTCGAGTGAAGAAAACAATATATACATAACTATACCGAGTCGACAAGATCCTAGTGTATTTACTTAATGGGGAAGTAAATATACGGTATGGTGAGTCGAGTCGAGCGTTAAAAATATTATATCGGACAACACGATCTTAAGTATAATTATTTAATGGGAAAATAATTATACGTTAAGTGAAGTTGAGTCGAGAACAATATTATACAAGTTAATTAATATTCATGAAAGTCTAAATGTAACTTGTAACGAGGGTAATCCATCACCAACGGACCTAGGACATATGTTTAATTAAACGGGGAATTATATGTAAATGGTGGTGTTGGGAGTTGGTTGTACAACTTGCCGGAAAAACACACGCTATAGACTTAGTGACTTACACACTAGGACGTTCGTAGGTGCTTGACCACGGACTTGCTATTCTCTGCTATTTGATTGCACGCTATGCTTCAGGTGAGTTTCACGTCCCCATTTTACTGTTTTTAACTGGGGGAAAGATATGTTTGTCAAAAGTTATCACATGTTGAAATGTTTTCAAAGGTTAAAATGTGATTAGTGGCATGATGAGTACTTGAGTTTTGTTGTATGTTCGCCACTCGGGGTTGAGTCCTCGCTACTGTAACCATTAATTCAGGGAAATGAAACCGAAGGAATATTTGGATAGTACTATTGGTGCCTGACAAGGCCCACCCCTAATCGATAGCGTCGAATGCATCGGCGTATGCCAGGGGTGCACGTATTCTGAACTTAAGTCGTTGGGTTTCGAGAAACGACTTGGAGCAGGGCATATTTATTAGTCTTGGTTTGGTTATGGGACTCACGGGATTGCTCATCATCATAGTTTGTAGGAGCTAGCTACTCCTTACAAAGGCCACAGGTTGTGCAGGTTTTGCACATGTTGTAAAAACGAAATATCGATCGACAAGATCCTAGTATAATTATTTAATGGGAAAATAATTATACGGTAAAGTGAGTCGAGTCGATGGTTGTGAATATTTTGTCGTTATGAAAGTAAAACCTGTGAACTCACCAATATTTTATATATTGACGTCTTTTCAAACATATCTTTCATGTAACTAAGTGCTGAATAGATATGGGCTAGTGCGGTGGAATTCGGGATATCGGATACTTGTCGGGGTTTCATCAATTGTTACCAGAGGGTTGGAACAAACGGAAATACCCCACATTGAAACTTAATGTCCGTCGTTATATGTAATATTGGAAATGTGATTCTCTGTTTCGACATCTTAATAAATTGATTCTTTTCTAATTAAATATAGTTTGTGTTAATCTTCACTTTGATATGCTTTCGAGCGTTGCGCCACGTGTTTCTGCCATTGACGTGGTGTGACATAAATCTCGAGTCTTTTCTTGTGTACGAATCTCTAGGTCATTGTGGCATCGTGAGTCCGATTACTGTCCGGTCCTCTTCGTATCCTTTATCTGATTCTATAGCTTGATCATATATCTTATGGCCTTCACGTTCCTCCATTCGGGTGCCCGAAACTTCAAATATACCAATAGTTACGTCCTTTAAAATTTGAGTCTTTTCTTGTGTACGAATCTCTATGTCATTATCGCATCGTGAGTCCGATTACCGTCCGGTCTACTTCGTAACCTTTATATGAGTTTGTTGCTTGATCAGATATCTTATGGCCTTCCCGATCCTCCATTCGGGTGCCCAAAACTTCAAATGTACCGATAGTTACGTCCTTTAAAACGCGAGGCATTTTTCTGTACGAATCTCTACGTCATTGTCGCATAGTGAGTCCGATTACCATCCGGTCAGCTTCGTATCCTATATCTGAGTCTGTTGCATGATTAGATATCTTATGACCTTCCCGTTCCTCCATTCGGGTGCCCGAAACTTCACATGTACTCATAGTTATGTCCTTTAAAACTCGAGTCTTTTCTTGTGTACGAATCTCTATGTCATTGTCGCATCGTGAGTCCGATTACCGTCCGGTCCGCTTCATATCCTTTTTCTGAGTATATAGCATGATCAGATATCTTATGGCCTTCACGTTCCTCGATTCGAGTGCCCGAAACTTCAAATGTACTGATAGTTACGTCCTTTAAAACTTGAGTCTTTTCTTGTGTACGAACCTTAATGTCATTGTCGCATCGTGAGTCCGATTACCGTCCGGTCCGCTTCGTATCCTTTACTAAGTCTATAGCATGATCATATATCTTATGGCCTTCACGTTCCTCCATTCGAGTGCCTGAAACTTCAAATGTACCGGTAGTTACGTCCTTTAAAACGCGAGTCTTTTCTTCTGTACGAATCTCTATGTCATTGTCGCATCGTGAGTCCGATTACCGTACGTTCTGTTTCGTAACGTTTTTCTGAGTCTGTTGCATGATCAGATATCTTATGGTCTTCCCATTCCTCCATTCGGGTCCCCGAAACTTCAAATGCACCGATAGTTATGTCCTGTAAAACTCGAGTCTTTTCTTGTGGACGAATATCTATGTCATTGTCGCATCATGAAGCCGATTACCGTCCAGTTAGCCTCGTATCCTTTATCTGAGTCTGTTGAATGATCAGATACTTAATGGCCTTCCCACTCCTCCATTCGGGCGCCCGAAACTACAATTGTACCGATTGTTACGTCCTTCAAAACTCGAGTCGTTTTTTGTGTACGAATCTCTATGTCATTGTCGCATCGTGAGTTCGATTACCGTCCGGTCAGCTTCGTATCCTTTATCTGAGTCTATTGCATGATCACATATCTTATTGCATTCTCGTTCCTCCATTCGGGTGCTCCTAACTTCAAATGTACCGATAGTTACGTCCTTTAAAACTTGAGTCTTTTCTTGTGTACGAATCTCTAAGTCATTGTCGCATCGTGAGTCCGATTGGTATCCGGTCAGCTTCGTATCCTTTATCTGAGTCTGATGCATGATCAGATATCTTATGGCCTTACCATTCCTCCATTCGGGTGCCCGAAACATCAAATGAACCGATAGATATGTCCTTTAAAACTCGAGGCTTTTCTTGTGTACGAATCTCTATGTCATTGTCGCGTCGTGAGTCCGATTACTGTCTGGTCCTCTTCGTATCCTTTATTTGAGTCTGTAGAATGATGAGATATCTTATGGCCTTCACGTTCCTCCATTCGGGGGCCCGAAACTTCAAATGTACCGATAGTTACGTCCCTTAAAACTTGAGTCTTTTCTTGTGTACAAATCCCTATGTCATTGTCGCATCGTGTGTCTGATTACCGTCCGGTCCGCTTCGTATCCTTTATCTGAGTCTATAGCATGATCAGGTATCTTATGGCCTTCACGTTCCTCCATTCGGGTGCCCGAAACTTCAAATGTACCGTTAGTTACGTCCTTTAAAGCTTGAGGCTTTTCTTGTGTACGAATCTCTAAGTCATTGTCGCATCGTGAGTCCGATTAGTATCCGGTCAGCTTCGTATCCTTTATCCGAGTCTATTGCAGTATCAGATATCTTATGGCCTTCCCGTTCCTCCATTCGGGTGCCTGAAACATCAAATCTACCGATAGTTATGTCCTATAAAACTCGAGTCTTTTCTTGTGTACGAATCTCTATGTCATTGTCGCATCGTGAGTCCGATTACCGTCCGGTCTGCTTCGTATCCTTTATCCGAGTCTATTGCAGTATCAGATATCTTATGGCCTTCCCGTTACTCCATTCGAGTGCCCGAAACTTCAAATGTACCGATAGTTATGTCCTTTAAAACTCTTGTCTTTTCTTGTGTACGAATCTCTATGTCATTGTCGCATCGTGAGTCCGATTACCGTCCAGTTAGCCTCGTATCCTTTATCTGAGTCTGTTGCATGATCAGATACTTATTAACCTTCGCGTTCGTCTATTCGGGCACCCGAAACTACAAATGTACCGATTGTTACGTCCTTTAAAACTCGAGTCGTTTTTTTGCACGAATCTCTATGTCATCATCGCATCGTGAGTCTGATTACCGTCCGGTCTGCTTCGTATACTTTATTTGTGTCTGTAGCATGATCAGATATATTATGGCCTTCACGTTCCTCCATTCGAGTGCCCGAAACTTCTAATGTACCGATAGTTACGTCCTTTAAAACTTGAGACTTTTCTTGTGTATGAATCTCTATGTGATTGTCGCATCGTGAGTCCGATTACCGTCTGGGCTGTTTCGTAACCTTTATCTGAGTCTGTTGCATTATCAGATATCTAATGGCCTTCCCGTTCCTCCATTTGAGTACCCAAAACTTCAAATGTACCGATTGTTACGTCATTTAAAACGTGAGTCTTTTCTTTGTACGAATCTCTATGTCATTGTCGCATCGTGAGTCCGATTACCGTCCGGTCAGCTTCGTATCCTTTAGCTGAGTCTGATGCATGATCAGATATCTTATGGCCTTCCCGTTCCTCCATTCGGGTGCCCGACACTTTAAATGTACCGACAGTTATGTCCTTTAAAACTCGAGTCTTTTCTTGTGTACGAATCTCTATGTCATTGTCGAATCGTGAGTCCGATTAATGTCCGGTCCGCTTCGTATCCTTTGTCTGGGTCTATAGCATTATCAGATATCTTACGGCCTTCACGTTTCTCCATTCGGGTGCCCGAAACTTCAAATGTACCGATAGTTACGTCCTTTAAAACTTGAGTCTTTTCTTGTGTACGAATCTCTATGTCATTATCGCATCGTAAGTCCGATTAATGTCCGGTCTGCTTCGTAACCTTTATCTAAGTCTCTTTCATGAGCAGATATCTTATAGCCTTCGCGTTCCTCCATTCGGGTGCCCGAAAATTCAAATGTACCGATAGTTACGTCCTTTAAAACGCGAGTCTTTTCTTCTATACGAATCTTTATGTCATTGTCGCATCGTGAGTGCGATTACCATCCGGTTAGCTTCGTATCCTTTATCTGAGTCTGTTGCACGATCAGATATCTTATGGCCTTCCCGTTCCTCCATTCGGTGCCCGAAACTTCAAATGTACCGATAGTTACGTCCTTTAAAACGCGAGTCTTTTCTTCTGTACGAATCTCTATGTCATTGTCGCATCGTGAGTCCGATTACCATCCGGTCAGCTTCGTATCCTTTATCTGAGTCTGTTGCATGAACAGATATCTTATGGCCTTCCCGTTCCTCCATTCCGATGCCAAAAACTTCAAATGTACCGATAGTTATGTCCTTTAAAACTCGAGTCTTTTCTTGTGTACGAATCTCTATGTCATTGTCGCATCGTGAGTCCGATTACCGTCAGGTCCACTTTGTTTCCTTTATCTGAGTCTCTAGCATGATGAGATATCTTATGGCCTTCCCGTTCCTCCATTCGGGTGCCCGAAACTTCAAATGTACCGATAGTTACGTCCTTTAAAACGCGAGTCTTTTCTTCTGTACGAATCTCTATGTCATTGTCGCATCGTGAGTCCGATTACCATCCGTTCTGTTTCGTAACTTTTTCCTGAGTTTCTTGCATGATCAGATATCTTATGGCCTTCCCATTTCTCCATTCGGGTGCCCGAAACTTCAAATGAACGGATAGTCATGTCCTTTAAAACTCGAGTCTTTTCTTGTGTACGAATATCTATGTCAATGTCGCATCGTGAGGCCGATTACCGTCCAGTTAGCCTCGTATCCTTTATCTGAGTCTGTTGCATGATCAGATACTTAATGGCCTTCCCGCTCGCCCATTCGGGCGCCCGAAACTACAATTGTACCGATTGTTACGTCCTTTAAAACTCGAGTCGTTTTTTTGTGTACGAATCTCTATGTCATTGTCGCATCGTGAGTCTGATTACCTTCCGGTCTGTTTCGTATTCTTTATTTAAGTCTGTAGCATTATCAGATATCTTATGGCTCTCACGTTCCTGCATTCGAGTGCGCAAAATTTCAAACGTACCGATAGTTATGTCCTTTAAAACTTGAGTCTTTTCTTGTTTACGAATCGCTATGTCATTGTCGCATCGTGAGTCCGATTACCGTCCGGTCTATTTTGTAACCTTTATCTGAGTCTGTTGCATGATCAGATATCTTATGGCCTTTCCGTTCCTCCATTCGGGTGCCCAAAACTTCAAATGTACCGATAGTTACGTCCTTTAAAACGTGAGTCTTTTCTATGTACGAATCTCTATGTCATTGTCGCATCGTGAGTCCGATTACTATCCGGTCAGCTTCGTATCCTTCATCTGAGTCTGTAGCATGATCAGTTATCTTATGGCATTCCCGTTCCTCCATTCGGGTGCCCGAAACTTCAAATGTACCGATAGCTACGTCCTTTGAATCTTGAGTCTTTTCTTTGTACGAATCTCTATGTCATTGTCGCATCGTGACTCCGAATACCATCCAGTCCACTTCGTATCCTTTATCTGAGTCTGTTGCATGATCATATATGTTATGGCTGTCCCGTTCCTCCATTCGGGTGCCCAAAACTTCAAATGTACCGATAGCTACGTCCTTTAAAACTTGAGTCTTTTCTTTGTACGAATCTCTAAGTCATTGTCGCATCGTGACTCCGAATACCATCTGGTCCACTTCGTATCCTTTATCTGAGTTTGTTGCATGATCAGATATCTTATGGCCTTCCCGTTCCTCCATTCGGGTGCCCAAAACTTCAAATGTACCGATAGTTACGTCTTTTAAAACGCGAGGCTTTTTTCTGTACGAATCTCTATGTCATTGTCGCATAGTGAGTCTGATTACCATCCGGTCAGCTTGGTATCCTATATCTGAGTTTGTTTCATGGTTAGATATCTTATGACCTTCCCGTTTCTCCATTCAGGTGCCCGAAACTTCACATGTACTGATAGTTATGTCCATTAAAACTCGAGGGTTTTCTTGTGTACGAATCTCTAGGTCATTGTGGCATCATCAATCCGATTAATGTCCGGTCCTCTTCGTATCCTTTATCTGATTCTATAGCATGATCATATATCTTATGGCCTTCACGTTCCTCCATTCGGGTGCCCGAAACTTCAAATATACCGATTGTTACGTCCTTTAAAACTTGAGTCTTTTCTTGTGTACGAATCTCTATGTCATTTTCGCATCGTGAGTGCGATTACCATCCGGTCTACTTCGTAACCCTTATCTGAGTTTGTTACATGATCAGATATCTTATGGCCTTCCCGTTCCTCCATTCGGGTGCCCAAAACTTCTAATGTACCGATAGTTACGTCCTTTAAAACGCGAGTGTTTTTTTCTGTACGAATCTCTATGTTATTGTCGCATAGTGAGTCCGATTACCATCCGGTCTGCATCATATCCTTTATTTGAGTCTGTAGCATGATCAGATATCTTATGGCCTTCACATTCCTCCATTCGGGTGCCCGAAACTTTAAATGTACCGATAGTTACGTCCTTTAAAACTTTAGTCTTTTTTGTGTACGAATCTCTATGTCATTGTCGCATCATGAGTCTGATTACCGTCCGGTATGTTTCGTAACCTACATCTGAGTCTGTTGCATGATCAGATATCTTATGGCCTTCCTGTTCCTCCATGCGGGTGCCCAAAACTTCAAATGTACCAATAGTTACATCCTTTAAAACGCGAGTCTTTTCGTCTGTACGAATCTCTATGTCATTGTTGCATCATGAGTCCGATTACCATCCGGTCAGCTTCGTATCTTTTATCAGAGTCTGTTGCATGATCAGATATCTTTTGGCCTTCACGTTCCTCCATTTGGGTGCCCAAAATTTCAGATGTACCAATAGTTACGTCCTTTAAAACTTAAGTCTTTTCTTGTGTACGAATCACTATGTCATTGTCACATGGTGAGTCCGATTACCGTCCAGTCTGCTTCGTATCGTTTATTTGAGTCTGTAGCATGATCAGATATCTTATGGCTTCCACGTTCCTCCATTCGGGTGCCCAAAACTTCAAATGTACCGATAGTTACGTCCTTTAAAACTTGAGTCTTTTCTTGTGTACGAATCTCTATGCCATTGTCGCATCGTGAGTCCTATTAGCATCGCCTTCACGTTCCTCCATTCGAGCGCCCGAAACTTCAAATGTACCGATAGTTACTTCCATTAAAACCTGAGTCATTTTTTGTGTTTGAATCTCTATGTCATTGTTGCATCGTGAGTCCGATTACGGTCCGGTCCACTTTGTATCCTTTATTTGAGTATGTAGCATGATCAGATATCTTATGGCCGTCCAGTTCCTCCATTCGGGTGCCTAAAACTTCAAATGTACCGATAGTTATGTCCTTTAAAACTCGAGTCTTTTCTTGTGTACGAATCTCTATGTCATTGTCGCATCGTGAGTCCGATTACCGTCCGGTATGTTTCGTAACCTTTATCTGAGCCTGTTGCATGATCAGATATCTTATGGCCTTCCCTTTCCTCCATTCGGGTGCCCGAAACTTCAAATGTACCGATAGTTACGTCCTTTAAAACTCGAGTCATTTTTTGTGTATGAATCTTTATGTCATTGTCGCATCGTGAGTCTGATTACCATCCGCTCAGCTTCGTATCCTTTATCTGAGTCTGCTGCAGTAATAGATATCTTATGGCTATCCCGTTCCTCCATTCGGGCACCTGAAACTTCATATGTACCGATAGTTCTGTCATTTAAAACTCGAGTCTTTTCTTGTGTACGAATCTCTATGTCATTGTCGCATCGTGAGTCCGATTACCGTCCAGTTTGCCTTGTTTCCTTTATCTGACTCTGTTGCATGATCAGATATCTTATGGCCTTCCCGTTCCTCCATTTGGGTGCCCCAAACTTCAAATGTACAGATAGTTACGTCCTTTAAAACTTCAGTCTTTTCTTGTGTACGAATCACTATGTCATTGTCGCATCGTGAGTCCGATTACCATTCGGTATGTTTCGTAACCTTTATCTGAGTCTATAGTATGATCAGATATCTTATGGCCTTCACATTCCCCCATTCGGGTGCCCGGAACTTCAAATATACCTATAGTTACGTCCTTTAAAACGCGAGTCTTTTCTTATGTGTGAATCTCCATGTCATTGTTGCATCGTGAGTCCGATTACCATCCGGTCAGCATCGTATCACTTATTTAAGTCTGTTGCGTGATCAGATATCTTATGCCCGTCCCGTTCCTCCATTCGGGTGCCCGAAACTTCAAATGTACCGATAGTTACGTCCTTTAAAACTCGGGTCTATTCTTGTGTACGAATCTCTATGTCATTGTAGCATCGTTATTCCGATTACCATCCGTTCAGCTTCGTATCCTTTATCTGAGTCAGTTGCATGATCAGATATCTTCTGGCCTTCCCGTTCCTCCATTCGGGTGCCCAAAACTTCAAATGTACCGATAGTTACGTCTTTTAAAATGCGAGTCTTTTCTTCTGTACGAATCTCTATGCCATTGTCGCATCGTGAGTCCGATTACCATCCGCTCAACTTCGTATCCTTTATTTGAGTATGCTACAGTAGAAGATATCTTATGGCCATCCCGTTCCTCCATTCGGGTGCCCGAAACTTCATATGTACCGATAGTTCTGTCCTTTAAAACTCGATTCTTTTCTTGTGTACGAATCTCTATGTCATTGTCGCATCGTGATTCCGATTACCATCTGTTCAGCTTTGTATCCTTTATCTGAGTCAGTTGCATGATTAGATATATTCTGGCCTTGCCGTTCCTCCATTCGGGTGCCCAAAACTTCAAATGTACCGATCGTTACGTCCTTTAAAATGCGAGCCTTTTCTTCTGTACGAATCTCTATGCCATTGTCGTATCGTGAGTCCGATTACCATCCGGTCAGTTTCGTATCCTTTATCTGTGTCAGTTGCATGTTCAGATATCTTCTTGCCTTGCCGTTCCTCCATTCGGGTGCCCAAAACTTCAAATGTACCGATAGTTACGTCCTTTAAAACGCGAGTCTTTTCGTCTGTATGAATCTCTATGCCATTATCGCATCGTGAGTCAGATTACCATCCGCTCAGCTTCGTATCCTTTATCTGAGTCTGCAGCAGTATAAGATATCTTATGGGCATCCCGTTCCTCCATTCGGGTGCCCGAAACTTCATATGTACCGATAGTTCTGTCCTTTAAAACTCGAGTCCTTTTTTGTGTACGAATCTCTATGTCATTGTCGCATCATGAGTCCGATTACCGTCCAGTTTGCCTCGTATCCTTTAACTGAGTCTCTTGCTTGATCAAATACTTAATGGCCTTCCCGTTTGTTCATTCGGGCGCCTGACACTATAAATGTACCGATTGTTACGTCCCTTAAAACTCGAGTCATTTTGTTGTGTACGAATCTCTATGTCATTGTCGTATCGTGACTCCGATACCATCCGGTCTGCTTCGTATCCTTTATTTGAATCTGTAGCATGATTAGATATCTTATGGCCTTCACATTCCTCCATTCGGGTGCCCGAAACTTTAAATGTACCGATTGTTACGTCCTTTAAAACTTTAGTCTTTTTTTGTGTACGAATCTCTATGTCATTGTCGCATCATGTGTCTGATTACCGTACGGTATGTTTCGTAACATATATCTGAGTATGTTGCATGATCAGATATCTTATGGCCTTCCTGTTCCTCCATGCGGGTGCCCAAAACTTCAAATGTACCGATAGTTACATCCTTTAAAACGCGAGCCTTTTCGTTTGTACGAATCTCTATGTCATTGTTGCATCGTGAGTCCGATTACCATCCGGTAAGCTTCGTATCTTTTATCTGAGTCTGTTGCATGATCAGATACCTTATGGCCTTCCTGTTCCTCCATTCGGGTGCCCGAAACTTCAAATGTACCGATAGTTACGTCCTTAAAACTCGAGTCAATTCTTGTGTACGAATCTCTATGTCTTTGTAGCATCGTGACTCCGATTACCATCCGCTGAGCTTCATATCCTTTATCTTAGACAGTTGCATCATCAGATATCTTCTGGCATTCCCGTTCCTCCATTCGGGTGCCCGAAACTACAAATGTACCGATTGTTACGTCCTTTAAAACTCGAGTCATTTTTTGTGTACGAATCTCTATGTCATTGTTGCATCGTGAGTCCGATTACTATCCGGTCAGCTTCGTATCCTTTATCTGAGTCTGTTGCATGATCAGATATCTTTTGGCCTTCACGTTCCTCCATTTGGGTGCCCAAAACTTCAGATGTACCAATAGTTACGTCCTTTAAAACTTAAGTCTTTTCTTGTGTACGAATCTCTATGTCATTGTCACATCGTGAGTCCGATTACCGTCCAGTCCGCTTCGTATCCTTTATTTGAGTCTGTAGCATGATCAGATATTTTATGGCTTCCACGTTCCTCAATTCGGGTGCCCAAAACTTCAAATGTACCGATAGTTACGTCCTTTAAAACTTGAGTCTTTTCTTGTGTACGAATCTCTATGTCATTGTCGCATCGTGAGTCCTATTAGCGTCGCCTTCACGTTCCTCCATTCGAGTGCCCGAAACTTCAAATGTACCGATAGTTACTTCCTTTAAAACCTGAGTCATTTTTTGTGTTTGAATCTCTATGTCATTGTTGCATCGTGAGTCCGATTACGGTCCGGTCCACTTTGTATCCTTTATTTTAGTATGTAGCATGATCAGATATCTTATGGCCGTCCAGTTCCTCCAGTCGGGTGCCTGAAACTTCAAATGTACCGATAGTTATGTTCTTTAAAACTCGAGTCTTTTCTTGTGTACGAATCTCTATGTCATTGTCGCATCGTGAGTCCGATTACCATCCGCTCAGCTTCGTATCCTTTATCTGAGTCTATAGCAGGATCAGATATCTTATGGCCTTCCCGTTCCTCTATTCGGGTGCCCGAAACTTCAAATGTACCGATAGTTACGTCCTTTAAAACTCGAGTCTTTTCTTGTGTACGAATCTCTATGTCATTATAGCATCGTGAGTCCGATTACCATCCGCTCAGCTTCGTATCCTTTATATGAGTCTGCTGCAGTATCAGATATCTTATGGCCATCCCGTTCCTCCATTCGGGTACCCGAAGCTTCATATGTACCGATAGTTCTGTCATTTAACACTCGAGTCTTTTCTTGTGTACGAATCTCTATGTCAATGTCGCATCGTGAGTCCGATTACCGTCGCCTTCACGTTCCTCCATTCAAGTGCCCGAAACTTCAAATGTATCGGTAGTTACTTCCTTTAAAACTCGAAACTTATCTTGTGTATGAATCTCTATGTCATTGTCACATCGTGAATCTGATTACGGTTCGGTCCGCTTCGTATCCTTTATTTGAGTATGTAGCATGATCAGATATCTTATGGCCGTCCCGTTCCTCCATTCGGGTGCCTGAAACTTCAAATGTACCGATAGTTATGTTCTTTAAAACTCGAGTCTTTTCTTGTGTACGAATCTCTATGTCATTGTCGCATCGTGAGTCCGATTACCATCCGCTCAGCTTCGTATCCTTTTTTTTTTTTTTTTTTTTTTTTTTTTGATAAAGGAGTCGGTACTCCGGTAAATATTATAGATCACAAAAAATATGTACAATCAAAACCGGCTTTATGGACTTTACAAAAAATAAAACCTATAAACTATAGTCCATAAAGCCAAAACCAACCATACCAAAACCACTAAACACCACTATCAAAGCCCACTAACCATAGTCTAAACACATAAAAACCCATCCCCAAAACCCACTACCACTAAAAGCCCATACAATCATAGCCCACAAACTAACTATTACAAAATCCTCACTGAAGTCTTCATGATGCATCCAAAACTTTGACCCGTTACACTTCTGCTCAATGCCTCTATCTTTATCAATCTTTAAGCCTTCCATACAACCCTCCAGCTCAACTTGAATCCATCTTTTAGTTATTTTAGTAATACCAACTTTTGCCTTCCATCTTTTAGCTGTTAACACTTCACTTCCAACCGGTGCACTTGAATCTCTAACATACATGCATGTCTTCAACATACCTTTACAGCAGCAGCAGACACTCCAGCCATAAAAGCTGATAAGAACAAACCAGCAGCCTTTAAACAGTCCCAACCCATTCCCCATAACAACCATTTCAACATAGTTCAAATGATAAACAATATCACCCAACCCATTTATAACCACATCCCATAACAGACCAGAAAACACAGACTCAAAACCTAATCTAAAATCAAGAAACAAGTTAAGAAAAGAAATCATAAAATAATAGGTTCCCCATCTTTGCTTGGTACTAGAAAATATAAAACACTTTGGGGTGGAGATCAATGTCCTAATAGCAAAGATGGTGTCCATCCTTATCTCTCCAAGTGTACTGCTCCCTTTGAGCTCAATATATCCTAACCACCAATTATACAACGCAGAACCAGGCTTAGTTCCAAAGATGGAAACAGAACCCAGCAGAAGAAACTCACACAACTCCATACCAAGAATTGAAAAGAAACAAAAGGAAGGCTTAACAGCCCAGATCTCTACCCAAACGCTTTTAGTGCTCCTTATTCCTGCAAGTTCCCATATATTAAACCCAGACCCACCCTTAGGCAAAAGCCTAAAAGACTCAAAAGACACAAACATCAACTGAATCAGGCTCAACAAAGTCCGAAGACTGTAGCAGGTTTCTAACCAGTGATAGGTACTAAAAAATAAAAATTTAGGGGTGGAAAATAATGTCCTAACATCACTGGTTAGATCCATCCTTATCACTCCAGGGTGCAAGCTTACTCCAAGCTTAATCAATCCTAAACCTCCATACAAATCCGCAGAACTGAACTTACCTTTAAAGAGCAAAGAGAAGTCCAGCAGAATATTTTCAAAATTAAAAGATAAAAATAAAAAATAAGCAGAACAAAGAAACCAGTTTTGAAAATAAACAGGAAGCTTCAAAAGCCAGATCTCTACCCAAGCACTATTTGTACACCAGATTACTGCAAGTTCCCAATGGTAAAAGCCCACCCATCCCTTAGGCAAAAGCCTAAATAAACAGACAGACTCAGACACACAAAGAAACAAACTTACACACAAACAGAATTCCCAGACAGACCAAGACTCAAACTCACCCAAAATGACCCAAACAGACCAAGACACTAACATACCCCTTCTGACCCATCCAAACCAACACACTACCAGACCCAAGATGACCCATACAGAATAAGACTTACACACAAGCAGATTTCTCATCCTTTGATGACATCTAAGGAATAAAAGACTCAAAAACCACTGACCAGATCCTAAATCAAAGGATAAGATCAACCTTATCACTCCATGAACCAGGCTTCCTCCCAGCCTTGACACTCCTATCCTCCGAACAAAATGCGCATGGCTAAGTCCATTCTTCCAAAAGGAAGGGGAGCTCAGCAGATGACAAAAAGGACAACACCAAAACACACTCCAGAAATCAAAACACAGAAGCCATAAAGGCCAAGAATCTACCCCATAATTACACAGACACCAAAGAACAGCAAGTTCCCCCAACCCCAAATAAAGACCCAACCCATAGTAATATTTAGTAATATTATTATCATTATTGAAAATATTATTATCATTATATATATTATTATTATACTTACTATTATTACTATATATAAAAGAGATAAAAAACACCCCTCCACCTCCAAAAACACTAGCAGTACCATACCATCCCATCTCACCCATCCACACATTCTTCCACTCCTCCTTATAACTACCACAAGAGTCTTTAACAATCAACATTTGGACACATAAAAACCCCAGGCAGCAGCAGCCAGCTGCACCTGCACAGAATTCTTCAACTTCAAACTTGCCATTCTCATCTTAACAACATCCTGAATCTGCTGCCCAAGGATCTTAGCACTCCTTCTAGAATTGCTAAACAATCTATTATTTCTCTCCTGCCAAATTAAATAAACAGCAGCAGACAAACAAAGTCTTTGAATAATGTTCCACACAGACTTATTCACCACCCTTCCCTCTATAAACTGCACAATAGTATCCCACTGATCAGGAATATCACCAAATTTAGCCAACACCTTTAATCTCCTCCATATAGCATGAGAAAACTCACATCTAAAAAACAGGTGCTCATGACTATCAGGACAAATCCCACACAAACTGCACTTCAAAACACCATTATATCCCCATTGTACCATCCTATCTTGTGTTGGAAGTCTATACTTAAAAGCTAACCAAGTAATAAATGCATGTCTTGGAATTGATTGACTAAACCACACAGATCTACACCACTTAACCTCACTGCCCCCTTTAACCAAATCCTCATAAGCCACCTTTGTAGAAAATGGCACCTTCACACCATCATCTCTTTTCCACCAATACCTATCCCTGGTCATAGGACACAACAAGGGCACCTCAGTCTGAATCAGCCAAGGATACTTACTACCCCACTCCTCAGGAAAGCACCAACTCCCATTACTAACCAAATCAGCCAACTTTCCCCTCAGATTAAACCCAGCATTCCTAATATCTCTTCTATCTATAACATTGATCAAAGGACCTTTACTATGCCAACTATCAAACCATGCACTAATTAATCTACCATTCCCAACCCTTGCAACACAATGAGGCCTAATAATACCCCTACACCCCAGAATTTGCTTCCAACTCCAAGAATCAGAATTAGTTTCTCCCACATCCCAAAAATTACATCCCTGCAATCTATGTAACCTAATCCATTCAACCCAAACAGAATCTTTATTATTTAACACATTCCAAATATGTTTAGACATTAAAGCAACATTTCTTTCCTTAAGAGAAGCAATTCCCAACCCACCTTGAGATTTCTTAAGACACAAATCATCCCAACTAACCCTAGCATATCCCTTCTTTAAATCTCCTTGACTCCACAGAAAACCTCTACAAATCCTTTCCACATCATCATTTAAATTAATAGGCAAGATAAACAATGATGACCAATACACAGTAAGAGAGGATAAAACAGATTTAATCAACTGCAGCCTCCCAGCAAAAGAGAGGAACTTATTCCTCCAGTCATTGACCCTGCTCTTAACCTTGTCAAGAAGAATAGAACAGTCCTTCTGATATAACCTCCTAGAAGCAAGTGGAATACCCAAGTATTTCAAAGGAAAGCTTCCCACTTTAAAAGGCACAATACTCAAGATATTCTCCTGAATTTCAGGCTTCACATTCCCAAAAATAATTTCACTTTTCTGCATATTAGGCTTTAACCCAGACATGCTACCAAACTCATCCAAAGCAGCCTTCAAAATACTAATAGACTCACAATCCTGGCTACTAAAAACTATCAAATCATCAGCAAAACATAAATGGGTCAACTTCATCTTTTCACACTTCCAATGATACACAAAATTATCAGCCTCCCTAATCCTTCTTATGAATACTAAATTAAGAACCTCCATAACTAAAGTGAATAAGTAAGGAGACATAGGATCCCCTTGCCTTAACCCTTTCTCCCCCTTGAAAAAACCATAAAGATCCCCATTTAGACTGATAGAATAAGATACAGAAGTAACACATTCCATAACCCACCCAATAAACTTCTCATGAAATCCAAAACCAACTAAACATTGATGGAGAAAGGCATGATCAACAGAATCATAAGCCTTCTGCAAATCTATTTTCATAGCAACTCTAGAATGACCCCTCACCCAATCATACCCTTTAACTAACTCTTGAGATAACAAAATATTATCACTAATAAGCCTCCCAGGAACAAAAGCACTCTGTGACTTATCAACAACCTGCTCTAAATAACCCATCATCCTATTACAGATCACTTTACTAATGCACTTGTAAAGGACATTACAACATGCAATAGGTCTAAATTCACTAACAAGGTTAGGAACCTTAACTTTAGGGATTAAAGAGAGGACAGTAGCATTAAGTTGCTTTAACAGCCTCCCATTTTGAAAAAATTCTTGAACAGCAAGACAAACTTCATCCCCCACAACATTCCAAGCAGCTTTAAAGAATTTTGCAGAATAGCCATCAGGCCCAGGAGCCTTATTGTCATCAATTTGAAACATAGCAGCCTTGATCTCCTCCTTAGAAACATCCCTAACCATATAATCAGCATCATAAACATTTATCTTTTTTAAAAATAAACTATCAACATCACCAATAGGATCCACAGGATCCTTTTTCCCCATCATACTCATATAGTAACTGACAAAAGCACTACCCAGAGAATGCTCATTATAACAGGTACCATCCAAACCACTAATTTGAACCACCCTATTCTTAGCCTGCCTCTGCTTCACAGAATGATAAAAATATTTGTTATTTTGATCTCCTACACATAACCAGTGGACCTTTGACTTCTGTTTAAGAAAAGACTCCTCATCAGCACAAGCTTCATTGTAAGCTTTAATATAAACTGCTTCTTCCTCTCTCAAAGACACATTCCCAGAATCCTCAACCACTTCCTTCTGAATTTTCTCAAGTTCAGACTTCAAAAACTCAACCTTTTCAAAGTAATTACCCATACTATAGTTAAGTTTCCTGAATGGTTTCTTCAAACTTTTCAGCTTAGTCACAACCTGAAACATTCTACAACCCCTAACATTAATCCCCCAACCATTCTTAACAATACCTTCAAATTCTGGCTTATCAGCCAAATGATTCCAGAACTTAAAAGGTTTGGGATCCCTATACCCATTCTCCAAAGGACAAGTAACAAGGACAGGAGAATGATCAGAACTATAGAAAGGAAGAAATTTAGCAAACAAACCAGGAAACAGAACACCCATTTTCTCATTAACCATAGCCCTATCTAACTTCTCAAGAATGCCATCAGTTTTCCCAGGCTTTTGGTTCCAAGTAAAGTGAAATCCAGTACTAGCAAGATCAGAAACCTTTAAACAATCAACACAGTTTTTAAACTCATCCATCCCATAAACAGGAACAGAACCCCCTATATTCTTATCCCCTGGCTCCAAAATTATATTGAAATCTCCCAAAACCACCCAAGGATTATCCCCAATAAACCTAGAGTGATTATTTAGACTTCCCCATAACTCCCTTCTGCCAGGAACATTAGTAACACCATATACAAAAGAACAAAAGAACCTCTCCCCCTCCTTAAAAGGACAAATTAAACAGTGCATCACTTGAGAGGTCATGGATAAAACAAAAACATCCATAACCTTTGGGTCCCAACCAACCAAAATTCTAGCCCAACTAGGACAAAATTCTATATTAGAAACCCATTCCCACCTACTCATAACCCCTTTACCAGCATCAAGAATTCTACCAGGACTAACTCTAGTCTCCAAAAAACCACACAACTTAATACCATTATCCACAACAATTCTCCCTATCTGTCTTTGTTTAGAGGTAGTTGACATACCCCTAACATTCCAAGCAAGAAGATTAATCTTCATTTATAACAGTAGAACAACCCACAGGGCCCTGCAGACCAGAGGAACCCTCACCCACACCACTACTAGAACCCCCACCACACTTCATAAATTCAGCATTCTCCTCAATATCAGAATGGACTTCAGCTTCCTTCATTAATTTATCAAACATAAGAATATCCCATTGTTCAAAAAATAACTTAACTTGACCAATGTTCCATTTCCTCATAATATCATTAGAAGGACAGATTTTATTAAGAATATAATGAGATACTTCATTAAACTGATCATCAGACATCCTAAAATACCCAGACTTAGTATTAACCTTAGAATCTAATTTAAAATCCCCACCATTCCCTCCACTATTCTTACTACTAGATTCTCCTACACCAGAAGACCCTACACCAACTGAATTCCTCTCCACATTAATCACCCCTTCAATCTCCTTACCTTTCCTACTACCCCCACCAGTCTTCACCTCAGAAGTCTTCTTCACCTCATTCTCACCCTCCACTTCATTAATCACCACACCATTAGCCCTCCTAACAGAACCACTACCTCCCTCCTTTTTTTCACTCTGCTTCCTATCCATAGACCCCTCTCCTATCCTAACCTCCACATTATCCCCCTCTAAGTCACCCAAAACTTCAAACCTATTAGCTTGCTCACCCTTCTTTCTTCCATCTTCCCCATTCTGTTTCTTCCCTTGCACCTGCCTATACACTTGAGTATTTCTACCCTGAAAACCACCTCTACCATTAGAACCACCCCTTCCCTGCCCATTTCTCCTAAACCCATTAAACCTAACACCATCATTCCTAGCCTCACCATTCCTAAAACCCCTACCTTGATCACCTCCATTAGATCCACCTCCTTGACCATTATAAGTCCTACCCTCAGACCCTTCCCCTTTTTCCCCTTTCTTATTTCTACCCACATTAATAAAACCATCAGACCTTACCCCAGAAACAGGATAATCCTGATTAGTACCCAGATTAATATCCTTTACCAACAAATGAGCCCTCTCCTCCATTTCCTTCACTGTCAGAACTCTAGACCTACAACCTTCAAAGTCATGCCCAAACACCTTACACACAGAACATTTCTTTATAAAAATCTCATAAGTAACCCTAACATCACTAAAGAACCCAGGTTTACCATCATCAGGAGGATACCAAGCCTTCACAAACTCAGGTAAAATCTTCTCAGCTTTTACCTCCACAAGGACTCTAGCAAAGCAAGCAGGCCCTTCCTTCTTTTGGCATCTCTCACTAGTAATTCTATCAAACATTAAAGGATTGCCTACACAACTCATCATACTACAAATACTCTCATTATTCCACAATTCCTTAGGAAGATTAGGAATAGTTACCCACATAGGAATAACATTAGGCTCAACTTTCTCCAGACAGATACCCACCTCCCATTTCTTCAGACATAAAGGAACATTGTTAACTAACCAAGGACCTTTCTCCATAGCATTCCACATTCCCTCATCATTTTTAAACTTAAAAAAGAAAATACCATTATTATTTGAAGAAATCTCCACTAAACCAAACCTCTTCCACATCCTTAACAGGTGGAATCTCACCATACCAATAGCTAAATCCTTCCCAATGAAATACCCATACAAATACTTACTATACACTTTCTTAGCCTCAGCAATCTTCTCAGGATTAATAACTGCAACCTCCTCTCCATTTTCTAAGACTTTTGGTGGATAAAATTGAACTTTCTCCACCAAAACATCACTACTTTCACCAACAGTAGCAGCAGCATAAGACTTTATATCTTTAACAGGACCCTCTCCCTTAGCCACAGGTTTGCCTAACACAGCCCCATTACCCCTCTTTGCATTAAACACCACATTATCCTTAACAATCACAGAACCCAACACAGACTTTTTAGGAAGAGGTGGAAGCTTTTGAATGGCAACCACATCATCCTTAGTAATACAATAAGGGCTAATACTTCTAGACTTTTCAACTATTAACTTCCTCATAGGCACCCTCCTAATGCCTTTAACACCCTTACCCATCTTACCTCCACCCCCTATAACATCCTGTCCCTCTTGTTTATCCACCACCACATCCATTTCAGCACTCTCCTCCACCCTGTTAATCTTCATATCACCTGAGCTCATACCCTCCCCCTTCTTAATCACACTAACTTCAACCTTCTTCTTAATATCAGTTTTGGGCAAAGGAAATCCAGGACAGAAATCCATCTTCTCAATAGGCTTCTCATAATTAAACTTAATCATCTCTAGTCCATTCAAGAAAGTATCACTCCCTTTCTTTTTAACCACAATAACAGGCTTAGTCCCACAATTCTTATCCCCCCTAATATCTTTAACATTAACAGATTCCATACCCTGACCACTACCCATAACCTCATCAGCATTCAAAGAAACATCACTCTTAATAGCCTTCCTTGGAGGAACTAACACCATAGGCTTTTTAGCCAAAACAGCTAACAAATCAGCAGTAGAACAGTTATCAGGTAACACTTCCAGCTCATCCCCCTTCACACAGTAACCCTCATACTTCGAACCCCCAACATCAGTCTTACCAATCTTCACTTTCACTCCCTCATTTCTAACAGAATGCTTCTTCCTCTTACTTAACAATACCAGATTCTCACTGCCCATAGCATTAAAAACATTAACATTAGGAGAGACTTGAGGAAAGCTCACCTTCCTAACTCTTACAGCATCACATACTTCCCTTTTACTAGCTAAAAACCTAGCCAAAGCTTCCAACATAGACTTGTTCTGACCCTCAACCTCCATCTTAGTCTCACCAACACAACCACTCTTCTGTCCATCCACACAGACCACCCCTGACACCTTCAAAGGCTTACCAGCAGCATCACACTTTTGAGCTAATAAAAACAACTCATTCATATCTTCATTCAATAACCTAGACCTCCAATTCTCTCCTAACAAATTACGGAGGTAATTAACATGAACCTCAGATAATTCAGGAGCATCAAACATACCTTTGACCCAAATTAGCGAATCAGAAGGTTGACTATTATCCTCCACCTCCATAGCCGTCTTCTGAAACCAGGAAGAGTCTGAACCAACCTCCTTCATCCAATTATCCCCAAACATACCCTTTAGATACTCCAAATCACCCCCCGTAAGCTCACACGACTCAACCTTATCCCCAATCATCCTACTCAAACAAAACTTACCTTCACTCACCTGCTTCAAATCCATACTATACCCCATAACCACAGATAAATCTGGAGGAACCGCCGGAGGAATCTCCGGCAACCCAACCCTAGCTGGAGAACCCATACTCGCGCACTGTGAAGATTCCACCACCTTCGAAGATGATGGAACAGTGAAACACGAAAGAAGAAGGAAGAACAGAGAAGAAATTAGGGTTAGAAAAGAAGCGGGAAAAGAAAACTGGAGAAGAAACCCCTGAATCGCCTAAATCGCCCAAATCAGAGAGAAAACCCTAGTTTTTAGCTTCGTATCCTTTATCTGAGTCTATAGCATGATCAGATATCTTATGGCCTTCACATTCCTCCATTTGGGTGCCCGGAACTTCAAATGTACCTATAGTTACGTCCTTTAAAATTTGAGCCTTTTCTTGTGTACGAATCTCTATGACATTGTAGCATCGTGATTCCGACTACCATCCGCTCAGCTTCGTAGCCTTTATCTGAGTCTGCTGCAGTATCAAATATCTTATGGCCATCCCGTTCCTCCATTCGGGTGCCCGAAACTTCATACGTACCGATAGTTCTGTCCTTTAATACTCGATTCTTTTCTTGTATACGAATCTCTATGTCATTGTCGCATCGTGAGTCCGATTACCGTCCAGTTTGCCTCGTATCCTTTATCTGAGTCTGCTGCATGATCAGATATCTTATTTCCTTCCTGTTCCTCCATTTGGGTGCCCTAAACTTTAAATGTAACGATAGTTACATCCTTTAATACTTGAGTCTTTTCTTGTGTACGAATCACTATGTCATTGTCGCATCGTGAGTCCGATTACCGTCCGGTATGTTTCGTAACCTTTATCTAAGTCTATTGCATTATCAGATATCTTATGCCCTTCCCGTTCCTCCATTCGGGTGCCCGAAACTTCAAATGTACCGATAGTTACGTCCTTTAAAACTCGGGTCTTTTCTAGTGTACGAATCTCTATGTCATTGTAGCATCGTGATTTCGAATACCATCCGTTCAGCTTCGTATCCTTTATCTGAATGATCAGATATCTTCTGGCCTTGCCGTTCCTCCATTCGGGTGCCCAAAACTTCAAATGTACCGATAGTTACGTCCTTTAAAACGCGAGTCTTTTCTTCTGTACGAATCTCTATGCCATTGTCGCATCGTGAGTCTGATTACCATCCGGTCAGCTTCGTATCCTTTATCTGAATCTGTTGCATGATCAGATATCTCATGGCCTTCCCGTTCCTCCATTCGGGTGCCCAAAACTTCAAATGTACCGATAGTTATGTCTTTAAAGCTCGAATCTTTTCTTGTGTACGAATCTCTATGTCATTGTCGCATCGTGATTCCGATTACAATCCTTTCAGCTTCGTATCCTTTATCTGAGTCAGTTGCAAGATCAGAAATCTTGTGGCCTTGCCGTCCTCCATTCGGGTGCCCGAAACTTCAAATGTACCGATAGTTACGTCCTTTAAAACGCGAGTCTTTTCTTCTATACGAAATCTCTATGCCATTGTCGCATCGTGAGTCCGATTACCATCCGGTCAGCTTCGTATCCTTTATCTGTGTCAGTTGCATGATCAGATATCTTCTGGTCTTGCCGTTCCTCCATTCGGGTGCCCAAAACCTCAAATGTACCGATAGTTACGTCCTTTAAAACACGAGTCTTTTCGTCTGTATGAATCTCTATGCCATTGTCGCATCGTGAGTCCGATTACCATCCGCTCAGCTTCGTATCCTTTATCTGAGTCTGCTGTAGTATAAGATATCTTAAGGCAATCCCGTTCCTCCATTCGGGTGCCCGAAACTTCATATGTACCGATAGTTCTGTCCTTTAAAACTCGATTCTTTTCTTGTGTACGAATCTCTATGTCATTGTCGCATCGTGAGTCCGATTGCCGTCCAGTTTTCCTCGTATCCTTTATCTGAGTCTGTTGCATGATCAGATATCTTATGGCCTTCCCGTTCCTCCATTTGGGTTCCCCAAACATCAAATGTACCGATAGTTACGTCCTTTAAAACTTGAGTCTTTTCTTGTGTACGAATCACTACGTCATTGTCGCATCGTGAGTCCAATTACCGTCCGGTATGTTTTGTAACCATTATCTGAGTCTGTTGCATGATCAGATATCTTATGGCCTTCCCTTTCCTCCATTCGGGTGCCCAAAACTTCAAATGTACCGATTGTTACGTATTTTAAAACGCGAGTCTTTTCTTCTGTGTGAATCTCCATGTCATTGTTGCATCGTGAGTCCGATTACCATCCAGTCAACATCGTATCATTTATCTAAGTCTGTTGCGTGATCAGATATCTTATGCCCTTCCCATTCCTCCATTCGGGTGCCCAAAACTTCAAATGTACTGATAATTACGTCCTTTAAAACTTGGGTCTTTTCTTGTGAACGAATCTCTATGTCATTGTAGCATCGTGATTCTGATTACCATCCGTTCAGCTTCGTATCCTTTATCTGAGTCAGTTGCATGATCAGATATCTTCTGGCCTTGCCGTTCCTCCATTCGGGTGCCCAAAACATCAAATGTACCGAAAGTTACGTCCTTTAAAACGCGAGTCTTTTCTTCTGTGCGAATCTCTATGCCATTGTTGCATCGTGAGTCCGATTACTATCCGGTCAGCTTCGTATCCTTTATCTGAATCTGTTGCATGATCAGATATGTTATGGTCTTTCCGTTCCTCCATTCGGGTGCCCATAACTTCAAATGTACCGATAGTTATGTCTTTAAAACTCGAATCTTTTCTTGTGTAAGAATCTCTATGTCATTGTCGCATCGTAATTCCGATTACCATCCGTTCAGCTTCGTATCCTTTATCTGAGTCAGTTGCATGATCAGATATCTTCTGGCCTTGCGTTCCTCCATTCGGGTGCCTGAAACTTCAAATGTACCGATAGTTACGTCCTTTAAAAGGCGAGTCTTTTCTTTTGTACGAATCTCTATGCCATTTTCGCATCGTGAGTCCGATTACCATCCGGTCAGCTTTGTATCCATTATCTGTGTCAGTTGCATGATCAGATATCTTCTGGCCTTGCCGTTCCTCCATTCGGGTACCCAAAACTTCAAATGTACCGATAGTTACGTCCTTTAAAACACGTCTTTTCATCTGTATGAATCTCTATACCATTGTCGCATCGTGAGTCCGATTACCATCCGGTCAGCTTCGTATCCATTATCTGTGTCAGTTGCATGATCAGATATCTTCTGGCCTTGCCGTTCCTCCATTCGGGTGCCCAAAACATCAAATGTACCGATAGTTACGTCCTTTAAAACGCGAGTCTTTTCTTCTGTACGAATCTCTATGCCATTGTCGCATCGTGAGTCCGATTACTATCCGGTCAACTTCGTATCCTTTATCTGAATCTGTTGCATGATCAGATATCTTATGGTCTTTCCGTTCCTCCATTCGGGTGCCCGTAACTTCAAATGTACCGATAGTTATGTCTTTAAAACTCGAATCTTTTCTTGTGTAAGAATCTCTATGTCATTGTCGCATCGTGATTCCGATTACCATCCGTTCAGCTTCGTATCCTTTATCTGAGTCAGTTGCATGATCAGATATCTTTTGGCCTTGTCGTTCCTCCATTCGGGTGCCTGAAACTTCAAATGTACCGATAGTTACGTCCTTTAAAAGGCGAGTCTTTTCTTCTGTACGAATCTCTATGCCATTTTCGCATCGTGAGTCCGATTACCATCCGGTCAGCTTTGTATCCATTATCTGTGTCAGTTGCATGATCAGATATCTTCTGGCCTTGCCGTTCCTCCATTCGGGTACCCAAAACTTCAAATGTACCGATAGTTACGTCCTTTAAAACACGTCTTTTCATCTGTATGAATCTCTATGCCATTGTCGCATCGTGAGTCCGATTACCATCCGGTCAGCTTCGTATCCATTATCTGTGTCAGTTGCATGATCAGATATCTTCTGGCCTTGCCGTTCCTCCATTCAGGTGCCCAAAACTTCAAATGTACCGATAGCTACGTCCTTTAAAACGCGAGTATTTTCGTCTGTATGAATCTCTATGCCATTGTCGCATCGTGAGTCCGATTACCATCCGCTAAGCTTCGTATCCTTTATTTGAGTATGCTACAGTAGAAGATATCTTATGGCCATCCCGTTCCTCCATTCGGGTGCCCGAAACTTCATATGTACCGATAGTTCTGTCCATTAAAACTCGATTCTTTTCTTGTGTACGAATCTCTATGTCATTGTCGCATCGTGAGTCCGATTACCATCCAGTTTGCCTCGTATCCTTTATCTGAGTTAGTTACATGATCAGATATCATTTGGCCTTGCCGTTCCTCCATTCGGGCGCCCAAAACTTCAAATGTACCGATAGTTATATCCTTTAAAACGCGAGTCTTTTCGTCTGTGTGAATCTCCATGTCATTGTTGCATCGTGAGTCCGATTACCATCCGGTCAGCATCGTATCATTTATCTAAGTCTGTTGCGTGATCAGATATTTTATGCCCTTGTCGTTCCTCCATTCGGGTGCCTGAAACTTCAAATGTACCGATAGTTGCGTCCTTTAAAACGCGAGTCTTTTCTTCTGTACGAATCTCTATGCCATTGTCGCATCGTGAGTCCGATTACCATCCGGTCAGCTTCGTATCCATTATCTGTGTCAGTTGCATGATCAGATATCTTCTGGCCTTGCCGTTCCTCCATTCGGGTACCTAAAACTTCAAATGTACCGATAGTTACGTCCTTTAAAACACGAGTCTTTTCATCTGTATGAATCTTTATGCCATTGTCGCATCGTGAGTCCGATTACCATCCCCTGAGCTTCGTATCCTTTATCTGAATCTGTTGCATGATTAGATATCTTCTGGCCTTGCCGTTCATCCATTCGGGTTCCTTAAACTTCAAATATACCGATAGTTATGTCTTTAAAACTCGAATGTTTTCTTGTGTACGAATCTCTATGTCATTGTCGCATCGTGATTCCGATTACCATCCGTTCAGCTTCGTATGCTTTATCTGAGTCAGTTGCATGATCAGGTATCTTCTGCCCTTGTCGTTCCTCCATTCGGGTGCCCGGAACTTCAAATATACCTATAGTTACGTCCTTTAAAATTTGAGCCTTTTCTTGTGTACGAATCTCTATGACATTGTAGCATCGTGATTCCGACTACCATCCGCTCAGCTTCGTAGCCTTTATCTGAGTCTGCTGCAGTATCAAATATATTATGGCCATCCCGTTCCTCCATTCGGGTGCCCGAAACTTCATACGTACCGATAGTTCTGTCCTTTAATACTCGATTCTTTTCTTGTATACGAATCTCTATGTCATTGTCGCATCGTGAGTCCGATTACCGTCCAGTTTGCCTCGTATCCTTTATCTGAGTCTGCTGCATGATCAGATATCTTATTTCCTTCCTGTTCCTCCATTTGGGTGCCCTAAACTTTAAATGTAACGATAGTTACATCCTTTAAAACTTGAGTCTTTTCTTGTGTACGAATCACTATGTCATTGTCGCATCGTGAGTCCGATTACCGTCCGGTATGTTTCGTAACCTTTATCTAAGTCTATTGCATAATCAGATATCTTATGCCCTTCCCGTTCCTCCATTCGGGTGCCCGAAACTTCAAATGTACCGATAGTTACGTCCTTTAAAACTCGGGTCTTTTCTAGTGTACGAATCTCTATGTCATTGTAGCATCGTGATTTCGAATACCATCCGTTCAGCTTCGTATCCTTTATCTGAATGATCAGATATCTTCTGGCCTTGTCGTTCCTCCATTCGGGTGCCCGAAACTTCAAATGTACCGATAGTTACGTCCTTTAAAACGCGAGTCTTTTCTTCTGTACGAATCTCTATGCCATTGTCGCATCGTGAGTCTGATTACCATCCGGTCAGCTTCGTATCCTTTATCTGAATCTGTTGCATGATCAGATATCTCATGGCCTTCCCGTTCCTCCATTCGGGTGCCCAAAACTTCAAATGTACCGATAGTTATGTCTTTAAAGCTCGAATCTTTTCTTGTGTACGAATCTCTATGTCATTGTCGCATCGTGATTCCGATTACAATCCTTTCAGCTTCGTATCCTTTATCTGAGTCAGTTGCATGATCAGATATCTTTTGGCCTTGCCGTCCTCCATTCGGGTGCCCGAAACTTCAAATGTACCGATAGTTACGTCCTTTAAAACGCGAGTCTTTTCTTCTGTACGAAATCTCTATGCCATTGTCGCATCGTGAGTCCGATTACCATCCGGTCAGCTTCGTATCCTTTATCTGTGTCAGTTGCATGATCAGATATCTTCTGGTCTTGCCGTTCCTCCATTCGGGTGCCCAAAACCTCAAATGTACCGATAGTTACGTCCTTTAAAACACGAGTCTTTTCGTCTGTATGAATCTCTATGCCATTGTCGCATCGTGAGTCCGATTACCATCCGCTCAGCTTCGTATCCTTTATCTGAGTCTGCTGTAGTATAAGATATCTTAAGGCAATCCCGTTCCTCCATTCGGGTGCCCGAAACTTCATATGTACCGATAGTTCTGTCCTTTAAAACTCGATTCTTTTCTTGTGTACGAGAATCTCTATGTCATTGTCGCATCGTGAGTCCGATTGCCGTCCAGTTTTCCTCGTATCCTTTATCTGAGTCTGTTGCATGATCAGATATCTTATGGCCTTCCCGTTCCTCCATTTGGGTTCCCCAAACATCAAATGTACCGATAGTTACGTCCTTTAAAACTTGAGTCTTTTCTTGTGTACGAATCACTACGTCATTGTCGCATCGTGAGTCCAATTACCGTCCGGTATGTTTTGTAACCATTATCTGAGTCTGTTGCATGATCAGATATCTTATGGCCTTCCCTTTCCTCCATTCGGGTGCCCAAAACTTCAAATGTACCGATTGTTACGTAGTTTAAAACGCGAGTCTTTTCTTCTGTGTGAATCTCCATGTCATTGTTGCATCGTGAGTCCGATTACCATCCAGTCAACATCGTATCATTTATCTAAGTCTGTTGCGTGATCAGATATCTTATGCCCTTCCCATTCCTCCATTCGGGTGCCCGAAACTTCAAATGTACTAATAATTACGTCCTTTAAAACTCGGGTCTTTTCTTGTGAACGAATCTCTATGTCATTGTAGCATCGTGATTCTGATTACCATCCGTTCAGCTTCGTATCCTTTATCTGAGTCAGTTGCATGATCAGATATCTTCTGGCCTTGCCGTTCCTCCATTCGGGTGCCCAAAACATCAAATGTACCGAAAGTTACGTCCTTTAAAACGCGAGTCTTTTCTTCTGTACGAATCTCTATGCCATTGTCGCATCGTGAGTCTGATTACTATCCGGTCAGCTTCGTATCCTTTATCTGAATCTGTTGCATGATCAGATATCTTATGGTCTTTCCGTTCCTCCATTCGGGTGCCCGTAACTTCAAATGTACCGATAGTTATGTCTTTAAAACTCGAATCTTTTCTTGTGTAAGAATCTATATGTCATTGTCGCATCGTGATTCCGATTACCATCCGTTCAGCTTCGTATCCTTTATCTGAGTCAGTTGCATGATCAGATATCTTCTGGCGTTGTCGTTCCTCCATTCGGGTGCCTGAAACTTTAAATGTACCGATAGTTACGTCCTTTAAAAGGCGAGTCTTTTCTTCTGTACGAATCTCTATGCCATTTTCGCATCGTGAGTCCGATTACCATCCGGTCAGCTTTGTATCCATTATCTGTGTCAGTTGCATGATCAGATATCTTCTGGCCTTGCCGTTCCTCCATTCGGGTACCCAAAACTTCAAATGTACCGATAGTTACGTCCTTTAAAACACGTCTTTTCATCTGTATGAATCTCTATGCCATTGTCGCATCGTGAGTCCGATTACCATCCGGTCAGCTTCGTATCCATATCTGTGTCAGTTGCATGATCAGATATCTTCTGGCCTTGCCGTTCCTCCATTCAGGTGCCCAAAATTTCAAATGTACCGATAGTTACGTCCTTTAAAACGCGAGTCTTTTCTTCTGTACGAATCTCTATGCCATTGTCGCATCGTGAGTCTGATTACTATCCGGTCAGCTTCGTATCCTTTATCTGAATCTGTTGCATGATCAGATATCTTATGGTCTTTCCATTCCTCCATTCGGGTGCCCGTAACTTCAAATGTACCGATAGTTATGTCTTTAAAACTCGAATCTTTTCTTGTGTAAGAATCTCTATGTCATTGTCGCATCGTGATTCAGATTACCATCCGTTCAGCTTCGTATCCTTTATCTGAGTCAGTTGCATGATCAGATATCTTCTGGCCTTGTCGTTCCTCCATTCGGGTGCCTGAAACTTCAAATGTACCGATAGTTACGTCCTTTAAAAGGCGAGTCTTTTCTTCTGTACGAATCTCGTGAGTCCGATTACCATCCGGTCAGCTTTGTATCCATTATCTGTGTCAGTTGCATGATCAGATATCTTCTGGCCTTGCCGTTCCTCCATTCGGGTACCCAAAACTTCAAAGACAAAATTACAGAAAACAACCTTTATGTATACCCAAAACTGCAGGTTTTACCTTTATGTTTAAAAAGCTCGCAAAGCATCCTTTATCTTTATATTTTCTTGCATAAATCAACCTTTATCACAAACTGAGTTTGTTTTCACCGTTAAGTATCCCCACATGCAAAGCATGTGAGGGCTTTTTAGTCTTTTTACATCCTAATTTATTAATATGTTTTATTCTTTAAAAACATTAAAACCCATGAAATCTGATGAGACCTAACTATATAAATCGTTCCTCTACAACCCAATTCATAAAATTCCGGTTGCCATCATCCGTGTCGTTGTCGGCATTCAAGATCAGGAGCAATGAAACAGCGCCGTAAGCTCTGAGTGCAACGGGGTCTGGATAAAACGTTGAATTGAAAGTACTAGATTTAGATATAAAAGAGCAGGTGGAATAGTCCCACTCAAGTGATTAGTATTCAAATCCTACCACGCAAAACCCTTACCGTCCCAAACTCTAACGGCATTTCGCCGCCCAGTTTGTTATTGGAAAGTGAAACCCAGTTTAAATTAGTGCAATTGCTTAAACTTGCAGTAACTGAATCGATTAAATAAATGAAATCTAGAATCAAATTTTCATGATTTGAAAGGAACATCAACAGTGACTTCATCGGTTAACTAATCCATCCATATATTTAAATCTTGTAGCTTAGACTAGTATCTAAAACTTTTAGGTATGTTCCCAGTAAGAGAATTGAAACTAAGATCAAGGGAAACCAATTCACAACAATTACTAAGAGATTCAGGAATAGAACCAGAAAGCATGTTGTTTTGCAAATACAATACCTTCAAACCCGAACCCAAACCACAAATTCAGGAGGTATTTCACCGGAAATCTAGTTCAAACTCATGTCGGACCGCTCCAGATTCTTCATCTCCGATTAAAAAATTAAGCAACGAACAACCTTTCAAACTCTCCGATACCGTGCCAGAGATGTTCTTACTGGAGATATTGTCAAAATCGATGCCCCCGTTAACTGTTGTGTCAAACGCCACGATAATATAAAAATAATAGGATTCCTCACAGTGAATCTCACTCGGGTCAGTGGAGGTTGGGGTTGTAGATGGTTGTGGGGTTGTGGTGGTAACAGAGAAGTTGGTGGTAGGGATGGTAGTGGGTTTTATTTGACCTTTATTAAAAAAAATAAATATTAAATAAGAATGAATAAGACAAAAATACCCTCACATGTTTTGCATGTGAGGTGAGTTAACAGAGAAAATAAACCCAGTTTGTAATAAAGGTTGATTTATGCAAGAAAATACAAAGATAAAGGTTGTTTTGCAAGCTTTTTAAACATAAAGGTGAAACCTGCAATTTTGGGTATACATAAAGGTTGTTTTCTGTAATTTTGTCAACTTCAAATGTACCGATAGTTACGTCCTTCAAAACACGTCTTTTCATCTGTATGAATCTCTATGCCATTGTCGCATCGTGAGTCCGATTACCATCCGGTCAGCTTCGTATCCATTATCTGTGTCAGTTGCGTGATCAGATATCTTCTGGCCTTGCCGTTCCTCCATTCAGGTGCCCAAAACTTCAAATGTACCGATAGTTACGTCCTTTAAAACGCGAGTATTTTCGTCTGTATGAATCTCTATGCCATTGTCGCATCGTGAGTCCGATTACCATCCGCTAAGCTTCGTATCCTTTATTTGAGTATGCTACAGTAGAAGATATCTTATGGCCATCCCGTTCCTCCATTCGGGTGCCCGAAACTTCATATGTACCGATAGTTCTGTCCATTAAAACTCGATTCTTTTGTTGTGTACGAATCTCTATGTCATTGTCGCATCGTGAGTCCGATTACCGTCCAGTTTGCCTCGTATCCTTTATCTGAGTTAGTTGCATGATCAGATATCATTTGGCCTTGCCGTTCCTCCATTCGGGCGCCCAAAACTTCAAATGTACCGATAGTTATATCCTTTAAAACGCGAGTCTTTTCGTCTGTGTGAATCTCCATGTCATTGTTGCATCGTGAGTCCGATTACCATCTGGTCAGCATCGTATCATTTATCTAAGTCTGTTGCATGATCAGATATTTTATGCCCTTGTCGTTCCTCCATTCGGGTGCCTGAAACTTCAAATGTACCGATAGTTGCGTCCTTTAAAACGCGAGTCTTTTCTTCTGTACGAATCTCTATGCCATTGTCGCATCGTGAGTCCGATTACCATCCGGTCAGCTTCGTATCCATTATCTGTGTCAGTTGCATGATCAGATATCTTCTGGCCTTGCCGTTCCTCCATTCGGGTACCTAAAACTTCAAATGTACCGATAGTTACGTCCTTTAAAACACGAGTCTTTTCATCTGTATGAATCTTTATGCCATTGTCGCATCGTGAGTCCGATTACCATCCCCTGAGCTTCGTATCCTTTATCTGAATCTGTTGCATGATTAGATATCTTCTGGCCTTGCCGTTCATCCATTCGGGTCCCTTAAACTTCAAATATACCGATAGTTATGTTTTTAAAACTCGAATGTTTTCTTGTGTACGAATCTCTATGTCATTGTCGCATCGTGATTCCGATTACCATCCGTTCAGCTTCGTATGCTTTATCTGAGTCAGTTGCATGATCAGATATCTGCTGCCCTTGTCGTTCCTCCATTCGGGTGCCTGAAACTTCAAATGTACCGATAGTTACGTCCTTTAAAACGCGAGTCTTTTCTTCTGTACGAATCTCTATGCCATTGTCACATCGTGAGTCCGATTACCATCCGGTCAGCTTTGTATCCATTATCTGTGTCAGTTGCATGATCAGATATCTTCTGGCCTTGCCGTTCCTCCATTCGGGTACCCAAAACTTCAAATGTACCGATAGTTACGTCCTTTAAAACACGAGTCATTTTTTGTGTACGAATCTCTATGTCATTGTTGCATCGTGAGTCCGATTACCATCCGGTCAACTTCGTATCCTTTATCTGAGTCTGTTGCATGATCAGATATCTTTTGGCCTTCACGTTCCTCCATTCGGGTGCCCGAAACTTCAGATGTACCGATAGTTACGTCCTTTAAAACTTGAGTCTTTTCTTGTGTACGAATCTCTATGTCATTGTCACATCGTGAGTCCGATTACCATCCAGTCCGCTTTGTATCCTTTAATTGAGTCTGTAGCATGATCAGATATCTTATGGCTTCCACGTTCCTCCATTCGGGTGCCCGAAACTTCAAATGTACCGATAGTTACGTCCTTTAAAACTTGAGTCTTTTCTTGTGTACGAATCTCTATGTCATTGTCGCGTCGTGAGTCCGATTACCGTCTGGTCTTTTTCATTACCTTTATCTTAGTCTTTTGCATGATCAGATATCTCATGGCCTTCCTGTTCCTCCATTCGGGTGCCCAAAACTTCTAATGTACCGATAGTTACGTCTTTTAAAACGTGAGTCTTTTCATTGTACGAATCTCTATGTCAGTGTCCCATCGTGAGTTCGATTACCGTCCGGTCAGCTTCGTATCCTTTATCTGAGTCTGTTGCATGATCAGATATCTTATGGCCATCTCGTTCCTCCATTCGGGTGCCCGAAACTTCAAATGTACCGATAGTTACGTCCTTTAAAACTCGAGTATTTTCTTGTGTACGAATCTCTGTGTCATTGTCGCATTGTGAGTCCGATTACCGTTTGGTCTATTTCATAACCTTTATCTAAGTCTGTTACATGATTAGATATCATATGGCCTTCCCGTTCCTCCATTCGGGTGCCCAAAACTTCAAATGTACCGATAGTTACGCCTTTTAAAACGTAAGTCTTTTCTTTGTACGAATCTCTATGTCAGTTTCGCATCGTGAGTCCGATTACCGTCCGGTCAGCTTCGTATCCTTTATCTGAGTTTGTTGTATGATAAGATATCTTATGGCCTTCCCGTCCCTCCATTCGGGTGCCCGAAAGTTCAAATTTACCGATAGCTATGTCCTTTAAAACTCGAGTCTTTTCTTGTGTACGAATCTCTATGTCATTGTCGCATCGTGAGTCCGATTACCGTCCGGTCAGCTTCGTATCCTTTTTTTTTTGATAAAGGAGGCTTTGCTCCGGTAAATTTCATTAATAAAAAAGATATTTACAAACAACTAAACACGGGCCAAGATCAATACAAGATTACCTAACCAAAACTAGATCAAGGCCCAACTCAAAACAACCCATAAAACAAAACAAAAACAGAAAATACATCACGGGCCTTTAACCATTCTCAAATCTATCAGCCCATTTATCTATCAAATCTAAACCCAGCCCAATACAAAATCCCAAAAACACACAAGATGATGTAACCCATAACTCGCTGCAAATCAAACTGCTCAAAATAAAATTCGACTTCCTCCTTAGCTTTTTCCTGACATTGCATTCCCAATCTTCCTTGACAATTAATTGTTGCATCTTTCCGAGTCTTCCATTCTCACAATCTTTATCCTCAAATTCAGCAGCATCCAAACCTTTCCTCTTGCACTTTCCACTCTTCTCATAATCTTCAATACAGGAACTCATATCTTCCTTTATAGTACCAATCACTGCACTTGAATCTTTAACAATCATATAGAAATCAAACATATCTTCCCAGCAGCAGCAACCACTCCATCCATTAAAACTGATAAGAACAATCCAGCATCCATTAAACAAACCCAACCCAGTCCCCTTCACAACAAATACAACACAACACAAATGATAAACCATATCACCCAACCCATTTAAAACCACATCCCATAACTGACCAACAGAAACAGACTCAAAATCTAACCTAAAATCAAGAAACAGGTTAAGAAACGAAAACATAATATCATAGGTTCCCCATCTTTGCATGGTACTAGAAAATATAAAACACTTTGGGGTGGAAATCAATGTCCTAAAAGCAAAGATGGTGTCCATCCTTATCTCTCCAAGTGTAATGCTCCCCTTGAGCTCAATATATCCTAACCACCGATTATAAAACGCAGAACCAGGCTTATTTCCAAAAATAGAAACAGAACCCAGCAGAATATACTCACACAACACCATACCAAGAACTGAAAAGAAACAAAGGGAAGGCTTAATAGCCCAGATCTCTACCCAAGCGCTTTTAGTACTCCTTATTACTGCATTTCCCCAGATATTAAACCCAGACCCACCCTTAGGCAAAAGCCTAAAAGACTCAAAAGACTCAAACATCAACTGAATCAGGCTCAACAAAGTCCGAAGACTGTAACAGGTTTCTAACCAGTGACAGGTACTAAAAAATAAAAATTTAGGGGTGGAAACTAATGTCCTAACATCACTGATTAGATCCATCCTTATCACTCCAGGGTGCAAGCTTACTCCAAGCTTAAATAATCCTAAACCTCCATACAAAACCGCAGAACTGAACTTACCTTTAAAGAGCAAAGAGAAGTCCAGCAGAATATTTTCAAAACTAAAAAAATAAAAATAAAAATAAACAGAACAATAAAACCAGTTTTGAAAATAAACAGGAAGCTTCAAAAGCCAGATCTCTACCCAAGCGCTGTTTGTACACCAGATTACTGCAAGTTCCCAATGGTAAAAGCCCACCCATCCCTTAGGCAAAGGCCTAAATAAACAGACAGACTCTGACACACAAAGAAACAGACTAACACACAAGCAGAATTCCCAGACAGACCAAGACTCAAACTCACCCAATATGACCCAGACAGACCAAAGCACTAACTTACCCATTCTGACCCATCCAGACCAAGACACTACCAGACCCAAGATGACCCAAACAGAATAAGACATAAGCACAAGCAGAATTCCCATCCTTTGATGACATCTAAGGAATAAAAGACTCAAGAAACACTGACAAGATCCTAAACCAAAGGATGAGACCAACCTTATCACTCCATGAACCAGGCTTCCTCCAAGCCTTGACACTCCTATCCTCCGAACAAAATGCGCAAGGCTAAGTCCATTCTTCCACAAGGAAGGGGAGCTCAGCAGATGACAAAAAAGACACCACCAAAACACACTCCAGGAACCAAAACTCAGAAGCCAAAAAGGCCAAGAATCTACCCCATAATTACACAGACACCAGAGAACAGCAAGTTCCCCCAACCCCAAATAAAGACCCAACCCATAGTAATATTTAGTAATATTATTATCATTATTGAAAATATTATTATCATTATATATATTATTATTATACTTACTATTATTACTATATATAAATGAGATAAAAAACACCCCTCCACCTCCAATAACACTATCAGTAACATACCATCCCATCTCACCCATCCACACATTCTTCCACTCCTCCTTATAACTACCACAAGAACCTTTAACAATCATCATTTGGACATGTAAAACCCCAGGCAGCAGCAGCCAACTGCACCTGCACAGAATTCTTCAAATTCAAACTTGCCATTCTCATCTTAACAACATCCTGAATCTGCTGCCCAAGGATCTTAGCACTCCTTCTAGAATTGCTAAACAATCTATTGTTTCTCTCCTGCCAAATTAAATAAACAGCAGCAGAAAGACAAAGTCTCTGAATAATGTTCCACACAGACTTATTCACCACCCTTCCCTCTATAAACTGCACAATAGTATCCCACTGATCAGGAATATCACCAAATTTTGCCAACACCTTTAATCTCCTCCATATAGCATGAGAAAACTCACACCTAAAAAACAGGTGCTCATGACTATCAGGACAAATCCCACACAAACTGCACTTCAAAACACCATTATATCCCCATTGTAACATCCTATCTTGTGTTGGAAGTCTGTACTTAAAAGCTAACCAAGTAATAAATGCATGTCTTGGAATTGATTGACTAAACCACACAGATCTACACCACTTAACCTCACTGCCCCCTTTAACCAAATCCTCATAAGCCACCTTTGTAGAAAATGGCACTTTCACACCATCATCTCTTTTCCACCAATACCTATCCCTAGTCATAGGACACAACAAGGGCACCTCAGTCTGAATCAGCCAGGGATACTTACTAGCCCACTCCTCAGGAAAACACCAACTCCCATTACTTACCAAATCAGCCAACTTTCCCCTCAGATTAAACCCAGCATTCCTAATATCTCTTCTATCTATGACATTGATCAAAGGACCTTTACTATGCCAGCTATCAAACCATGCACTAATCTACCATTCCCAACCCTTGCAACACAATGAGGCCTAATAATACCCCTACACCCCAGAATTTGCTTCCAACTCCAAGAATCAGAATTAGTTTCTCCCACATCCCAAAAATTACATCCCTGCAATCTATGTAACCTAATCCATTCAACCCAAACAGAATCTTTATTATTTAACACATTCCAAATATGTTTAGACATTAAAGCAACATTTCTTTCCTTAAGAGAAGCAATTCCCAACCCACCTTGAGATTTCTTAAGACACAAATCATCCCAACTAACCCTAGCATATCCCTTCTTTAAATCCCCTTGACTCCACAGAAAACCTCTACAAATCCTTTCCACATCATCATTTAAATTAACAGGCAAGATAAACAATGATGACCAATACACAGTAAGAGAGGATAATACAGATTTAATCAACTGCAGTCTCCCAGCAAAAGAGAGGAACTTATTCCTCCAGTTATTGACCCTGCTCTTAACCTTGTCAAGAAGAATAGAACAGTCCTTCTGATATAACCTCCTAGAAGCAAGAGGAATACCCAAGTATTTCAAAGGAAAGCTTCCCACTTTAAAAGGCACAATACTCAAGATATTCTCCTGAATTTCAGGCTTCACATTCCCAAAAATAATCTCACTTTTCTGCATATTAGGCTTTAACCCAGACATGTTACCAAACTCATCCAAAGCAGCCTTCAAAACACTAATAGACTCACAATCCTGACTACTAAAAACTATCAAATCATCAGCAAAACATAAATGGGTCAACTTCATCTTTTCACACTTCCAATGATACACAAAACTATCAGCCTCCCTAATCCTTCTTATGAAAACTAAATTAAGAACCTCCATAACTAAGGTGAATAAGTAAGGAGACATAGGATCCCCTTGCCTTAACCCTTTCTCCCCCTTGAAAAAACCATAAAGATCCCCATTTAGACTGATAGAATAAGATACAGAAGTAACACATTCCATCACCCACCCAATAAATTTCTCATGAAATCCAAAACCAACTAAACATTGATGGAGAAAGGCATGATCAACAGAATCATAAGCCTTCTGCAAATCAATTTTCATAGCAACTCTAGAATGACCCCTCACCCAATCATACCCTTTAACTAACTCTTGAGATAACAAAATATTATCACTAATAAGCCTCCCAGGAACAAAAGCACTCTGTGACTTATCAACAACCTGCTCTAAATAACCCATCATCCTATTACAGATTACTTTACTAATGCACTTGTAAAGGACATTACAACATGCAATAGGTCTAAATTCACTAACAAGGTTAGGAACCTTAACTTTAGGGATTAAAGAAAGGACAGTAGCATTAAGTTGCTTTAACAGCCTTCCATTCTGAAAAAATTCTTGAACAGCAAGACAAACTTCATCCCCCACAACATTCCAAGCAGCTTTAAAGAATTTTGCAGAATAGCCATCAGGCCCAGGAGCCTTATTGTCATCAATTTGAAACATAGCAGCCTTGATCTCCTCCTTAGAAACATCTCTAACCATATAATCAGCATCATACACATTTATCTTCTTTAAAAATAGACTATCAACATCACCAATAGGATCCACAGGATCCTTTTTCCCCATCATACTCATATAGTAACTGACAAAAGCACTACCCAGAGAATTCTCATCATAACAGGTACCATCCAACCCACTAATTTGAACCACCCTATTCTTAGCCTGCCTCTGCTTGACAGAATGATAAAAATATTTGTTATTTTGATCTCCCACACATAACCAGTGGACCTTTGACTTCTGTTTAGCTTAGTCACCACCTGAAACATTCTACAACCCCTAACATTAATCCCCCAACCATTCTTAACAATACCTTCAAATTCTGGCTTATCAGCCAAATGGTTCCAGAACTTAAAAGGTTTGGGATCCCTATACCCATTCTCCAGAGGACAAGTAACCAGGACAGGAGAATGATCAGAACTATAGAAAGGAAGAAATTTAGCAAACAAACCAGGAAACAGTACACCCATTTTCTCATTAACCATAGCCCTATCTAACTTTTCAAGAATGCCATCCGTTTTCCCAGGCTTTTGGTTCCAAGTAAAATGAAATCCAGTACTAGCAAGATCAGAAACCTTTAAACAATCAACACAGTTTTTAAACTCATCCATCCCATAAACAGGAACAGAACCCCCTATATTCTTATCCCCTGGCTCCAAAATTATATTGAAATCTCCCAAAACCACCCAAGGATTGTTCCCAATAAACCTAGAGTGATCCTTTAGGCTTCCCCATAACTCCCTTCTGCCTGGAACATTAGTAACACCATATACAAAAGAACAAAAGAACCTCTCCCCCTCCTTAAAAGGACACACTAAACAGTGCATCACTTGAGAGGTCATGGATAGAACAAAAACATCCATAACCTTTGGGTCCCAACCAACCAAAATTCTAGCCCAACTAGGACAAAATTCTATATTAGAAACCCATTCCCACCTACTCATAACCCCTTTACCAGCATCAAGAATTCCACCAGGACTAACTCTTGTCTCCAAAAAACCACCCAACTTAATACCATTATCAACAACAATTCTCCCTATCTGCCTTTGTTTAGAGGTAGTTGACATACCCCTAACATTCCAAGCAAGAAGATTAATCTTCATTTATAACAGTAGAACAACCCACAGGGCCCTGCAGACCAGAGGAACCCTCACCCACACCACTACTAGAACCCCCATCACACTTCATAAATTCAGCATTCTCCTCAATATCAGACTGGACTTCAGCTTCCTTCATTAATTTATCAAACATAAGAATATCCCATTGTTCAAAAAATAACTTAACTTGACCAATGTTCCATTTCCTCATAATATCATTAGAAGGACAGATTTTATTAAGAATATAATGAGATACTTCATTAAACTGATCATCAGACATCCTAAAATACCCAGACTTAGTGTTAACCTTAGTATCTATTTTAAAATCCCCACCATTCCCTCCACTATTCTTACTACTAGATTCTCCCACCCCAGAAGACCCTGCACCAACTGAATTCCTCTCCACATTAATCACCCCTTCAATCTCCTTACCTTTCCTACTACCCCCACCATTCTTCACCTCAGAAGTCTTCTTCACCTCATTCTCACCCTCCACTTCTTTAATCACCACACCATTAGCCCTCCTAACAGAACCACTAACTCCCTCCTTTTTATTACTCTGCTTCCTATCAATAGACCCCTCTCCTATCCTAGCCTCCACATTATCCACCTCTAAATCACCCAAAACTTCAAACCTATTAGCTTGCTCACCCTTCTTTCTTCCATCTTCCCCATTCTGTTTCTTCCCTTGCACCTGCCTATACACTTGAGTATTTCTACCCTGAAAACCACCTCTACCATTAGAACCACCCCTTCCCTGCCCATTTCTCCTAAACCCATTAAACCTAACACCATCATTCCTAGCCTCACCATTCCTCAAACCCCTACCTTGATCACCTCCATTAGATCCACCTCCTTGACCATTCACAGTCCTACCCTCAGACCCTTCCCCTTTTTCCCCTTTCTTATTTCTACCCACATTAATAAAACCATCAGACCTTACCCCAGAAACAGGATAATCCTGATTAGTACCCAGATTAATATCCTTTACCAACAAATGAGCCCTCTCCTCCATTTCTTTCACTGTCAGAACTCTGGACCTACAACCTTCAAAGTCATGCCCAAATACCTTACACACAGAACATTTCTTTATAAAAATCTCATAAGTAACCCTTACATCACTAAAGAACCCAGGTTTACCATCATCAGGAGGATACCAAGCCTTCACAAACTCAGGTAAAATCTTCTCAGCTTTTACCTCAACAAGAACTCTAGCAAAACAAGCAGGCCCTTCCTTCTTTTGGCATCTCTCACTAGTAATTCTATCAAACATTAAAGGATTACCTACACAACTCATCATGCTACAAATACTCTCATTATTCCACAATTCCTTAGGAAGATTAGGAATAGTAACCCACATAGGAATAACATTAGGCTCAACTTTCTCCAGACAAATACCCACCTCCCATTTTTTCAGACATAAAGGAACATTGTTAACTAACCATGGACCTTTCTCCATAGCATTCCACATTCCCTCATCATTCTTAAACTTAAAAAAGAAAATACCATTATTATTTGAAGAAATCTCCACTAAACCAAACCTCTTCCACATCCTTAACAGGTGGAATCTCACCATGCCAATAGCCAAATCCTTCCCAATGAAATACCCATACAAATACTTGCTATACACTTTCTTAGCCTCAGCAATCTTCTCAGGATTAATAACTGCAACCTCCTCTCCATTTTCTAAGACTTTTGGTGGATAAAATTGAACTTTCTCCACCAAAACATCACTACTTTCACCAACAGTAGCAGCAGCATAAGACTTAACATCTTTAACAGGACCCTCTCCCTTAGCCACAGTTTTGCCTAACACAGCCCCATTACCCCTCTTAGCATTAAACACCACATTATCCTTAACAACCACTGAACCCAACACAGACTTTTTAGGAAGAGGTGGAAGCTTTTGAATGGCAACCACATCATCCTTAGTGATACAATAAGGGCTCATACTTCTAGACTTTTCAACTATTAACTTCCTCATAGGAACCCTCCTAATGCCTTTAACACCCTTACCTATCTTACCTCCACCCCCTTTAACATCCTGTCCCTCTTGTTTATCCACAACCACATCCATTTCAGCACTCTCCTCCACCCTGTTAATCTTCAAATCACCTGAGCACATACCCTCCCCCTTCTTGATCACACTAACTTCACCCTTCTTCTTAACATCAGTTTTGGGCAAAGGAAATCCAGGACAAAAATCCATCTTCTCAATAGGCTTCTCATAATTAAACTTAATCATCTCTAGCCCATTCAAGCAAGTATCACACCCTTTCTTTTTAACCACAATAACAGGCTTAGTCCCACACTTCTTATCCCCCCTAATATCTTTAACATTACCAGACTCCAGACCCTGACCACTACCCATAACCTCATCAGCATTCATAGAAACATCACTCTTAATAGCCTTCCTTGGAGGAACTAACACCATAGGCTTTTTAGCCAAAACAGCTAACAAATCAGCAGCAGAACAGTTATCAGGTAACACTTCCAGCTCATCCCCCTTCACACAGTAACCCTCATACTTCGAACCCCCAACATCAGTCTTGCCAATCTTCACTTTCACTCCCTCATTTCTAACAGAATGCTTCTTCCTCTTACTTAACAATACCATATTATCACTGCCCATAGCATTAAAAACATTAACATTAGGAGAAACTTGAGGAAAGCTCACCTTCCTAACTCTTACAGCATCACATACTTCCTTTTTATTAGCTAAAAACCTAGCCAAAGCTTCCAACATAGACTTGTTCTGACCCTCAACCTCCATCTTAGTCTCACCAACACATCCACTCTTCTGTCCATCCACACAGACCACCCCTGACACCTTCAAAGGCTTACCATCAGCATCACACTTTTGAGCTAATAAAAACAACTCATTCATATCTTCATTCAATAACCTAGACCTCCAATTCTCTCCTAACAAATTACGAAGGTAATTAACATGAACCTCAGATAGTTCAGGAGCATCAAACATACCTTTAACCCAGTTTAACGAATCAGAAGATTGGCTATTATCCTCCACCTCCATAGCCGTCTTCTGAAACCAGGAAGAGTCTGATCCAACCTCCTTCATCCAATTATCCCCAAACATACCCTTCAAATACTCCAAGTCACCCCCAGTCAGCTCACACGACTCAACCTTATCCCCAATCATCCTACTCAAGCAAAACTTACCTTCACTCACCTGCTTCAGATCCATACTATACCCCATAACCACAGATAAATCTGGAGGAACCGCCGGAGGAGTCTCCGGCAACCCAACCCTAGCTGGAGAACCCATACTCGCGCACTGTGAAGATTCCACCACCTTCGAAGATGATGGAACAGTGAAACACGAATGAAGAAAGAAGAACAGAGAAGAAATTAGGGTTAGAAAAGAAGCGGGAAAAGAAAACTGGAGAAGAAACCCCTGAATCGCCTAAATCGCCCAAATCAGAGAGAAAACCCTATTTTACCTTCGTATAGCTTCGTATCCTTTACCTGAGTGTGTTGCATGATCACATATCTTATGGCATTCTCGTTCCTCCATTCGGGTGCCCCAAACTTCAAATGTACCGATAGTTACGTCCTTTAAAACTTGAGTCTCTTCTTGTGTACGAATCTATAAGTCATTGTCGCATCGTGAGTCCAATTACCGTACAGTCCGCTTCGTATCCTTTATCTGAGTCTATTGCATGATCAGATATCTTATGGCCTTCACGTTCCTCCATTCGGGTGCCTGAAACTTCAAATGTACCGATAGTTACGTCCTACACAACTTAAGTGTTTTCTTGTGTACGAATCTCTATGTCATTGTCGCATCGTGAGTCTGATTACCGTCCGATCGCCTTCGTAAACTTTACCTGAGTCTGTTGCATGATCTGATATCTTATGGCCTTCCCGTTCCTCCATTTGGGTGCTCAAAACTTCAAATGTACCGATAGTTACGTCCTTTAAAACTCGAGTCTTTTCTTGTGTACGAATCTATATGTCATTGTAGCATCGTGATTCCGATTACCATCCGCTCATCTTCGTATCCTTTATCTGAGTTAGTTGCATGATTAGATATCTTCTGGCCTTGCCGTTCCTTCATTCGGGTGCCAAAAACTTCAAATTTACCGATAGTTATGTCCTTTAAAACTCGAGTCTTTTCTTGTGTACGAATATCTATGTCATTGTCGCATCGTGAGTCCGATTACCGTCCGGTCCGCTTCGTAACCTTTACCTGAGTTTGTTGCATGATCAGATATCTTATGCCCTTCCCATTCCTCCATTTGGGTGACCGAAACTTCAAATGTACCGATAGTTATGTCTTTAAAACTCAAATCTTTTCTTGTGTACGAATCTCTATGTCATTAACGCCTCCTGAGTCCTATTACCATCCAGTTAGCCTCGTATCTTTATCTGAGTCTTTTGCATGATCAGATAATTAATGGCCTTCCCGTTTGTCCATTCGGGCGCACGAATGATCAGATGTCTTATGGCCTTCACGTTCCTCCATTCGGGTGCCCGAAGCTTCAAATGTACCGATAGTTATGTCCTTTAAAACTCGAGCCGTTTTTTTTGTACGAATCTCTATGTCATTGTCGCATCGTGAGTGTTATTACTGTCCGGTCCGCTTCGTATCCTTTACCTAAGTCTGTAGCATGATCAGATATCTTATGGCCTTCACGTTCCTCCATTCCGGTGCCCGAAACTTCAAATGTACCGATAGTTACGTCGTACAAAACTTGACTCTTTTCTTGTGTACGAATCTCTATGTCATTGTCACATCATGAGTCCGATTACCGTCCGGTCTGCTTCCTAACCTTTATCTGAGTCTTTTGCATGATCAGATATCTTATGGCCTTCCCGTTCCTCCATTCAAGTGCCCACAATTTCAAATGTACCGATAGTTACGTCCTTTAAAACTCGATTCGTTTTTTGTGTACGAATCCCTATGTCATTGTCGCATCATGAGTCCGATTACCGTCCGGTCTGCTTTGTAACCTTTATCTGAGTCTGTTGCATGATCAGATATCTTATGGCCTTCCCGTTCCTCCATTCGGGTGCCCGAAAGTTCAAATTTACCGATAGCTATGTCCTTTAAAACTCGAGTCTTTTCTTGTGTACGAATCTCTATGTCATTGTCGCATCGTGAGTCCGATTACCGTCCGGTCAGCTTCGTATCCTTTATCTGAGTCTATAGCATGATCAGATACCTTATGGCCTTCACGTTCCCCCATTCGGGTGCCTGAAACTTCAAATGTACCGATAGTTACATCCTACAAAACTTAAGTGTTTTCTTGTGTACGAATCTCTATGTCATTGTCGCATCGTGAGTCCGATTACCGTCCGATCGCCATCATAACATTTACCTGAGTCTGTTGCATGATCACATATCTTATGGCAATCTCGTTCCTCCATTCGAGTGCCCCAAACTTCAAATGTACCGATAGTTACGTCCTTTAAAACTTGAGTCTCTTCTTGTGTACGAATCTCTAAGTTATTGTCGCATCGTGAGTCCAATTACCGTACAGTCCGCTTCGTATCCTTTATCTGAGTCTATAGCATGATCAGATATCTTATGGCCTTCACGTTCCTCCATTCGGGTGCCTGAAACTTCAAATGTACCGATAGTTACATCCTACAAAACTTAAGTGTTTTCTTGTGTACGAATCTCTATGTCATTGCCGCATCGTGAGTCCGATTACCATCCTATCGCCATCATAACCTTTACCTGAGTCTGTTGCATGATCAGTTATCTTATGGCCTTCCCGTTCCTCCATTCGGGTGCCCAAAACTTCAAATGTACCGATAGTTACGTCCTTTAAACCACGAGTCTTTTTTTACGTACGAATCTCTAGGTCATTATCCCATCGTGAGTCCGATTACCATCCGGTCAGCTTCGTATCCTTTTTCCGAGTCTGTTGCATGATCAGATATCCTATGCCCTTCCCGTTCCTCCTTTTGGGTGCCCGAAACTTCAAATGTACCGATAGTTACGTCCTTTAAAACTCGAGTCTTTTCTTGTGTACGAATCTATATATCATTGTAGCATCGTGATTCCGATTACCATCCGCTCATCTTCATATCCTTTATCTGAGTTAGTTGCTTGATTAGATATCTTCTGGCCTTGCCGTTCCTCCATTCGGGTGACCGAAACTTCAAATGTACCGATAGTTATGTCTTTAAAACTCGAGTCTTTTCTTGTGTACGAATCTCTATGTCATTAACGCCTCGTGAGTCCTATTACCATCCAGTTAGCCTCGTATCTTTATCTGAGTCTTTTGCATGATCAGATAATTAATGGCCTTCCCGTTCGTCCATTCGGGCGCACGAATGATCAGATGTCTTATGGCCTTCACGTTCCTCCATTCGGGTGCCCGAAGCTTCAAATGTACCGATAGTTATGTCCTTTAAAACTCGAGCCGTTTTTTCTGTACGAATCTCTATGTCATTGTCGCATCGTGAGTGTTATTAGCGTCCGGTCCGCTTCGTATCCTTTACTAAGTCTGCAGCATGATCAGATATCTTATGGCCTTCACGTTCCTCTATTCAAGTGCCCACAACTTCAAATGTACCGATAGTTACGTCCTTTAAAACTCGATTCGTTTTTTGTGTACGAATCCCTATGTCATTGTCGCATCATGAGTCCGACTACCGTCCGGTCTGCTTTGTAACCTTTATCTGAATCTGTTGCATGATCAGATATCTTATGTCCTTCCCGTTCCTCCATTCGGGTGCCCAAACTTCAAATGTACCGATAGTTACGTCCTTTAAAACGCGAGTTTTTTCTTCTGTACGGATCTCTATGTCATTGTCGCATCGTGAGTCCGATTACCATCCAGTCAGCTTCGTATCCTTTATCTGAATCTGTTGCGTGATTAGATATTTTATGGCCATCCCGTTCCTCCATTCGGGTGCCCGAAACTTCAAATGTACTGATAGTTATGTCCCTTAAAAATCGATTCGTATTTTGTGTACGAATCGCTGTCATTGTCGCATCATGAGTCCGATTACCGTCTGGTCTGCTTCGTAACCTTTATCTGAGTCTGTTGCATGATCAGATGTCTTACGGCCTTCCCGTTCCTCCATTCAAGTGCCCAAAACTTCAAACGTACCGATAGTTACGTCCTTTAAAACGCGAGTCTTTTCTTCTGTACGGATCTCTATGTCATTGTCGCATCGTGGGTCCGATTACCATCCAGTAAGCTTCGTATCCTTTATCTGAGTCTGTTGCGTGATCAGATATTTTATGGCCATCCCGTTCCTCCATTCGGGTGCCCGAAACTTCAAATGTACTGATAGTTATGTCCCTTAAAAATCGATTCGTATTTTGTGTACGAATCGCTATGTCATTGTCGCATCATGAGTCCGATTACCGTCTGGTCTGCTTCGTAACCTTTATCTGAGTCTGTTGCATGATCAGATGTCTTACGGCTTTCCCGTTCCTCCATTCAAGTGCCCAAAACTTCAAACGTACCGATAGTTACGTCCTTTAAAACGCGAGTCTTTTCTTCTGTACGGATCTCTATGTCATTGTCGCATCGTGAGTCCGATTACCATCCAGTAAGCTTCGTATCCTTTATCTGATCTGTTGCGTGATCAGATATCCTATGGCCTTCCCGTTCCTCCATTCAAGTGCCCACAACTTCAAATGTACCGATAGTTACGTCCTTTAAAACTCGATTCGTTTTTTGTGTACGAATCGCTATGTCATTGTCGCATCATGAGCCCGATTACCATCCGGTCTGCTTTGTAACCTTTATCTGAGTCTGTTGCATAATCAGATATCTTATGTCCTTCCCGTTCCTCCATTCGGGTGCCCAAACTTCAAATGTACCGATAGTTACGTCCTTTAACACGCGAGTTTTTTCTTCTGTACGGATCTCTATGTCATTGTCGCATCGTGAGTCCGATTACCATCCAGTCAGCTTCGTATCCTTTATTTGAGTCTGTTGCGTGATCAGATATCTTATGGCCATCCTGTTCCTCCATTTGGGTGCCCGAAACTTCAAATGTACTGATAGTTATGTCCTTTAAAACTCGATTCGTTTTTTGTGTACGAATCCCTATTTCATTGTCGCATCATGAGTCCGATTACCGTCCGGTCTGCTTTGTAACCTTTATCTGAGTCTGTTGCATGATCAGATGTCTTACGGCCTTCCCGTTCCTCCATTCAAGTGCCCAAAACTTCAAACGTACCGATAGTTACGTCCTTTAAAACGCGAGTCTTTTCTTCTGTACGGATCTCTATGTCATTGTCGCATCGTGAGTCCGATTACCATCCAGTAAGCTTCGTATACTTTATCTGAGTCTGTTGCGTGATCAGATATCCTATGGCCTTCCCGTTCCTCCATTTAAGTGCCCACAACTTCAAATGTACCGATAGTTACGTCCTTTAAAACTCGATTCGTTTTTTGTGTACGAATCGCTATGTCATTGTCGCATCATGAGCCCGATTACCATCCGGTCTGCTTTGTAACCTTTATCTGAGTCTGTTGCATAATCAGATATCTTATGTCCTTCCCGGTCCTCCATTCGGGTGCCCAAACTTCAAATGTACCGATACTTACGTCCTTTAACACGCGAGTCTTTTCTTCTGTACGGATCTCTATGTCATTGTCGCATCGTGAGTCCGATTACCATCCAGTAAGCTTCGTATCCTTTATCTGAGTCTGTTGCGTGATCAGATATCCTATGGCCTTCCCGTTCCTCTATTCAAGTGCCCACAACTTCAAATGTACCGATAGTTACGTCCTTTAAAACTCGATTCGTTTTTTGTGTACGAATCCCTATGTCATTGTCGCATCATGAGTCCGACTACCGTCCGGTCTGCTTTGTAACCTTTATCTGAATCTGTTGCATGATCAGATATCTTATGTCCTTCCCGTTCCTCCATTCGGGTGCCCAAACTTCAAATGTACCGATACTTACGTCCTTTAACACGCGAGTTTTTTCTTCTGTACGGATCTCTATGTCATTGTCGCATCGTGAGTCCGATTACCATCCAGTCAGCTTCGTATCCTTTATCTGAGTCTGTTGCGTGATCAGATATCTTATGGCCATCCTGTTCCTCCATTCGGGTGTCCGAAACTTCAAATGTACTGATAGTTATGTCCTTTAAAACTCGATTAGTTTTTTGTGTACGAATCCCTATGTCATTGTCGCATCATGAGTCCGATTACCGTCCGGTCTGCTTTGTAACCTTTATCTGAGTCTGTTGCATGATCAGATATCTTATGTGCTTCCCGTTCCTCCATTCGGGTGCCCAAACTTCAAATGTACCGATAGTTACGTCCTTTAAAACGCGAGTCTTTTCTTCTGTACGGATCTCTATGTCATTGTCGCATCGTGAGTCCGATTACCATCCAGTCAGCTTCGTATCCTTTATCTGAGTCTGTTGCGTGATCAGATATCTTATGGCCATCCCGTTCCTCCATTCGGGTGCCCGAAACTTCAAATGTACTGATAGTTATGTCCTTTAAAACTCGAGTCGTTTTTTGGGTACGAATCTCAATGTCATTGTCGCATCGTGAGTCCTATTACCTTCCGGTCCGCTTCGTATCCTTTAACTGAGTCTATTACATGATCAGATACCTTATGGCCTTCACGTTCCTCTATTCGGGTGCATGAAACTTCAAATGTACCGATAGTTACGTCCTTTAAAACTTGAGTCTTTTCTTGTGTACGAATTTCTATGTCATTGTCGCATCGTGAGTCCGATTACCTTTCGGTCCGCTTCGTATCCTTATTTGAGTCTATAGCATGATCAGATATCTTATGGCCTTCACGTTCCTCCATTCGGGTGCCCGAAACTTCAAATGTACCGATAGTTACGTCTTTTAAAACGTAAGTCTTTTCTTTGTACAAATCTCTATGTCAGTATCGCATCGTAAGTCCGATTACCGTCCGGTCAGCTTTATATCCTTTATCTGAGTCTGTTGTATGATCAGATATCTTATGGCCTTCCCATTCCTCCATTCGGGTGCCCAAAAGTTCAAATTTATCGGTAGTTATGTCCTTTAAAACTCAAGTCTTTTCTTGTGTATGAATCTTTATGTCATTGTCGCATCGTGAGTCCGATTACCGTCCGGTCAGCTTCCTATCCTTTATCTGAGTGTGTTGCATGATCACATATCTTATGGCATTCTCGTTCCTCCATTCGGGTGCCCCAAACTTCAAATGTACCGATAGTTACGTCCTTTAAAACTTGAATCTCTTCTTGTGTACGAATCTCTAAGTCATTTTCGCATCGTGAGTCCAATTACCGTACGGTCCACTTCGTATCCTTTATCTGAGTCTATAGCATGATCAGATATCTTATGGCCTTCACGTTCCTCCATTCGGGTGCCCGAAACTTCAAAGGTACCGATAGTTACGTCCTTTAAAACTTGAGTCTTTTCTTGTGTACGAATCTCTATATCATTGTCGCATCGTGAGTCCGATTACCGTCCGGTCCGCTTTGTATCCTTTATTGGAGTCTGTAGCATGATTAGATATCTTATGGCCTTCACGTTCTTCCATTCAGGTGCCCGAAACTTCAAATCTACCGATAGTTACGTCTTTTAATACTTAAGTCTTTTCTTGTGTACGAATCTCTATGTCATTGTCGCATCGTGAGTCCGATTACCATCCGATGGCCTTCGTAAACTTTACCTGACTCTGTTGCATGATCAGATATCTTATGGCCTTCCCGTTCCTCCATTCGGGTGCCCAAAACTTCAAATGTACCGATTGTAACGTCCTTTAAAACACGAGCCTTTTCTTACGTACGAATCTCTAGGTCATTGTCGCATTGTGAGTCCGATCACCATCCGGTCAGCTTCGTATCCTTTATCATTGTCTGTTGCCTGATCAGATATCTTACGGCCTTCCCATTCCTCCATTCGGGTGCCCAAAACTTCAAATGTACCGATAGTTACGTCCTTTAAAACTCGTGTCTTTTCTTGTGTATGAATCTATATGTCATTGTAGCATCGTGATTCCGATTACCATCTGCTCATCTTCGTATCTTTTATCTGAGTCAGTTGCATGATCAGATATCTTCTGGCCTTGCCGTTCCTCCATTCGGGTGCCCAAAACTTCAAATTTACCGATAGTTATGTCCTTTAAAACTCGAGTCTTTTCTTGTGTACGAATCTCTATGTCATTGTCGCATCGTGAGTCCGATTATCGTCCGGTCCGCTTTGTAACCTTTACCTGAGTCTGTTGCATGATCAGATATCTTATGGCCTTCACATTCCTCCATTCGGGTGCCCGAAACTTAAAATGTACTGATAGTTATGTCTTTATAACTCGAACCTTTCTTGTGTACGAATCTCTATGTCATTAACGCCTCGTGAGTCCTATTACCATCCAGTTAGCCTCATATCCTTTATCTGAGTCTTTTGCATGATCAGATACTTAATGGCCTTCCCGTTCGTCCATTTGGGCGCCCGAATGATCAGATATCTTATGGCCTTCACGTTCCTCCATTCGGGTACTCGAAACTTCAAATGTACCGATAGTTATGTCCTTTAAAACTCGAGCCGCTTTTTGTGTACGAATCTCTATGTCATTGTCGCATCGTGAGTCCGATTACCGTTCGGTCCACTTCGTATGCTTTATTTAAGTCTGTAGCATGATCAGATATCTTATGGCCTTTACGTTCCACCATTCGTGTGCCCGAAACTTCAAATGTACCGACAGTTACGTCCTTTAAAACTTGACACTTTTCTTGTATATGAATCTCTATGTCATTGTCGCATCATGAGTCCGATTACCGTCCGATCTGCTTCGTAACCTTTATCTGAGTCCGTTGTATGATCAGATATCTTATGGCCTTCCCGTTCCTCCATTCGGGTGCCTAAAACTTCAAATGTACCGATAGTTACGTCCTTTAAAACGAGAGCCTTTTCTTCTGTACGGATCTCTATGTCCTTGTCGCATCGTGAGTCCGATTACCTTCCAGTCAGCTTCGTATCCTTTATCTGAGTCGGTTGTGTGATCAGATATCTTATGGCCATCCCGTTCCTCCCTTCGGGTGCTCAAAACTTCAAATGTACTGATAGTTATGTCCTTTAAAACTCGAGTCGTTTTTTGGGTACGAATCTCTATGTCATTGTCGCATCGTGAGTCCGATTACCTTCCGGTCCGCTTCGTATCCTTTTTTTTTTTTTTTTTTTTTGATAAAGGAGGCTTTGCTCCGGTAAATTTCATTAATAAAAAAGATATTTACAAACAACTAAACACGGGCCAAGATCAATACAAGATTACCTAACCAAAACTAGATCAAGGCCCAACTCAAAACAACCCATAAAACAAAACAAAAACAGAAAATACATCACGGGCCTTTAACCATTCTCAAATCTATCAGCCCATTTATCTATCAAATCTAAACCCAGCCCAATACAAAATCCCAAAAACACACAAGATGATGTAACCCATAACTCGCTGCAAATCAAACTGCTCAAAATAAAATTCGACTTCCTCCTTAGCTTTTTCCTGACATTGCATTCCCAATCTTCCTTGACAATTAATTGTTGCATCTTTCCGAGTCTTCCATTCTCACAATCTTTATCCTCAAATTCAGCAGCATCCAAACCTTTCCTCTTGCACTTTCCACTCTTCTCATAATCTTCAATACAGGAACTCATATCTTCCTTTATAGTACCAATCACTGCACTTGAATCTTTAACAATCATATAGAAATCAAACATATCTTCCCAGCAGCAGCAACCACTCCATCCATTAAAACTGATAAGAACAATCCAGCATCCATTAAACAAACCCAACCCAGTCCCCTTCACAACAAATACAACACAACACAAATGATAAACCATATCACCCAACCCATTTAAAACCACATCCCATAACTGACCAACAGAAACAGACTCAAAATCTAACCTAAAATCAAGAAACAGGTTAAGAAACGAAAACATAATATCATAGGTTCCCCATCTTTGCATGGTACTAGAAAATATAAAACACTTTGGGGTGGAAATCAATGTCCTAAAAGCAAAGATGGTGTCCATCCTTATCTCTCCAAGTGTAATGCTCCCCTTGAGCTCAATATATCCTAACCACCGATTATAAAACGCAGAACCAGGCTTATTTCCAAAAATAGAAACAGAACCCAGCAGAATATACTCACACAACACCATACCAAGAACTGAAAAGAAACAAAGGGAAGGCTTAATAGCCCAGATCTCTACCCAAGCGCTTTTAGTACTCCTTATTACTGCATTTCCCCAGATATTAAACCCAGACCCACCCTTAGGCAAAAGCCTAAAAGACTCAAAAGACTCAAACATCAACTGAATCAGGCTCAACAAAGTCCGAAGACTGTAACAGGTTTCTAACCAGTGACAGGTACTAAAAAATAAAAATTTAGGGGTGGAAACTAATGTCCTAACATCACTGATTAGATCCATCCTTATCACTCCAGGGTGCAAGCTTACTCCAAGCTTAAATAATCCTAAACCTCCATACAAAACCGCAGAACTGAACTTACCTTTAAAGAGCAAAGAGAAGTCCAGCAGAATATTTTCAAAACTAAAAAAATAAAAATAAACAGAACAATAAAACCAGTTTTGAAAATAAACAGGAAGCTTCAAAAGCCAGATCTCTACCCAAGCGCTGTTTGTACACCAGATTACTGCAAGTTCCCAATGGTAAAAGCCCACCCATCCCTTAGGCAAAAGCCTAAATAAACAGACAGACTCTGACACACAAAGAAACAGACTAACACACAAGCAGAATTCCCAGACAGACCAAGACTCAAACTCACCCAATATGACCCAGACAGACCAAAGCACTAACTTACCCATTCTGACCCATCCAGACCAAGACACTACCAGACCCAAGATGACCCAAACAGAATAAGACATAAGCACAAGCAGAATTCCCATCCTTTGATGACATCTAAGGAATAAAAGACTCAAGAAACACTGACAAGATCCTAAACCAAAGGATGAGACCAACCTTATCACTCCATGAACCAGGCTTCCTCCAAGCCTTGACACTCCTATCCTCCGAACAAAATGCGCAAGGCTAAGTCCATTCTTCCACAAGGAAGGGGAGCTCAGCAGATGACAAAAAAGACACCACCAAAACACACTCCAGGAACCAAAACTCAGAAGCCAAAAAGGCCAAGAATCTACCCCATAATTACACAGACACCAGAGAACAGCAAGTTCCCCCAACCCCAAATAAAGACCCAACCCATAGTAATATTTAGTAATATTATTATCATTATTGAAAATATTATTATCATTATATATATTATTATTATACTTACTATTATTACTATATATAAATGAGATAAAAAACACCCCTCCACCTCCAATAACACTATCAGTAACATACCATCCCATCTCACCCATCCACACATTCTTCCACTCCTCCTTATAACTACCACAAGAACCTTTAACAATCATCATTTGGACATGTAAAACCCCAGGCAGCAGCAGCCAACTGCACCTGCACAGAATTCTTCAAATTCAAACTTGCCATTCTCATCTTAACAACATCCTGAATCTGCTGCCCAAGGATCTTAGCACTCCTTCTAGAATTGCTAAACAATCTATTGTTTCTCTCCTGCCAAATTAAATAAACAGCAGCAGAAAGACAAAGTCTCTGAATAATGTTCCACACAGACTTATTCACCACCCTTCCCTCTATAAACTGCACAATAGTATCCCACTGATCAGGAATATCACCAAATTTTGCCAACACCTTTAATCTCCTCCATATAGCATGAGAAAACTCACACCTAAAAAACAGGTGCTCATGACTATCAGGACAAATCCCACACAAACTGCACTTCAAAACACCATTATATCCCCATTGTAACATCCTATCTTGTGTTGGAAGTCTGTACTTAAAAGCTAACCAAGTAATAAATGCATGTCTTGGAATTGATTGACTAAACCACACAGATCTACACCACTTAACCTCACTGCCCCCTTTAACCAAATCCTCATAAGCCACCTTTGTAGAAAATGGCACTTTCACACCATCATCTCTTTTCCACCAATACCTATCCCTAGTCATAGGACACAACAAGGGCACCTCAGTCTGAATCAGCCAGGGATACTTACTAGCCCACTCCTCAGGAAAACACCAACTCCCATTACTTACCAAATCAGCCAACTTTCCCCTCAGATTAAACCCAGCATTCCTAATATCTCTTCTATCTATGACATTGATCAAAGGACCTTTACTATGCCAGCTATCAAACCATGCACTAATTAATCTACCATTCCCAACCCTTGCAACACAATGAGGCCTAATAATACCCCTACACCCTAGAATTTGCTTCCAACTCCAAGAATCAGAATTAGTTTCTCCCACATCCCAAAAATTACATCCCTGCAATCTATGTAACCTAATCCATTCAACCCAAACAGAATCTTTATTATTTAACACATTCCAAATATGTTTAGACATTAAAGCAACATTTCTTTCCTTAAGAGAAGCAATTCCCAACCCACCTTGAGATTTCTTAAGACACAAATCATCCCAACTAACCCTAGCATATCCCTTCTTTAAATCCCCTTGACTCCACAGAAAACCTCTACAAATCCTTTCCACATCATCATTTAAATTAACAGGCAAGATAAACAATGATGACCAATACACAGTAAGAGAGGATAATACAGATTTAATCAACTGCAGTCTCCCAGCAAAAGAGAGGAACTTATTCATCCAGTCATTGACCCTGCTCTTAACCTTGTCAAGAAGAATAGAACAGTCCTTCTGATATAACCTCCTAGAAGCAAGAGGAATACCCAAGTATTTCAAAGGAAAGCTTCCCACTTTAAAAGGCACAATACTCAAGATATTCTCCTGAATTTCAGGCTTCACATTCCCAAAAATAATCTCACTTTTCTGCATATTAGGCTTTAACCCAGACATGTTACCAAACTCATCCAAAGCAGCCTTCAAAACACTAATAGACTCACAATCCTGACTACTAAAAACTATCAAATCATCAGCAAAACATAAATGGGTCAACTTCATCTTTTCACACTTCCAATGATACACAAAACTATCAGCCTCCCTAATCCTTCTTATGAAAACTAAATTAAGAACCTCCATAACTAAGGTGAATAAGTAAGGAGACATAGGATCCCCTTGCCTTAACCCTTTCTCCCCCTTGAAAAAACCATAAAGATCCCCATTTAGACTGATAGAATAAGATACAGAAGTAACACATTCCATCACCCACCCAATAAATTTCTCATGAAATCCAAAACCAACTAAACATTGATGGAGAAAGGCATGATCAACAGAATCATAAGCCTTCTGCAAATCAATTTTCATAGCAACTCTAGAATGACCCCTCACCCAATCATACCCTTTAACTAACTCTTGAGATAACAAAATATTATCACTAATAAGCCTCCCAGGAACAAAAGCACTCTGTGACTTATCAACAACCTGCTCTAAATAACCCATCATCCTATTACAGATTACTTTACTAATGCACTTGTAAAGGACATTACAACATGCAATAGGTCTAAATTCACTAACAAGGTTAGGAACCTTAACTTTAGGGATTAAAGAAAGGACAGTAGCATTAAGTTGCTTTAACAGCCTTCCATTCTGAAAAAATTCTTGAACAGCAAGACAAACTTCATCCCCCACAACATTCCAAGCAGCTTTAAAGAATTTTGCAGAATAGCCATCAGGCCCAGGAGCCTTATTGTCATCAATTTGAAACATAGCAGCCTTGATCTCCTCCTTAGAAACATCTCTAACCATATAATCAGCATCATACACATTTATCTTCTTTAAAAATAGACTATCAACATCACCAATAGGATCCACAGGATCCTTTTTCCCCATCATACTCATATAGTAACTGACAAAAGCACTACCCAGAGAATTCTCATCATAACAGGTACCATCCAACCCACTAATTTGAACCACCCTATTCTTAGCCTGCCTCTGCTTGACAGAATGATAAAAATATTTGTTATTTTGATCTCCCACACATAACCAGTGGACCTTTGACTTATGTTTAAGAAAAGCCTCCTCATCAGCACAAGCTTCATTGTAAGCTTTAATATAAGCTGCTTCTTCCTCTCTCAACAACACATTCCCAGAATCCTCAACCACTTCCTTCTGAATTTTCTCAAGTTCAGACTTCAAAAACTCAACCTTTTCAAAGTAATTACCCATACTATAATTAAGTTTCCTGAATGGTTTCTTCAAACTTTTCAGCTTAGTCACCACCTGAAACATTCTACAACCCCTAACATTAATCCCCCAACCATTCTTAACAATACCTTCAAATTCTGGCTTATCAGCCAAATGGTTCCAGAACTTAAAAGGTTTGGGATCCCTATACCCATTCTCCAGAGGACAAGTAACCAGGACAGGAGAATGATCAGAACTATAGAAAGGAAGAAATTTAGCAAACAAACCAGGAAACAGTACACCCATTTTCTCATTAACCATAGCCCTATCTAACTTTTCAAGAATGCCATCCGTTTTCCCAGGCTTTTGGTTCCAAGTAAAATGAAATCCAGTACTAGCAAGATCAGAAACCTTTAAACAATCAACACAGTTTTTAAACTCATCCATCCCATAAACAGGAACAGAACCCCCTATATTCTTATCCCCTGGCTCCAAAATTATATTGAAATCTCCCAAAACCACCCAAGGATTGTTCCCAATAAACCTAGAGTGATCCTTTAGGCTTCCCCATAACTCCCTTCTGCCTGGAACATTAGTAACACCATATACAAAAGAACAAAAGAACCTCTCCCCCTCCTTAAAAGGACACACTAAACAGTGCATCACTTGAGAGGTCATGGATAGAACAAAAACATCCATAACCTTTGGGTCCCAACCAACCAAAATTCTAGCCCAACTAGGACAAAATTCTATATTAGAAACCCATTCCCACCTACTCATAACCCCTTTACCAGCATCAAGAATTCCACCAGGACTAACTCTTGTCTCCAAAAAACCACCCAACTTAATACCATTATCAACAACAATTCTCCCTATCTGTCTTTGTTTAGAGGTAGTTGACATACCCCTAACATTCCAAGCAAGAAGATTAATCTTCATTTATAACAGTAGAACAACCCACAGGGCCCTGCAGACCAGAGGAACCCTCACCCACACCACTACTAGAACCCCCATCACACTTCATAAATTCAGCATTCTCCTCAATATCAGACTGGACTTCAGCTTCCTTCATTAATTTATCAAACATAAGAATATCCCATTGTTCAAAAAATAACTTAACTTGACCAATGTTCCATTTCCTCATAATATCATTAGAAGGACAGATTTTATTAAGAATATAATGAGATACTTCATTAAACTGATCATCAGACATCCTAAAATACCCAGACTTAGTGTTAACCTTAGTATCTATTTTAAAATCCCCACCATTCCCTCCACTATTCTTACTACTAGATTCTCCCACCCCAGAAGACCCTGCACCAACTGAATTCCTCTCCACATTAATCACCCCTTCAATCTCCTTACCTTTCCTACTACCCCCACCATTCTTCACCTCAGAAGTCTTCTTCACCTCATTCTCACCCTCCACTTCTTTAATCACCACACCATTAGCCCTCCTAACAGAACCACTAACTCCCTCCTTTTTATTACTCTGCTTCCTATCAATAGACCCCTCTCCTATCCTAGCCTCCACATTATCCCCCTCTAAATCACCCAAAACTTCAAACCTATTAGCTTGCTCACCCTTCTTTCTTCCATCTTCCCCATTCTGTTTCTTCCCTTGCACCTGCCTATACACTTGAGTATTTCTACCCTGAAAACCACCTCTACCATTAGAACCACCCCTTCACTGCCCATTTCTCCTAAACCCATTAAACCTAACACCATCATTCCTAGCCTCACCATTCCTCAAACCCCTACCTTGATCACCTCCATTAGATCCACCTCCTTGACCATTCACAGTCCTACCCTCAGACCCTTCCCCTTTTTCCCCTTTCTTATTTCTACCCACATTAATAAAACCATCAGACCTTACCCCAGAAACAGGATAATCCTGATTAGTACCCAGATTAATATCCTTTACCAACAAATGAGCCCTCTCCTCCATTTCTTTCACTGTCAGAACTCTGGACCTACAACCTTCAAAGTCATGCCCAAATACCTTACACACAGAACATTTCTTTATAAAAATCTCATAAGTAACCCTTACATCACTAAAGAACCCAGGTTTACCATCATCAGGAGGATACCAAGCCTTCACAAACTCAGGTAAAATCTTCTCAGCTTTTACCTCAACAAGAACTCTAGCAAAACAAGCAGGCCCTTCCTTCTTTTGGCATCTCTCACTAGTAATTCTATCAAACATTAAAGGATTACCTACACAACTCATCATGCTACAAATACTCTCATTATTCCACAATTCCTTAGGAAGATTAGGAAGAGTAACCCACATAGGAATAACATTAGGCTCAACTTTCTCCAGACAAATACCCACCTCCCATTTTTTCAGACATAAAGGAACATTGTTAACTAACCATGGACCTTTCTCCATAGCATTCCACATTCCCTCATCATTCTTAAACTTAAAAAAGAAAATACCATTATTATTTGAAGAAATCTCCACTAAACCAAACCTCTTCCACATCCTTAACAGGTGGAATCTCACCATGCCAATAGCCAAATCCTTCCCAATGAAATACCCATACAAATACTTGCTATACACTTTCTTAGCCTCAGCAATCTTCTCAGGATTAATAACTGCAACCTCCTCTCCATTTTCTAAGACTTTTGGTGGATAAAATTGAACTTTCTCCACCAAAACATCACTACTTTCACCAACAGTAGCAGCAGCATAAGACTTAACATCTTTAACAGGACCCTCTCCCTTAGCCACAGTTTTGCCTAACACAGCCCCATTACCCCTCTTAGCATTAAACACCACATTATCCTTAACAACCACTGAACCCAACACAGACTTTTTAGGAAGAGGTGGAAGCTTTTGAATGGCAACCACATCATCCTTAGTGATACAATAAGGGCTCATACTTCTAGACTTTTCAACTATTAACTTCCTCATAGGAACCCTCCTAATGCCTTTAACACCCTTACCTATCTTACCTCCACCCCCTTTAACATCCTGTCCCTCTTGTTTATCCACAACCACATCCATTTCAGCACTCTCCTCCACCCTGTTAATCTTCAAATCACCTGAGCACATACCCTCCCCCTTCTTGATCACACTAACTTCACCCTTCTTCTTAACATCAGTTTTGGGCAAAGGAAATCCAGGACAAAAATCCATCTTCTCAATAGGCTTCTCATAATTAAACTTAATCATCTCTAGCCCATTCAAGCAAGTATCACACCCTTTCTTTTTAACCACAATAACAGGCTTAGTCCCACACTTCTTATCCCCCCTAATATCTTTAACATTACCAGACTCCAGACCCTGACCACTACCCATAACCTCATCAGCATTCATAGAAACATCACTCTTAATAGCCTTCCTTGGAGGAACTAACACCATAGGCTTTTTAGCCAAAACAGCTAACAAATCAGCAGCAGAACAGTTATCAGGTAACACTTCCAGCTCATCCCCCTTCACACAGTAACCCTCATACTTCGAACCCCCAACATCAGTCTTGCCAATCTTCACTTTCACTCCCTCATTTCTAACAGAATGCTTCTTCCTCTTACTTAACAATACCATATTATCACTGCCCATAGCATTAAAAACATTAACATTAGGAGAAACTTGAGGAAAGCTCACCTTCCTAACTCTTACAGCATCACATACTTCCTTTTTATTAGCTAAAAACCTAGCCAAAGCTTCCAACATAGACTTGTTCTGACCCTCAACCTCCATCTTAGTCTCACCAACACATCCACTCTTCTGTCCATCCACACAGACCACCCCTGACACCTTCAAAGGCTTACCATCAGCATCACACTTTTGAGCTAATAAAAACAACTCATTCATATCTTCATTCAATAACCTAGACCTCCAATTCTCTCCTAACAAATTACGAAGGTAATTAACATGAACCTCAGATAGTTCAGGAGCATCAAACATACCTTTAACCCAGTTTAACGAATCAGAAGATTGGCTATTATCCTCCACCTCCATAGCCGTCTTCTGAAACCAGGAAGAGTCTGATCCAACCTCCTTCATCCAATTATCCCCAAACATACCCTTCAAATACTCCAAGTCACCCCCAGTCAGCTCACACGACTCAACCTTATCCCCAATCATCCTACTCAAGCAAAACTTACCTTCACTCACCTGCTTCAGATCCATACTATACCCCATAACCACAGATAAATCTGGAGGAACCGCCGGAGGAGTCTCCGGCAACCCAACCCTAGCTGGAGAACCCATACTCGCGCACTGTGAAGATTCCACCACCTTCGAAGATGATGGAACAGTGAAACACGAATGAAGAAAGAAGAACAGAGAAGAAATTAGGGTTAGAAAAGAAGCGGGAAAAGAAAACTGGAGAAGAAACCCCTGAATCGCCTAAATCGCCCAAATCAGAGAGAAAACCCTAGCTTCATATCCTTTCGCTTCGTATCCTTTACCTGAGTCTATTACATGATCAGATAACTTATGGCCTTCACGTTCCTCTATTCGGGTGCACGAAACTTCAAATGTACCGATAGTTACGTCCTTTAAAACTTGAGTCTTTTCTTGTGTACGAATTTCTATGTCATTGTCGCATCGTGAGTCCGATTACCGTCCGGTCCGCTTCGTATCCTTATTTGAGTCTATAGCATGATCAGATATCTTATGGCCTTTACGTTCCTCCATTCGGGTGCCCGAAACTTCAAATGTACCGATAGTTACGTCTTTTAAAACGTAAGTCTTTTCTTTGTACAAATCTCTATGTCAGTATCGCATCGTAAGTCCGATTACCGTCCGGTCAGCTTTATATCCTTTATCTGAGTCTGTTGTATGATCAGATATCGTATGGCCTTCCCATTCCTCCATTCGGGTGCCCGAAAGTTCAAATTTACCGGTAGTTATGTCCTTTAAAACTCGAGTCTTTTCTTGTGTATGAATCTCTATGTCATTGTCGCATCGTGAGTCCGATTACCGTCCGATGGCCTTCGTAAACTTTACCTGACTCTGTTGCATGATCAGATATCTTATGGCCTTCCCGTTCCTCCATTCGGGTGCCCAAAACTTCAAATGTACCGATTGTAACGTCCTTTAAAACACGAGCCTTTTCTTACGTACGAATCTCTAGGTCATTGTCGCATTGTGAGTCCGATTACCATCCGGTCAGCTTCGTATCCTTTATCTGAGTCTGTTGCCTGATTAGATATCTTACGGCCTTCCCATTCCTTCATTCGGGTGCCCAAAACTTCAAATGTACCGATAGTTACGTCCTTTAAAACGGGAGTATTTTCTTCTGTACGGATCTCAATGTCATTGTCGCATCGTGAGTCCGATTACCATCCAGTCAGCTTCGTATCCTTTATCTGAGTCTGTTGCATGATTAGATATCTTATGGCCATCCCGTTCCTCCATTCGGGCGCCCAAAACTTCAAATGTACAGATATTTACGTCCTTTAAAACGCGAGTCTTTTCATCTGTACGAATCTCTGTGTCATTGCCGCATCGTGAGTCTGATAACTGTCAGGTCTGCTTCGTATCCTTTATCCGAGTCTATAGCATGATCAGTTATCTAATAGCCTTCACGTTCCTCCTTTCGGGTGCCCGAAACGTCAAATGTACCGATAGTTACGTCCTATAAAACTTGAGTCTTTTCTTGTGTACGAATCTCTATGTCATTGTCGCATCGTGAGTCCAATTACCGTCCGGTCCGCTTCGTATCCTTTATTTGAGTTTGTAGCATGATCAGATATCTTATGGCCTTCACGTTCCTCCATTTGGGTTACCGAAACTTCAAATGTACCGATAGTTGGGTCCTTTAAAACTTGAGTATTTTCTTGTGTACGAATCTCTATGTCATTGTCGCATCGTGAGGCCGATTACCGTCCATTCAGCATCGTATCCTTTATCTGAGTCTACTGCAATATCACATATCTTATGGTATTCCCGTTCCTCCATTCGGGTGCCCGAAACTTCATATGTACCGATAGTTACGTCCTTTAAAACTTGACTCTTTTCTTGTGTACCAATCTCTATGTCATTGTCGCCTTGTGAGTCCGATTACCGTACGGTATGCTTCGTAACCTTTATCTGAGTCTGTTGTATGATCAGATATCTATGTCATTGTCGCATCGTGAGTCCGATTACCGTCCGGTCCGATTCGTATCCTTTATTTGAGTCTATAGCATGATCAGATATCTTATGGGCTTCACGTTCCTCCATTCGGGTGCCCGAAACTTAAAATGTACCGATAGTTAGGTCCGTTAAAACTTGAGTCTTTTCTTGTGTAAGAATCTCTATGTCATTGTCGCATCGTGAGTCCGATTACCGTCCGGTATGCTTCGAATCCTTTATCTAAGTCTATAGCATGATGAGATATCTTATGTCCTTCATGTTCCTCCATTCGGGTGCCCAAAACTTCAAATGTACCGATAGTTACGTCCTTTAAAACTTGACTCTTTTCTTGTGTACGAATCTCTATGTCATTTTTGCCTCGTGAGTCCGATAACCGTCCGGTCTGCTTCATAACCTTTATCTGAGTCTGTTGCATGATCAGATATCTTATGGCCTTCCCGTTCCACCATTCTGGTGCCCAAAACTTCAAATGTACCGATAGTTACGTCCTTTAAAACGCGAGTCTTTTCTTCTGTACGAATCTCTATGTCATTGTCGCATCGTGAGTCCGATTACCATCCGTTCAGCTTCGTATCCTTTATTTGGGTGTGTTGCGTAATGAAATATCTTCTGGCCATCCCGTTCCTCCACTCGGGTGCCCGAAACTTCAAATGTACTGATAGTTATGTCCTTTAAAACTCGAGCCTTTTTTTGTGGACGAAGCTCTATGTCAGTATCGCATCGTGAGTCCGATTACCGTCCGGTCCACTTCGTATCCTTTATCTGAGTCTATAGCATGATCAGATATTTTATGGCCTTCACGTTCCTCTATTCGGGTGCCCGAAACTTCAAATGTACCGATAGTTACGTCCTTTAAAACTTGGGACTTTTCTTGTGTACGAATTTCTATGTCATTGTCGCATTGTGAGTCCGATTACCATCCGGTCCGCTTCGTATCCTTTATTTGAGTCTGTAGCACGATGAGATATCTTATGGCCTTCACATTCCTCCATTCGGGTGCCCGAAACTTCAAATGTACCGATAGTTAGGTCCTTTAAAACTTGAGTCTTTTCTTGTGTACAAATCTCTATGTCATTGTCGCATCTTGAGGCCGATTACCGTCCGGTCTGCTTTGTAACCTTTTTCTAAATCCGTTGCATGATTAGATATCTTATGGCCATCCTGTTCCTCCACTCGAGTGCCCAAAACTTCAAATGTATCGAGAGTTACGTCCTTTAAAACTTGACTCTTTTCTTCTGTACGAATCTCTATGTCATTGTCGCATCGTGAGTCCGATTACCATCAGGTCTGCTTCGTATGCTTTATCTGAGTCTGTTGCATGTTCAGATATCTTATGGCCTTCCCGTTCCTCCATTCGGGTGCCCAAAACTTCAAATGTATCGATAGTTACGTCCTTTAAAACGCGAGTCTTTTCTTCTGTACGAATCTTAATGTCATTGTCGTATCGTGAGTCCGATTACCATCCGTCAGCTTCGTATCCTTTATCTAAGTCTGTTGGGTGATCAGATATCTTATGCGCTTCCCGTTCCTACAATAGGGTGCCCGAAACTTCAAATGTACCGATAGTTACGTCCTTTAAAACGCGAGTCTTTTCTTCTGTATGAATCTCTATGCCATTGTCGCATCGTGAGTCCGATTACCATCCGGTCAGCTTCGTATCCTTTATCTGAGTCTGTAGCATGATCAGATATCTTATGGCCTTCACGTTCCTCCATTCGGGTACCCGAAACATCATATGTACCAATAGTTACGTCCTTTAAAACTCGAGCCGTTTTTTGTGTACGGATCTCTATGTCATTGTCGCATCGTGAGTCCGATTACCGTCTGGTCCGCTTCGTATCCTTTATTTGAGTCTGTATCATGATCAGATATCTTATGGCCTTCACGTTCCTCCATTCGGGTGCCCGAAACTTCAAATGTACCGATAGTTACGTCCTTTAAAACTTGACTCTTTTCTTGTGTACGAATCTCTATGTCATTGTCGCCTCGTGAGTCCGATTACCGTACGGTATGCTTCGAAACCTTTATCTGAGTCTGTTGCATGATCAGATATCTTATGGGCTTGCCGTTCCTCCATTCGGGTGCCCAAAACTTCAAATGTACCGATAGTTACGTCCTTTAAAACGCGAGTCTTTTCTTCTGTACGAATCTCTATGTCATTGTCGAATCGTGAGTCCGATTACCATCCGGTCAGCTTCGTATCCTTTATTTGAGTCTGTTGCGTGATCCGATATCTTATGGCCATCCCGTTCCTCCATGCGGATGCCCGAAACTTCAAATGTACTGATACTTATGTCCTTTAAAACTCGAGTCTTTTCTTGTGTACGAATTTCTATGTCATTGTGGCATCGTGTGTCCGATTACCGTTCGGTCCGCTTCGTATCCTTTATCTGAGTCTAAAGAATGATCAGATACCTTATGGCCTTCACGTTCCTCTATTCGGGTGCCCGAAACTTCAAATGTACCGATAGTTACGTCCTTTAAAAATTGAGCCTTTTCGTGTGTACGAATTTCTATGTCTTTGTCGCATCGTGAGTCCGATTACCGTCCGGTCCGATTCGTATCCTTTATTTTAGTCTATAGCATGATCAGATACTTATGGCCTTCACGTTCCTCCAGTCGGGTGCCCGAAACTTAAAATGTACCGATAGTTAGGTCCTTTAAAACTTGAGTCTTTTCTTGTGTAAGTATCTCTATGTCATTGTCGCATCATGAGTGCGATTGCCGTCCGGTCCGATTCGTATCCTTTATTTGAGTCTATAGCATGATCAGATATCTTATGGCCTTCAGGTTCCTCCATTCGGGTGCCCGAAACTTAAAATGTACCGATAGTTAGGTCCTTTAAAACTTGAGTCTTTTCTTGTGCAAGAATCTCTATGTCATTGTCGCATCGTGAGTCCGATTACCGTCCGGTCTGCTTCGAATCCTTTATCTAAGTCTGTAGCATGATCAGATATCTTATGTCCTTCACGTTCCTCCATTCGGGTGCCCGAAACTTCAAATGTACCGATAGTTACGTCCTTTAAAACTTGACTCTTTTCTTGTGTACGAATCTCTATGTCATTGTCGCCTCGTGAGTCCGATTACTGTCCGGTCTACTTCATAACCTTTATCTGAGTCTGTTGCATGATCAGATATCTTATGGCCTTCCCGTTCCTCCATTCGGGTGCCCAAAACTTCAAATGTACCAATAGTTACGTCCTTTAAAACGCGAGTCTTTTCTTCTGTACGAATCTCTATGTCATTAGCGCATCGTGAGTCCGATTACCATCCCTTCAGCTTCGTATCCTTTATCTGATTGTGTTGCGTGATCAGATATCTTATGGCCATCCCGTTCCTCCACTCGGGTCCCGAAACTTCAAATGTACTAATGGTTTACGGAACAAGGAGTTGAGCAAGGGCCAGGAGATTGATGAAAGAAACTGGCCGAAGTCAGTGTTGTGTTCAACTCCGCGGTTGGAATGTCCTTTAAAACTCGAGTCTTTTATTGTGTATGAAGCTCTATGTCTCTGTCGCTTGTGAGTCCGATTATCGTCCGGTCCACTTCGTATCTTTTATCTGATTCTAAAGCAAGATCAGATACTTTATGGCCTTCACGTTCCTCTATTCGGGTGCCCGAAACTTCAAATGTACCGGTAGTTACGTCCTTTAAAACTTGAGTCTTTTCTTGTGTACGAATTTCTATGTCTTTGTCGCATCGTGGGTCCGATTACCGTCCGGTCCGATTCGTATCCTTTATTTGAGTCTATAGCATGATCAGATATCTTATGGCCTTCACGTTCCTCCATTCGGGTGCCCGAAACTTCAAATGTACCGATAGTTAGGTCCTTTAAAACTTGAGTCTTTTCTTGTGTACGAATCTCTATGTCATTGTCGCATCGTGAGGCCGATTACCGTCCGGTCTGCTTCGTAACCTTTTTCTAAATCTGTTGCATGATCAGATATCTTATGGCCTTCCCGTTCCTCCACTCGGGTGCCCAAAACTTCAAATGTATCGAGAGTTACGTACTTTAAAACGCGAGTCTTGTAGATGCACGTTTTGCGACTAGTGATTGGATTAGGTATTAACATATGTTAGTTTGTGTTCTGAAGTGGGCGAATGTGAAACAGTTTGGGCGAAGGTATGTTTGGTTGGGCGAAGGAAGAAGTATACTGTGCGAATATGGAAGACAGAAGACCAGAAGTCCAGGTTCGTACCTTGTATTGGGCGAATGTGGACATTGTCCACATTCGCACCATGAAAAGGGGCGAACCTGCAGTATCTATATATAGTTTTTGGTCATTTTGATGTTAAATATAGTTTTGAAAAGTGTGTGTGTCAAGGTCAGGATTCTCTCTAGAGTGTGAATGTTTATGTTTGGGTTAGATTAACTTGTATATTGATTGTAAACACGTTTTTTATCAAGTTTATCTATAAAATGGAGATTGAAAAGGTGTCTTACGTGTTTTGATTTGCATATTATCATTTTGTTCAATTCTAGGGTTTCCGCACCTGGAATTGTGACTTGTATGATCATTATATTCTGTTTTAGCTAAATTCTTCATCTACAAAGTGGTATCAGAGCCATACGGATCATACAACAACAAAATTGATAATATCAGAGCTGATTTGGACTTAATTTTGATCAATATTCATCTGTTTTTGATTGAAAATGGTTTTTGACTGATTTTGAAGGATTTTGATTTGATTTTGTGTTTAAAATCAAGTTTTCCAAGAATTAAAGTTGTTCCAAATCAATTCCGAATCATAACCTGATTAAGATCATCAAAATCTATAAACTTTTGAAAATCTCAGATCAAAATAACCGTTTTTCAAAGTGTAACCGTTTTTCAAATATGAAATGGACGAACCTAGAGAGAAGTGGGCGAACCTGACCTTGTTAGGACGAACCTGAGTGAGTTTTGGACGAACGTACCTTAATTCAGGTCGAACCTAGGTTGTTGTGTTAAGATTTTCCACATTCGGTTCTAAGATTCCACCTTCGGTTGATCGGGCGGGCGAAAGTAGAATACTTGTGGGCGAAAGTAGGTTTTCCGGACGAAAGTGGAAAAGATTTGCTGGTATTCTACATTCTGGTTACTGTTCTACTTTCGGGTGACACTGTTTGGATGAAAGTGAGACTTTTGGACGAACGTAGAAGGTTTTAGGGCGAAAGTAGAATTGTGCTTGGAAAATTTTCTAAGTTTGGTGATTTTCGAAGTTCGTGAACATCATGTGGAATTTTCCTACTACACCGAGACCAGCAACGACACAACAACAACAGCAAGTGACGATGGACCCATGGACAGTGGCAGCCGAGAAAACGAGCACTCAGTCTTCGCAACCGATCAATTACATAGCGATGACTAGCTCGATGCCTCAGAGTGTTGCACCTCCACCACCACAACCTGTGACAGACTATTGGGGAGTAGCAGCCGCGGTGGTAAATACTCAAACTACCAATGCTATTTCTACACTAATAAATGACTTATCTTCAGGTAGCGGGAATCGTCCACCCAAGCTAATGGAGATGCACGAGTATAACCAGTGGCAGAAGAAATTCAAGATCCATCTGGAAGGCATGGGGCTGGAGGGCACAGAGGCATGGCAGATGATAGCCAAAGGTTATGTTGCACCGATTCTGGAGAACACCGGTGAACCAGTTCCTTTGGAGAGTTTGTCAGACGAGGAGAAAAAGAAATTTGCTGTGGAGAAGAAAGCATACTCCCAGTTGACTCAGGCGATCACAAACGATTTACTACATCAATTCGGAACGTGCACTACGTCGAAGCAACTATGGGATGTGCTAAAGAATCGTCATGATGGGAATGAAAAGACGAGAAGGTTGAGGATGGAGGAGTTGAGAAAAGAATTTGAGAACTTTACTTATGTTGGAAACGAGACATTAAAAGAGCTGACTCCTAGATATTGTCATTTACTAACTGAATTGTCTAGTTATGGTATACAGATTCCGATGACAGATCTGGTGGACAAGTTTGCAGATGCTTTACCACCGTACTGGGATCAACATGTAGAGGTTCTCAAAGAGAAGGATGCTTATAAGTACTAGACTATCAACGAGTTTGTACAGAAGCTGGAGAATAAAGAACTCGAGGAGAAGAGGAAAGCCAAAAGATCTCAGATTCCTCAGAATCCAGAGTTATATTATGGTGGTACTTCAGCAACCGTTGGAAACTCAAGTGCAGGTGGAACAGTGGCACCTCACATTGCTTGTATTTCTAGTGTCATGGAACCACCAAAACAACCCATCAACTACCTAGCACAAACCTCATCCTATTCACAACCATCATACACACCACCACCACAACAATACACTAATTCTTACATTTCACCGTTCTCTCCGATGCAGCAAGCAGCATTCTATACTGCTAGCCAATCACAACAACCACCTCAACAACCACAATACATGAATCAAGTGAATCAACCCAATCAGCAACCGGTGGTATTGGAGACTTCCAATTTGGGAAATGTGACTGTGGAGGTTGCTCAGCAACATATTGCATTAGTCTCTGCAATGGTTTCATCATATGACGGTTTAGTTGCAAGTCAAATTGGGAATAACAACTTGACCAATGAAGACTATGCACAAATCGACAAAGAGGAGATGGAACTGATTGACATTCAGTGGGCTTTTGCGAGTATTATGAGAAGGGCAACCGAGTTTATTGAAAAGACCGGGAGGACTGATTTGGGAACTTCTCCAAATACAACCTACGGTTTCAACAAGGAGAAGGTGACATGTTTTAACTGTGGGGGTAAGGGTCACTTCAAACGAGAATGCACTCAGCCACCTAAGCAAGGTAACAGAAATCCTTTCAACTCAAACTACCAGAACCGTCAACAACAGAACCAAAACCAAGTTTCTTTCCAAGGTAACAACAACTATCAAAACCAAAATAATTACCAAAACCGACAAAACACCTCAAACAACAACCAAAACAGACAACCAAACACAACCAACCAGAATCAAAACCACTCACCAAATAACACTAACAGAACAGTTATACCGATCACTACACCAAATGAGCAGTCACAGAATACGAATCAGAATCAAGCTCTGGTGATCCAGCAAGATGAAAGGTTTGACTGGTCTGGGATGCAAATTGGTGTTGAGGAGATCACTACTGGTGGGAATGTGGCTTGTGTTGCCCGACAGGTTGATACTGAGGAGTCGGTGATAGTTGATCAAGATAAAGAAACTGAGAGTGAAGTTGATGAATCTGTGGAAGAGGTGAAAGTGGAGACTGAGACTATTGAAGTTCAAGCTGAGGAAGCAAGTTCTGGAGTGGTGATTGACACAGTTTCTGATGTTCCTGAGGAGTGTGAGTCAGTTTACTCGGATTCAGACAGTGAATCAGACACAGAAGTGAGTGTTACATATTTGGATGATGAGATTGATCAGTTGCTGGCAGAAGCAGAATTTCTGAAGACGAGGAAGTCGTGCATTGTGGATGACGCTTTCACCAGGATCGATTATTCAAAGTTTTTCGCTGGAAAGGAAGCTCATTTTGCTTTGATGGCCATGACAGATCCTCCTAAACAGGTAAGTTCTGAATCTAGCACCGATGTTACTAGTGACAAGTACTGTGGAACTTGTGACAGATTGACTGATGAAAACAAAGAACTTCGCGTTCAACGTGATAGTGCTATAATCAACTGTCAATCTGCTCGCAAAGAATTGATTGCTTTTAACAAAGTACTTGATGGATATAAAAAGGACATTTCCGACCTTAAGAAAACTCTTTCATTAAAACAATTAGCAATTGATAACTATATTAATGAAATTGAGAATACAAAGTTGGAAATGGCCACCATTAAGTGTTTTGCTGAAAAGATCAATAAGAAATTGGAAAGTTATAAGCATATTGCTTATGTTGTTGACCACATCATTGATGATCAAACCACAAACTATAAGTCTGTGCCATCTCCGGTGCTTTTTGAAAACCATAATTGTCATCAAGTGACACCGGAGAGCTCAGTAAAATCAGACTTATCATCGGAAAATGAATCCAATACCTCAAGTGTTGGTGATCCTCATTCTGATGTGAGGCCGATTTTAGGTTTGAACAATGAAGGGGTAACTGTTGAAAATGTTGATTCAGACTCAGAGAGTGATGACTCTGGAAGTTACAAAAGTGCTAATGAATGTGACATTCCAAAAGAAAATCACATCATTACTACTGAACCAGTGTCATCATCTCAGCATGTGCATCCGATGGCTAATGCACATCGTGAGAAAAAGTCTGAAAAGAAAGAAATTAAGAAAGAATTGAGTGACAAACCAATGAGTGACAAACCAGTCAAGGTGTTTTATCGGATGGAAGGATCCGATAAAATCATCTCTGACGAGGAATATCCAATTAAGTTTGCTAACTATTCCAAAATTGATAAAATTTGGCAAGAAAGCACTATTTGGTTTCCAAAACATGAAAGAACAAATGAGATTCCACCGGCAATTTTAAAGAAATTGTATTTGGATGTTCCTCAAGAACCAAAGGTTCATGTCACAGAGTTTATTAAGCCCAAAAACAAAGCAAACGGTTTTCATGAGCCAGCCTACTCAAAGGGTCCACTCCCTGAGAGTTTGAGGAACAGACAGTATAATGATCAATATCCTGTCCGAACATTTGCTCAACCGAATGCTCCAAATGTTTTTGAGGAATACCGTGCATGCTTTAAGTGCGGGGAGAGAGGGCATTTACTTGCTCACTGCCCGTACGTAAGGCACAAGAGGCACGAAGTTGAAGTTAGGCAATCCATGAGGAAACCGGTCGATAATCATTACTATCCACAACAAAGGCGTTTTGTTCCTCAACAACAACAATTTTATAATCAAAACAATTTTTATCAAAAGAGGAACGATCGTCCTTTTCAGTATGATCGTCGTAACCGGATTGCTATGGAGAATTCGTGGAGAAAACCAGTGGTGAACACAACAAATGATAGACAAAGGGTTCCACCAAAACCTATTGTCAAGTCAAATGTTGGACCTAAATCTGTTAAATCAGAGAAGGTACCCAAGAAGGTTTCTTTTGCAAACAATGTTCAGAAGACGACTGAGAACCCAAAATCTCAGATTCGTATTTTGAAACGGTCTGAACAGTCTTGGACACCAAATGGTACTCCGGGAGCCTCAACTTCAAAGTCAAATGAGAAAGTTTTGAATGATCCCAAAAAGATCGATCCAAAACAAAATGTTGAAGTGATTGATTCTTTGAACGATGATATTCAAAGACCCAAGACCACTTAGGCTTGGGTCCCCCGAAAGAACTAACTGTTTTACTTGATGTGTGCAGGGAGCTTCAGCTGGCCCTATTAGCAGTCTTTGGATTGTTGATAGTGGAGCTTCAGGCCACATGACCGGGGATTTAGCTTTACTGTTTGATGTGAAGAACATTAATGGAGGATATGTTGCATTTGCTGGAAATAAAGGTGGATATATCACAATGGAAGGAAGTGTGAGTAATGGGATTGTGAGCTTTGAGAGGATTTCATATGTGAAGCAGATAGACTATAATTTGTTGAGCGTCAGTCAAATCTGTGACAAACAATTCACTGTGTATTTTGATGACAAATCTTGCTACATTCTCAAACCGGGCTTCAAAATTCCAAAAGAGTGGGTAATGTTGAAGGCACCTTGCGTCAACAACCTTTATATTCTTGATATGTCCAAGGCAATGACTACCCAGGGGCAAGTAACATGTTTTCTATCAAAGGCGACTGAGAAAGAATCGATTATGTGACACCGAAGAATGGGGCACATTCATTTGAGAAAAATGAATCATCTAGTGAAGAATGGAGTTGTCGATGGCGTGAATGTGAAGCATTTCCATTTGAATGACAAGTGCGTGAGCTGTAAGAAGGGGAAGCAACACAGACAGTCCCACAAAGTGAAGAAAGTTAACTCTGTTGAGATACCACTTGAGCGATTGCACATGGACCTATTCGGACCTGTCAAACGCAAAAGTCATCTTGGGGAGCTTTATTGTTTAGTTGTCACTGACGACTACTCAAGATTTTCATGGGTGATGTGTTTGCAGCATAAAAGTGACACCTTTAATAACTTGAAAGTTTTGTTCACTCGTTCGGAAAATCTCTACAATCTCAAGATCAAGAGAATTAGGAGTGATAATGGGACGGAGTTCAAAAATGCCAAGATGGATGAACTTTGTGAAAACAAAGGAATTCATCATGAATATTCGGCTCCGTACACCCCACAACAGAACGGTGTTGCTGAACGTAAAAACAGGACTCTAATTGAAGCGGCAAGAACAATGCTCGCAGACTCGAATCTTCCAGTAATGTTCTGGAACGAGGCGATTTATGCAGCAAATTATACACTTAATCGGGTTTTAACGGTGATGAAGTTTGGTAAAACTTCTTATGAGCTGTTACACCGACGAAAGCCGAACTTAGAGTATCTAGAACCTTTTGGGGCACCATGCACGATGTTGAATCCAAGCGAGAAGTTTAGTCCGAAAGCTGAAGAGGGATACTTCGTTGGATATGCAACCCCGCTAAAACGGGTATACAACAAGCGAACTCGTCAGGTGGAGGATTGGGCTAACGTAGAAGTTCAACGTTATACACAAAATGTGCAAGGGATTGGTCCTGATTGGATGTTTGATTACAAAGATTTCTTTGAATCATTCAATCTAGATAGCTTGGTTGAAGAAGCTGTTATTCGATTACTTTACGAGTGTGAAAACGCGGCGACTTCACCGTTGGTGCGTCCGATCACCGTGACTCCTCCAACAGCTTCTAATGATACCAATGTTCCTGTACCAGAGGAAGAAGTGTTTCAAGAAGCTTCTACAACTTTAGATACTTCAGAATCGGAAGATGATGGAGAATTTGAAGAAGTTATTCTTGAAAATGCAACAGAACCAGAGGCACCGCCAGTGAACCCAAATCCAGATGTTGCTTCATCGTCTAACACGGGTCATGATCTGGATGCTGTAGAGAACTTGACTATTCAGACGGGAGTTACTGTACCTGAACATCCGGAATCACGGATTCATCGTATTCACCCGCTGGAGTAAGTTATTGGTGACCCTGGAAGCAGTGTGATGACGAGAGGACAGCTGAGAAGTGTTAATTCACCAGAGAGTTTTGGTGCTTTAGCTTTATATGCCAAAATACAAAAATCTGGTAGTCAAAATGATTGGTCGTTTGCATGTTATGTGTCTCAGGTCGAGCCAAGGACATACAAGGACGCTTTACTGGAGGACGCCTGGGTTGAAGCAATGCAGGAGGAGTTATTACAATTTCAGAAGTTGGGGGTTTGGACGCTCACTGATTTACCTCCTGGAAGAAAGAAGATCGGCACCAAATGGGTGTTTAAGTGTAAGAAGGATGATCGTGGTGTAATTGTTCGCAACAAAGCCAGATTAGTCGTACAAGGTTTCCATCAAATCGAAGGGATTGATTACAATGAAATCTATGCGCCTGTAGCACGCATTGAGGCAATTCAAATGTTTCTTGCGTTTGCTTCCTATAAGAAGTTCAAGGTATATCAAATGGACGTCAAGAGCGCATTTCTGTACGGGAAAGTCAAAGAGGAGGTTTATGTCGGGCAACCACCAGGCTTTGAAGACCCTATCCACCGGGATAAGGTTTATGTACTAAACAAAGCTTTGTATGGTCTGCACCAGGCTCCACGCCAGTGGTACGAGGAGCTGAGTACATACCTCATGACAAAGGGATTTAAGCGCGGACTCGTCGACTGCACCCTGTTCACGAAGAAATCAGGGGATGATTTGCTTCTAGTGCAGATATATGTTGATGATATAATATTTGGCTCAACTAACGAACTTTTATGCAGGGAGTTTGAAACTGTCATGCAGGAAAAGTTCGAGATGAGTGCGATGGGGGAGATGCAGTTTTTCCTCGGCTTGCAGGTGGACCAAAGACCCACGGGGATCTTCATTCACCAGACGAAATACGTATCCGAAGTCTTGAGCCGGTTCCAGATGGAGGATTCCAAGCCGATGGATACCCCGATTCAACCCAATCACGGGATTGGAGTGGACGCTTAGGGGGAGCTGACGGACCCGTTTGCATACAGAGCAATCATCAAATCTCTGATGTATCTTACCGCATCTCGGCCAGATATTATGTTCGCAACGTGTCTCTGTGCTCGCTATCAATCGAAGCCGAAACAAAGTCATCTGACGGCGGTCAAGCGTATCCTTAGATATCTGAAGGGTTGTCCCTCGAGAGGATGATGATTTTGATTTTATCGCTTTTAGTGATGCAGATTGGGGCGGCTGTGACAAGGATAGCAAATCCACTACAGCTGGATGCCAGTTTTTAGGGAGCAGGTTAGTCACCTGGCATTGTAAGAAGCAGACTTCGGTCGCGCTGTCTACCTGTGAAGCCGAGTACATTGCTGCCTCGAGTTGCTGTTCGCAAGTGCTCTGGATCCAACAGCAGATGGTGGATTACGGTTTGCAGTTTCTTAAAATCCCTATACACTGTGATAATGAAGCCGCGATCGTATTAACTAAAGATACGGGCAATCATTCTAAAGCGAAACATATCCGGATCAAATACCATTTTATCCGTGATTGTTACGCTAAAGAATTGATAGATATGGTCAAAATCCATACTGACTATCAACGTGCAGATTTGTTCACTAAAGCTTTTGACAGATCCCGATTTGAGTATCTTTTAAAAGTTAACAATATAAAAGAAAAACAGGACTAATCAGCACCTCGGTTTATCGCTTTTTAGTTTTTAAAATTTTCTTTAAATATTTTATTGTTTTCAGAAAAATTCAAAACCCAAAAATATGTTTTACATTTTAGGGGGAGTCCTTTTATCAGAAAAACCAAAAACATTAAAAAAAATCAAAAAGCCATAAAAATTAGAAAAACCAAAAATGATTTCCAGGATAAAAAGAGGAAATGATAGTAAATCAGTGGGGATCTGACACAGGCTAAAGATATGTATAGTAATATGAGGCGTGTGTTGATTACGTGTGATGTGCTGATAGGCTTCGTAGACTAAATATTGCGTGCATTAGTGATACAAACATGACGAACTATGCGTTCGTGGCTGAACACCTCATGGGCATATGGTCTTAGTACCGTAATTTCGTTTGATAGGATTGCCAAAATCTGAGGTTTCGGGTCGTTATGTTATGGTTATCCGGGATATTCTGATTAAACTTTTGTCGTATTGATTTACGGACCTAGTTTCATCAGAATATTTGCCAAAAAGAGCTTAAATGCCAAAACCGAAAGTTACCGAATTGAGGAACTTCATGTTTTTACTGATCAAAGATCATAATTACATCGTATCAATTTACTGATGCAAATCAGTAGTTGATATCAGCCTCAACCTGGTATATATGCACATGTTACTCTGCTGCATTCGTTTGCTGACCTGTACACCTCTGTGCTATATAACTTGTAACTTTAACGGATAACTCTGGCATAATCACGTGTTACGAGGAAGTTTTGTGCAATTGCTTGATACGGGAGTATGTCGTGTGTGTGGGAACCACAATGTGTTAGTCTAATACACCTAAATCGTATCATTTTAAAGCATTGCGTAATAGTCTGCATGTGAGCTTATGTGGACCACAATATCAGCAATTGCCGTGTCACATACTGTTTCTAATGATAATATTAAACAAAAAGATCAACGCTGTGATCAGATTTCTCAAATAACTGATATGATCCTCTTACCGGATATCACAAAATGTTTACTGCTTTATTTCATTTGATGCAATTTACTTTTATTGTCAAAAAGATACAAAACCCAAAAAGATTTTAGGTGTGTTTTGATATAAATTTCAGAAAAACCAAAAGTTTTGCATTTCTGCTTTATTTTTAGATAACCGACGGTGTTTGATGGTCAATTTCTGAGATTTGATGAAACCATCTGGGCTTTGTATCATTCTAAATTGAAATAATGAGTTTTTGAGACTTAACGGGTTGAAAAATGTTGAACGGGATTCGAATTCGTGATTTGGCAAAATTTTCAGATTTTTCCATTTCACATTCGCCCCTTAAATGGGTCGAATGTGGAAAAATTTCACATTCGTGCGTTTCTTTTAGGGCGAAGGTGGGTTTTACACAAAATTTTTTCACCTTCGGGTATTCATTCTACATTCGTGCCATTGGTTTGGGGCGAATGTGGAATCATACCACATTCGTCCAATAGAAACGGGCGAAGGTGCAAGTATATATATTGCCATTCACAGGTTTGACCAACCATTCTGAAATTTTTCAAAATTTTCAAAGCTACGAGGACTTGTTGCCCTGTTTCCTTTTGCCTTCGATTATTGTTCCCTGCTATTTCCTGATCATTTTCATCTAGGTTTTACAGGTAATGGACGAGGAAACAGATCAGAATTGGGTTTTTGTTTTACGAACCCTAGGTTTTTCAAACTGGAACAATCTGGACTGTTTTGATGTGTGTTTTTGATTGGGATTCAATTATTATCAGTTTTAGGGGGAGAAGTTACAAGGAATTAGATTAATAACATGTTTAAGCTGGTTAATCGATTAATTCGTGGATTTGAACCCTATTTCCTTTATAAAACCAATAATAATTGAATGTTAAGGTCAATTGATGTTGTACGAGTCTTAGTCGGTCAGTTTAGCTCATAAATGAATCAAAATCAGAAGCCTAAACATTGAAATGAAAATTTTTAAATTTTGGGCAAAACGGTTTTACATTCGTCCCAAATTAAACGGGCGAATGTAGAAAGGTTAGGACGAATGTGACTTTATTGGGCGAATGTGATTTTTAACCTTATCATTTCCACATTCGTGCTAAATTGTCTATCTTCGAACCTTAAAATTCCACATTCGACCATGTAAAAATGGGCGAAAGTGGAAACTGTGAAAAATTCAAAATTTTTTAAAATTTGTCGTTTTTGTGTTTTGACGTATTTTCTGATTTTTAATGTGCAGATGGCTGGACAACCAGAGAATATTGAAGTTCCAGTGGAGTATGTTGTACTAGATCCAGTACCAGAGGCAGAGAATATTCCACATGCATGGCCTTTTGAACCGTCGCATAACTGTTGTGCTTATGTTGGCGACGTGGTGAAGAACACGGAATTTTCAGGAATTGTGGATTTCTTAAGGCAAAGCCGAATCATTCATGCCTTAGCCACTCTAGCCATTATATACAAAGATATCGTGGAGGACTTTTACAAGAACGCAAGATATGACTTCTGGGAAGATCAAACTATTATTCGAAGCAAAATTCAGGGAATGGAGATGTTCTTAACAGAAGAGGACATCAGAGAGGCGTTACAGATCAAGTTTGAAACAAGTACTGATCCCAGAGAACTTTCATGGACCGAGCAGAGGGCTTGCTTTCTTAGGATGAAGTATAAGGGTCCGATCACAGATGGTTCAATGCACAAAGGAAAGCTCAGTGTGCAGTTCAAGTACTTTGCACACGTGATCATTCATGTGTTTGGATGTGTAAGCGGTGGATATGATGTAATGAGGAAGAGCCTAAGTTCATTAATGGTTGCGTTAACACTTAACAAACCATTTAATGTTTCTGGTATGATATTGGATCATATGCTTGAGATGCTTAAAGGTTTAAAGAAGAAGCAGTTTATGTTATATCCGAGGTTTCTAATGATGATCTTTGACCACAAGTATCCTGATTTGAGGAAGGATCCGACTATGATTTTAGGTCAAGATCACATGAACATTAGAACGCTAGTGAGGATGAAGGGTTATAAAGGTGTGCCAGACAACGAGAAGCCACCTCATAGGAGATTGTTTGGTGCTTTGGTTAATCTGGATTACACTGACCCAGGATTGAACAAAGCAAGGCACGACAACAGTGACTCAGATAATGATGATCCTTTAGTTTATGCTGATGCAAATACTAAGAGGAAAAGACAAGTGGTTAATGCTGGAGCCAAAGGGAAGGGTAAGGCAAAGGTGGATCAGGGTAGCTCAAAGAAGCAAGTTACTCGAAAGAAGACGACTGCGAAGAAAGGCACAAGTTTAGTTGATGAAGATTCTGTAGACTCAGAGGAGACAGAAGTTGATGAACAGTGGGATTCGGAAGAAGAAAGAATTAAGACTACCAAGCGTAAGGCCACTATGGTTGGTGAGTCTGAATCTTTGAACAAGACTGTTGAGGAAGTTTTACAGAAGAAGACTGTTGATGTTGATGAAGGTTTAAGTGTAAACATTGATGATTTTGAAGGATCGACTGTGGTTGTTAATTTGAAGAAACCAAAACATAAGTCGATGGCCAAGAAGTCGAGTACTAAGAAGTTGAGAGAAAAAGAGATAGAACAGTTGCTTAAAGGCAAGAAGATACCTGAAGCAGGTACGTCATCGAAGTTATCTTCACCAGCTGCAAAGAAGCAGAAGAAAAGTAAAGAATCTGAAGCAGTACCAGTTGCTGATTTTGAAACTGCTTTAGAGAATGTGCTGGATATGTTTAAGAATCCTCAGAAGGAGAAGGCTAAAGAAGTGGAAACATCCAAGTCTTCCAAAGTTACTGTTTCTGATGATGTTATGAAACAGGTCAACAAGAAGATGGATGATATGATGAAAATGATCATTGTACAACAGGCTGAGATTAGCAAGTTTAAGAAGAATGAGGAAAAGATGCTACAGATTATCGTTGCATCCAAAGCTAACCAAGATGAGATCGAGAAGAAAGTTAAGCAACTTGAAGAAGAAAATAAGGATCTTGAGGTTAAGTGCAACAGAAACCGGAGGATGATTAAAAGTGTGAAGGTTGACAACAAAGAGCTTAAGAAAGAAAACAAGTGTCTGAGCGATTTGTTGGACAAACTGTATGGTGAAGCTCCGAAGTTGAAGGAGGGAGAGGAAGATAAGGAAAGAGAGGAAGAGCAAGTTGATTTTGAGCCTTCGGATGGGGAGAAAGAGGATGATGAGGAGGATGATGAATCAGAGGAAAGTTCTGATGAGGAAGGTGATAAGAATGATAAAGATGATGATGATGCTGAGGGATCAGGTAGTAAAGATGATGATAATAGTGATGACAGTGATGATAATGGAGGAGATGATACTAGTAAGTTTTCTTTTGAATAGAGAAAGTCAAAGAAAGGAGATGCTGGAGAATCTAGTTCCAAGAAGAAGAAAGGTAGTGAGAATGTAGATTCAGATGAAAGTATCTTCTGGAACGAGAAAGTTAGATCGTTGACTGATGATGCGAAGAATGTATATAGAGAAATGCTTGAGAGAAGGGAATGGACCATTGAGTTCACATGAAAGTTTGCCGAAATCTTCCAAACGGAAGACATGAGGTATGAAATTGAATACAACGACCCTGACTTGGAAGAGGGTGAAGTACCTGCTGCTGTTGCCAAGGAGATTTTAGAGGGTATTGCACAGCGAGTAGGGAAGTCATTAGAGGAGATTATGATGGATCAGTCAATTCCAGATATTCCTGAAAAGGATATTGGAAATCACTCTGATGATACACATACACCTAAGATGGAAGAAATTGAGATTGAGGATATTACACACGAAGAATATCCACAATATTTTCAGGGAGAATGATGAGAATGAGGTTTTCCCAAACTTTACTGAGATACCAAACAGGCTAGCTAGAAAGAAAGCAGAAAAGAGAAGTGAAGAGTTTGTAGAGAAAGTGTTTGGTGATGATCAGCAGAAATCTTCGAATCAGAATGATGATTTGAAGACATTATTACAGAAGTTGAAAGAAGCTGATGATAAAAGACCAAAGCCGGAAGCTCAAGGTGGATTTTACAGATATCACAATCAAAAGTTCAAAGGCAGAGCTCTTGGTTGGAAGTATTTGGGTAGATTGAAATGTTTAGCGGTCAAATGGGAATCAGAAATCTTGTACTTCTACAGATTTCATGATTTATTAACTCTACCGTACTGGGCGGTCAGAGACATTTGTCGATTCCCTATGACTGGAGCTTCTGTTAACAACACTGCTGTTGGTTGGTTTGCTGATCGGTTAGTTTGGGAAAGCAGAACCAAATGGAACATGTTTAAACCTCAGTACCCTAGAAGGAAAGTTCATCGGGATGTTGATCCGAGAACAGGAAAGAAGAGGGTTACTTTGATTTACAAAGCACCTGAAGTGATGAAGAAAATTCCATTGATGCCGTTACAACAACACTTCAGTGCAGATTTCATCTTTTGGTATTATGATTGGAGGAAGGCAGAGGCAGTGATCGTGTTAAGAGATGGAGTGGATAAGTACAAGAAGATCTATGTGTTTGATCCAATGTGGCTTATCAATTGCACGTTTGAAGATATTATCATGCTTTTCTACAATCCGATACATTGTGATCCCAATGATGCAGAACAGGCGAAGAAGTATCAGCAAGTTGTTGGAGTTTGCTTTGCATATGATATAAACTCTGGAAGCAACTTGGATACTAAGTTGGGTAAGATGGTGAAGATGGCTGATGTGCCTAAGCCGGTGAAACGTAAGCTTGAGCCTGAGATGACTAAAGACCAGAAAAAGCAGCTGAGACTCAAGATACTGAACAAGATCATGGACGAAGAACGAAGACAATCCAATCAATAGTCGAGGGGGAGTTTGTAGATGCACGTTTTGCGACTAGTGATTGGATTAGGTATTAACATATGTTAGTTTGTGTTCTGAAGTGGGCGAATGTGAAACAGTTTGGGCGAAGGTATGTTTGGTTGGGCGAAGGAAGAAGTATACTGGGCGAATATGAAAGACAGAAGACCAGAAGTCTAGGTTCGTACCTTGTAGTGGGCGAATGTGGACATTGTCCACATTCGCACCATGAAAAGGGGCGAACCTGCAGTATCTATATATAGTTTTTGGTCATTTTGATGTTAAATATAGTTTTGAAAAGTGTGTGTGTCAAGGTCAGGATTCTCTCTAGAGTGTGAATGTTTATGTTTGGGTTAGATTAACTTGTATATTGATTGTAAACACGTTTTTGATCAAGTTTATCTATAAAATGGAGATTGAAAAGGTGTCTTACGTGTTTTGATTTGCGTATTATCATTTTTTCAATTCTAGGGTTTCCGCACCTGGAATTGTGACTTGTATGATCATTATATCCTGTTTTAGCTAAATTCTTCATCTACAAGTCTTTTCTTCTGTACGAATCTTAATGTCATTGCCGCATTGTGAGTCCGATTACCGTCCGGTCCCCTTCGTATCCTTTATCTAAGTCTGTAGCATGATAAGATATCTTATGGCCTTCACGTTCCTCCATTCGGGTGCCCAAAACTTCATATGTACCGATAGTTACGTCCTTTAAAACTTGACTCTTTTCTTGTGTACGAATTTCTATGTCATTGTCGCATCATGAGTCCGATTACCGTCAGGTCGGCTTCCTAACCTTTATCTGAGTCTGTTGCATGATCAGATATCTTATGGCCTTCCCGTTCCTCCATTCGGGTGCCCAAAACTTCAAATGTGTCGATAGTTACGTCCTTTAAAACGCGAGTCTTTTCTTCTGTACGAATTTTAATGCAATTGTCGCATCGTGAGTCTGATTACCATCCGGTCAGATTCGCATCCTTTATCTAAGTCTGTTGCGTGATCAGATATCTTATGCGCTTCCCGTTCCTACATTCGGGTGCCCGAATCTTCAAATGTACCGATAGTTACGTCCTTTAAAACTTGACTCTTTTCTTGTGTATGAATCTCTATGTCATTGTCGCCTCGTGAGTCCGATTACCGTACGGTATGCTTCGTAACCTTTATCTGAGTCTGTTGCATGATCAGATATCTTATGGGCTTGCCGTTCCTCCATTCGGGTGCCCAAAACTTCAAATGTACCGATAGTTACGTCCTTTAAAACGCGAGTCTTTTCTTCGATACGAATCTCTATGTCATTGTCGAATCGTGAGTCCGATTACCATCCAGTCAGCTTCGTAACCTTTATTTGAGTCTGTTGCATGATCCGATATCTTATGGCCATCCCGTTCCTCCATTCGGATGCCCGAAACTTCAAATGTACTGATACTTATGTCCTTCAAAACTCGAGTCTTTTCTTGTGTACGAATCTCTATGTCATTGTCGCATCGTGTGTCCGATTACCGTCCGGTCCGCTTTGTATCCTTTATCTGAGTCTAAAGCATGATCAGATACCTTATGGCCTTCACGTTCCTCTATTCGGGTGCCCGAAACTTCAAATGTACCGATAGTTACTTCCTTTAAAACTTGAGTCTTTTCTTGTGTACGAATTTCTATGTCTTTGTCGCATCGTGAGTCCGATTACCGTCGGGTCCGATTCGTATCCTTTATTTGAGTCTATAGCATGATCAGATATCTTATGGCCTTCACGTTCCTCCATTCGGGTGCCCAAAACTTAAAATGTACCGATAGTAAGGTCCTTTAAAACTTGAGTCTTTTCTTGTGTAAGAATCTCTATGTCATTGACGCATCGTGAGTCCGATTACCGTCCGGTCTGCTTCGAATCCTTTATCTAAGTCTATAGCATGATCAGATATCTTATGTCCTTCACGTTCATCCATTCGGGTGCCCAAAACATCAAATGTACCGATAGTTACGTCCTTTAAAACTTGACTCTTTTCTTGTGTACGAATCTCTATGTCATTGTCGCCTCATGAGTCCGATTACTGTCCGGTCTTCTTCATAACCTTTATCTGAGTCTGTTGCATGATCAGATATCTTATGGCCTTCCCGTTCCTCCATTCGGGTGCCCAAAACTTCAAATGTACCGATAGCTACGTCCTTTAAAACGCGAGTCTTTTCTTCTGTACGAATCTCTATGTCATTATCGCATCGTGAGTCCGATTACAATCCCTTCAGCTTCGTATCCTTTATCTGAGTGTGTTGCGTGATCGGATATCTTATGGCCATCCCGTTCCTCCACTCGGGTCCCGAAACTTCAAATGTACTAATAGTTATGTCCTTTAAAACTCGAGTCTTTTATTGTGTACGAAGCTGTATGTCACTGTCGCATCGTGAGTCCGATTACCGTCCGGTCCACTTCGTATCTTTTATCTGAGTCTAGAGCATGATCAGATACCTTATGGCCTTCACGTTCCTCTATTCGGGTGCCCGAAACTTCAAATGTACCGATAGTTACGTCCTTTAAAACTTGAGTCTTTTCTTGTGTACGAATCTCTATGTCGTTGTCGCATCGTGAGGCCGATTACCGTTTGGTCTGCTTCATAACCTTTTTCTAAATCTGTTGCATGATCAGATATCTTATGGCCTTCCCGTTCCTCCACTCGAGTGCCCAAAACTTCAAATGTATCGAGAGTTACGTCCTTTAAAACGCGAGTCTTTTCTTCTGTATGAATCTTAATGTCATTGTCGCATCGTGGGTCCGATTACCGTCCGGTCCACTTCGTATCCTTTATCTAAGTCTGTAGCATGATCAGATATCTTATGGCCTTCACGTTCCTCCATTCGGGTGCCCGAAACTTCATATGTACCGATAGTTACGTCCTTTAAAACTTGACTCTTTTCTTGTGTACGAATCTCTATGTCATTGTCGCATCATGAGTCCGATTACCGTCAGGGCTGCTTCGTAACCTTTATTTGAGTCTGTTGCATGATCAGATATCTTATGGCCTTCCCGTTCCTCCATTCGGGTGCCCAAAACTTCAAATGTATGGATAGTTACGTCCTTTAAAACGCGAGTCTTTTCTTCTATACGAATCTTAAGGTCATTGTCGTATCGTGAGTCCGATTACCATCCGGTCGGCTTCGTATCCTTTATCTAAGTCTGTTGCGTGATCAGATATCTTATGCGATTCCCGTTCCTACATTCGGGTACCCGAAACTTCAAATGTACCGATAGTTACGTCCTTTAAAACTTGACTCTATTCTTGTGTACGAATCTCTACGTCATTGTCGCCTCGTGAGTCGGATTACCGTACGGTATGGTTCGTAAACTTTATCTGAGTCTGTTGCATGATCATATATCTTATGGGCTTCCCGTTCCTACATTAGGGTACCTAAAACTTCAAATGTACCGATAGTTACGTCCTTTAAAATGCGAGTCTTTTCTTCTGTACGAATCTCTATGTCATTGTCGAATCGTGAGTCCGATTACCATCTGGTCAGTTTCGTATCCTTTATTTGAGTCTATAGCATGATCAGATATCTTATGGCCTTCACGTTCCTCCATTCGGGTGCCCGAAACTTCATATGTACCGATAGTTACGTCCTTTAAAACTTGACTCTTTTCTTGTGTACGAATCTCTATGTCATTGTCGCATCGTGTGTCCGATTACCATCCAGTCCGCTTCGTATCCTTTATCTGAGTCTAAAGCATGATCAGATACCTTATGGCCTTCACGTTCCTCTATTCGGGTGCCCGAAACTTCAAATGTACCGATAGTTACGGCATTTAAAACTTGAATTTTTTCTTGTGTACGAATATCTATGTCATTGTCGCATCATGAGTCTGATTACCATCAGGTCTGCTTCGTAACCTTTATCTGAGTCTGTTGCATGATCAGATATCTTATGGCCTTCCCGTTCCTCCATTCGGGTGCCCAAAACTTCAAATGTATCGATAGTTACGTCCTTTAAAACGCGAGTCTTTTCTTCTGTACGAATCTTAATGTCATTGTCGCATCGTGAGTCAGATTACCATCCGGTCAGCTTCGTATCCTTTATCTAAGTCTGTTGCGTGATCAGATATCTTATGCGCTTCCCGTTCCTACATTCGGGTGCCCGAAACTTCAAATGTACCGATAGTTACGTCCTTTAAAACTCGAGTCTTTTCCGGAGTACGAATCTATATGTGATTGTAGCATCGTGATTCCAATTACCATCCGCTCAGCTTCGTATCCTTTATCTGAGTCAGTTGCATGATCAGAAATCTTCTGGCCTTGCCGTTCCTCCATTCGGGTGCCCAAAACTTAAAATGTACCGATAGTTACGTCCTTTAAAACGCGAGTCTTTTCTTCTCTATGAATCTCTATGCCATTGTCACATCGTGAGTCCGATTACCATCCGGTCAGCTTCGTAGCCTTTTTCTGAGTCTGTTGCATGATCAGATATCTTATGGCCTTCCCGTTCCTCCATTCGGGTGCCCGAAACTTCAAATGTACCGATAGTTATGTCTTTAAAACTCGAATCTTTTCTTGTGTACGAATCTCTATGTCATTGTCGCATCGTGAGTCTGATTACCGTCCGGTCCGCTTCGTATCCTTTATTTTTGTCTGTAGCATGATGAGATATCTTATGGCCTTCACGTTCCTCCATTCGGGTGCCCAAAACTTCAAATGTACCGATAGTTAGGTCCTTTAAAACTTGAGTCTTTTTTTGTGTACGAATCTCTATGTCATTGTCGCATCATGAGGCTGATTACCGTCCGGTCTGCTTCGTAACCTTTTTCTAAATCTGTTGCATGATCAGATATCTTATGGCCTACCCGTTCCTCCATTCGGGTGCCCAAAACTTCAAATGTACCGATAGTTACGTCCTTTAAAACGCGAGTCTTTTCTTCTATACGAATCTTAATGTCATTGTCGCATCGTGAGTCAGATTACCATCCGGTCAGCTTCGTATCCTTTATCTAAGTCTGTTGCGTGATCAGATATCTTATGCGCTTCCCGTTCCTACATTCGGGTGCCCGAAACTTCAAATGTACCGATAGTTACGTCTTTTAAAACTCGAGTCTTTTCCTGAGTACGAATCTATATGTGATTGTAGCATCGTGATTCCAATTACCATCCGCTCAGCTTCGTATCCTTTATCTAAGTCTGTTGCGTGATCAAATATCTTATGCGCTTCCCGTTCCTACATTCGGGTGCCCGAAACTTCAAATCTACCGATAGTTACGTCTTTTAAAACTCGAGTCTTTTCCTGAGTACGAATCTATATGTGATTGTAGCATCGTGATTCCAATCACCATCCGCTCAGCTTCGTATCCTTTATCTGAGTCAGTTGCATGATCAGAAATCTTCTGGCCTTGCCGTTCCTCCATTCGGGTGCCCAAAACTTAAAATGTACCGATAGTTACGTCCTTTAAAACGCGAGTCTTTTCTTCTGTATGAATCTCTATGCCATTGTCACATCGTGAGTCCGATTACCATCCGGTCAGCTTTGTAGCCTTTATCTGAGTCTGTTGCATGATCAGATATCTTATGGCCTTCCCGTTCCTCCATTCGGGTGCCCGAAACTTCAAATGTACCGATAGTTATGTCTTTAAAACTCGAATCTTTTCTTGTGTACGAATCTCTATGTCATTGTCGCATCGTGAGTCCGATTACCGTCCGGTCTGCTTCGTATCGTTTAACTAAGTCTGTAGCATGATCAGATATCTTATGGCCTTCACGTTCCTCCATTCGGGTGCCCGAAACTTCATATGTACCAATAGTTACGTCCTTTAAAACTTGAGCCGTTTTTTGTGTACGAATCTCTATGTCATTGTCGAATCGTGAGTCCGATTACCATCCGGTCGGCTTCGTATCCTTTATTTGAGTCTGTTTCGTGATCAGATATCTTATCGCCATCCTGTTCCTCCATTCGGATGCCCGAAACTTCAAATATACTCATACTTATGTCCTTTAAAACTCGAGTCTTTTCTTGTGTACGAATCTCTATGTCATTGTCGAATCGTGTGTCCGATTACCGTCCGGTCCGCTTCGTATCCTTTATCTGAGTCTAAAGCATGATCAGATACCTTATGGCCTTCACGTTCCTCTATTCGGGTGCCCGAAACTTCAAATCTACTGATAGTTACGTCCTTTAAAACTTGAGTCTTTTCTTGTGTACGAATTTCTATGACTTTGTCGCATCGTGAGTCTGATTACCGTCCGGTCCGATTCGTATCCTTTATTTGAGTCTATAGCATGATCAGATATCTTATGGCCTTCACGTTCCTCCATTCGGGTGCCCGAAACTTCAAATGTACTGATAGTTACGTCCTTTAAAACTTGACCCTTTTCTTGTGTACGAATCTCTATGTCATTGTCGCCTCGTGAGTCCGATTACCGTCCGGTCTGCTTCATAACCTTTATCTGAGTCTGTTGCATGATCAGATATCTTATGGCCTCCCCGTTCCTCCATTCGGGTGCCCGAAACTTCAAATGTACCGATAGTTATGTCTTTAAAACTCGAATCTTTTCTTGTGTACGAATCTCTACGTCATTGTCGCATCGTGAGTCCGATTACCGTCCGGTCTGCTTCGTATCGTTTAACTAAGTCTGTAGCATGATCAGATATCTTATGGCCTTCACGTTCCTCCATTCGGGTGCCCGAAACTTCATATGTACCAATAGTTACGTCCTTTAAAACTTGAGCCGTTTTTTGTGTACGAATCTCTATGTCATTGTCGAATCGTGAGTCCGATTACCATCCGGTCGGCTTCGTATCCTTTATTTGAGTCTGTTGCGTTATCAGATATCTTATCGCCATCCTGTTCCTCCATTCGGATGTCCGAAACTTCAAATGTACTGATACTTATGTCCTTTAAAACTCGAGTCTTTTCTTGTGTACGAATCTCTATGTCATTGTCGCATCGTGTGTCCGATTACCGTCCGGTCCGCTTCGTATCCTTTATCTGAGTCTAAAGCATGATCAGATACCTTATGGCCTTCACGTTCCTCTATTCGGGTGCCCGAAACTTCAAATCTACTGATAGTTACGTCCTTTAAAACTTGAGTCTTTTCTTGTGTACGAATTTCTATGTCTTTGTCGCATCGTGAGTCCGATTACCGTCAGGTCCGATTCGTATCCTTTATTTGAGTCTATAGCATGATCAGATATCTTATGGCCTTCACGTTCCTCCATTCGGGTGCCCGAAACTTAAAACATACCGATAGTTAGGTCCTTTAAAACTTGAGTCTTTTCTTGTGTAAGAATCTCTATGTCATTGTCGCATCGTGAGTCCGATTACCGTCCGGTCTGCTTCAAATCCTTTATCTAAGTCTATAGCATGATCAGATATCTTATCTCCTTCACGTTCCTCCATTCGGGTGCCCAAAACTTCTAATGTACTGATAGTTACGTCCTTTAAAACTTGACTCTTTTCTTGTGTACGAATCTCTATGTCATTGTCGCCTCGTGAGTCCGATTACCGTCCGGTCTGCTTCATAACCTTTATCTGAGTCTGTTGCATGATCAGATATCTTATGGCCTTCCCGTTTCTCCATTCGGGTGCCCAAACCATCAAATGTACCGATAGTTACGTCCTTTAAAACGCGAGTCTTTTCTTCTGTACGAATCTCTATGTCATTGTCGCATCGTGAGTCCGATTACCATCCGGTCAGCTTCGTATCCTTTATCTGAGTGTGTTGCGTGATCAGATATCTTATGGCCATCCCGTTCCTCCACTCGGGTGCCCTAAACTTCAAATGACTGATAGTTATGTCCTTTAAAACTCGAGTCTTTTATTGTGTACGAAGCTCTATGTCATTGTCGCATCGTGAGTCCGATTACCGTCCGGTCCACTTGGTATCCTTTATCTGAGTCTATAGCATGATCAGATACCTTATGGCCTTCACGTTCCTCTATTCGGGATGCCCGAAACTTCAAATGTACCGATAGTTACGTCCTTTAAAACTTGAGTCTTTTCTTGTGTACGAATTTCTATGTCATTGTCGCATCGTGAGTCCGATTAACGTCCGGTCCGCTTCGTATCCTTTATTTTTGTCTGTAGCATGATGAGATATCTTATGGCCTTGACGTTCCTCCATTCGGGTGCCCAAAACTTCAAATGTACCGATAGTTAGGTCCTTTAAAACTTGAGTCTTTTCTTGTGTACGAATCTCTATGTCATTGTCGCATCATTAGGCCGATTACCGTCCGGTCTGCTTCGTAACCTTTTTCTAAATCTGTTGCATGATCAGATATCTTATGGCCTACCCGTTCCTCCATTCGGGTGCCCAAAACTTCAAATGTACCGATAGTTACGTCCTTTAAAACGCGAGTCTTTTCTTCTGTACGAATCTCTGTGTCATTGTCGCATCGTGAGTCCGATTACTGTCCGTTCTGCTTCGTATCCTTTATCCGAGTCTGTAGCATGATGAGATATCTTATGGCCTTCACGTTCCTCCATTCGTGTGCCCGAAACTTCAAATGTACTGATAGTTACGTCCTTTAAAACTTGAGTCTATTCTTGTGTACGAATCTCTATGGCATTGTTGCATCGTGAGACCGATTACCATCCGGTCAACTTCGTATCCTTTTTTTTTGGTAAAGGGGATATTACCCCGGTAAATTTTGTTATCAAGAAAACCATATGTACAATCAAAACCGGGCCAAGATCTTTACAATAATAAGCAAACCAAAACTAGATCAAGGCCCAAAATAAACAAAAATCGACCTCTAAACAAACCTATAACAAGGCCCAATACAAATCATCTAACCATTATCAATATTTTCAGCCCATACAAACCTATTCAAATCCCCATAGAATCCCGGCCCATAAACCACCCATAATCTTCGATCATCCCACCAATTTTGCATCTTCAAAACACTTGTCCAGTGCTAAAACACCACCTCTTTAATATTACAGCCTTCACAAATGCTGCACTTCCTTATAAGCTGTTGCAAGCCTTCCCTTAAAAAAGTTCATTACAATCCCATTCCAGTCTTCGAAGATCATTCATATCATAACCCTTGTATCCAAAATGACCCATATTCCCCCTGCCAACAATCCCAAAAGAAGACCTATTAACAAAAATCCTCCAGACCTTGTATTCTTTATCTTTCCAGCTGTCCATAACACATGAATTATAACCACACCCCAGCTGTACCACAACCTCTGATTGACTCTGTACCAAAGACTCAAAACTATGCTAAAAACAAGAAACAGACCAAGAAAGAAATTCAACAAAGAAAATACAAAAAAATTTGGGGTGGATAAAAATGTCCTATTAGCAAAGATGGAGTCCATCCTTATCTCTCCAGGTGTAATGCTCCCCTTGAGCTCAATAAAACCTATCCACCAATCATCATACGCAGAACTAGACTCAATTTCATAATGTGAAATAAAGTCCAGCAGAATAGACTCAACACAGACCAAACCAGGAACAAAACAGAAACAACAGGAAGGCTGAACAGCCCAGATCACTACCCAAACGCTTTTAGTACACCTTATTACTTCATGTTCCCATAAGTATATCCCATCCCTTCCCATGAGCAAGTGCTCAAACTCATAGATAGACTAATTCCAAAAGATATTCCAGCTCAACAAGCACCAAAAAGGTGTTAAGGTTCTTGATCAGTGAATGGAGCTAAAAAAAGATTCATCAGATCTTTTTTAGAATCCAAAACGTTTTGATAATTATAATTAAACAGGAAGGTTTTATCAACCAGAGAACTACCCTTACGTATTTTAAATGCCCTTATCCCTCCATATTCCCATAAAGAATCTCCACCACCCTCCCATAGACTCAATATACCAGACACAAACACAAACACAAACACAAACACAGACTCAACTAACAAAAGAAAAAGGCCCAACAAGCTTTGCAAGCAAAGCAAGGTTTTATTCCATTGCCAAGATCTAGAAAAACAAAAAAAACAAGGGAGAGAAGCAAGTCCTATTGGCAATGAAATTATCCATCCATATAACACCAGGTGTAAAGCTTACTCCAAGCATCCATATTCCTAACCACCAATCATTACACACAGAATTAGACTTGTATTCATAAACAGAATAGAAGTCTAACAGATCTTTTTTTGGAAAAACAACAAAAAAATAACACTTTTTGAGTCAAAACAGAAAGCTCATAGAGCCAAAACACTACCCATCGTTTTTTAGTACACCTTATATCTGCACAGTCCCCAAATCCCCCAAAATCCCTATAGACATTCCCACAATTCCCCTTAAAAACATCCCAACCCAACCAAAAAGCCACCCCAGCCACTCCCAACCCTTCTTTTATTACCCATTATCCACATTATTATTATTAACCTTAAAATCCCAAACAGCAGCTGCAATTTCCACCTGCTGAGTATTCTTCATATTTAACCCCATAAGCCTCATTCTCACATCTCTTAAACTTTGCATGCTTAAAACTTCAACACTCCTTCTACTATTCTCAAACAACCTCTTATTTCTCTCTTGCCATATATAATAAACAGCAGCAGCCAACACTAGCCTCTGAATGATACTCCAAATAGATTTATAACTTGGCCTTTCCTCGATAAACTTAATAATATCCTCCCAGTCATCTGGGATACTCCCAAAATTAGCCTTGATTTTCACTCTTTTCCATACATCCATTCAAAACTCACATTTAAAGAATAAGGGTTGATGACTATCACCACAACACTTACACAGACTGCATTGTAACTCATCAGAGCTTCTCCATTGCATCATTTTATCTTGAGTAGGCAACTTCATCTTGAAAGCCAACCAGGTAATAAATGTATGCCTAGGTATACATTGACTAAACGAAACAAATTTTGCCCACTTTACCTTTGCAGCAGATTTAACAATATCACTATACATGTTCTTGGATGAACATTCTGTTAATTCACCATTCTTTCTAAGCCACCCATAACTATCTTTTTTCCCATGACTCAACTCAGGACATCCCCTTGAAAAAGCCATCCATACCTACCTTTCCAACTAGTAGGCACATTCCATCTCCCATCCTTAACCAGATCAGCAACTCTCATTTTCAAATCAAGACCAGCTTCCTTTATATCTCGTCTATTAATAAGTGACATAAGGGGACCCTTATCATGCCATTTATCAAACCTAGCTAAAAAAATTTGGGGTGGATAAAAATGTCCTATTAGCAAAGATGGAGTCCATCCTTATCTCTCCAGGTGTAATGCTCCCCTTGAGCTCAATAAAACCTATCCACCAATCATCATACGCAGAACTAGACTCAATTTCATAATGTGAAATAAAGTCCAGCAGAATAGACTCAACACAGACCAAACCAGGAACAAAACAGAAACAACAGGAAGGCTGAACAGCCCAGATCACTACCCAAACGCTTTTAGTACACCTTATTACTTCATGTTCCCATAAGTATATCCCATCCCTTCCCATGAGCAAGTGCTCAAACTCATAGATAGACTAATTCCAAAAGAAATTCCAGCTCAACAAGCACCAAAAAGGTGTTAAGGTTCTTGATCAGTGAATGGAGCTAAAAAAAGATTCATCAGATCTTTTTTAGAATCCAAAACGTTTTGATAATTATAATTAAACAGGAAGGTTTTATCAACCAGAGAACTACCCTTACGTATTTTAAATGCCCTTATCCCTCCATATTCCCATAAAGAATCTCCACCACCCTCCCATAGACTCAATATACCAGACACAAACACAAACACAAACACAAACACAGACTCAACTAACAAAAGAAAAAGGCCCAACAAGCTTTGCAAGCAAAGCAAGGTTTTATTCCATTGCCAAGATCTAGAAAAACAAAAAAAACAAGGGAGAGAAGCAAGTCCTATTGGCAATGAAATTATCCATCCATATAACACCAGGTGTAAAGCTTACTCCAAGCATCCATATTCCTAACCACCAATCATTACACACAGAATTAGACTTGTATTCATAAACAGAATAGAAGTCTAACAGATCTTTTTTTGGAAAAACAACAAAAAAATAACACTTTTTGAGTCAAAACAGAAAGCTCATAGAGCCAAAACACTACCCATCGTTTTTTAGTACACCTTATATCTGCACAGTCCCCAAATCCCCCAAAATCCCTATAGACATTCCCACAATTCCCCTTAAAAACATCCCAACCCAACCAAAAAGCCACCCCAGCCACTCCCAACCCTTCTTTTATTACCCATTATCCACATTATTATTATTAACCTTAAAATCCCAAACAGCAGCTGCAATTTCCACCTGCTGAGTATTCTTCATATTTAACCCCATAAGCCTCATTCTCACATCTCTTAAACTTTGCATGCTTAAAACTTCAACACTCCTTCTACTATTCTCAAACAACCTCTTATTTCTCTCTTGCCATATATAATAAACAGCAGCAGCCAACACTAGCCTCTGAATGATACTCCAAATAGATTTATAACTTGGCCTTTCCTCGATAAACTTAATAATATCCTCCCAGTCATCTGGGATACTCCCAAAATTAGCCTTGATTTTCACTCTTTTCCATACATCCATTCAAAACTCACATTTAAAGAATAAGGGTTGATGACTATCACCACAACACTTACACAGACTGCATTGTAACTCATCAGAGCTTCTCCATTGCATCATTTTATCTTGAGTAGGCAACTTCATCTTGAAAGCCAACCAGGTAATAAATGTATGCCTAGGTATACATTGACTAAACGAAACAAATTTTGCCCACTTTACCTTTGCAGCAGATTTAACAATATCACTATACATGTTCTTGGATGAACATTCTGTTAATTCACCATTCTTTCTAAGCCACCCATAACTATCTTTTTTCCCATGACTCAACTCAGGACATCCCCTTGAAAAAGCCATCCATACCTACCTTTCCAACTAGTAGGCACATTCCATCTCCCATCCTTAACCAGATCAGCAACTCTCATTTTCAAATCAAGACCAGCTTCCTTTATATCTCGTCTATTAATAAGTGACATAAGGGGACCCTTATCATGCCATTTATCAAACCTAGCTCTCTACACTTCAGAATCTGTTTCCAACTCCAAGAATCAGAGTTTGTTTCCCCCACATCCCACAAATTACACCTATGAATTCTATAAGTCTTAACCCATTCAACCCAAATGGAATCTCTATTATTCAAGATACTCCAAATGTGCTTAGTCATTAAAGCTATATTCCTATCTTTCTGAGAAACAATCCCCAATCCCCCATGAATCTTCTTTAAACGTAACTCTTCCCAACCCACTCTAGCATACCCCTGCTCATACTCTCCTTGACACCATAAAAAACCCCTACAAATCCTCTCAACATCATCATGCAGATTATCAGGGAGTATAAACAGAGAAGCCCAATAAACAGTTAATGAAGCTAAGACAGCCTTCAATAACTGCACCCTTCCAGCATAAGAAAGGAATTTATTTCTCCAGTCATTCACTCTATGCTTGACTTTATCTAACAAAACACCACAATCTTTTTGATATAACTTCCTTGAAGCTAATGGAATCCCCAAATACTTCAAAGGGAGTTTCCCCACCTTAAAAGGTATCACCTCTAAAATCTCATTTTGCAACTCCCTCTTCACATTTCCAAAAATAATTTCACTCTTTATTAAATTTGGTTTGAGCCCATAACATCTTCCAAATTCCTCCAAAGCCTCCTTAATGCATCTTCAGAACCACAATTAGCACTACTAAACACAAAAAGATCATCAGCAAAACATAAATGTGTCAACCTCAGCTTCTCACATTTCCAATGGTAAACAAAGTTACCATCATTTCTAATTCTCCTTATAAGAAATAAATTCAACATTTCCATCACAAGAGTAAATAAGTAAGGTGACATTGGATCCCCCTGCCATAACCCTTTCTCCCCCTTAAAATAACCATGCAACTGACCATTCAAACTAATTGAGTAGGAGACACTAGTAACACAGGTCCTAACCCACCCAATAAATTTAGAATCAAACCCAAACCCTTCCATACATCTGAACAAAAACACATGATCAACAGAATCATAAGCTTTCTGCAAATCAATCTTCATAGCAACCCTAGGGATCCCTCTAACCCAGTCATACCCCTTCACAAGCTCCTGAGATAAAAGGATATTATCACTTATTAAACTACCTGCCATAAAGGCACTCTGCACCTTATCCACAACCTGATCTAAGTACCTCATCATTCTATCACAAATCACCTTACTAATGCATTTATATAACACATTACAACATGCTATAGGTCTGAATTCACTAACCTTAACAGGGGCCTTCACCTTTGGGATCAATGTAATTATAGTAGCATTAATCTGCTTCAAGATCTTCCCATTCTCAAAAAATTCCTCAATAGCATTACACACATCATCCCCAATTATCCCCCAAGCAGCCTTGAAGAATTTTGCAGTATACCTATCAGGTTCAAGGGCTTTATTGTCATCTATTTGAAACATTGCTTCCTTAATTTCCTCTTTGGTAACCTTTCTTACCATATATTCAGCATCAGCCACATTAATCTTCTTTACAAATAAACTATCAACATCATCAACAAAGATCCACATTATCTTTTTTCCCCATCATACTAACAAAGAAATCCACAAAAGCATTTCCCAGATTACCCTCATCATAAATATTCCCATCAACTCCTTCAATTTGAACAACTCTATTCCTGGTCTGTCTGTGCTTAACTGAATGAAAAAAGTACTTGTTATTCTGATCTCCAACAGCAAGCCAATGTACTCTGGACTTCTGTTTTAGAAAACATTCCTTCATTCACATGCCTCATTATAAGCTTTAGCATACACAGCCTCCTCATCTCTAAGATCAACATTATTAGGATCCTTACACCTCCTCCTGTATTCTTCCCAATTAAGTTTTCAGGAATTCCACCTTCTTATGAAAATTACCCAAACTAAAATTTAGCTTTATCAATGGCTTCTTTAATTCCTTGAGCTTACTAATCAAAGCAAACATTTTGCAACCCACAATCTTCTTATCCCACACCCCTTTCACAATTGGAATAATCTCAGCCTTAACAGTTAAATGATTCCAAAACTTAAAAGGCTGAGGGTTCCAACCATTAGACACAGGACAAGTTATAAGAATAGGAGAATGATCAGAGCACAAGAATGGAAGGAATTTAGCAATAACAGATGGGAAAGTAGAGTAAAACCTCCCATTCACCATAGCCCTGTCCAATTTCTCTAACATACCATCCTTATTACCAGGTTTTTGATTCCAGGTAAAATGAAACCCAGTATTAAAAATATCAAAAATTCTCAGATCAGCAACATACTTCCTGAAATCTTCCATACCATACACACTAGGCCCCGGATTAACACTCTTATCACAATTTTCCAGAATAGTATTAAAATCTCCCAACACAAGCCAGGAATTATCACCAATCACCTTGTCATGCTCTCTTAGCCCATCCCACAATAATCTTCTCCCAGAAACATTTGTGACCCCATAAACAAAGGAACATAAGAAAGCTCTATCCCCATTAAAAGGACATAAAAAACAATGGATAACTTGATCTGTCATACTTAGAACAAAAACATCAAGAGCCTTAGGATCCCATCCAATCAGAATTCTAACCCAACTAGAACAAAAATCCACATTAGAAATCCATTTCCAATTCCTCATAATCCCATTACCAACTTCCCCAATTTTCAAATTATTCACCCTGGTCTCTAAAAGTCCACAAATCTTAATTTTATGTTCAGACAAAAATCTACTAATCTGTCTTTTCTTAGAGGTACTTGAAATACCACTAACATTCCAAGATAACAAGTTAATCTTCATCTATACTAGCATGATCACCATTATGATCCTTCAATCCTTAAGGACCACTACCATCTCCCACATTTCCCATATCAACACACTTCATAAATACAGCAGTTTCATCAATCTCTGAAGCTACTTCCTCCTCATTAATCACTTTATCCACTATAATCTTGTCCCACTGTTCAAAAAACAATTTAACTTGACCAATCTTCCACTTTCTTAAAACATCATAGGAAGGACATTTCTTGTTTAACACATAATCAGCCACTTCATTGAATTGAGCGTCATTCAATTGGATGTAACCAGATTTTGTATTAACTTTTGATATAACTTCCTTATTTCTAACAACTACATTCTCCTTAACAGTCTTTTTCTCAGAATTCCCACCAGATTTAACCAAATCATCCATATTATTACATATACTATCTATAGACCCACCCTTAGACAATCCAGTCTTCTTAATTCCATTCTCTCCCCCCTCATTCTTCTCCCCTCCATTCCCCCTAATTTTCTTCTCATCCCTTTTTTGAAATATCCCTCATTACCCTCTACAACCTTCAAAGTAACACCTCCTCCCTGATTCCTACTCTTTTCTTCTGTCCTCTCACCACTCCCCTCACCATTTAACTCCTCCCTCAAAACATTAAAAGTGTTTTTCAAGTCAATCTTATTATCCTCTGGCTTATTATTCCCTTGACCCTTTTCACCCACCTATTACCCATCTTCTCCCTTTGACTGTTATTCCCTTGCCCATTCCTTCCCCACCATTATTCCCATTCTGATAGCCCATCCCCCCATTCCCATTAAATCTCCCAGCATTACCACCCCCTGATTTCTACCAACTCCCCCACCCTGAAAACCCCCACCCTTATTCCCCTTATTATTAACCACCTTGTTATTTCTGCCCACTGTTTGGTACCCCTCATTATCCACACCTGAAATAGGATACTCTGCCTCGGTTGCCTGATAAAGATCCTTTAATAACTGTCTGTTTTCCCTGCAACCTCCTCTTCTGAAAGCACCCTAGATTTACAACCTTCAAAATCATGACCAAAAACCTTACAAGCTGAACATCTTTTAATTTTAACTTGATATTCAACCTTAACAGGTATAAATGCTGGCTTACCAACATCAGCAGGATAGTAAGCATTTACAAATTCTGGGAGCACCTTGTCAGCCTTAACCTCTACTAACACTCTAGCAAAACCAACCCTCCCCTCTTTCTTGTTACACCTTAAAGTTTTCACTCTATCCAACATTAAAGGATCCCCTATGCAACTCATCATGCTACAAAAACTTTCTCTATTCCACAGTTCCATAGGCATATTTGGTATAGTGACTCAAATAGGAATGGAACTAGGTTCAACCCTCTCCATAATCAGCCCAACCTCCCACTTCCTTATGTACAAAGGAATGTTATTGATTAACCAAGGCCCCTGATTAATTGTTTCCAACATTCCTTGCTCATTTTTTAATTTGAAAAAGAAAATACCACTTCTATTAGAAGATACCTCAACCAACCCAAACTTTTTCCACATTCTCAGCAAATGATATCTGGCCATCCCAAGAGAAATAAATTGTCCAATACTGTACCCATACAAGTAAGTACTATAAGCAACTCTAGCATCCCTTAACTTTTCAGGCTTGATTACAGCAACAACTTCACCTGATTCAAGGATTTTTGGTGGAATAAAAGACAACTTAGTTTCAAGGACCTCATTGGACTTTTCTTTGGTCATATCAGCAAAAGATACCTCCCTTTGAGCCTGCTTAGTACCCTTATTCCCATCCTTAGAAGTTGTAAACACCACATTCTCATTAACATCAACTGTACCCATAATGGACTTTGGCAATGGCTTCAAATTACCAACATAAGACATATCCTCCTTTGTAAGTTTATAAGACCCCATTGCATCAAACTTTTCCTTGATAAGCTAATATATACACAAAACCATTTTTGAGATAAAAAAGGAAGCTTTTATCAGCCAGATTTCTACCCATACGCTTATAGTTCTCCAGATTACTGCAAGTTCCCATTTATAAAATCCCTCCCCCCACTAGGCAAAAGCCTATAAACACAGACCATTAATAACTCAGAAATGAATAGGCTCAACGAATACACATGAATATTAAGGTTTTCCAGCCAGTGGAGGGTGCTAAAAAATACAAAATTTGAGGTGGAAAAACATGTCCTAAACCCACTGGCTAGATCCATCCTTATAACTCCCGGTGTATGGCTTACTCCAAGCCCAAAAACTCCTAAATCTCCATACAAACCCGCAGAACTGATACCTTCCTTAAACACAAGAAAAAATATCAGCAGAATTTTTAAAACAAAAACAAACCAAACCACTTCTTTTACAAATTCAGAGTAAAAACTAGGAAGCTTCTAATGATATTATGAGGAAGTGGAATATTGGTCAAGTTAAATTATTTTTTGAACAATGGGATATTCTTATGTTTGATAAATTAATGAAGGAAGCTGAGGTCCTTTCTGAGAATGAGGAGAATGCTGAATTTATGAAGTGTGATGGGGGTTCTAGTAGTGGTGTGGGTGAGGGTTCCTCTGGTATGCAGGGCCCTGTGGGTTGTTCTACTGTTATTAATGAAGATTAATTTGCTTGCTTGGAATGTTAGGGGCATGTTAACTGCCTCTAAACAAAGACAGATTGGGAGAATTGTTGCTGATAATGGTATTAAGCTGTGTGGTTTATTGGAGACTAGAGTTAGTTCTGCTGGGATCTTGGATGCTGGTAAGGAGTTATGAGTAGATGGGAATGGGTCTCTAATATAGAGTTTTGTCCTAGCTGGGCTAGAATTCTGGTGGGTTGGGACCCTAAGGTTATGGATGTTATTGTTTTATCCATGACCTCTCAGGTGGTGCATTGTTTAGTTTGTCCTTTTAAGGAGGGGGAGAGGTTCTTTTGTTCTTTTGTCTATGGTGTTACTAATGTCCCTGGTAGGAGGGAGTTATGGGAAAACTTAAAGAATCATTCTAGGTTAATTGGGAATAATCCATGGGTGGTGGTAGGAGATTTCAATATAATTTTGGAGCCTGGGATAAGAATATTGTGGGTTCTGTTCCTGTTTATGGGATGGATGAATTTAAAAGCTGTGTTGATTGCTTAAAGGTTTCTGATCTTGCTAGTACTGGGTTTCATTTTACTTGGAATCAAAAGCCTGGGAAGACTGATGGTATTCTTGAAAAGTTAGATAGGGCTATGGTTAATGAGAGAATGTGTGTGATGTTTCCTGGTTTGTTTGCTAAGTTTCTCCCTTTCTATAATTCTGATCATTCTCCTGTCCTTGTTTCATGTCCTTTGGAGGATGGGTATAGGGATCCCAAACCTTTTAAGTTCTGGAATCATTTGGCTGATAAGCCTGAATTTGAAGGCATTGTTAAGGATTGTTGGGGGAGTAATGTTAGGGGTTGTAGGATGTTTCAGGTGGTGACTAAACTGAAAAGTTTGAAGACACCACTCAGGAAGCTTAACTATAGTATGGGTAATTATTTTAAAAATGTTGAGTTTTTGAAGACTGACCTTGAGAAAATTCAGAAGGAAGTGGTTGTGGACTCAGGTAATGAGTCTCTGAGAGAAGAGGAAGCTGTTTACATTAAAGCTTATAATGAAGCTTGTGCTAATGAGGAGGCTTTTCTTAAACAGAAGTCTAGGGTTCACTGGTTATGTGTGGGAGATCAAAATAATAAATATTTTTATCATTCTGTTAAGCAGAGGCAGGCTAAGAACAGGGTGGTTCAAATTAATGGGTTGGATGGGATCTGTTATAAAGAGAAGTCTCTTGGTAGTGCTTTTGTTAGTTATTATATGAGTATGATGGGGAAAAAGGATCATGTGGAACCTATATGTGATGTTGATAGTTTATTTTTAAAGAAGATAAATGTGTATGATGCTGATTATATGGTTAGAGATGTTTCTAAGGAGGAGATCAAGTCTGCTATGTTTCAAATTGATGATAATAAGGCTCCTGGGCCTGATGGCTTTTCTGCAAAATTCTTTAAAGCTGCATGGAATGTTGTGGGGGATGATGTTTGTTTAGCTGTTCAAGAATTTTTTCAGAATGGGAGGCTGTTAAAGCAACTTAATGCTACTGTCCTATCTTTAATCCCTAAAGTTAAGGTTCCTAACTTTGTTAGTGAATTTAGACCTATTGCATGTTGTAATGTCCTTTACAAGTGCATTAGTAAGGTGATTTGTAATAGGATGATGGGTTATTTAGAGCAGGTGGTTGACAAATCACAGAGTGCTTTTGTTCCTGGGAGGCTTATTAGTGATAATATTTTGTTATCTCAAGAGTTAGTTAAGGGGTATGATTGGGTGAGGGGTTATTCTAGAGTTGCCATGAAAATAGACTTGCAGAAGGCTTATGATTCAGTTGATCATGCTTTTCTTCATCAATGTTTAGTGGGATTTGGGTTTCATGAGAAGTTTATTGGGTGGGTGATGGAGTGTGTTACTTCTGTTTCTTATTCTATCAGTCTAAATGGGGATCTTTATGGTTTTTTCAAGGGGGAAAAAGGTTTAAGGCAAGGGGACCCTATGTCTCCTTACTTATTCACTTTGGTTATGGAGGTGCTTAACTTAGTGTTCATAAGAAGGATTAGGGAGGCTGATAGTTTTGTGTACCATTGGAAGTGTGAAAAGATGAAGTTGACCCATTTGTGTTTTGCAGATGATTTGATAGTTTTTAGTAGTCAGGATTGTGAGTCCATTAGCATTTTGAAGGCTGCTTTGGATGAGTTTGGTAACATGTCTGGGTTAAAGCCTAATATGCAGAAGAGTGAGATTATTTTTGGGAATGTGAAGCCTGAAATTCAGGAGGATATCCTGAGAATAGTGCCTTTTAAAGTGGGAAGCTTTCCTTTGAAATACCTGGGTATTCCTCTAGCTTCAAGGAGGTTATATCAAAAGGATTGTTCTATTCTACTTGATAAGGTTAAGAGCAGGGTCAATGACTGGAGGAATAAATTTCTCTCTTTTGCTGGGAGATTGCAGTTGATCAAGTCTGTTTTATCTTCTCTAACTGTGTATTGGTCCTCCTTGTTTATCTTGCCTGTTAATTTAAATGATGATGTGGAAAGGATTTGTAGAGGGTTTTTGTGGTGCCAAGGGGATTTTAAAAAGGGATATGCTAGGGTCAGTTGGGATGATTTGTGTCTTAAGAAATCTCAAGGAGGGTTGGGAATTGCTTCTCTTAAAGAAAGAAATGTTGCCTTAATGTCTAAACATATTTGGAATGTGTTGAATAATAAGGAGTCTGTTTGGGTTGAATGGATTAGGTTATATAGATTGCAGGGATGTAATTTTTGGGATGTGGGAGAAACCAATTCTGATTCTTGGAGTTGGAAGCAAATCCTGGGGTGTAGAAGTATTATTAGGCCTCATTGTGTGGCTAAGGTTGGGAATGGTAGATTAATTAGTGCATGGTTTGACAGCTGGCATAGTAAAGGTCCTTTGGTCAATGTCATAGACAGAAGAGACATTAGGAATTCTGGGTTTAATCTGAAGGGTAAATTGGCTGAGTTGGTGAATAATGGGAGTTGGTGTTTTCCTGAGGAATGGGGTAGAAAGTATCCTTGGTTGGTTCAAACTGAGGTGCCCATATTATGTCCTATGACTAGGGATAGGTATTGGTGGAAAAGAGAGGATGGTGAGAGGGTGCCCTTTTCTACTAAGGTGGCTTATGAGGATTTGGTTAAAGGGGGTACTGATGTTAAATGGAGTAGATCTGTGTGGTTTAGTCAATCTATACCAAGACATGGTTTTATTACATGGTTAGCTTTTAAGTACAGACTTCCTACACAAGACAGGATGTTGCAATGGGGATATAGAGGTGTATTGAAGTGCAGTTTGTGTGGGGCCTGTCCTGATAGTCATAAGCACCTGTTTTTTAAGTGTGATTTTTCCTATGCCATTTGGAGGAGATTAAAGGTATTGGCTAGATTTGGAGATATTCCTGATGAGTGGGATGCTGTTGTGCAGTTTATAGAGGGAAGGGTGGTGAATAAGTCTGTTTGGAACATCATTCAAAGGCTTTGTCTGGCTGCTGCTGTTTACTTTATTTGGCAGGAGAGGAACAATAGATTATTTAGAAATTCTAGAAGGAGTGCTAAGATTCTTGGGCAGCAGATTCAGGATGTTGTTAAGCTTAGGATGGCAGGTTTGAAATTGAAGCATTCTGTGCAGGTGCAGTTGGCTGCTGCTACCTGGGGTTTTATATGTCCTGATGATGATTGTTAATATCTCTAGTGGTAGTTATAAGGTGGAGTGGAAGAATACTTGTATGGGTGAGGTGGGATGGTATGTTGCTGTTAGTGGTATTGTTGGTGGAAGGGAGTTTTTTATCTTATATATATATAGTAATAATATTAAGTATAATAATAATAAATATAATGATAATAATATTTTGAATAATGATAATAATATTTCTAAATATTACTCTGGGATGGGTCTTTATTTGGGGCTGTGGGAACTTGCTGTTATCTGGAGACTGTGTAAATATGGGGTAGTTTCTTGGCCTCTTTGGCTTCTGGGTATTGTTTCCTGGTGTGTGTTTTGGTGGTGTTCTTTTTGTTCTTTCATATTTTTCTTATTTTTATTTTTGTGGGTGTTGTGTCATCTGCTAAGTTCCCCTTCTTTTTGGAAGAATGGACTTAGCCTTGCGCATTTTGATCGGTGGATAGGAATGTCAAGGCTTGGAGTAAGCCTGGTTCATGGAGTGATAAGGTTGGTCTCATCCTTTGGTTTAGAATCTTGTCAGTGTTTTTTGAGTCTTTTATTTCTTAGAGGTCATCAAAGGATGGGAATTCTGCTTGTGTTTATGTCTTGTTCTGTCTGTGGGTCGTTTTGGTTCTGGTAGTGTTTTGGTCTGTATGGGTCATTATGGGTGAGTTAGTGTCTTGGTCTGTCTGGGTCATTATGGGTGAGTTTGTGTCTTGGTCTGTTATGTTTACTAAGTTTCTTTTTGGGAGGGATGTGGGTTATACATCATGGGAACTTGCAGTAATAAGGTGCACAAAAAACGAATGGGTAGAATCCTGGCTTTGTAAGCCATCTGTTTTATCTCAAAAGTTGAAAAAGTATTGTTTTCTAAAGGTTCTATTGAACTCTATTTCTTTGTTTGAATTTGGGTTTAATTCTGCGAATTTTGATTGGTGGTTAGGATTTTTGAAGCTTGGAGTAAGCTGTAACCTGGGAGATATAAGGTTGGACCTGATCAGTGAAGTTAGGACATTTGTTTCCACCCCAAATTTTGTATTTTTTAGAACTGTTCACTGGTCAGGAACCCTGTGGTCTTTATGGCCTTTGTTGAGCCTTGTTCATTTGAAAGTAAAGTCTGTTATGAGTCTAAGGCACTTGCCTTGGGGAGGGATGGGGTACAATGATTGGGAATTTGCAGGAATAAGGTGCACTAAAAGCGTTTGGGTAGAAATCTGGCTTAATAAGCTTCCTTGTTTTATTCAAAATTTTTTATTATGGTTTTGTTTTTTAAAAAGAGATCTGTTGAATCCCTCTTCACCTTTTGAAGATGGGTTCAATTCTGCGTTGATGAATTGGTGGTTAGGATTGGAGCCAGGAGTGTGCTCAGCCCATGGAGAGATAAGGATGGACCCTATCCTTGTGATTAGGACATTTACTTTCACCCCCAATGTTTTTGCATTTTCTAGTACCTCACAAGGATGGGAAACCTTTGCTTTATTGTTTTGTTCTTTTCTGAAACCTTTTCTTGTTTTTAGTTTTAGGTTTTTTGGGCTGCCCTTTTGGGATGGGTTGGAATACTGTTTTTTGGGTTGGGTTGGATGGAAAAGGCTGTATGGATGTGATCCTGGTTGGCTGATCTTAATTCTTTCTGAAAAGGCTGTTATTGTTAAGTTTGTTTTCCTTTGTATTGAGCAAATTCTGTTAAGGCTGGTGGTTAGCTGGTACAATGGTGGTCTGTTATATGTCCTTTGTAGGGAGTATGTTCAGTCAGGGCTGGTTATTAGATGTTTAGTTATTAGTCAGTTTTTTGATTGGGTTTTTTGTAATTGGGTTGGGAAGGTAGGTGAGTATGGTATTGTTATGATTGTTAGTTTTGAAGAGTCTTGTAATGAGTATGGAAGACAATGCGGATTTGCAGCTGAATGGTATACCAGAGGTAGCAATTTTGCTCAGGAATGGACTTCTGAAGTGGAAAATGGTATTATTTTGGAAGCTGCGGATCTGCAGAATTGGAAGGAAGCTATGAATCTGAAGTTTTATACAGAATATGGTTGGAAGAATGCTGGACAAAGATGCAAGTTATCAGGAAGAAGGCTTGAATGTTGTCGATTATGGTTTATTTTATTTGTTTTGTTAGGTGGGTTTTGTATTGGGTTGGGCCTTGAGAGGTTATTTAGCAGGCCCGATAGTTTTGAATATGGTTAATGGGCTGAATTTTGTTTGTTTTTTGGTTTGTTTTAGTGTTGTCTTGTGGTGGGCCTTGATCTAGTTTTTGGTTAGATTATATTGTAAAGATCTTGGCCCGGTTTGTTTGTAAATATTTTTATTATTAATGAAATTTACCGGAGCATGTCTCCTTTATCAAAAAAAAAAAAAAAACTAGGAAGCTTTAACAGCCAGATCTCTACCCATACGCTTTTTGTACACCTTATTACAACAAGTTCCCAATGATATAATCCCTCCCACCCCATAGGCCAAAGCCCAAAAAAGGAGACCGACTCATACCAACAAAGAAACAGGCTCAACAAATGTTCATAACAAACATGGGTTCTTGACCAGTGGCTGGAACTAGAAAATAAAACAAAACTCAGAAAGAACAAGACCCTAAATCCACTGGTCAAATCCAACCATATGCCTCCCAGTCCAATGCTGACTCCCAGCCATCTCAATCCTAATCCTCCCACAGCACAGATGCTTACCAATAAAAGCACCAGAACAATTTTAAAAACAAAAAAATAAAATTTTGATAAAACACAGGAAGGTTCAAAGAACCAGATCACTACCCAAACGGACTTTAGTCTCCAGATTACTGCAAAAAACCCATAATAATCCCCCAGACCCAATAGAATTAATAAAACCCAGCCCATTTTTCCAACCCATACCACCATAAACCTTTATATCCCTCTTCATACCTCTACCACCCATCATTAACCCCACTCTTTGCTCAACACTATACCACATACTCCCTACTTTCATTATCATAAAAATCATCCACATACTTAACATTCCAAACAGAACTTACTAAAGCATCCCTCTGCGCAGCCTTAAATTTCATACCAGCCAACTTAAGTTGAACAGTATCCTGCACCTGCATACATATGACCCTAGCAGACCTATTTTTACCATTAAAAAGCCTGTTGTTTCTTTCCTGCCAAACAGCATAAACAGTAGCAGCCAAAACCAATCTTTTAACCCTCCCCCACACAGATTTTCCAATATTCATTTTATTAATGTATCAAACTATCCCTTCCCAATTACCAGGCATCTTCTCCATTTTAGCCAAAACCTTCATTCTCCACCATACCAATCTAGAGAATTCACACGAGAAAAACAAATGGTTATGGCTATCTTTGCACTTCCCACACAAACTGCACTTAAACACTTGTTTCATATTCCAACTTTCCATCCTATCCTGAGTAGGGAGCTTAAATTTAAATGCCAACCATGTAATAAAAGAATGTCTAGGTATATTATTACTAAACCAGACAAACTTATGCCAATTAACAACCTCTCCCCCCTGACCATATCATCATACACCACCTTGGAAGAGAAAGGCACAAACTTATCCTTCTCATTTACCCATCCAAATTTATCAGTTCTATCAACATGCAGCACAGGCAAACTCTCTTCAAATAACCAAGGATACTTAGACCTCCATTCCTCAGGAACCATCCACCCATTCTCTCCTATTAATCCAGCAACCTTTAACTTCAAATCAAACCCTGCAGCCCTAATATCTCTCCTGTTGATCAAATTAATAAGAGGACCTTTAGAATGCCATTTATCAAACCAAGCATTAATCAACTTCCCATCCCCTATCCTAGCAACACACTTATTTCTAAACATACCCCTGCACCCCAGAATTTGTTTCCAAGTCCAAGAATCAGCATTAGCTTCCTCAACCTCCCAAAAACTACACCCTCTCAACTTATAAGCATTAATCCACTGAACCCATAAGGAACCTTTATTATTCAAGATATTCCATATATGCTTAGCCATCAACGCACAGTTCCTCTCTTTCAATCTAGCAATACCCAAACCCCCTTGGCATTTTTTTAAACAAAGTTCATCCCAACCCACTTTAGCACATCCTTGCCTAAACTCCCCTTGGCACCATAAAAACCCTCTACAAATCCTAATCACATCTTCCAGTATATTCTCAGGAAGCATAAACAAGGATGACCAATAAACTGTCAAAGATGACAATACAGATTTTAATAATTGGACTCTACCAGCATAAGAAAGAAATTGGTTCTTCCAATCAGTAATTCTCCTCCTGACCTTGTCCAATAACACACCACAATCCTTTTGATATAGCCTTTTAGAAGCCAAAGGGATACCCAGATATTTCATAGGCAAACCCCCCACTCTAAAATGTAAAATATCCAAAATATTCTTTTGAACCTCCCTATCCACATTTCCAAACACAATCTCACTCTTCCCCATATTAGGTTTAAGCCCAGAACACCCTCCAAATTCCTCAAGAGCCTCCTTCATCACCTGTATGGACTTGACATCTGCATTACAAAAAATAAACAGATCATCAGCAAAACATAAATGTGTTAAATTTAATTTCTCACATTTTCAATGATACTTGAAGTCCTCATTATTCCTGATTCTCCTTATCATCATCAAATTCAAAACCTCCATAACTAAAGTAAACAAATAAGGCGACATAGGGTCCCCTTGCCTCAATCCCTTCTCCCCCCTGAAATAACCATACGAATTCCCATTCAAGTTAATAGAATAAGACACTGTTCTGATACAAGTCATAACCCAACCCACAAATTTGATAGGGAACCCAAAAAGAGTCAGACACTTCTCCAAGAATCCATGATCCACAGAATCATAAGCCTTCTGCAAATCCACTTTAATGGCCACTCTAGGATATCCTCTCTTCCAATCATAACCCTTAACCAATTCCTGGGCTAACAGAATATTATCACTAATCAACCTGCCAGGAACAAATGCACTCTGAGCTTTATCAACCAAAGAATCTAATACCCTCATCAATTTGTTGCAAATCACTTTGCTTATGCACTTATAAATCACATTACAGCATGAAATAGGTCTGAACTCAGTCACCACATTAGGGGAAACCACCTTAGGAACCAGAGAGATAGTAGTAGCATTTATCTGTTTCAAAATTTTCCCAATAAGCCTTAAAAATTTTAGCTGAAAACCCATCAGGGCCAGGTGCCTTATTATCATCAATCTGGAATAAAGCATTCTTGACTTCATCATTAGACACCTCAGCCAATAACCCTTCAACATAACTGGAATCCAATTTATTAAAGAACAAAGAATCCCCTTCAATAATATCATCCACCCTATCCTTCTTCCCCATCAGTCCCATATAAAACTTAACAAAAGCATTCCCAATATTACCATCTCTATACTCATTACCCTCACTATCAGAAATCTGATTCAGCTTACCCCTAGCCTGCCTCTGCTTAACAGAGTGAAAACAATACTTGTTATTTTGATCACCTACTTTTAACCAATGCATTTTAGATTTTTGCTTAAGCATACTTTCCTCATCCCTCAATGCCTCATTAAATGCATCCAAATAGATTAACTCCTCCTGCCTTAAATCTTCATTCTCAGGATTCACAGAAACCTCCTCCTGAACTTTCTCCAATTCCACCCTAACCCTTTCCACTTTTCTGGCCAAATTCCCTTGCTGAAAATTAAGCTTCCTCAAAGGTTTCTTTAACCCCTTTAGCTTACTAACCACCCCAAACATCTTACATCCTTGCACCTCCATATTCCACACATCCCTCACAATGGGTAGAAACTCCTTCTTATCAACTAGAAAATTCCAAAACTTAAAAGGTTTCGGACTATTATCCTGAGAATCCACAAAAGAAACCACCATAGGAGAATGATCAGAAGAGTAGTAAGGCAAGAATTTCACTCCCACATTACAAAACACCTCCCTAAATTTATCATTTCCCATGGCCCTATCTAATTTTTCCATAATGCCATCAACTTTCCCTGGCTTCTGGTTCCAAGTATAAAATAACCCTGAACTAGGAAAATCACAAACATTTAAAGTATCCACACATGTCTTAAACTCCTCCATCCCATAAATAGAAGTCCCCAAAGCAGTATTCTTCTCACTAGGGTCCAAAATAGCATTATAATCTCCCATAACAACCCAAGGATTATTAGCAATTACATTAGAATGCCCAATCAAATCAGCCCACAACTCCCTTCTACCAACAACATTAGTAACCCCATAGATGAAAGAACAAAAAAATCTATCTCCACCACCTAGAGGGCACACTAAGCAATGGATAACTTGTTCCCTCTTTTGCAAAATCACCACATCCATAGCCCTTCTATCCCATCCTACCACAATTCTAACCCAGCTATTACACTGATCAGCATTAGAACACCATTCCCAATTCCTCATAATTCCCTTACACACCCTCTCAATCCCATTTTTATTAACTCTAGTTTCAACCAACCCACACAACTTAATACCATTATCAGTAATCACCCTAGAAATCTGCCTTTGTTTAGAAGTACTTGACATACCCCTAACATTCCAAGCAAGAAATCCAGTCTTCATTTAAACAGGAACAGCAACATCAGAATTCTTCATTCCAGAAGAATCCCCAACTTCATTACCACTCTTCTCAGTATCCTGCACCACAGAATCAACAGAAACACTACTACTCCTATTGGCCTCAACCAATTTAGAAAACATTAATTTATCCCATTGTTCAAAAAGCACTTTAACTTGACCCATATTCCATTTTCTCATAAGTTCATTAGAAGGACAAGTTTTAGTAAGAACATAATGGGCTACCTCATTAAACTGAGCATCATTCATCTTGAAATACCCAGATTTTACATTAACACTAGTTTCAATTTTATTCCTAATATCAGAGTCAACATCCATATGCAAAACCTCATTAGAACTACCTACATGACAAGCCCCAGACCCCCTCTCAGATTCCTTAACCAAATTCTCTCTATTATTACCAACCCCAGACCCCTTCTCAGACTCCTTGACCAAATTCTCTCTATTATTACCAACCCCAGACCCCTTCCCAGAGTCATTACCCACATTCTCCAACTTACCAGCCCCAGACCCTTCAACAGACTTCTTAACAGGTTTCTTCTTAACAATATCCCCCCCCCCCCTACCACTCCCAGAGGTCTGCCCAACATTATCAACTAAAATAGACTTCTCCTTATCATTACCAGTAACACTATTACCCTCCCCCAACTCATCCCTTAAGACTGCAAACGTATTCTTAAAATTAATATTATTATTATCATTCTTAGCCACCCATTGCCTCCCACCATTAACATTCCCTTGACTTTTATTCCCCCCATTAAAACCCCCCTGATTCCCCTGACCTCTATTTCCAGTATTCCCACCATTAGAAGCCCCCTGATTCCCCAGCCCTCTATTCCCATTATTCCTCCCATTATAATTCCCTCCCTGATTTCTTTCATACCCATTACCCTGAAAACCCCCACCTTTATTACCACCATTATTCACCACCCTATTCCTCCTACCCACAGTTTGATACCCCTCAGCATCAATCCCAGACACAGGAAATTCAGCTTGACTTGCCTGATACAAATCTTTAAGAAGCAGTTCAGTTTTCCCAGCCACCGCTTCTGCAGTCAGAACTCTATTCTTGCACCCTTCATAATCATGGCCAAAAACTTTACATACAGAACACTTCTTAATCTTAACCTGATATTCCACTCTAACCTTCTGAATAAAAGCAGCCTTACCAACATCAGAGGGGTAGTAAGCATTAACAAACTCAGGCAACACCTTATCAGCTTTAACCTCAACCAAAACTCTAGCAAAACCAGCCATACCCTCCTTTTTGTTACACCTCACTTCTGTCACCTTATCAAGCATTATAGGATCACCAATACAACTCATCATGCTACTTAAGCTCTCTCTATTCCACAACTCCATGGGCATGTTAGGCACAGTAACCCAGATAGGAATGGAACTTGGCTCAACCCTTTCCAGATTAACTCCCACCTCCCACTTCCTAATACACAGAGGGACATCATTAATCAACCAAGGACCCTTGTTAATAGTTTCCATCATACCCACTTCAGTCTTAAACTTGAAGAAAAATATACCACTCCCATTAGAAGACACCTCAACCAACCCATACTTCTTCCACATTCTAAACAAATGGTATCTGACCATACCAATAGAAAGAAATTGCCCAACACTATAACCATAGAGATAAGTACTATAAGCAACTCTAGCCTCCATCAATTTCTCAGGTTTAATCACTGCCACCACTTCTCCTGATTCAAGTACCCTTGGAGGAACAAATGCCATTTTAGTTTCCAGAACTTCCGATGATTTATCCCTTGCAATATCAGCAAAAGATGCTCCTGACTTTCCTTTATCACTCCCACCTTCACCTTCCTTTACAGCATTAAACACCACATCACCTGTCTCTACCCCTGTACTCATGATAGATTTAGGGATAGGCTTTAATTTGCTAATAAAAGGCATATCCTCCTTAGTGACTTTATAAGGACCCAACATAGCAGATTTCTTGATGATCAACTTCTTCATAGACGGAGTCTTCAAAATTCCCCTCCAAGGCAATCTAGTAGTAATGTCTCCCTTCTTAACCACATCCTCACCACCCTCCTCCATAGTCTCTCCCTCTTCAATACCCTTCACTTCAGCCCCACTCTCTTCTTTCTCCTCCTTAGCCTCCTCTTCTTTACCCTTAACTTTAGTACTGCCACCACCCAAAGTAATATTTCCCTCATCATCAACTATAAATTTACTACCAACCCCAGGACTGTAAGACCACTGTTGATTAGAAGCTGACAGCTGCAGCCTTAACTCATTTGCTTTCCCCTCATCAACACTATTATTCTTCCTACCAACTTTCAACTTAACAGGAGCCACATTAGAGTTACCCTCATTAACCACTTTAAGTACCTCCTGAGCAGTCACAATATCAGGTAAAATATCTTCACTATTACCCAAACCAAAATCACTCTCAATCCTCACATAAGTACCTTCACCCCATAGCACTTTCCTAGACTTCATATAAGTATTCTCATTCCTAATAGATCTCTTTTTCCTCTTCTCCAAGAATACAAAGTTAACCCCCAAACCAGCATCAAAAACATTAGAATTAACATCCAACTGAGCAACCAAACCCCCTTTACTCTCATCCTTCATCAAAACATCATTATCAGCAGAACAATTAGACAGAGAGCTACCATACCCCAACCTACTCATAAACCCAGCAACCACTTGCATAATAAGCCCATAGCGCCCAGACAGCTTACTAGCAAAAGACAACTCCCTACCAGCAATCTCATCTTCAACCATACGATTAACAGTCTCCAATTTACCCAACCCAGCCAGCTTGATAATTGGTAACATTTCATTCATCAACCGATGTTTCCAATTATCACCAAACAAAGTAACGAACAAATTCACCACATCGGGACTGAAAATAAGGGAATCCTTCTTAACTGAGATAATGCGATTCAGGATAACCTGCTCCGAAATCACCTTCCCCTCAGATTCAGAAGACATAGATCCCTGCTTATCATTAACACCCAAAATATCAGGAGGACCCTTAGAAGGGGGCTCCGTAATCGGAACCCTAGCTACTGGATCCATAAGCAAACAACCGTAACAGAAGAACAGAGAACAAAATGGAGAACAGAGAACAAAAATGGAGAAGAAGATAGGGTTAGAAGAAGGCGGGAAAGAGAAACACGAAGAAAAACCTCTGAATCGCCTGAATCGCCCAACTCAGAGAGAAAACCCTTGCTCTAGCTTCGTATCCAGCTTCATATCCTTTTGCTTTGTATCCTTTATCTGAGTCTGTTCCATGATTAGATATCTTATGGCCTTCCCATTCCTCCATTCGGGTGCCTGAAACTTCAAATGTACCGATAGTTATGTCCTTTATAACTCGAGTCTTTTCTTGTGTACGAATCTCTATGTCATAGTCGCATCGTGAGTCCGATTACCGTCCTGTCCGCTTCATATACTTTATCTGAGTCTGTAGCATAATCAGATATCTTTTGGCCTTCCTGTTCCACCATTTGAGTGCCCAAAACATCAAATGTACCAATACTTACGCCCTTTAAAACTTGAGTCTTTTCTTGTGTACGAATCTCTATGTCATTGTCACATCGTGAGTCCGATTATCGTCCGGTCTGCTTCGTATCCGTTATTTAAGTCTGTAGCATGATCACATATCTTATGGCCTTCACGTTCCTCCATTCGAGTGCCCGAAACTTCAAATGTACCGATAGTTTCGTCCATTAAAACTTGAGTCTTTTCTTGTCTACGAATCTCTATGTCATTGTCGCATCGTGAGTCTGATTACCGTCTGGTCTGCTTCGTAACCTTTATCTGAGTCTGTTACATGATCAGATATCTTATGGCCTTCCCGTTCCTCCATTCGGGTGCCCAAAACTTCAAATGTACCGATAGTTACGTCCTTTAAAACTTGAGTCTTTACTTGTGTACGAATCTCTATGTCATTGTCGCATCGTGAGTCCGATTACCGTCCGGTCTGCTTCGTATCCTTTATCTGAGTCTGTAGCATGATCAGATATCTTATGGCTTTCCCATTCCTCCATTCGGGTGCCCGAAACTTCAAATGTACTGACAGTGATGTCCTTTAAAACTCGAGTCGTTTTTTGTGTACAAATCTCTATGTCATTGTCGCATCGTGAGTCCGATTACCGTCCGGTCTACTATGTGTCCTTTATCCGAGTCTGTAGCATGATTAGATATCTTATGGCCTTCACGTTCCTCCATTCAGGTGCCCGAAACTTCAAATGTACCGATAGTTACGTCCTTTAAAACTTTAGTCCTTTCTTGTGTTCGAATCTCTATGTCATTATCGCATCGTGAGTCCGATTATCATCCAGTCTGCTTCTTAACCTTTATCTAAGTCTGTTGCATGATCAAATATCTTATGGCCTTCCCGTTTCTCCATTCGGGTGCCCAAAACCTCAAATGTACCGATAGTTACGTCCTTTAAAATGCGAGTCTTTTCTTCTGTACGAATCTCTATGTCATTGTCGCATCGTCAGTCCGATTACCCTCCGGTATGTTTCGTAAACTTTATCTGAGTCTGTTGCATGATCAGATATCTTATGGCCTTCCCGTTCCTCCATTCGGTTGCCCAAAACTTCAAATTTACCGATAGTTACGTTCTTTAAAATACGAGTCTTTTCTTCTGTACGAATCTTTATGTCAATGTCGCATCGTGAGTCCGATTACCATCCGGTCAGCTTCGTACCCTTAATCTATGTCGGTTGCATGATCAGATACCTTATGTCCTTCCCGTTCCTCCATTCGGGTGCCCGAATCTCTATGTCATTGTCACATCGTCAGTCCGATTACCCTCCGGTATGTTTCGTAAACTTTATCTGAGTCTATTGCGTGATCAGATATCTTATGGCCTTCCCGATCCTCCATTCGGGTGCCCAAAACATCAAATGTACCGATACTTATTTCCTTTAAAACTCGAGTTTTTTCTTGTGTACGAATCTCTATGTCATTGTCGCATCGTGAGTCCGATTACCATCCTGTCAGCTTCGTATCCTTTATCTGAGTCTGTTGCATGATCGGATATCTTATGGCCTTCCCGTTCCTCCTTTCGAATGCATGAAACTTCAAATGTATCCATAGTATTGTCCTTTAAAACTCGAGTCTTTTCTTGTGTACGAATCTCTATGTCATTGTCGCATCATGAGTCCGATTACCGTCCGGTCTGCTTCATATCCTTTATCTGAGTCTGTAGCATGATCATTATAGCCTTCCCGTTCTAACATTCGGGTGCCCGAAACATTAAATGTACCGATACTTACGTCCTTTAAAACTTGAGACTTTTCTTATGTACGAATCTCTATGTCATTGTCGCATCGTGAGTCCGATTACCGTCCGATCCGCTTTGTATCCTTTATTTGAGTCTGTAGCATGATCAGATTTCTTATGGCCTTCACGTTGCTCCATTCGAGTGCCTGAAACTTCAAATGTTCATATAGTTACGTCTTTTAAAACTTGAGTCTTTTCTTGTGTACGAATCTCTATGTCATTGTCGCATCGTGAGTCCGATTACCATCCGGTCAGCTTCGTATCCTTTATTTGAGTCTGTTTTATGATCAGATATCTTATGGCCTTCGCGTTCCACCAATCGGGTGCCCGAAACTTCAAATGTACAGATAGTTACGTCCTTTAAAACTTGAGTCTTTTCTTGTGTACGAATCTCTTTGTCATTGTCAGATCGTTAGTCCGATTACTGTCCGGTCTTCTTCGTAACCTTTTTCTGAGTCTGTTTCATGATCAGATATCTTATGGCTTTCTCGTTCTTCTATTCGGGTGCCGAAAACTTCAAATGTACGAGTTACGTCCTTTATAACGCGAGTCTTTTCTTATGTGCGAATCTCAATGTCATTGTCCCATCGTGAGTCCGATTACCATCCGGTCAGCTTCGTATCCTTTATCTGAGTCTGTTCCATGATCAGATATCTTATGGCCTTCCCATTCCTCCATTCGGGTGCCTAAAACTTCAAATGTACCGATAGTTATGTCCTTTAAAACTCGCGTCTTTTCTTGTGTACGAATCTCTATGTCATAGTCGCATCGTGAGTGCGATTACCGTCCGGTCCGCTTCATATACTTTATCTAAGACTGTAGCATAACCAGATATCTTATAGCCTGCCCGTTCCACCATTCGAGAGCCCAAAACTTCAAATGTACCAATACTTACGTACTTTAAAACTTGAGTCTTTTCTTGTTTACGAATATCTATGTCATTGTCGCATCGTGAGTCCGATTACCGTTCGGTCCACTTCGTATCCTTTATTTGAGTCTATAGCATAATCAGATATCTTATGGCCTTCACGTTCCACCATTCGGGTGCCCGAAACATCAAATGTACCAATAGTTACGTCCTTTAAACCTTGAGTCTTTTTTTGTTTACGAATCTCTTTGTCATTGTCGCATCGTAAGTCTGATTACCGTCCGGTCGGCTTCGTAACCTTTTTCTAAGTCTGTTACATGATTATATATCTTATGGCTTTCTCGTTCTTCCATTCGGGTGCCCAAAACTTCAAATGTACCGAGAGTTACGTCCTTTATAAGACGAGTCTTTTCTTCTGTGCGAATCTCTATGTCATTGTCCCATCCTGAGTCCGATTACCATCCGGTCTGCTTTGTATCCTTTATCTGAGTCTGTTCCATGATTAGATATCTTATGGCCTTCCCATTCCTCTATTCGGGTGCCTGAAACTTCAAATGTACCGACAGTTATGTCCTTTATAACTCGAGTCTTTTCTTGTGTACGAATCTCTATTCCATAGTCGCATCGTGTGTCCGATTACCGTCCTGTCTGCTTCATATACTTTATCTGAGTCTGTAGCATAGTCAGATATCTTTTGGCCTTCCTGTTCCACCATTTGAGTGCCCTAAACATCAAATGTACCAATACTTACGCCTTTAAAACTTGAGTCTTTTCTTGTGTACGAATCTCTATGTCATTGTCACATCGTGAGACCGATTACCGTCCGGTCTGCTTCGTATCCGTTATTTGAGTATGTAGCATGATCAGATATCTTATGGCCTTCACGTTCCTCCATTCCAGTGCCCGAAACTTCAAATGTACCGATAGTTTCGTCCATTAAAATTTGAGTCTTTTCTTGTCTACGAATCTCTATGTCATTGTCGCATCGTGAGTCCGATTACCGTCTGGTCTGCTTCGTAACCTTTATCTGAGTCTGTTGCATGATCAGATATCTTATGGGCTTCCCGTTCCTCCATTCGGGTGCCCAAAACTTCAAATGTACCGATAGTTACGTCCTTTAAAACTTGAGTCTTTTCTTGTGTACGAATCTCTATGTCATTGTCGCATTGTGAGTCCGATTACCATCCGGTCTGCTTCGTATCCTTTATCTGAGTCTGTAGCATGACCAAATATCTTATGGGCTTCCCATTCCTCCATTCGGGTGCCCGAAACTTCAAATGTACTGATAGTGATGTCCTTTAAAACTCGAGTCGTTTTTTGTGTACGAATCTCTATGTCATTGTCGCATCGGGAGTCCGATTACCGTCCGTTTTACTTTGTATCCTTTATCCGAGTCTGTAGCATGATTAGATATCTTATGGCCTTCACGTTCCTCCATTCAGGTACCCGAAACTTCAAATGTACCGATAGTTACGTCCTTTAAAACTTGAGTCCTTTCTTGTGTACGATCTCTATGTCATTATCGCATCGTGAGTCCGATTACCATCCGGTCTGCTTCTTAACCTTTATCTAAGTCTGTTTCATGATCAGATATCTTATGGCCTTCCCGTTTCTCCATTCGGGTGCCCAAAACCTCAAATGTACCGATAGTTACGTCCTTTAAAACGCGAGTCTTTTGTTCTGTACGAATCTCTATGTCATTGTCGCATCGTGAGTCTGATTACCATCCGGTCAGCTTCTTATCCTTTATCTGAGTCTGTTGCTTGATTTAATATTTTATGGCCTTCACGTTCCTCTATTCGGGGGACCAAAACTTCAAATGTACCGATAGTTATATCCTTTAAAACTCGAGTCCTTTCTTCTGTACGAATCTCTATGTCTTTGTCGCATCGTGAGTCCGATTACCGTCCGGTCTGCTTCGTATCCTTTATCTGAGTCTGTAGCATGATTAGATATTTTATGGCCTTCACGTTCCTCCATTAGGGCACACGAAACTTCAAATGTACCGATAGTTACGTCCTTTAAAACTTGAGTCTTTCTTGTGTACGAATCTCTATGTCATTGTCGCATCGAGAGTCCGATTACCATCCGGTCTGCTTCGTAACCTTTATCTGAGTATGTTTCTTGATCAGATATCTTATGGCCTTCTTGTTCCTCCATTCGGGTGCCCAAAACTTCAAATGTACCGATAGTTACGTCCTTAAAAACGCGAGTCTTTTCTTCTATACGAATCTCTATGTCATTGTCGAATCGTGAGTCCGATTACCATCTGGTCAGCTTGGTATCCTTTATCTGAGTCTGTTGCATGATCACATATCTTATGGCAATCCCGTTCCTCCATTCGGGTGCCCAAAACTTTAAATGTACCGATAGTTACGTCTTTTAAAACTCGAGTCTTTTCTGGTGTACAAATCCTTATGTCATTGTAGCATCGTGAGTCCGATTACCATCCGCTCAGCTTCTTATTCTTTATCTGAGTCTGTTGCATGATCTGATATTTTATGGCCTTCCCGTTCTTCCATTCGGGTGCCCGAAACTTCAAATGTACCGATGGTTATGTCCTTTAAAACTCGATTCTTTTCTTGTGTATGAATCTCTATGTCATTGTCGCATCGTGAGTCCGATTAGCGTCCAATTAGGCTCGTATCCTTTATCTGAGTCTGTTGCATGATCAGATAGTTAATGGCCTTCCCGTTCGTCCATTCGGGTTCCCAAAACTTCAAATGTACTGATTGTTATGTTCTTTAAAACTCGAGTCATTTTTTGTGTACGAATCTCTATGTCATTGTCGCATCGTGAGTCCGATTACCGTCCGGTCTGCTTCGTATCCTTCATTTGAGTCTGTAGCATGATAAGATACCTTATGGCCTTCACGTTCATCCATTCAAGTGCCCGAAACTTCAAATGTACTGATAGTTACGTCCTTTAAAACTTGAGTCTTTTCTTGTGTACGAATCTCTATGTCATTGTCGCATCGTGAGTCCGATTACCATCCGATCTGCTTCGTAAACTTTATCTGAGTCTGTTGCATGATCAGATATCTTATGGCCTTCCAATTCCTCCATTCGGGTGCCCAAAACTTCAGATGTACAGATAGTTACGTTCTTTAAACCGCGAGTCTTTTCTTCTGTACGAATCTGTATGTCATTGTCGCATCGTGAGTCCGATTACCATCCGGTCAGCTTGGTATCCTTTATCTGAGTCTGTTGCGTGATCAGATATCTTATGGCCTTCCCGTTCCTCCATTCGGGTGCCCAAAACTTCAAATGTACAAATAGTTACGTCCTTAAAAACGTGAGTCTTTTCTTCTGTAGGAATCTCTATGTCATTGTCGCATCGTGAGTCCGTTTACCATCCGGTCAGTTTGGTATCCTTTATCTAAGTTTGTTTCATGATCAGATATTTTATGGCCTTCCCGTTCCTCCATTTGGGTGCCCCAAACTTCAAATGTACCGATAGTTACGTCTTTTAAAACTCGAGTCTTTTCTTGTGTACGAATCTCTATTTCATTGTAGCATCGTGAGTCCGATTACCATCCGCTCAGCTTCGTATCCTTTAGCTGAGTCTGTTGCATGATTAGATTTCTTATGGCCTTCCCGTTCTTCCATTCGGGTGACCGAAACTTCAAATGTACCAATAGTTGTGTCCATTAAAACTCGATTCTTTTCTTGTCTACGAATCTCTATGTCATTGTCGCATCGTGAGTCCGATTAGCGTCCAGTTAGTCTCGTATCCTTTATCTGAGTTTGCTGCATTATCAGATACTTAATGGCCTTCCCGTTCGTCCATTCGGGTGCCCAAAACTACAAATGTACCGATTGTTATGTCCTTTAAAACTCGAGTCATTTTTTGTGTACGAATCTCTATGTCATTGTGGCATCATGAGTCCGATTACCGTCCGGTCTGCTTCGTATCCTTTATCTGAATCTGTAGCATGATCAGATATCTTATGGCCTTCCCGTTCCTCATTCGGGTGCCCAAAACATCAAATGTACCGATAGTTACGTCCTTTAAAACGCGAGTCTTTTCTTCTGTACTAATCTCTATGTCATTGTCGCACCGTGATTCCGATTACCGTCCGGTCAGCTTCGTATCCTTTATCTGAGTCTGTTGCGTGATCAGATATTTTATGGCCTTCTTGTTCCTCCATTCGGATGCACGAAACTTCAAATGTACCGATAGTTATGTCCTTTAAAATTCGAGTCTTTTCTTCTGTAGGAATCTCTATGTCATTGTCGCATCGTGAGTCCGATTACCGTCCGGCCTGCTTCGTATCCTTTATCTGAGTCTGTAGCATGATTATATATCTTATGGCCTTCACGTTCCTCCATTCGGGTGCCCGAAATTTCAAATGTACCGATAGTTACGTCCTTTAAAACTTGAGTCTTTTCTTGTGTACGAATCTCTATGTCATTGTCGCATCGTGAGTCCGATTACCATCCTGTCTGCTTCGTAACCTTTATCAGAGTCTGTTGCATGATGAGATATCTTATGGCCTTCCCGTTCCTCTATTCGGGTGCCCAAAACTTCAAATGTACAGATAGTTACGTCCTTTAAAACGCGAGTCTTTTCTTGTGTACGAATCTCTATGTCATTGTCGCATCGTGAGTCCGATTACCATCAGGTCTGCTTCGTAACCTTTGTCTGAGTCTGTTGCATGACCAGATATTTTATTGTCTTCCCGTTCCTCCATTCGGGTGCCCAAAACTTCAAATGTACAGATAGTTACGTCCTTTAAAACGCGAGTCTTTTCTTCTGTACGAATCTCTATGTCATTGTCGTATCGTGAGTCCGATTACCATCCGGTCAGCTTGGTATCCTTTATCTGAGTCTGTTGCATGATCAGATATCTTATGGCCTTCCCGTTCCTCTATTCGGGTGCCTGAAACATCAAATGTACCGATAGTTACGTCTTTTAAAACTCGAGTCTTTTATTGTGTACGAATCTCTATGTCATTGTAGCATCGTGAGTCCGATTACCATCCGCTCAGCTTCGTATCCTTTATCTGAGTCTGTTGCATGATCATATATCTTATGGCCTTTGTAATTGAAGAATTTTAGCAATAGACAGGAAATCTGATCATACAAGTCACAATTCTAGGTGCGGAAACCCTAGAACTGAACCAAATGATAATACGCAAATCACAACACACGGATTACCTTTTCAAACATCATTTTATAGATAACTTGATTCAAAATATCAATACAAACGCTTTACAAGTTAATCTATAGCCTTTCAAACACACTTAATCTAGAGAGCTATAACCAGACTTTTACACACACAATAACCAACTAGTCTAACTTATCAAACAAGCAAAAGCTATATATAGGATCTGCACGTTCGCCCTATATTAAGGTACGAATGTGGACTTTGTCCACATTCGCCCATTCACAAAGTACGAACATGCATATCTTCAGTCAGCATCCTACATTCGCCCATAAGCTTTGCACCTTCGCCCTCTAGAACTCTACCTTCGTCCTTAAATACTTACATTCGCCCAATCAGTTTCCACCTTCGACCTTCTATAATCTTCTAACATATGTTAAAGCTACAATCCGAAGCATTAGTCGCATAAAGTGCATCTACAGCCTTCCCGTTCTTCCATTCGGCTGCCCGAAACTTTAAATAGACCCACTGTTATGTCCTTTAAAACTCGAGTCGTTTTCTGTGTACGAATCTCTATGTCATTGTCGCATCGTGAGTCCGATTACCGTCCTTTCTGCTTCGTATCCTTAATTTAAGTCTGTAGCATGATCAGATATCTTATGGCCTTCACGTTCCTCCATTCGGGTGCCCAAAACTTCAAATGTACCGATAGTTACGTCATTTAAAACGTGAGTCTTTTCTTCTGTACTAATCTCTATGTCATTGTCGCACCGTGAGTCCAATTACCGTCCGGTCAGCTTCGTATCCTTTATCTGAGTCTGTAGCATGATCAGATATTTTATGGCCTTCCCGTTCCTCCATTCGGGTGCCTAAAACTTCAAATGTACCGATAGTTATGTCCTTTAAAATTCGAGTCTTTTCTTCTGTATGAATCTCTATGTTATTGTTGCATCGTGAGTCCGATTACCGTCTGATTTGCTTCGTATCCTTTATTTGAGTCTGTAGCATGATTATATATCTTATGGCCTTCACGTTCCTCCATTCGGGTGCCCAAAACTTCAAATGTACCGATAGTTATGTCCTTTAAAACTTGAGTCTTTTCTTGTGTACGAATCTCTATGTCATTGTCGCATCGTGAGTCCGATTACCATCTGGTCTTCTTCGTAACCTTTATCTGAGTGTTTTGGATGATCAGATATCTTATGGCCTTCCCGTTCCTCCATTTGGGTGCCCAAAACTTCAAATGTACAGATAATTACTTTCTTTAAAACGCGAGTCTTTTCTTCTGTACGAATCTCTATGTCATTGTCGCATCGTGAGTCCGATTACCATCCGGTCAGCTTGGTATCCTTTATCTGAGTCTGTTGCATGATCAGATATCTTATGGCCTTCCCGTTCCTCTATTCGGGTGCCCGAAACTTCAAATGTACCGATAGTTACGTCTTTTAAAACTCGAGTCTTTTATTGTGTACGAATCTCTATGTCATTGTTGCATCGTGAGTCTGATTCCCATCCGCTCAGCTTCGTATCCTTTATCTGAGTCTGTTTCATGATCAGATATCTTATGGCCTTCCCGTTCTTCCATTCGGCTGCCCGAAACTTTAAATGGACCGACTGTTATGTCCTTTAAAACTCGAGTCGTTTTCTGTGTACGAATCTCTATGTCATTGTCGCATCGTGAGTCCGATTACCGTCCTTTCCACTTCGTATCCTTTATTTGAATCTGTAGCATGATCAGATATCTTATGGCCTTCCCGTTCCTCATTCGGGTGCCCAAAACATCAAATGTACCGATAGTGACGTCCTTTAAAACGCGAGTCTTTTCTTCTGTACTAATCTCTATGTCATTGTCGCACCGTGAGTCCGATTACCGTCCGGTCAGCTTCGTATCCTTTATCTGAGTATGTTGCATGATCAGATATTTTATGACCTTCCCGTTCCTCCATTCGGATGCCCGAAACTTCAAATGTACCGATAGTTATGTCCTTTAAAATTCGAGTCTTTTCTTCTGTATGAATCTCTATGTCATTGTCATATCGTGAGTCCGATTGCCTTCCGGCCTGCTTCGTATCCTTTATCTGAGTATGTAGCATGAGCAGATATTTTATGGCCTTCCCGTTCCTCCTTGCGGGTGCCTAAAACGTCAAATGTACCGATAGTTATGTCCTTTAAAATTCGAGTCTTTTCTTCTGTAAGAATCTCTATGTCATTGTCGCATCGTGAATCCGATTACCATCCGGTCTGCTTCGTAACCTTTATCCGAGTATTTTGGATGATCAGATATCTTATGGCCTTCCCGTTCCTCCATTCGGGTGCCCAAAATTTCAAATGTACAAATAGTTACGTCCTTAAAAACGCGAGTCTTTTCTTCTGTACGAATCTCTATGTCATTGTCGCATCGTGAGTCCGATTACCATCCGGTCAGTTTGGTATCCTTTATTTGAGTCTGTTTCATGATCAGATATCTTATGGCCTTCCCGTTCCTCCATTTGGGTGCCCTAAACTACAAATGTACCGATAGTTACGTCTTTTAAAACTCGAGTCTTTTCTTGTGTACGAATCTCTATGTCATTGTAGCATCGTGAGTCCTATTACCATCCGCTCAGCTTCGTATCCTTTATCTGAGTCTGTTGGATGATCAGATATCTTATGGCCTTCCCGTTCTTCCATTCGGGTGCCCAAAACTTTAAATGTACCAATACTTACGTCCTTTAAAACTTGAGTCTTTTCTTGTGTACAAATCTTTATGTCATCGTCGCATCGTCAGTCCGATTACCGTCCGGTCTGCTTCGTAACCTTTATCTGAGTCGGTTGCATTATCAGATATCTTATGTCCTTCCCGTTCCTCCATTCGGGTGCCCAAAACTTCAAATGTACCATTAGTTATGTCCTTTAAAACGCGAGTATTTTCTTCTGTACGAATCTCTATGTCATTGTCGCATCGTGAGTCCGATTACCATTCGGTCAGCTTCGTATCCTTTATCTGAGTCTGTTGCATGATCAGATATTTTATGGCCTTCCCGTTACTCCATTCAGGTGCCCAAAACTTCAAATGTACCTATAGTTATGTCCTTTAAAACTCGAGTCTTTTCTTCTATACAAATCTCTATGTCATTGTCGCATCGTGAGTCCGATTACCGTCCGGTCTGCTTCATATCCTTTATCTGAGTCTGTAGCATGATTTGATATCTTATGGCCTTCACGTTCCTCCATTAGGGTGCCCAAAACTTCAAATGTACCGATAGTTACGTCCTTTAAAACTTGAGTCTTTTCTTGTGTACGAATCTCTATGTCAATGTCGCATCGTGTGTCCGATTACCATCCGGTCTGCTTCGTAAACTTTATCTGAGTCTGTTGCATGATCAGATATCTTATGGCCTTCCCGTTCCTCCATTCGGGTGCCCAAAACTTCAAATGTACAGATAGTTACGTTCTTTAAGACGCGAGTCTTTTCTATAGTTCGAATCTCTATGTCATTGTCGCATCGTGAGTCCGATTACCATCCGGTCAGCTTGGTATCCTTTATATGAGTCTGTTGCAAGATCAGATATCTTATGGCCTTCCCGTTCCTCCATTCGGGTGCCCGAAACTTCAAATGTACCGATAGTTACGTCTTTTAAAACTCGAGTCTTTTCTTGTGTACGAATCTCTATGTCATTGTAGCATCGTGAGTCCGATTACCATCCGCTCAGCTTCGTATCCTTTATCTGAGTCTGTTGCATGATCAGATATCTTATGGCTTTCCCGTTCTTCCATTCGGGTGCCTGAAACTTCAAATGTACCGATACTTATGTCCTTTAAAACTCGATTCTTTTCTTGTTTACGAATCTCTATGTCTTTGTCGCATCGTGAGTCCGATAACCATCCAGTCTGCTTCGTAAACTTTATCTGAGTTTGTTGCATGATCTGATATCTTATGTCCCTCCCATTCCTCCATTCGGGTGCCCAAAACTACAAATTTACCGATAGTTACATCCTTTAAAACTTGAGTCTTTTCTTGTGTACGAATCTCTATGTCATTGTCGCATTGTGAGTCCGATTACCGTCCGGTCTGCTTCATACCCTTAATCTGAGTCTGTTACCTGATCAGATTTCTTATGGCCTTCCGGGTCCTCCATTCGGGTGCCCAAAACTTTAAATGTACCGATAGTTACGTCCTTTAAATCGCGATTCTTTTCTTCTGTACGAATCTCTATGTCATTGTCGCATCATGAGTCCGATTAGCATCCGGTCAGCTTCGTATCCTTTATCTGAGTCTGTTGCATGATCAGATATCTTATGGCCTTCCCGTTCCTCCATTTGGGTGCCCGAAACTTCAAATGTACCGATAGTTATATCCTTTAAAACTTGAGTCTTTTCTTGTGTACGAATCTCTATGTCATTGTCACATCGTGAGTCCGGTTACCGTCTGGTCCGCTTCGTATACTTTATCTGAGTCTATAGCATGATCAGATACCTTATGGCTTTCATGTTCCTCCATTCGGGTGCACGAAAAATCAAATGTACCGATAGTTACGTACTTTAAAATTCGAGTCTTTTATTGTGTACGAATCTCTATGTCATTATCGCATCGTGAGTCCGATTACCGTCCGGTCGACTTCGTATCCTTTATCTGAGTCTATAGAATGATTAGATATCTTATGGCCTTCACGTTCCTCCATTTGGGTGCCCGAAACTTCAAATGTACCGATAGTTACGTCCTTTAAAATTTGAGTCTTTTCTTATGTACGAATCTCTATGTCATTGTCGCATCGTGAGTCCGATTACCATCCGGTATGCTTCGTAAACTTTATCTGAGTCTGTTGCATGATTAGATATCTTATGGCCTTCCCGTTCCTCCATTCGGGTGCCCAAAACTTCAAATGTACAGATAGTTACGTTCTTTAAGACGCGAGTGTTTTCTTCTGTACGAATCTATATGTCATTATCGCAACGTGAGTCCGATTACCAACCGGTCAGCTTGGTATCCTTTATCTGAGTCTGTTGCATGATCAGATATCTTATGGCCTTCCCGTTCCTCTATTCAGATGCCTGAAACTTCAAATGTACCGATAGTTACGTCTTTTAAAACTCGAGTCTTTTATTGTGTACGAATCTCTATGTCATTGTAGCATCGTGAGTCCGATTACCATCCGCTCATCTTCGTATCCATTATCTGAGTCTGTTGCATGATTAGATATCTTATGGCCTTCCCGTTCTTCCATTCGGCTGCCCGAAACTTTAAATGTACCGACTGTTATGTCCTTTAAAAATCGAGTCGTTTTTTGTTTACGAATCTCTATGTCATTGTCTCATCGTGAGTCCGATTACCGTCCTTTCCGCTTCGTATCCATAATTTGAGTCTGTAACATGATCAGATATCTTATGGCCTTCACGTTCCTCCATTCGGTTGCCCAAAACTTCAAATGTACCGATAGTTACGTCATTTAAAACGCGAGTCTTATCTTCTGTACTATTCTCTATGTCATTGTCGCACCGTGAATCCAATTACCGTCCGGTCAGCTTCGTATCCTTTATCTGAGTCTGTTTCATGATCAGATATCTTATGGCCTTCCCGTTCCTCCATTTGGGTGCCCCAAACTTCAAATGTACCGATAGTTACGTCTTTTAAAACTCGAGTCTTTTCTTGTGTACGAATCTCTATGTCGTTGTAGCATCGTGAGTCCGATTACCATCCGCTCAGCTTCGTATCCTTTATCTGAGTCTGTTGCATGATCAGATATCTTATGGCCTTCCCGATCTTCCATTCGGGTGCCCAAAACTTTAAATGTACCTATACTTACGTCCTTTAAAACTTGAGTCTTTTCTTGTGTACAAATCTCTATGTCATTGTCGCATCGTTAGTCCGATTACCATCCGGTCTGCTTCGTAACCTTTATCTGAGTCTGTTGCATGATTAGATATCTTATGTCCTTCCCGTTCCTCCATTCGGGTGCCCAAAACTTCAAATGTACCGTTAGTTGCGTCCTTTAAAACACGAGTATTTTCTTCTGTACGAATCTCTATGTCATTGTCGCATCGTGAGTCCAATTACCATCCGGTCAGCTTCGTATCCTTTTTTTTTTTTTTTTTTGGTAAAAGGAGGCGGCACTCCTGGTAAATTTTATTAATCACAAAAAAATATATGTACACCTAAGAGATCGGCATCCCGGGACATACCCCAAGGACCAAAACCCAATCTCAAGCCATGGTCTAACAATAGGACTATCCAAACGTCCCGACCATAAGCTCAGCTATACAATCAAACAAAAAACAAACCACAAAAAACCACACAGCTAAAACCTAACAAGTCCAAACAAAACAAAACAAACAAACTAAAACAAAAAAACAAGACCAAAACAGTAAAGCAGCAACACAAGACGCAACATCCATCTTCAAAACTTCCAAGTCTTCAGCAGCCACCAGCAAGACATCCAGGACTCCAGCAGCCACAAATAACCACCAACCATCCTTCAATCAGCAACAAACCAGTACCAACAGATCAACACCTGCACAATGACCCATAAACCACAGACCCACCTGACCCATTTACATTAAAACTTCCATATCGTAACAATTCCAGGATCAAACGGAAACCAAAGAACACCCTTTAACAGATTAAAACTCCTGACAACCAGCTCTACAACAGTCTCCTCCCTACAAACCCATCTTCCCTCAACCTTATAATCATTCTTCATTACTATCACCATCAGCCTCAAAACCCCAAAGAGCAGCTGCAAGCTTGACCTGCTCGGAATTTTTAAACTTTAAACCCCTAAGCTTCAATCTAACTACCTCCTCCACCTGTTTACAAACAACCCCAGCTTCCCTACGGACTTTACTAAACAGCCTGCAGTTTCTTTCTTGCCAGACAAAATACACAGCAGCAGCTAAACAGAGCCTCTGGATAATACTCCAAACAGATTTACCAGTCTTCTTACCTTCCACTTCCTGAATAATCAATTCCCACTCATCAGGCAAATTCTCAAGTTTAGCTAAAATCTTTATCCTTCTCCAAATCACAGCAGAAAACTCACACTTGAAAAACAAGTGTTGGTGGCTATCTGCATGCACATTACACAAACTACACTTCAAATTAGTATTAACTTTCCATACCATTTTATCCTGAGTTGGCAACTTATACTTAAATGCCAACCAAGTGATAAAAGCATGTCTAGGGACCATCTGTTTAAACCATACAAAATTAGCCCACTTAACCTCCAACCCTTTACCAGCAAACTCATTATACACAACTTTAGTTGAATAAGGAACAACTTTACCATTCCCATCCAACCATAGATACCTATCCTTAGTACCAGGATAAAGAACAGGCACAGGAGACTGCCATAGCTCAGGGTACTTGCTTCTCCAATCATCAGGGATGTTCCACACACCATTATGAAATAAATCAGCAGCACACATTCTCAGACTAAATCCAGCAGATTTTATATCCCTCCTATCAATAAATTTAATAAAAGGGCCCTTCCCATGCCAGTGATCAAACCATGCATTAATCATCCTTCCATTACCAATTTTAGCAAAACAATGGGGTCTAATAAGATTTCTGCATCCCAGAATCTGTTTCCAACTCCAAGAGTCGGAATTAGTATCTCCAACATCCCAGAAGTTGCAGCCATGGATCTTATAATTCTTCACCCATTCAACCCATACAGAATCCCTGTTACTCACAATATTCCAAATATGTTTGGACATAAGAGCAATGTTCCTTTCTTTTAAAGAGGAAACTCCCAATCCACCATGAACTTTCTTTAGACAAATCTCCTCCCAACTCACCCTAGCACTACCATGCTTATAATCACCCTGACACCACAAGAAGCCCCTGCAGATTCTCTCAACATCTTCATTAAGATTAACAGGAAGAATGAATAATGATGCCCAATAAACAGTTAAGGAAGACAGTACAGATTTCAGTAACTGAACTCTTCCAGCATAAGACAAAAACTTATTTCTCCAATCTGTTACTCTTTTCTTCACCTTATCAAGTAAAACACTACAATCCTTTTGATATAACCTCCTTGAGGCAAGAGGTATACCAAGATATTTCAAAGGCAGGCAACCCACACTAAAAGGAACAATACTCAAAATTTCTTGCTGAACTTCACCACTCACATTGCCAAAAATAATTTCACTCTTTTTAAGATTAGGTCTCAGCCCAGAACACTCCCCAAACTCCCTTAAGGCTTCCATAAGAATATTAATAGAACCCCTATCAGCACTACTAAACATAAAAAGGTCATCAGCAAAGCACAAGTGTGTCAACTTAATCTTTTCACACTTCCAATGGTAAACAAAATTATCCCCCTCATTTATTCTTCTAACTAACATCAGATTAAGGACCTCCATGATCAGAGTGAATAAGTATGGAGACATTGGGTCCCCCTGCCTCAATCCCTTTTCACCCTTAAAGAAACCATGAAGCTGCCCATTAATACTTATAGAATAAGAAACATTCTGGACACACACCATAATCCAATTAATAAACTTAGGATGAAACCCAAAACCCTTTAAACATTCAAGCAAGAAACCATGATCAACAGAATCATATGCCTTCTGAATGTCAATCTTCATAGCAACCCTAGGGTACCCTCTGACCCAATCATACCCCTTAACCAACTCTTGTGATAACAATATATTATCACTAATAAGCCTACCAGGAACAAAAGCACTTTGAACTTTGTCCACCACTTGCTCTAAGTATCCCATCATTCTATTACAAATCACCTTACTGATGCATTTATACAACACATTACAGCAGGCTATTGGTCTAAAATCAGACACACTCAAGGGGGAATTAACCTTTGGTACCAGAGTAATGACTGTGGCATTTAGCTGCTTCAGAATCTTGCCATTGTCAAAAAATTCCTGCACAGCAAAACATATATCATCACCAATAATACTCCAAGCCTTCTTAAAAAAATTGGAAGAATAGCCATCAGGCCCAGGGGCCTTATTATCATCAATCTGGAACATAGCAGCCTTGATTTCATCCTTAGTAACACTTCTTATCATATAATCAGCATCAGCCTCATTTAATCTTTTATTGAACAAAGAATCAGCCTCCCTAATAGGTCTCACAGCCTCTTTCCTCCCCATCATACCCCTAAAGAATTGCACAAAAGCATCCCCAACCCCTTCTTCATCATACAGACTTCCATCAACTCCATTAATCTGAGAAATCCTATTTCTGGCTTGCCTATGCTTCATAGAATGAAAGAAATACTTAGTATTCTGATCACCCACACATAACCAGTGAATCTTGGACTTCTGCTTTAACATAATCTCCTCATCAAGACAGGCCATATTATAAGCATTAACAAAAGCCACTTCTTCATCTCTAAGATCAGCATTATCAACATCATTATAAGCATCTTCTTGAACTCTCTCCACCTCCTTTCTAAGAATATCAACCTTTTTATGTAAATTGCCATGCTGAAAATTAAGCTTCCTCAAAGGCTTCTTCAATTCCTTGAGCTTAGTAACAATAATAAACATCTTACAGCCCATAAACCTCCGATTCCACACATCCCTCACAATAGGTAAAAACTCAGGTTTAGAGGATAAATGATTCCAAAACTTAAAAGGTTTTGGCTCCTTACCTGTAACAGAAAGAGAACAAGCTATGACCACAGGAGAGTGATCAGATGTATAAAAAGGCAAGAATTTAGCAAAAACAGAAGGAAACATCTTCACAAAACTTTCATTTCCCATTGCTCTATCCAATTTCTCCCATATCCCATCTTTCTTTCCTGGCTTCTGATTCCATGTATAGTGGAAACCAGTGCTAGCAAGGTCCCCCACTCTAATATCACCTACACACTTCTGAAAATCCTCCATACCATAAACTGAAGTAGCAAGCTCAGTACTTTTATCTCTAGTTTCAAGAATGGCATTAAAGTCACCAACTATTAACCAAGGATTATCCCTGATCTGCCCTCCATGCCTCCTCATCTCATCCCATAACAATCTCCTCCCCCCAATATCAGTGACCCCATAAACAAAAGAACAGAAAAAGCTATCCCCTCCTCCCTTCACAGGACACACCAAACAGTGAACGACTTGGGATGTCATACACAAAACAATCACATCCAAGAACCTAGGATCCCAACCCACTAAAATCCGAACCCAACTGGGACAGAAATTAACATTGGACACCCAGCTCCAGTTATTCATCACATTCTTGCAAGCACAATCAACATTCACAGGACTAACTCTAGTTTCAATCAAACCACACAAACTCACCTTATTCTCCAACAAAATACTTCTAATCTGACCTTGTTTAGAGGTAGTAGACATACCTCTAACATTCCAAGCAAAAATCTTAAACTTCATTATTAACTTCAGAAATAACCTCAGGATTCTGCAAAGCACCAGAACCCCCACTACTATTACTGCATTCCCCCTCATCACACTTCATAAAATCCCCTACATCCCCCTGCTCAGTCTGAGTATCACAGGATTGAGCTAGCTTCTCAAACATCAATTGGTCCCATTGTTCAAAAAATAATTTAACCTGCCCAATGTTCCACCCTCTCATAACTGCATTAGTTGGACAGGACTTATTAATAACATAATGTGCTACCTCATTAAACTGATCTTCAGACATCTTGAAATATCCAGATTTAGTATTGACCTTAGTTTGAATAGAATCTCTAGCCTCCTTCAAAACAGCTCCCCCTTTAACAGTCTTCTTCTCAATATCCCCAACTCTTTCCCCTTCCTTCTCTTTACCCTTAGTACTCCCATCATTAGTCTCCACAGGCACAGTCTTCTTAACAGGACTAGTCTTCTCAATAAATTTTATACCCCCAACCTTCCTTTCACCAGCAATAGAAGGCTTATTCCCCTCAACTTTATTATCATCAATCTTTACAGAAGAAACTCCCTCAGTACTCACATCCAAACCAGCTAAAACCTCATCACTAAGAATTTCAAATCTGTTAGAACTATTTTTAACATTTCTATCACCCCCACTCTGATTATTCAACTTCCCTTGTCTAAAAGCCTGATTGTTTCTGCCCTGAAAACCACCCCTATTTTGGAAACCTCCTCTTCCCTGAAATCCACCCCTTCTAGTATAATTATTATATCTAAACCCATCATTTCTACCATCAGTCCTTCTCAAGTCTCTACCCTGATTCCCACCAGAAGTACCCTCACCCCAATCTCTTTCCCCATTATTACCAATCCCAGCACCCCCATTACCAAAACTCTTATCTTTTTTATTAGCCCTGCCCACTCTAGTATACCCATCAGTATTAATACCAGAAACAGGAAAGTCCTGATTATCAGCTTTATTAAGCTCATTAACAAGTTTCTGAGATTTCTCCTCCAACTCCTTCACAGTCATGATCCTAGAGGTACACCCCTCAAAATCATGACCAAATACCTTACAAGCAGAACATTTTTTGATAAACACCTCATAAGTAACCCTAATACTACTAAAAAACCCAGGCTTACCATCATCAGGGGGATACCAAGCCTTAACAAACTCAGGCAATACCTTCTCGGCCTTAACCTCAACCAGAACCCTGGCAAAACAAGCAGGCCCCTCTTTCTTCTGACATCTTTCAGCTGTAACTCTATCAAACATAAGAGGATTTCCAACACAGCTCAACATACTACAAATGCTTTCATTATTCCATAATTCCTTAGGAAGATTAGGAATAGTAACCCACATAGGAATCACATTAGGCTCAATTTTCTCTAAACATATTCCAACTTCCCATTTCTTTAGACATAAAGGAATATTATTCACAAGCCATGGCCCCTTCTCCATAGCACTCCACATACCCTCATCATTCTTAAATTTAAAGAAGAAAATACCAGTATTATTAGTAGAAACATCAGCCAACCCAAATTTCTTCCACATTCTCATCAGATGGAATCTAACAAGACCCACAGATAACTCCTTACCCACAAAATAGTCATAAAGATACTTACTATAAACCACTTTGGCTTCAGCAATTTTATCAGGATTAATAACAGCAACCTCTTCCCCATTCTCCAGAACCTTAGGAGGATAATACTGAACCTTTTCTACTAAAACTTCACTCTGCTTACCAGAAGTAGCAGCAGCATAAGATTTAACCTCATTTTCACCCATAGGCATCTTCCCAGCAGCCTTAGTAGCATTATTCATATCACCCCTTTTTGCAGCAAATACCACATTATCTTTAATAACAACAGACCCCAAAACAGATTTCTTTGGCAAAGGAGGAAGCTGCTTAATAACAGCAACATCATCCTTAGTAATACAATAAGGACTCATTTTTCTGGATTTATCAAGAATAAGCTTCCTCATAGGAATTCTTCTAATACCTTTCACACCCCTATTCAACTTACTTCTAGTACCTTCCTCTTTCTGATCATCACCACTATCTTTAACAATCTCCATACTAACCCCTTCTTCTTCAACAGTAGGTTTACTGCCACCAGCAGCCACTTCACCACTCCCTTTAACCTCCCCCCTGATCACAGCTTTCTTAGAATCAATCTTAGGAACAGGAAACCCAGGACAGAAATCCATCTTATCCACAGGCTTTTCATAATTAAACTTAATTATTTCCAACCCATTCAAACTCTTATCCCCAGCCATCCTATTCTTCACATTAATAAACCTCATACCACTACCCTTGATACTATCAGAAGAGTTACAGCTACCCTCAACTTGACTACAATCAGCCTTTTCAAATACAACACTATCAGCATTCTCCATCTTCATATCACCTTCCCCTTTCTTAGCCTTCTTAGGAGGAATAAGAACAACAGGTTTCTTAGCCAATACAGCCAAATAATCAGCAGCAGAACAATTATCAGGCAGAACCTCCAACTCATCACCCTTAACACAATATCCAGCATACTTGGAAATACCCTCAGCAATCTTACCAATCTTTAACTTCATGCCTTCATTCCTAACAGAGTGTTTCTTCCTCTTACTAAACACTTCAAGACTATCACATCCCACAGCTTCAAACACATTAACATTAGGGGAAACCTGAGGAAAACATACCTTCCCATCTTTCACAGCAACAGAACAGTCATTATTCTTAGAAATAAACTTTGTCAAAGCTTCCAGAATAGACATATTTTGACCCTCATACAGAACACTAGCTTCCCCTGAATTAGCACTATTCTGCAAACCAGTACTCATACCCTTGTCTAAAGAAGCACCTATAGGCTTACCATTAGCATCACATTTCAACGACAACTGACACAATTGTTCCATATCTTCATACAATAATCTGGCCTTCCAGTTATCCCCCAACAAATTACGCAGATAAACAACATGAGCATCAGACAAATTAGGGATATCAGTCATACCTTGCAAACGAGCACCAACCCTAAAAGAATCAGCAGAAGAAACCCTATTACCCTCTCCCCCAGAAGTATTCTGAAAGAAACCATCATCCGACCCAATCTGCTGAATCCAATCTTCACCAAACATCCCCTTCAGATACTCCAGATCCCCCTCAGTTAACATACACGACTCCAGCTTACCACCAACCCTCCTACGAAGACAATACAACCCATTACTAGCCTTCGACAGATCATACTCATTATCACCCAAAATATCCGGTGGAACCGCCGGAGGAGGCTCCGGCAACATAACCCTAGCAGGAGAGGCCATAACCGTGCACTGTGAAGATTCCACCACCTTCAAAGATGATGGAACAGTGAAACACGACGAAGAAAAGAAGAAGAAAGGGTTAGAAATGACCGGGAAAAGAAAACGAAGAAGAAACAGTGATATCGCCAAAATCGCCCAATATCAGAGAGAAAACCCTATGTCATTGTCGCATCGTGAGTCCGATTACCATCCGGTCTGCTTCGTAACCTTTATCTGAGTCTGTTGCATGATTAGATATCTTATGTCCTTCCCGTTCCTCCATTCGGGTGCCCAAAACTTCAAATGTACCGTTAGTTGCGTCCTTTAAAACACGAGTATTTTCTTCTGTACGAATCTCTATGTCATTGTCGCATCGTGAGTCCAATTACCATCCGGTCAGCTTCGTATCCTTTATCTGATTCTGTTGCATGATCATATATTTTATGGCCTTCCCGTTCCTCCATTCGGGTGCCCGAAACTTCAAATGTACCGATAGTTACGTCCTTTAAAACTTGAGTCTTTTTTTCTGTACGAATCTCTAAGTCATTGTCCCATCGTGAGTCTGATTACCATCCGGTCAGCTTCATATCCTTTATCTGAGTCTGTAGAATGATTAGATATCTTATGGCCTTCACGTTCCTCCATTCGGGTGCCCGAAACTTCAACTGTACCGATAGTTACGTCCTTTAAAATGCGAGTCTTTTCTTGTGTACGAATCTCTATGTCATTGTCGCATCGTGAGTCCGATTACCATCCGGTCAGCTTGGTATCCTTTATCTGAGTCTGTTGCATGATCAGATATCTTATGGTCTTCCCGTTACTCTATTCGGGTGCCCTGAACTTCAAATGTACCGATAGTTACGTCTTTTAAAACTCGAGTCTTTATTGTGTACGAATCTCTATGTCACTGTAGAATCGTGAGTCCGATTACCATCCGCTCAGCTTCGTATCCTTTATCTGAGTCTGTTGTATGATCAGATATCTTATGTCCTTCCCGTTCCTCCATTCGGGTGCCCAAAACTTCAAATGTACCGTTAGTTACGTCCTTTAAAAGGCGAGTATTTTCTTCTGTACGAATCTCTATGTCATTGTCGCATCATGAGTTTGATTACCATCCGGTCAGCTTCGTATCCTTTATCTGAGTCTGTTGGACGATCAGATATTTTATGGCCTTCCCGTTCCTCCATTCGGGTGCCCAAAACTTCAAATGTACCGATAGTTATGTCCTTTAAAACTGGAGTCTTTTCTTCTATACGAATCTCTATGTCATTGTCGCATCGTGAGTCCGATTACCGTCCGGTCAGCTTCGTGTCCTTTGTCTGAGTCTGTAGCCTGATTAGATATCTTATGGCCTTCCCGTTCCTCCATTCGGGTGCCCGAAACTTCAAATGTACCGATAGTTACGTACTTTAAAACTTGAGTCTTTTCTTGTGTACGAATCTCTATTTCATTGTCGCATCGTGTGTCCGATTACCTTCCGGTCTGCTTTGTAAACTTTATCTGAGTCTGTTGCATGATCAGATATCTTATGGCCTTCCCGTTCCTCCATTCGGGTGCCCAAAACTTAAAATGTACAGATAGTTACGTTCTTTAAAACTTGAGTCTTTTCTTGTGTACGAATCTCTATGTCATTGTCGCATCGTGTGTCCGATTACCATCCGGTCTGCTTCGTAAACTTTATCTGAGTCTGTTGCATGATCAGATATCTTATGGCCTTCCCGTTCCTCCATTCGGGTGCCCAAAACTTCAAATGTACAGATAGTTACGTTCTTTAAGACTTGAGTCTTTTCTTGTGTACGAATCTCTATGTCATTGTCGCATCGTGAGTCCGATTACCATCCGCTCAGCTTCTTATCCTTTATCTGAGTCTGTTGCATGATCAGATATCTTATGGCCTTCACATTCTTCCATTCGGCTGCCTGAAACTTTTAATGTACCGACTGTAATGTCCTTTAAAACTCGAGTCGTTTTCTGTGTACGAATCACTATGTCATTGTCGCATCGTGAGTCCGATTACCGTCCTTTCCGCTTCGTATCCTTAATTTGAGTCTGTTGCATGATCAGATATCATTTGGCCTTCACGTTCCTCCATTCGGGTGCCCAAAACTTCAAATGTACCGATAGTTACGTCATTTAAAACGCGAGTCTTTTCTTCTGTACTAATCTCTATGTCATTGTCGCACCGTGAGTCCAATTACCGTCCGGTCAGCTTCGTACCCTTTTTTTTTTTGATAAAGGAGACTATGCTCCGGTAAATTTTATTAATAATAAAAATATTTACAATCAAAACCGGGCCAAGATCTTAACAATATATAGCAATCCAAACTAGATCAAGGCCCAAATACAAAAAAAACCTATACAAACAATCTGCCAAAAGGCCTAGACGCTCAATCACCTACTCATCACCCATAATCCTTAGGCCCAGCCCAAACAAAACCACTATTACAGCCCAATACCTTACAACCCAAATCACTCTTACACATTACAATAACCCAAGAAAACACAAACTGACTCAAAAAAATACATCTAACTTTTGGTCTTCCAGTCCCATTTGCGTCCTTGATTCCAGCCATTTGAGCCATTCTTGCAATACAAATCTTCTGATCAGCCTGGCTCTTCTCAAAACCTTCTATAGCAATCCAAAAATTCCAGCAGTAAACTTTAACATCCAAATCTGAAGACTCAATCCAACAGCAGCAGAAAATCCAACTCGAATAGTCTTCTATTATAGCATCCATCTTATACACTCTCTCATTCCAGCAGTTCCAATCCTTCTTATAAGCATGTATCAAATATAACAATAAAAATAGGTATCCATTATGAACACAAAACCACCCAGCCCATGTACATCCAGTCCCCACAGAAAGCAATACCCAAAGACTCAAACCTAAACTAAACACAAGAAAAAGGCTTAGAAAGAAATTCAAAATAGCATAGGTTTCCCATCTTTGCTTGGTACTAAAAAATTCAAAAAAATTGAGGGTGGAAACAAATGTCCTATTAGCAAAGATGGTGTCCATCCTTATCTCTCCAGGTGTAATGCTCCCCCTGAGCTCAACAAAACCTAACCACCAATCATTAAACGCAGAACTGGACTCAACTTCATAAAGAAAAGTAAAGCCCAGCAGATCAGACTCACCAATGCCAACAAAAGAACTAAACAGGAAACAAAGGGAAGGCTGGAAAGCCCAGATCTCTACCCAAACGCTTTTAGTACTCCTTATTACTGCATTTTCCCAAATATTAAACCCAGACCCACCCTTAGGCAAAAGCCTAAAAGACTCAAAAGACTCAAACATCAACTGAATCAGGCTCAACAAAGTCCAAAGACTGTAACAGGTTTCTAACCAGTGACAGGTGCTAAAAAATAAAAATTTAGGGGTGGAAAATAATGTCCTAACATCACTGATTAGATCCATCCTTATCACTCCAGGGTGTAAGCTTACTCCAAGCTTAATTAATCCTAAATCTCCATACCAAACCGCAGAACTGAACTTACCTTTAAAGAGCAAAGAGAAGTCCAGCAGAACATTTTCAAAACTAAAAAAATAAAAAAGAAAATAATCATAACAAAGAAACCAGTTTTGAAAATAAACAGGAAGCTTTAAAAGCCAGATCTCTACCCAAGCGCTGTTTGTACACCAGATTACTGCAAGTTCCCAATGGTAAAAGCCCACCCATCCCTTAGGCAAAGGCCTAAATAAACAGACAGACTCAGACACACAAAGAAACAGACTCAACAAAGGCTCAATCATTGATAAGGTTTCTGGCCAATGGTAAAGTCTACAAAAGAAAAAAATAGAACAGAAAACAGATATCCTAATACCATTAACCAGTTCCATCCTTTCAACTCCCAGGTGCAGGCTTACTCCAAGCCATCCCATTCCTAAATCCACCAGAAAAAATTCTGAGAAAAATCTCAAAATAAAGACCAGACAGGGACAGAACAGGAACTCAAAGAAAAGACCAAAGACAAAATAATCACAGAAAGGAACAAAAGGCTTAAAAAGCCAGAATACTACCCCAAAGCTACTCAAACCTCCAACACCATAGAAAGAAACATAAAGCCCCCCACCCCAAATATTGAACAGCACAACCAAGACCAGACTCAGAAGAGAGAATAGGCTCAACAATCTCCAAAAGAGGAGAGGGGTTTCTTCCCACAGTTTGGTTCTAAAAAACAGAAAAAAAACAGAGAGAAGGATCCTAGAAACTGTGAGTAAGTCCAACCAAGTAACACCAGGTTTAAGGCTGATCCCCAGCATAAGCATTCCTAAACTCCGATCATTCTTAGCAGGACTGAGCAAGCTCAGCAGGAAAAAAAAGGAATTTTAAAAAACAAAGCCCCAGTTTTGAATAAAAAACAGAAGGTTCCAAGAACCAGATAACTACCCAAAGGACAAAAAGTCTCCAGATTACTGCAGATTCCCAGAATACCCCCCACCCCTCAGAAGTAAACTGCTTAACAGAAGCAGTCACTTTCATATTATTATTATTTTTTATTACTATCATATTATTAATATTTTTATTATCATTATCCATCTCAGCCATGAAATATCTATACCACATATTATAAGTTCCAAATAGCAGCAAACAAAGATCCCTTCACAGGCTGCTTAAAAGACAAAGTAAGCAGCCTAAGCCTAACAGCTTCTTGAATCATACTACAAATAGTATTAGAGTTACTATTCTGTTTGCCAAACACCCTCATATTTCTCTCTTGCCACACTACATACACAGTAGCAGCAACCACCAATCTCTGAGTAATTCCCCACACATTATTTGTAAACTTCTTGTTTTCCACATATTTAACAATATCTTCCCATTTCACAGGAGCATCATCCAATCTAGCCATAGTCTTCATTTTTTCCCAGATGCTACTTGTAAACTCACATTCAAAAAATAAGTGATTATGACTATCAGGCTCCCTCCCACAAAACACACATTTTAAATCATTTCTACTACTCCACAATAACATTCTATCTTGAGTAGGCAATCTAAACTTAAAAGCTAGCCAAACAATAAAAGCATGTCTTGGCACATTTTGGCTAAACCAAACAAAACTACTCCACTTCACCTTTTGCCCCTTCCTACACAATTTGTCATAAACAGCCTTAGAAGAAAAAGGCACCACTTTTTCATTACTATCTACCCACATTAACTTATCTCTGCTCCCAGAAACAAGTCTAATCCCATTATCCTCAAACAACCAAGGATACTTGGTTCTCCATTCCTCAGGGACTATCCACCTACCTTCCATATACAAGTCAGCCACCTTACAATCCCAACCCAACCCAGTATCCTTAATATCCCTTCTATGGATAAGATTAATCAATGGCCCCTTAGGATGCCAAGGATCATACCATGCATTTATCATTTTACCATCCCCTAACACTGCACTATAGTTGCTCAAAACAATCTTTCTGCAATCCAATAATTGCTTCCAAAACCAAGAATCCGAATTAGTACCATTAATAGCCCAAAAACTCTTCCCTTGCAGCTTATAACAATTAACCCATTTGACCCAAATAGAGTCCCTATTATTCAGAATACTCCATATATGTTTAACAATTAAAGCAGTATTCTTAACCTTAGAGGAAGAAATATTCAATCCTCCCTGACTTTTATCTAAACAGATATCATCCCAACATACCTTAGCAGCACCAGGCTTATACTCTCCACTGCTCCACAGAAAACTTCTAATAATTCTCTCCACATCATCATGAATACTACTAGGAAGGATGAACAAAGAAGCCCAGTATACTGATAAAGAAGATAACACAGATTGCACCAACTGCAACCTACCAGCATAGGATAAGAATTTATTTTTCCAATCACCAGTTCTCTTTTTGACTTTCTCCACAAGAGTACTGCAATCTTTTAAGAACAACTTCTTAGAACTCAGAGGAACTCCCAAGTATTTAACAGGGAACTCCCCTACTTTGAAAGGCAAAACTTCCAAAATTTCCTTTTTTAACTCATCCTTAACATTTCCCAGGAAAATTTCACTCTTACTCTGATTAGGAAACAATCCAGAACAAGCACTAAACTCATCTAAAGCACCTTTTAAAACCTTCAAAGAACCCACATCAGCAGCCCCAAACAAGAAAAGATCATCAGCAAAACAAAGATGTGTTAGTTTTACCCCTTCACACTTCCAATGATAATGAAACCTTTCAGCTTCACTGATCTTCCTGACAATCATCAAATTCAAAATTTCCATAACTATGGTAAATAAATAAGGGGACATAGGATCCCCTTGCCTTAACCCTCTCTCCCCTTTAAAAAAACCATGTGCTTCTCCATTCAGACTAATCGAATAAGACACAGATGTCAAACAAATCATAACCCAACTTATGAACTTTTCATGGAACCCAAAAAACTCTAAACATTGCTGCACAAACCCATGATCCACCGAATCATATGCTTTTTGAAGATCAATTTTAACAGCAACTCTAGGAATACCCCTAACCCACTTAAACCCTCTGATCAATTCTTGTGCCATCAAAATATTATCACTAATCAATCTTCCTGGAATGAAAGCACTCTGAGAATTGCTGACAATCATCCCTAAAGAGCCTTTAATTCTGTTACAGATCACCTTACTTATACATTTATAAATCACATTACAACAGGCAATGGGTCTGAACTCACTTACCATTACAGGATTCTTAACTTTCGGAATGACAGAAATAATAGTAGAATTAACCTCCTTGAGCAGCTTACCATTTTCAAAAAATTCTTTAACAGCTTCACAAATATCCTGTCCCACAATCTCCCAAGATTTTTTAAAAAACTTAGCTGTGTATCCATCAGGACCAGGTGCTTTGTTATCTTCAATATGAAACATAGCATCCTTAATTTCATCATCAGATACTCTTCTGACCATAAATTCAGCCACTCCCTCAGGGATTTTCACAGAAAACAGAGATTCAGGGTCCCTAATCTCCTTCACAGCCCTCTTTTTCCCCAATAAATCAGAGAAAAATTTCACAAAAGCAGCACCCAATTCTTCACCCTCATGAGATACACCTTCCATATCCTGAATCTGTCTCACTGAGTTGTAAACTTGCCTTTGTTTGACTGAATGGAAGAAGTACTTAGAATTCCTGTCACCCACTTTTAACCAATGAACTTTAGATTTTTGCCTAAGGAAAGATTCTTCCTCAAGCAAAACCTTATTATACAAATCAAGATAAACAGCCTCTTCCTCTCTAAGCTCACTATTATCAGGATCCTCCACAACCCCTTTTTGAATAGCTTCCAATTCACATTTCAACTTATCCACTTTATCATGAATATTCCCAGTATGAAAATGCATCTTCCTCAAAGGTTTCTTCAACTCCTTCAATTTAGACACCACTCTAAACATAGAATAACCCTTAACATCCTTTTCCCATTTCTCCTTAACAATATTCAAAAAATCTTCATTGTCAGTAAGGTAATTCCAGAATCTAAAAGACTTAGCTTTAAACTTCTTCCTAGAAGACCAATATAGCACAGCAGGAGAATGATCAGAATTGAAAAAGGGCAAAAACTTGACAGAAGCTTCCCCAAAAGAATTCAGGAATGGGAGATTCCCCATTACCCTATCAAGTTTTTCCAGAATACCCCCCACACACCCAGGTTTTTGGTTCCAAGTGAACTTGAAACCAGTCCAAGGAACATCCATCACAGCCAAGTTAGCAACACATTCCTGAAACTCAATCATACCATAGTTAACACATGAATTATGAATGTTCTTCTCACTAGACTCCAGAATGGCATTAAAGTCACCCATAACTGCCCATGGATTATCATTCAGAAGACCAGCATGAACCTGCAGAGCATTCCACAAAGATCTTCTTTCCACAACTCTAGTAAACCCATAAACAAAAGAGCAGAAAAACCTTCTATTCTCAGCAGCAGGACAAATGACACAATGGATAACCTGATCTAGTTTCCCAATAACCAAAACATCCACCACCTTAGGATCCCATCCAATCAAAATTCTAACCCAACCCTTACTTTCCAAAACATTAGAATCCCAAACCCAATCTTTCCTAATATTATTACACACACTAGTAATATTAAGAGGATTAACCCTTGTCTCAACTAAACAGCAAATACTAATCTTATTATCAGCAATAACTCTACGAACTTGCCTTTGCTTGCTCTCCATAGACACCCCACGAACATTCCAAACTAAGATACCATCCATCATAAAGACTCATTCATAACCTGGGAGTCTTCCAATCCAGAAGAACTCTCATCACACTTCATGAACACAGCAGTCTCATCAGGTTCAGACAAAACCTCATTAGACTCCATAATCTTTTCAAACATCAATTTATCCCATTGCTCAAAAAACAATTTAAGCTGACCAACCTTCCATTTCCTCATTACTTCATTAGAAGGGCAGATTTTATTAATAATATAATGAGAAACCTCATTAAATTGAGCATCATTCAGCTTGAAATACCCAGATTTTGTATTAACATTAGTAACAAACTTAGGATTAAATCTAATATTACTTGAATCCAGATTCACCTCCACATTACTATTCTTCCCAGAAGATGAGGACTCACCCACTTCATTCTTATTATCAGCATTCTTCTGACCCACATTCTTACCCATATTCTTACCCTCATTCTTACCCAAACTCTCAACCCCATTATTCTGCCCAGACCATTCTGCTTGAATAGACTTTCCCTTAGGATCTTCTTTAGACACCCCAATATTTAACTCATTTTTTAAAGCATTAAAACTATTCTGCAAATTGATACTCCCATTATCCCCATTCTTCTTCAAACTATCCTTACTAACCCATTTCTGATTAATAACTCCCTGCCCATTGTTTTGGTTACCACTAACTCTATTCTGTCTAGCATTACCCTGATTTCTATACCCTCCCCCACTTCTTCCCTGACCACCATCTCCACCCCCAAATCTATCTGAATTACCATTATTCATCCTAGGGCCACCATTGTTCCTATTATTCCCATTTCTACCATTGTTCCTAACAGGTTTATTATTTCTACCCACAGTGATAAAACCATCTTCCCCAACCCCAGATACTGGATAATCTTCATCACTAGCTTTCCTCAAATCTTTCAAAAGTTGCTGAGTTTTCAAAGCCAGTTCATCTTCAGATAAAATTCTATTAGTACAAGATTCAAAATCATGACCAAAGACTTTACAAACAGAACACTTCTTCACCTTAAGTTGATATTCAACCTTTATATCCCTAGTAAATGCTGGTTTATCACCATCAGCAGGGTAATAAGCCTTCACAAATTCAGGCAACACTTTCTCAGCACTCACCTCAACTAATACTCTAGCAAACCCAGCTCTCCCTTCTTTTTTCTTACACCTTTCAGCAGTAATATTATCCAGCATTAAAGGATTCCCCACCACACTAAGCATACTGCAAATACTCTCCTTATTCCACAACTCCATCGGCATATTAGGGATAGTCACCCATAGTGGAATAGAAGTAGGCTCAACTTTATCTAGACTAATACCAATTTCCCATCTCTTAAGACAAAGAGGAATGTTATTTATCACCCAAGGTCCCTTATAGATAGCATCCAATAGCCCTTGCTCAGTTTTGAACTTGAAAAAATACACCCCCGCCCCATTAGAAGAGATATCAGCAAGACCAAAACTCTTCCACATTCTAAAAAGATGGTATCTAACCATACCAATAGAAAGATTCTGACCCACAAAGTAACCATATAAGTAAGAACTATAGGCCACTTTAGCTTCATTTAGCTTCTCTGGTTTGATTACAGCCACAACATCCCCATTTTCAAGAACTTTAGGGGGATAGTAAGTGACCTTAGTATCCAGAACTTCATTATCCTTCTCCTTAGCAATTTCAGCAAAAGACAAAACTCCCTTCTTCTTAATCTCAACCCTCTCCTCCTGATTTTTAGCTGAAAACACAACATTACCATCTAATGAAACAGAGCTCATAATAGATTTAGGCAAAGGCTTCAGCTTACTGATAGCAGGAATATCATCCTTCTTAAGCAAATAAGGACTCAACTCATCAGATTTCTTCTTAATTAACTTCTTCATAGAAGGACTCTTAAGAACTCCCCTCCATGGTAATCTCATCTTACCTTCTTCCTTTTTCTCAGGTGCCACCACCTCAGAATCACCTTCTTTATCTCTACTAACCGTATTCTCAATCTCCATACTATTATTATCATTAGTAACTTTATCAGAATCAATCTTCACAGCCTTACTCTTCTCCTCAGCAATAGCCTTAGCTTTAGCCTCAACTAGAGCCTTAGCTTTAGCTACTTCCTTCAAAATCAGATCACATTTTCCCCCAGGCAAAATAGACCCATCATCACCCACAGCAATGCCACTCCCAGTTCCAGGCTTGAAATCAAACTTCTGAGCCTTCACAGATAACTGCAACCTGATATCTTCTCCCTTACCATACTCACACTTTTCAGTATTCTTCCCAACCAGTAACTTAACATACTTATTACTAGTTTGAGCACCCTCCACCACTTTCAATAACTCCTTTGGGCTAACCATATCAGGAAGAACTTCCTCAGCATTATGGAGATCACCATCTAATCTAACCCTGACATGGCTATTATCATCCCAAACAGCTTTAACAGATTTCACTTTAGCACCCTCATTCATAACAGAGTGTTTCTTCCTCTTACTCATAAACACAAACTGAACATCCACACCATAGTCAAAAACATTAGAATTAATATCAGGCTGAGGAAAACTAACACCCTTGCTCTCCTTCAAAACCCTACCATCCTTACCAATAGATTTACCAGCAACAAAATCCCCATATACCCTTCTACCCAGAAAATTAGCAATAATCCCAAGGATCCTACCATACTGACCCTTCAATTTCTTAACAAACTCAAAATTCTTCCCCTCAACCTCCATATCTATCAGAGAATTAACCAGATCTACCTCACCAAACCCAGCCAGCTTAATTAACTCAAGCTGCTCAGTAATCAGTCTAACCCTCCAATTATCACCAAAAATAGCCTTCATAAAACTCACAATTTCCGTACTAAAAATAATAGAATCAGACCGCCCATTGAAATTACGAGACAAAATTACCTGAGGATCAATCATCTTCTTATTAGCATCAGGAATCAACTCATCTCTACCAGATCCATCACCAATCTCAGCATCCATATCAGAGCTCATAGTAACCAACTCAACCACCAATGAATCAGGTGGATCAGCCGGAGGAGGTTCCAGATCAGGAACCCTAACAACAGAAACCATAGAAACTAAGAATAAAAGAAAAAACCGTGCACTGTGAAGATTCCGACCTCAGCAATGATGTCGGAACAGTGAAACACGAAGAAGAGGAACAAACAGAGAAGGAAAATTAGGGTTAGAAGAGGCGGGAAAAGAGAATCAAAGAAGAAAACCCCTGAATCGCCAAAATCGCCCAATTCAGAGAGAAAACCACCTTCGTATCCTTTAGCTTCGTACCCTTTATCTGAGTCTGTTGCATGATCAGATATTTTATGGCCTTCCCGTTCCTCCATTCGGGTGCCCAAAACTTCAAATGTACCGATAGTTATGTCCTTTAAAATTCGAGTCTTTTCTTCTGTATGAAAATCTATGTTATTGTCGCATCGTGAGTCCGATTACCGTCCGGTTTGCTTCGTATCCTTTATCTGAGTCTGTAGCATGATTATATATCTTATGGCCTTCAAGTTCCTCCATTCGGGTGCCCAAAACTTTAAATGTACCGATAGTTACGTCCTTTAAAACTTTAGTCTTTTCTTGTTTACGAATCTCTATGTCATTGTTGCATCGTGAGTCCGATTACCATCCGGTCTGCTTCGTAACCTTTATCTGAGTCTTTTGGATGATCAGATATCTTATGGCCTTCCCGTTCCTCCATTCGGGTGCCCAAAACTTCAAATGTACAAATAGTTACGTCCATAAAAACGCGAGTCTTTTCTTCTGTACGAATCTCTATGTCATTGTCGCATCGTGAGTCCGATTACCATCCGGTCTGCTTCGTAACCTTTATCTGAGTCTGTTGCATGATTAGATATCTTATGTCCTTCCCGTTCCTCCATTCGGGTGCCCAAAACTTCAAATGTACCGTTAGTTGCGTCCTTTAAAACACGAGTATTTTCTTCTGTACGAATCTCTATGTCATTGTCGCATCGTGAGTCCAATTACCATCCGGTCAGCTTCGTATCCTTTATCTGATTCTGTTGCATGATCATATATTTTATGGCCTTCCCGTTCCTCCATTCGGGTGCCCGAAACTTCAAATGTACCGATAGTTACGTCCTTTAAAACTTGAGTCTTTTTTTCTGTACGAATCTCTAAGTCATTGTCCCATCGTGAGTCTGATTACCATCCGGTCAGCTTCATATCCTTTATCTGAGTCTGTAGAATGATTAGATATCTTATGGCCTTCACGTTCCTCCATTCGGGTGCCCGAAACTTCAATTGTACCGATAGTTACGTCCTTTAAAATGCGAGTCTTTTCTTGTGTACGAATCTCTATGTCATTGTCGCATCGTGAGTCCGATTACCATCCGGTCAGCTTGGTATCCTTTATCTGAGTCTGTTGCATGATCAGATATCTTATGGCCTTCCCGTTACTCTATTCGGGTGCCCTAAACTTCAAATGTACCGATAGTTACGTCTTTTAAAACTCGAGTCTTTTATTGTGTACGAATCTCTATGTCATTGTAGAATCGTGAGTCCGATTACCATCCGCTCAGCTTCGTATCCTTTATCTGAGTCTGTTGTATGATCAGATATCTTATGTCCTTCCCGTTCCTCCATTCGGGTGCCCAAAACTTCAAATGTACCGTTAGTTACGTCCTTTAAAAGGCGAGTATTTTCTTCTGTACGAATCTCTATGTCATTGTCGCATCATGAGTTTGATTACCATCCGGTCAGCTTCGTATCCTTTATCTGAGTCTGTTGGACGATCAGATATTTTATGGCCTTCCAGTTCCTCCATTCGGGTGCCCAAAACTTCAAATGTACCGATAGTTATGTCCTTTAAAACTGGAGTCTTTTCTTCTATACGAATCTCTATGTCATTGTCGCATCGTGAGTCCGATTACCGTCCGGTCAGCTTCGTGTCCTTTGTCTGAGTCTGTAGCCTGATTAGATATCTTATGGCCTTCCCGTTCCTCCATTCGGGTGCCCGAAACTTCAAATGTACCGATAGTTACGTACTTTAAAACTTGAGTCTTTTCTTGTGTACGAATCTCTATTTCATTGTCGCATCGTGTGTCCGATTACCTTCCGGTCTGCTTCGTAAACTTTATCTGAGTCTGTTGCATGATCAGATATCTTATGGCCTTCCCGTTCCTCCATTCGGGTGCCCAAAACTTAAAATGTACAGATAGTTACGTTCTTTAAAACTTGAGTCTTTTCTTGTGTACGAATCTCTATGTCATTGTCGCATTGTGTGTCCGATTACCATCCGGTCTGCTTCGTAAACTTTATCTGAGTCTGTTGCATGATCAGATATCTTATGGCCTTCCCGTTCCTCCATTCGGGTGCCCAAAACTTCAAATGTACAGATAGTTACGTTCTTTAAGACTTGAGTCTTTTCTTGTGTACGAATCTCTATGTCATTGTCGCATCGTGAGTCCGATTACCATCCGCTCAGCTTCTTATCCTTTATCTGAGTCTGTTGCATGATCAGATATCTTATGGCCTTCACATTCTTCCATTCGGCTGCCTGAAACTTTTAATGTACCGACTGTAATGTCCTTTAAAACTCGAGTCGTTTTCTGTGTACGAATCTCTATGTCATTGTCGCATCGTGAGTCCGATTACCGTCCTTTCCGCTTCGTATCCTTAATTTGAGTCTGTTGCATGATCAGATATCATTTGGCCTTCACGTTCCTCCATTCGGGTGCCCAAAACTTCAAATGTACCGATAGTTACGTCATTTAAAACGCGAGTCTTTTCTTCTGTACTAATCTCTATGTCATTGTCGCACCGTGAGTCCAATTACCGTCCGGTCAGCTTCGTACCCTTTATCTGAGTCTTTGCATGATCAGATATTGTATGGCCTTCCCGTTCCTCCATTCGGGTGCCCAAAACTTCAAATGTACCGATAGTTATGTCCTTTAAAATTCGAGTCTTTTCTTCTGTATGAAAATCTATGTTATTGTCGCATCGTTAGTCCGATTACCGTCCGGTTTGCTTCGTATCCTTTATCTGAGTCTGTAGCATGATTATATATCTTATGGCCTTCAAGTTCCTCCATTCGGGTGCCCAAAACTTTAAATGTACCGATAGTTACGTCCTTTAAAACTTTAGTCTTTTCTTGTGTACGAATCTCTATGTCATTGTCGCATCGTGAGTCCGATTACCATCCGGTCTGCTTCGTAACCTTTATCTGAGTCTTTTGGATGATCAGATATCTTATGGCCTTCCCGTTCCTCCATTCGGGTGCCCAAAACTTCAAATGTACAAATAGTTACGTCCATAAAAACGCGAGTCTTTTCTTCTGTACGAATCTCTATGTCAGTGTCGCATCGTGAGTCCGATTACCATCCGCTCAGCTTCGTGTCCTTTATCTGAGTCTGTTGCATGATTAGATATCTTATGGCCTTCCCGTTCTTCCATTCGGGTGCCCAAAACTTTAAATGTACCAATACTTACGTCCTTTAAAACTTGAGTATTTTCTTATATACGAATCTCTATGTCATTGTCGCATCGTGAGTCCGATTACCGTCCGGTCTGCTTGTATCCTTTATCTGAGTCTGTAGCATGATTAGATATCTTATGGCCTTCACGTTCCTCCATTAGGGTGCCCGAAACTTCAAATGTACCGATAGTTACGTCCTTTAAAACTTGAGTCTTTTCTTGTGTACGAATCTCTATGTCATTGTCGCATCGTGTGTCCGATTACCATCCGGTCTGCTTCATATACTTTATCTGAGTCTGTTGCATGATCAGATATCTTATGGCCTTCCCGTTCCTCTATTCGGGTGCCCAAAACTTCAAATGTACAGATAGTTACGGTCTTTAAGACTTGAGTCTTTTCTTGTGTACGAATCTCTGTGTCATTGTCGCATCGTGAGTCCGATTACCATCCGGTCTGCTTCGTAACCTTTATTTGATTCTGTTGCATGATCAGATATCTTATGGCCATCCCGTTCCACCATTCGGGTGCCCAAAACTTCAAATGTACAGATAGTTACGTCCTTTGAAACGCGAGTCTTTTCTTGTGTACGAATCTCTATGTCATTGTCGCATCGTGAGTCCGATTACCATCAGGTCTGCTTCGTAACCTTTATCTGAGTCTGTTGCATGATCAGATATCTTATGGCCTTCACGTTCCACCATTCGGGTGCCCGAAACTTCAAATGTACCGATAGTTACGTCCTTTAAAACTTGAGCCTTTTCTTCTGTACGAATCTCTAAGTCATTGTCCCATCGTGAGTCCGATTACCATCCTGTCAGCTTCATATCCTTTATCTGAGTCTGTAGCATGATTAGATATCTCATGGCCTTCACGTTCCTCCATTAGGGTGCCCGAAACTTCAAATGTACCGATAGTTACGTCCTTTAAAACTTGAGTCTTTTCTTCTGTACGAATCTCTATGTCATTGTCGCTTCGTGAGTCCGATTACCATCCGGTATGCTTCGTAAACTTTATCCGAGTCTGTTGCATGATTAGATATCTTATGGCCTTCCCGTTCCTCCATTCGGGTGCCCAAAACTTCAAATGTACAGATAGTTACGTTCTTTAAGGCGCGAGTCTTTTCTTCTGTACGAATCTATATGTCATTGTCGCATCGTGAGTCCGATTACCATCCGGTCAGCTTGGTATCCTTTATCTGAATCTGTTGCATGATCAGATATCTTATGGCCTTCCCGTTCCTCTATTCGGGTGCCCGAAACTTCAAATGTACCGATAGTTACGTCTTTTAAAACTCGAGTCGTTTATTGTGTATGAATCTCTATGTCATTGTAGCATCGTGAGTGCGATTACCATCCGCTCAGCTTCGTACCTTTTTTTTTTTGGTAAAGGAGGCAGTACTCCGGTAAATTTTATTAATAAAATAAACTATACAATCAAACAGACTATTATGGACTTTACAAAAATAAAGTCAATAAAGTCAAGACAACCCAAATACAAAAAAACCACAAGCACAACAGCTTATGACTCTCTAACCATAGTCTAGACAAAAATTTTATAGTCCATAAAGTCAAGACAACCCAAATACAAAAAACCACAAGCACAACAGCTTATGACTCTCTAACCATAGTCTAGACAAACAAAATCACACATCCAAAGACTCTTACAAACTCTTCGGATCCTCACAATCTTCCTCCAACTGCAGCAAACAGCTTGACATATCCTTAAACAATCTTCCAAACACTCACCTGAGCATCTTCTATCATTATCTTCAATTCTTCGCAAATACTTTTGCCGAATTACCAAATACTTAGTCTGACTTTGGTCACCAAAAGAAGCAGCATTCTGATCATGACCTGCAAAACAAATAATATCCTGAACTTGACTTTCCTTCCTGAAAATACATTCTGACCACATTCTGGTATGAAGCTGAACTTTAAGTCTCTCTTTGAAATTTTCAAGACTCCAGCAACTAATCTTTTTGACAACATTATCCCTACTGCAGCACTTATACATCCACCAAATGACAAAATGACCCAAAAGACCTCTTCTCATCAGTGCACATTAACAACATAAAAGGAATTCCTCAGACCAGAAGAATCCTCACCCTCATTACCATCACAATTCATAAACAAAGCTGTCTCATCAGTTTCCGGCAAAACCTCATTAACCTCTTTAACTTTATCAAACATAATCTTATCCCACTGCTCAAAGAACAACTTAACCTGCCCTATGTTCCAATTCTTCAAAACAGCATTAGGAGGGCAAGTTTTATTAATCACATAATGAGCAACTTCATTAAACTGAACATTGCTCATTTTAAAGTAACCAGCATTGAAATTAACATTAGTATGAATCGTTGAAGCATTACCAGAACCTAAGTCGTCTTTAACCTGAGTACTTTGACCTTCAACATCCATACCCTGCTCACCAGAAACACCCTGATCCTTCTGTTCAGACTCAGATTTAATTTCTGACCCATTCTTCTTAACAGCAGGCCCCCCTTTAACATCCTGAACAGTAACATTGACCTTAATATCCCCAACCTTATTCTGCTCCTTTTTCCCACTTATAGACTTCACCCCATTCTTAACCTTGTTACCCCCTGAATTAATAGACCCCTCCTTGAAAGTAGTCTTTTCTTTATTCTCTAACCCCATATTCTCATCCATATTCAATTCTTGTCTTAACACCTCAAAACTATTCTTAAGATTACCATTAATAAAATCATCCTTTTTAGCAATCTCAGCCTTATTAACCCATTTCTGACTCCCAATCCCCTTACCACCCCTATTTTGCTGACCAGCCCTGGAGTTATTAGAATTATTATTCAAATTACCCCCATTCCTTCTAATATTCCCACTATTACCAACCCCAGAATTTCCTCCCTTAGAAGTGCTCCCCACATTCCGATCATTCACAATCCTATTCTTTCTACCCACTATTTCAAACCCATCATCTTTCATACCTGAAACTGGAAAGTCTGAAGTACCTGCATTATACAAATCCTGCAACAGCAGCCTTGTTTTATCAATCACCTCCTCCTCAGTCATAACTTTATTCTTACATGATTCAAAATCATGTCCAAACACCCTACATACTGAACATTTCTTAACTTTCACTTGATACTCCACTCTAACATCTTTAGTAAATGCAGGCCTATTGTCTTCAGCAGGATAATAAGCCTTCACAAATTCAGGGAGAATTTTGTCAGCATTTACCTCCACAAGAACTCTAGCAAAACCAGCTCTTCCCTCCTTTTTACCACATCTCTCAGCTGTTATCTTATCAAGTAAAATAGGGTTACCCACCACACTCAACATGCTACAAATACTTTCACTATTCCATAACTCCATAGGCATATTTGGTATAGTAACCCAAATTGGTATGGAGTATGGTTCCACTTTATCCATAGTAATACCCACTTCCCACTTCTTTAAGCAAAGAGGGATGTTATTAATCAGCCAAGGCCCTTTATTAATAGCATCATACATTCCTTCCTCATTCTTAAATTTGAAGAAAAAGACCCCATTCCCATTAGAAGAAATATCAGCTAACCCAAATCTCTTCCACATTCTGAAAAGATGATACCTCACCATGCCAATGGACAGATTATGGCCAACAAAATACCCATACAAATAACTGCTGTAAGCCACTTTAGCTTCTGCAATTTTCTCTGGTCTTATAACAGCAACAACATCTCCATTCTCAAGCACCTTTGGAGGATAATATGCAACTTTAGTAACCAAAACAGTATTAGACTTATCCACTGCCATATCAGCAAATGATTTACCAGATTTCCACACAGGAGCCTTACCCTCTGCTACAGAAGCTGCAAACACCACATTGTCCTTAACAGGACCAGATTCCAAAATAGACTTAGCTAAAGGCTTCAGCTTATTAATAATAGGCATATCAGCCTTAGTAACTTTATAAGAGCCCATAGAATCAGATTTTTCCTTGATGAGTTTCTTCATATATGGACTTTTACATAGCCCCCTCCAAGGCAATCTCAATCTAATATCCCCTTTCTTCATTTTACTTTCCTTGTTTTCAACATTCCCTTCATGAACCATCTTCTTATCAGTCTCCTCTATGTTCTTCTCCTTATCCTTCCCTATTCCCTCAACCTCTTTTTTAACACCTTTATCTCCCTTGTTTTCAACAGTCTTTACCCCTTCCTTACCCTCCTTAGATTTCCCAAGTCTACCCTTCTTTTCATCAGCAAACCTTTTACTATCTGACTTTAAACCATTCTCATCATATAATAACAATTCCCCACCTAAACCAGGATTGTACACAAACTGTTGAGCTGTAGCAGAAAGCTTCAATCTCAGCTCATTAGCTTCCACAATACCCTGCCCACTCTCCCTTCTTCCCACAAGCAATTTCATATTGTTAACTCCAGCACTATTTTCATCCACTGCATCTATTAACTCTTGAGCTGTCACTGCATCAGGAAGAATGACTTCATCCTTTGAACTGCCCTCATCCACCCCTAGTCTCACATACAAACTATCTCCCCACATAGCTTTCCTAGTTTTAACCATACCCCCTTCATTTCTAACAGACCTCTTCTTCCTTTTATCCAAAAAAAACAAACTGAGCCTTCATTCCCACATCAAAAACATTAACATCAGTCACTAACTGTGGAAACTTCACCCCCTTACTCCCCTCCTCCATAACAACATCACAACCCATGGATTTACCATTAACATACTCCCCATATATCCTTTTTCCCAGAAAATTAGCAATAGTTTTAAGAATGCGTCCATACTGACCACCCAACTTCTTAACAAACCCTAACTCCTTATCTTTCAACTCAACATCCACAAGTGAATTAACCAAATCTAATTCACCAATACCAGCTAGCTTAATCAACTCTAACTGTTCACTCAACAACCTATTCTTCCAATTATCCCCAAACATAATTCTCATGAAACTAACAACTTTCGTAGTAAAAACTAAGGAATCAGAACGACCAGATAAGCAACGATTAAGTATTACCTGTTCATCCTTCTGTTTAACTGTTGCTTCAGCCCCAAACCCATCCTCCTTTTCAGAAATATTAACCACAGCAGCTGGACTAGCCTGTACCCCATCAGTAGTAGCATCCTTGACAGCAAACTCAGCATCAGAGAAAACTAAATCAGGAGGAACAGCCGGAGGAGGCTCCGGCTCTAAAACCCTAGAAAACGACACTATAAACAACGAAGAACCAGAAGAACTGAGAACTGAGGAGATTCCGATTATTATAGAGTAATCGGAACAGTGAACCACAGTGAAACAAGGAAGAAATAGGGTTAGAAGGAGACGGGAAAAGAGAAACCAAGAAGAAACCCCTGAATCGCCTTAATCACCCAATTCAGAGAAAGAAGACCCTCCAGCTTCGTACCTTTATCTGAGTCTGTTTCATGATCAGATATCTTATGGCCTTCCCATTCTTCCATTCGGATGCCCGAAACTTTAAATGTACCGACTGTTATGTCCATTAAAACTCGAGTCGTTTTCTGTGTACGAATCTCTATGTCATTGTCGCATCGTGAGTCCGATTACCGTCCTTTCCGCTTCCTATCCTTAATTTGAGTCTGTAGCATGATCAGATATCATTTGGCCTTCACGTTCCTCCATTCGGGTGCCCAAAACTTCAAATGTACCGATAGTTACGTCATTTAAAACGCGAGTCTTTTCTTCTGTACTAATCTCTATGTCATTGTCGCACCGTGAGTCTAATTACCGTCCGGTCAGCTTCGTATCCTTTATCTGAGTCTGTTGCATGATCAGATATTTTATGGCCTTCCCGTTCCTCCATTCGGGTGCCCAAAACTTCAAATGTACCGATAGTTATGTCCTTTAAAATTCGAGTCTTTTCTTCTGTATGAATCTCTATGTTATTGTCGCATCGTGAGTCCGATTACCGTCCGGTTTGCTTCGTATCCATTATCTGAGTCTGTAGCATGATTATATATCTTACGGCCTTCATGTTCCACCATTCAGGTGCCCGAAACTTCAAATGTACCGATAGTTACGTCCTTTAAAACTTGAGTCTTTTCTTTTGTACGAATCTCTAAGTCATTGTCCCATCGTGAGTCCGATTACCATCCGGTCAGCTTCATATCCTTTATCTGAGTCTGTAGCATGATTAGATATCTCATGGACTTCACGTTCCTCCATTAGGGTGCCCGAAACTTCAAATGTACCGATAGTTACGTCCTTTAAAACTTGAGTCTTTTCTTGTGTACGAATCTCTATGTCATTGTCGCTTCGTGAGTCCGATTACCATCCGGTATGCTTCGTAAACTTTATCTGAGTCTGTTGCATGATCAGATATCTTATGGCCTTCCCGTTCCTCTATTCGGGTGCCCGAAACATCAAATGTACCGATAGTTACGTCTTTTAAAACTCGAGTCTTTTATTGTGTACGAATCTCTATGTCATTGTAGCATCGTGAGTCCGATTACCATCCGGCAGCTTCATGTCCTTTATCTGAGTCTGTTGCATGATCAGATATTTTATGGCCTTCCCGTTCCTCCATTCGGGTGCCCAAAACTTCAAATGTACCGATAGTTATATCCTTTAAAACTCGAGTATTTTCTTCTATACGAATCTCTATGTCATTGTCGCATCGTGAGTCCGATTACCGTCCGCTCTGCTTCGTATCCTTTATCTGAGTCTGTAGCATGATTAGATATCTAATGGCCTTCACGTTCTTCCATTAGGGTGCCCGAAACTTCAAATGTACCGATAGTTACGTCCTTTAAAACTTGAGTCTTTTCTTGTGTACGAATCTCTATGTCATTGTCGCATCGTGTGTCCGATTACCATCCGGTCTGCTTCGTAAACTTTATCTGAGTCTGTTGCATGATCAGATATCTTATGGCCTTCCTGTTCCTCCATTCGGATGCCCAAAACTTCAAATGTACAGATAGTTACGTTCTTTAAGACTTGAGTCTTTTCTTGTGTATGAATCTCAATGTCATTATCGCATCGTGAGTCCGATTACCATCCGGTCTGCTTCGTAACCTTTATTTGAGTCTGTTGCATGATCAGATATCTTATGGCCTTCACATTCCACCATTCGGGTGCCCGAAACTTCAAATGTAACGATAGTTACGTCCTTTAAAACTTGAGTCTTTTCTTCTGTACGAATCTCTAAGTAATTGTCCCATCGTGAGTCTGATTACCATCCGGTCAGCTTCATATCCTTTATCTGAGTCTGTAGCATGATTAGAAATCTCATGGCCTTCACGTTCCTCCATTAGGGTGCCCGAAACTTCAAATGTACCGATGGTTACGTCCTTTAAAACTTGAGTCTTTTCTTGTGTACGAATCTCTATGTCATTGTCGCTTCGTGAGTCCGATTACCATCCGGTATGCTTCGTAAACTTTATCTGAGTCTGTTGCATGATTAGATATCTTATGGCCTTCCCGTTCCTCCATTCGGGTGCCCAAAACTTCAAATGTACAGATAGTTATGTTCTTTAAGGCGCGAGTCTTTTCTTCTGTACGAATCTATATGTCATTGTCGCATCGTGAGTCCGATTACCATCCGGTCAGCTTGGTATCCTTTATCTGAGTCTGTTGCATGATCAGATATCTTATGGCCTTCCCGTTCCTCTATTCGGGTGCCCGAAACTTCAAATGTACCGATAGTTACGTCTTTTAAAACTCGAGTCTTTTATTGTGTATGAATCTTTATGTCATTGTAGCATCGTGAGTCCGATTACCATCCGCTCAGCTTCGTATCCTTTATCTGAGTCTGTTGCATGTTCAGATATCTTATGGCCTTCCCGTTCTTCCATTCGGCTGCCCGAAACTTTAAATGTACCGACTGTTATGTCCTTTAAAACTCGAGTCGTTTTCTGTGTACGAATCTCTATGTCATTGTCGCATCGTGAGTCCGATTACCGTCCTTTCCGCTTCGTATCCTTAATTTGAGTCTGTAGCATGATCAGATATCATTTGGCCTTCACCTTCCTCCATTCGGGTGCCCAAAACTTCAAATGTGCCGATAGTTACGTCATTTAAAACGCGAGTCTTTTCTTCTGTACTAATCTCTATGTCATTGTCGCACCGTGAGTCCAATTACCGTCCGGACAGCTTCGTATCCTTTATCTGAGTCTGTTGCATGATCAGATATTTTATGGCCTTCCCGTTCCTCCATTCGGGTGCCCAAAACTTCAAGTGTACCTATATTTATGTCCTTTAAAATTCGAGTCTTTTCTTCTGTATGAATCTCTATGTTATTATCGCATCGTGAGTCCGATTACCGTCCGGTTTGCTTCGTATCCTTTATCTGAGTCTGTAGCATGATTATATATCTTATGGGCTTCACGTTCCTCCATTCGGGTGCCCAAAACTTCAAATGTACCGATAGTTACGTCCTTTAAAACTTGAGTCTTTTCTTGTGTACGAATCTCTATGTCATTGTCGCATCGTGAGTCCGATTACCATCCGGTCTGCTTCGTAACCTTTATCTGAGTCTTTTGGATGATCAGATATCTTATGGCCTTCCCGTTCCTCCATTCGGGTGCCCAAAACTTCAAATGTACAAATAGTTACGTCGTTAAAAACGCGAGTCTTTTCTTCTGTACGAATCTCTATGTCATTGTCGCATCGTGAGTCCAATTACCATCCGGTCAGCTTCGTATCCTTTATCTGAGTCTGTTGCATATTCATATATTTTATGGCCTTCCCATTCCTCCATTCGGGTGCCCGAAACTTTAAATGTACCGATAGTTATGTCCTTTAAAACTTGAGTCTTTTCTTGTGTACGAATCTCTATATCATTGTCGCATCGTGAGTCCGATTACCATCCGGTCTGCTTCGTAACCTTTATCTGGGTCTGTTGCATGATCAGATATCTTATGGCCTTCCGTTCCTACATTCGGGTGCCCAAAACTTCAAATGTACAGATAGTTACGTCCTTTAAAACGCGAGTCTTTTCTTGTGTACGAATCTCTATGTCATTGTCGCATCATGAGTCCAATTACCATCCGGTCAGTTTGGTATCCTTTATCTGAGTCTGTTTCATGATCAGATATCTTATGGCCTTCCCGTTCCTCCATTCGGGTGCCCGAAACTTCAAATGTACCGATAGTTACGTCTTTTAAAACTCGAGTCTTTTTTTGTGTACGAATCTCTATGCCATTGTAGCATCGTGAGTCCGATTACCATCCGGTCAGCTTCGTGTCCTTTATCTGAGTCTGTTGCATGATCAGATATTTTATGGCCTTCCCATTCCTCCATTCGGGTGCCCAAAACTTCAAATGTACCGATAGTTATGTCCTTTAAAACTCGAGTATTTTCTTCTATACGAATCTCTATGTCATTGTCGCATCGTGAGTCCGATTACCGTCCGGTCTGCTTCGTATCCTTTATCTGAGTCTGTAGCATGATTAGATATCTTATGGCCTTCACGTTCTTCCATTAGGGTGCCCGAAACTTTAAATGTACCGATAGTTACGTCCTTTAAAACTTTAGTCTTTTCTTGTGTACGAATCTCTATGTCATTGTCGCATCGTGTGTCCGATTACCATCCGGTCTGCTTCGTAAACTTTATCTGAGTCTGTTGCATGATCAGATCTCTTATGGCCTTCCCGTTCCTCCATTCGGGTGCCCAAAACTTCAAATGTACAGATAGTTACGTTCTATAAGACTTGAGTCTTTTCTTGTGTACGAATCTCTATGTCATTGTCGCATCGTGAGTCCGATTACCATCCGGTTTGCTTCGTAACCTTTATTTGAGTCTATTGCATGATCAGATATCTTATGGCCATCCCGTTCCTGCATTCGGGTGCCTAAAACTTCAAATGTACAGATAGTTACGTCCTTTAAAACGCGAGTCTTTTCTTGTGTACGAATCTCTATGTCATTGTCGCATCGTGAGTCCGATTACCATCAGGTCTGCTTCGTAACCTTTATCTGATTCTGTTGCATGATCAGATATCTTATGGCCTTCACGTTCCACCATTCGGGTGCCCGAAACTTCAAATGTACCGATAGTTACGTCCTTTAAAACTTGAGTCTTTTCTTCTATACGAATCCCTATGTCATTGTCGCATCGTGAGTCCGATTACCGTCCGCTCTGCTTCGTATCCTTTATCTGAGTCTGTAGCATGATTAGATATCTAATGGCCTTCACGTTCTTCCATTAGGGTGCCCGAAACTTCAAATGTACCGATAGTTACGTCCTTTAAAACTTGAGTCTTTTCTTGTGTACGAATCTCTATGTCATTGTCGCATCGTGTGTCCGATTACCATCCGGTCTGCTTCGTAAACTTTATCTGAGTCTGTTGCATGATCAGATATCTTATGGCCTTCCTGTTCCTCCATTCGGATGCCCAAAACTTCAAATGTACAGATAGTTACGTTCTTTAAGACTTGAGTCTTTTCTTGTGTACGAATCTGTATGTCATTGTCGCATCGTGAGTCCGATTACCATCCGGTCTGCTTCGTAACCATTATTTGAGTCTGTTGCATGATCAGATATCTTATGGCCTTCACATTCCACCATTCGGGTGCCCGAAACTTCAAATGTAACGATAGTTACGTCCTTTAAAACTTGAGTCTTTTCTTCTGTACGAATCTCTAAGTAATTGTCCCATCGTGAGTCTGATTACCATCCGGTCAGCTTCATATCCTTTATCTGAGTCTGTAGCATGATTAGAAATCTCATGGCCTTCACGTTCCTCCATTAGGGTGCCCGAAACTTCAAATGTACCGATGGTTACGTCCTTTAAAACTTGAGTCTTTTCTTGTGTACGAATCTCTATGTCATTGTCGCTTCGTGAGTCCGATTACCATCCGGTATGCTTCGTAAACTTTATCTGAGTCTGTTGCATGATTAGATATCTTATGGCCTTCCCGTTCCTCCATTCGGGTGCCCAAAACTTCAAATGTACAGATAGTTATGTTCTTTAAGGCGCGAGTCTTTTCTTCTGTACGAATCTATATGTCATTGTCGCATCGTGAGTCCGATTACCATCCGGTCAGCTTGGTATCCTTTATCTGAGTCTGTTGCATGATCAGATATCTTATGGCCTTCCCGTTCCTCTATTCGGGTGCCCGAAACTTCAAATGTACCGATAGTTACGTCTTTTAAAACTCGAGTCTTTTATTGTGTATGAATCTTTATGTCATTGTAGCATCGTGAGTCCGATTACCATCCGCTCAGCTTCGTATCCTTTATCTGAGTCTGTTGCATGTTCAGATATCTTATGGCCTTCCCGTTCTTCCATTCGGCTGCCCGAAACTTTAAATGTACCGACTGTTATGTCCTTTAAAACTCGAGTCGTTTTCTGTGTACGAATCTCTATGTCATTGTCGCATCGTGAGTCCGATTACCGTCCTTTCCGCTTCGTATCCTTAATTTGAGTCTGTAGCATGATCAGATATCATTTGGCCTTCACCTTCCTCCATTCGGGTGCCCAAAACTTCAAATGTGCCGATAGTTACGTCATTTAAAACGCGAGTCTTTTCTTCTGTACTAATCTCTATGTCATTGTCGCACCGTGAGTCCAATTACCGTCCGGTCAGCTTCGTATCCTTTATCTGAGTCTGTTGCATGATCAGATATTTTATGGCCTTCCCGTTCCTCCATTCGGGTGCCCAAAACTTCAAGTGTACCTATATTTATGTCCTTTAAAATTCGAGTCTTTTCTTCTGTATGAATCTCTATGTTATTATCGCATCGTGAGTCCGATTACCGTCCGGTTTGCTTCGTATCCTTTATCTGAGTCTGTAGCATGATTATATATCTTATGGGCTTCACGTTCCTCCATTCGGGTGCCCAAAACTTCAAATGTACCGATAGTTACGTCCTTTAAAACTTGAGTCTTTTCTTGTGTACGAATCTCTATGTCATTGTCGCATCGTGAGTCCGATTACCATCCGGTCTGCTTCGTAACCTTTATCTGAGTCTTTTGGATGATCAGATATCTTATGGCCTTCCCGTTCCTCCATTCGGGTGCCCAAAACTTCAAATGTACAAATAGTTACGTCGTTAAAAACGCGAGTCTTTTCTTCTGTACGAATCTCTATGTCATTGTCGCATCGTGAGTCCAATTACCATCCGGTCAGCTTCGTATCCTTTATCTGAGTCTGTTGCATATTCATATATTTTATGGCCTTCCCATTCCTCCATTCGGGTGCCCGAAACTTTAAATGTACCGATAGTTATGTCCTTTAAAACTTGAGTCTTTTCTTGTGTACGAATCTCTATATCATTGTCGCATCGTGAGTCCGATTACCATCCGGTCTGCTTCGTAACCTTTATCTGGGTCTGTTGCATGATCAGATATCTTATGGCCTTCCGTTCCTACATTCGGGTGCCCAAAACTTCAAATGTACAGATAGTTACGTCCTTTAAAACGCGAGTCTTTTCTTGTGTACGAATCTCTATGTCATTGTCGCATCATGAGTCCAATTACCATCCGGTCAGTTTGGTATCCTTTATCTGAGTCTGTTTCATGATCAGATATCTTATGGCCTTCCCGTTCCTCCATTCGGGTGCCCGAAACTTCAAATGTACCGATAGTTACGTCTTTTAAAACTCGAGTCTTTTTTTGTGTACGAATCTCTATGCCATTGTAGCATCGTGAGTCCGATTACCATCCGGTCAGCTTCGTGTCCTTTATCTGAGTCTGTTGCATGATCAGATATTTTATGGCCTTCCCATTCCTCCATTCGGGTGCCCAAAACTTCAAATGTACCGATAGTTATGTCTTTTAAAACTCGAGTATTTTCTTCTATACGAATCTCTATGTCATTGTCGCATCGTGAGTCCGATTACCGTCCGGTCTGCTTCGTATCCTTTATCTGAGTCTGTAGCATGATTAGATATCTTATGGCCTTCACGTTCTTCCATTAGGGTGCCCGAAACTTTAAATGTACCGATAGTTACGTCCTTTAAAACTTTAGTCTTTTCTTGTGTACGAATCTCTATGTCATTGTCGCATCGTGTGTCCGATTACCATCCGGTCTGCTTCGTAAACTTTATCTGAGTCTGTTGCATGATCAGATCTCTTATGGCCTTCCCGTTCCTCCATTCGGGTGCCCAAAACTTCAAATGTACAGATAGTTACGTTCTATAAGACTTGAGTCTTTTCTTGTGTACGAATCTCTATGTCATTGTCGCATCGTGAGTCCGATTACCATCCGGTTTGCTTCGTAACCTTTATTTGAGTCTATTGCATGATCAGATATCTTATGGCCATCCCGTTCCTGCATTCGGGTGCCTAAAACTTCAAATGTACAGATAGTTACGTCCTTTAAAACGCGAGTCTTTTCTTGTGTACGAATCTCTATGTCATTGTCGCATCGTGAGTCCGATTACCATCAGGTCTGCTTCGTAACCTTTATCTGATTCTGTTGCATGATCAGATATCTTATGGCCTTCACGTTCCACCATTCGGGTGCCCGAAACTTCAAATGTACCGATAGTTACGTCCTTTAAAACTTGAGTCTTTTCTTCTGTACGAATCTCTAAGTCATTGTCCCATCGTGAGTCCGATTACCATCCGGTCAGCTTCATATCCTTTATCTGAGTCTGTAGCATGATTAGATATCTCATGGCCTTCACGTTCCTCCATTAGGGTGCCCGAAACTTCAAATGTACCGATAGTTACGTCCTTTAAAACTTGAGTCTTTTCTTGTGTACGAATCTCTATGTCATTGTCGCTTCGTGAGTCCGATTACCATCCGGTATCCTTCGTAAACTTTATCCGAGTCTGTTGCATGATTAGATATCTTATGGCCTTCCCGTTCCTCCATTCGGGTACCTAAAACTTCAAATGTACATATAGTTATGTTCTTTAAGGCGCGAGTCTTTTCTTCTGTACGAATCTATATGTCATTGTCGCATCGTGAGTCCGATTACCATCCGGTCAGCTTGGTATCCTTTATCTGAGTCTGTTGCATGATCAGATATCTTATGGCCTTCCCGTTCCTCTATTCGGGTGCCCGAAACTTCAAATGTACCGATAGTTACATCTTTTAAAACTCGAGTCTTTTATTGTGTATGAATCTCTATGTCATTGTAGCATCGTGAGTCCGATTACCATCCGCTCAGCTTCGTATCCTTTATCTGAGTCTGTTGCATGATCAGATATCTTATGGCCTTCCCGTTCTTCCAGTCGGCTGACCGAAACTTTAAATGTACCGACTGTTATGTCCTTTAAAACTCGAGTCGTTTTCAGTGTACGAATCTCTAAGTCATTGTCGCATTGTGAGTCCGATTACCGTCCTTTCCGCTTCGTATCCTTAATTTGAGTCTGTAGCATGATCAGATATCATTTGGCCTTCACGTTCCTCCATTCGGGTGCCCAAAACTTCAAATGTACCGATAGTTACGTCATTTAAAACGCGAGTCTTTTCTTCTGTACTAATCTCTATGTCATTGTCGCACCGTGAGTCCAATTACCGTCCGGTCAGCTTCGTATCCTTTATCTGAGTCTGTTGCATGATCAGATATTTTATGGCCTTCCCGTTCCTCCATTCGGGTGCCCAAAACTTCAAATGTACCGATAGTTACGTCCTTTAAAACTTGAGTCTTTTCTTGTGTACGAATCTCTATGTCATTGTCGCATCGTGAGTCCGATTACCATCCGGTCTGCTTCGTAACCTTTATCTGAGTCTTTTGGATGATCAGATATCTTATTGCCTTCCCGTTCCTCCATTCGGGTGCCCAAAGCTTCAAATGTACAAATAGTTACGTCCTTAAAAACGCGAGTCTTTTCTTTTTTACGAATCTCTATGTCATTGTCGCTTCGTGAGTCCGATTACCATCCGGTCAGTTTGGTATCCTTTATCTGAGTCTGTTTCATGATCAGATATCTTATGGCCTTCCCGTTCCTCCATTTGGGTGCCCCAAACTTCAAATGTACCGTTAGTTACGTCCTTTAAAACACGAGTATTTTCTTCTGTACGAATCTCTATGTCATTGTCGCATCGTGAGTCCAATTACCATCCGGTCAGCTTCGTATCCTTTATCTGAGTCTGTTGCATGTTCATATATTTTATGGCCTTCCCATTCCTCCATTCGGGTGCCTGAAACTTCAAATGTACCGATAGTTACGTCCTTTAAAACTTGAGTCTTTTCTTGTGTACGAATCTCTATGTCATTGTCGCATCGTGAGTCCGATTACCATCCGGTCTGCTTCGTAACCTTTATCTGAGTCTTTTGGATGATCAGATATCTTATTGCCTTCCCGTTCCTCCATTCGGGTGCCCAAAACTTCAAATGTACAAATAGTTACGTCCTTAAAAACGCGAGTCTTTTCTTTTTTACGAATCTCTATGTCATTGTCGCTTCGTGAGTCCGATTACCATCCGGTCAGTTTGGTATCCTTTATCTGAGTCTGTTTCATGATCAGATATCTTATGGCCTTCCCGTTCCTCCATTTGGGTGCCCCAAACTTCAAATGTACCGTTAGTTACGTCCTTTAAAACACGAGTATTTTCTTCTGTACGAATCTCTATGTCATTGTCACATCGTGAGTCCAATTACCATCCGGTCAGCTTCGTATCCTTTATCTGAGTCTGTTGCATGTTCATATATTTTATGGCCTTCCCATTCCTCCATTCGGGTTCCTGAAACTTTAAATGTACCGATAGTTACGTCCTTTAAAACTTGAGTCTTTTCTTGTGTACGAATCTCTATATCATTGTCGCATCGTGAGTCCGATTACCATCCGGTCTGCTTCGTAACCTTTATCTAAGTCTGTTGCATGATCAGATCTCTTATGGCCTTCCGTTCCTCCATTCGGGTGCCCAAAACTTCAAATGAACAGATAGTTACGTCCTTTAAAACGCAAGTCTTTTCTTGTGTACGAATCTCTATGTCATTGTCGCATCATGAGTCCGATTACCATCTGGTCTGCTTCGTAACCTTTATCTGAGTCTGTTGCATGATCAGATATTTTATGGCCTTCCCGTTCCTCCATTCGGGTGCCCAAAACTTCAAATGTACAGATAGTTACGTCCTTTAAAACGCGAGTCTTTTCTTGTGTACGAATCTCTATGTCATTGTCGCATCGTGAGTCCGATTACCATCTGGTCAGCTTGGTATACTTTTTTTTTTGGTAAAGGAGGCTAAGCTCCGGTAAAATTTCATTAACAAAAAATATTTACAAACAAACCCCGGGCCAAGATCATTACAATAATAATAAGCCTAACAAGACACTAGATCGTTGGCCCAAAGTCAAAATCAAAAAACACCCTATACAAACAAACTAAAACCAGCCCATTACCCGTAATCCAAAATCACAATCCAGCCCAACAAGGCATTACCAACCAAACCATTACACAGCCCAAAATAGAACATACACAAAACCAAAAAATAGACAGCTCTAATACTATCCTTCATGACATTACAATCATCAGCCTTCATGCAAATCTTCCAGTTTAAACCATTCTGACCCAATTCAGCAGCATCTTCAAAAGCAGCCTGCAATATCATCTTTTTTTCTTCATTTGCAGCCCAATCTTCGCAGCAGCTGACACTCTTTATCACATTGCACAGCTTTAAAGATCTACCATGTTGCTCCCAATCCCATATTCCACGTTCTTCCTTTCCCAGCAATTCCTCAAAAAACTTCCAGTTGCAATATGACAACTTACTAGCAATGACCATACAAATCATAACAAACTTTAACCAATCAACTGAATTAACCACCCAACCCCATGATAACCAAATCCCATAACAGTCCCAAAGACACAGATTCAAATCTAAACTAAAAACAAGAAACAGGCTCAATAAAAAACTTATTATTGTAAAGGTTTCCCATCTTTGCTTGGCACTAGAAAATTCAAAACAATTGGGAGTGGAAATTAATGTCCTAACAGCAAAGATGGGGTCCATCCTTATCACTCCAGGTGTAATGCTCCCCCTGAGCTCAAAACCTATCCACCAATCCTCATACGCAGATCTGAACGTAACCCTAATGAGAAGAGTCAAGTCCAGAAGAAAAGACACACACAATACTCTGACCAGAAAAGAAAAGAAACAAAGGGAAGGCTTTACAGCCCAGATCTCTACCCAACCGCTGTATGTACACCTTATTACTGCAAGTTCCCTTTTAAAATACCCACCCCTCCCAGTAGGCAAGTGCCTAGTAAAATAGACAGACTCAAACCAGAAATGAACAAGGCTTAACAAATACCACAAAGGCATCAGGGCTATTGACCAGTGATGGGAACTACAAAATAAAAATTTAGGGGAGGAGAATAATGCCCTATAATCACTGGTCAAATCCAACCTTATCTCTCCAGTTTTAAGGCTTACTCCAAGCCACATGTATCCTAACCACCAATCATAATAAGCAGAATTGCATCTATCTCCCATAAATGGAGAAGGATCCAATAGATCATCTTTTATAAAAGTATTACTTTTTAAATTTTGATAAAAAACAGAAGGCTTGTAAGCCCAGATCACTACCCAAACGCTTTTAGTGCTCCAGATTACAGCAAGTTCCCAACCCACAAAAAGCCCCTGTCCCATAACAAAAACAAAGTTATTATTATCATTAATCATAGAAATATTACTATTATTATTATTATTATTATTATTATTATTATTATTATTATTATTATTATTATTATTATTATTATTATTATTATTATTATTGTAATTGTATGTAATAATACTATTATCATTATCCACCACCCAAACATTATTAGTGCTCCTTAATACATCAAAAACCCAGAGATTAAAGCCCACCACCCCATAGAGCAAATGCCCTGGACTCATGATAGACTCAAGACTGCAAAAGAATAGGCTCAACAAAGGCCACAAAAGCCATAGGGTTCCTGACCAGTGATAGGTTCTATAAAATGCAAAATTTTGGGTGGAAGTTAGTGTCCTAATCTCACTGGCCAGTTTCAACCTTATCACTCCAAGGGTTAGACTTACTCCAAACCATACAAAACCTAAATCCCCTTTCAAATCAGCAGAATTAGACCAATCCCTTGATGAAGGAAAGCAGTCTAATAGATCAGTTAAAAATAAATGCAAAAACAGAAATATAAAACAGTTGTTTTGAGATAAAACAGAAGGCCCAGAGGACCAAAGAACTACCCAAACGTTATGAAGTCTCCTTCCTCCTGCAAATTCCCAGTAATGATTCCCCCCACCCTTTTTTGACAAGTGCCAAAAAGACTGAACAGACTCAGACTAGAAAAGAATCAGGCACAACAAGCTCTATGCAAAGAGCAGGGTTTCCTTCCACACAACAGTTCTAAAAAAATAAAAATTGGAAAAGGAAAAGCAAAGCCTAATCACTGTGGAAGAGTCCATCCTTATGTCTCCCAGGGAAAGGAAAAGCAAAGCCTAATACTTCCAACAGAGTAAGAGAACAGAACAGACACTCCCAAAGGGAGCACAAAAATATGGGAAACAAAGAAAAATAAAAAGAAAAGAAAAGAAAACAGACCGAGAAAAGAAAAAAGGCTTAACAGCCCAGGAAACTACCCACAAAACAAAGGAAAACCCAACTCCAACAAACAACCCATGACCCAAAATGACCCAGTTCCTTAACATAGCAACCATATTAAGCATTACAGTTACCTTCAACACTCCAAACAGCACTAGCCAGCTCATCTCTAGCATATCTTTTCCCCTTCACACTAACAAGCCTAAGCTTAACAGCATTCTCAACTTGCTTGCTAACCATCTGAGCAGAAAGCTTCTTCTTATTAAAAATTCTGTTATTCCTTTCCTGCCAAACACTGTACACTGTACCAGCAAGAGCCAATCTCCTAATAACTCCCCAGATGGATTTCTCATTTCTCATTTTTCCAATATAATCCACTATGTCCACCCAAACATCTGGCACTCTCTCCATTCTTGCCAAAACTTTAACTCTCCACCACACCTGCTTAGAAAATTCACAACTGAAAAATAGATGATCATGACTATCAGCACACTTCCCACACAAACTGCACAAGAACTTCTGATTATTGTTCCAAGCAGCCAATCTATCTTGAGTTGGCAACCTAAATTTAAAAGCCAACCATAAAATAAAGGTATGTCTGGCAATAGTATTACCATGCCAAACAAATTTATGCCAATTAACAACCTGCCCTTTCCTCATAAGATCATCATACACCCCCTTAGTAGAGAAAGGAATCACCTTGCCATTATTACTCAACCATTGAAAGCTGTCTTTCTTCCCCCTTACCAGATTAGGCAAAACATCCACAAAAATCCCAGGATATTTAACCTTCCAATGATCAGGAACCTTCCACCCATTCACATCCATAAGGTCAGCAACCTTAGTTCGTAAGTTAAACCCAGCTTCCCTGATATCTCTCCTATCCAAGACAAGCATTAGAGGACCCTGTTCACACCA